>CM051024.1:22260157-23460157 GCA_027627225.1 Congeria kusceri
CCAACATCAACTATAACTGTAATTTTTAATTGACACTTTATACCACTCGGACGTCACCAGACGGACGGACGGACGGACAGACAGACGGACAGACAGACAGACAGACAGACGGACAGACATTGTTGTACGAACATCAACTATAACTGTAATCTTTTATTGACACTTTATACCCCTCGGACCGCACAAGACGGACGGACAGACGGACGGACGGACAGACAGACGGACACACAGACGGACAGACGAACAGTCGGACAGACATTGTTGTTCCAACATCAACTATAACTGTAATCACTGTGTGTGGATGCACTACAATACCTATTGCCTATTGTTGACCGTAAAAAAAACCAATATAGCCCGACCCCTACCTCCTTTGTAGGTCCCTAACGCTTTAAGGGATCAAGATACCACAAAACTAACACCGGATTCGTGCTCAGCGATGAATCCTTACATAGATCTGAACATCTTAGTGTTGTATGTCAATGTCGCCGATCCAGTCAAAAAATCAACCTGATGGTACCATCAGGGTGCAAAAATACCCATTTCGGTGACCTTGACCTTCGACCCTGAGATGTTCAAATCTGTGTTAGGATTCAATGCTGAGCACGAATCCCCATTCCGTTTTGAGATATATTGCACCGTTCAAATGTTATAAGGGTATAATGGACCCCACCCCTGGGCATTTTTTACGGTCAACAATAACGACAAGTTTTTTTTCTTGCCTTTTGACTTACAATCACTTTTTATGCTTTTTTTATATGTACAGTTACACTTTTCCATCAAGCTTAGTACACTATCTTTCCACCAAAATATCTCTATTGCAGCGATTAGGTGCAAATATATACCTTTATTCACACTTAATAACACTCGGACTTGATTTTTAGTCATAGTTTTTCACAAAATTCAGTGCGCAGCATCAGTTTCTGCTCGTTTACCATCAGTCTACACTGAAAACTCACAGAAAACACTCAATAACACCATCAAGGGAGTCCAGCTATGCATAACACGTGTTTACACGTGTGCGCTTTCACCCTTAGACAGCCCCCAAAGACTTTTACCCCCCCAGGAAACGATTATTTCGTTTGAAAGTACTGTGAACCTATAAAATTCGACACCAAAAACCTTTAAAACCCTGCCAGGGCATGTGGGCTATGTTAACGGTCGAAATAGGGGTAAAATGCACTGACAGTACCCTGTTTCAAGTACCCCTGGCACCCAGAAAAAAACGGTTAGCGCTTTCAATTGATGTTTTTCTTATTCACTATACATCCTGTAACTAACACAACCAAATTATAGGAGGTTGTTACTACGAATAAATATTCCTCACTAAAAACATGCAAAGAATGGGGGTTTTTACGGTCATTTTGGGTAAGACAACTTTTTTTCTATATGGCCCTTAAAATTATCTCCCCTTTTTTCTTGTTTTGGCCCCTTAATTGTCCGTTAAGGTCACGACAAATCACACCCATCCCCTAAAAATCAATTTTGCGCACGTATTCAAGCACGAACCTCCCACCCCCAGTCAATTTTTGTGTATCATTAATAAGGGGCAGATAACTGTCCAGGGTTTCCTATCTTATCGCCCCTAAACTATTTATAACAAATAACCCCTATTATATCCCGTAGTATAAATTTTAGAAATATGCCCGTGAAAAAGACCAACCGTAAAAAAAACCAATAGGACCGTAAAAAAACCCAT
Source organism: Congeria kusceri (assembly GCA_027627225.1). Classification (NCBI taxonomy): domain Eukaryota; kingdom Metazoa; phylum Mollusca; class Bivalvia; order Myida; family Dreissenidae; genus Congeria; species Congeria kusceri. Next base: position 22,261,854 of record CM051024.1, read on the forward strand.
TGTGGACCGTAAAAAAACCCATTTTTACCGTAAAAAAATCCAAAAGACCCTAACTGGCCGTAAAAAAACCCAAAAGACCCTAACTGACCGTAAAAAAACCCATTTTGACCGTAAAAAAAACAAAGGACTCTAACCCTAATTAGGATCCAAAGGATTATCTTACGATATAAAATTTTAGGGTGCTGCCGTTTCCCGACCCCTCGGGCGATTTGACTCAAACTTGGAATATATCTAGGTCAGACCTAGCCCTTTCCAACGGCACCAAAAATTCCGGGTAGGGTAACGAACTTAGGGGTCATAGGGGTCACCAACTTTGATCGTAAGAAAGTCCGTAGATCCGTTACCCTAGTCCGCCTGAGGGTGGGGAACTTTTAGGCTAATCATACCACATAACCCATAAATAGGTCAAAAGCCGACCCCTAAAAGTAAAAAACTCGACTTTGGGTGGCCTAGGGGTATAATATTTGCTATGAGCTTAACAAGGCAGAACTTGGCAACCTCAGATGACCTTTGTGAAGGTCAAGTGACCCCTACAATATGGGCATCCCTGGAAAGGTCTCACAAGGCCCCATAAGTAACAGAAAGAATTTTGGGGATCGGACCTACCGTCCCGGAGTTATGGCCCTTGGCGCACATCATACGGACTTTCTTACGCTCATACGGCTCGGGTAGATCCAATGCTCCGTAATTCTGTGATCTGGATCCCTGATATCTCGTATATAGGTGAAGGTGCTGGATATCTACAACGCCCGGGGGGTCCGCCCGGGGGTAAGGGGGGGTAATACGAAAGTTTTGGGCCTTTTTCAGACCTTATTTTTGTTGTTTTATTTCCAGAACGGCACTTCGACGAACTCTGGTGATTTTATTTCGCAATTAATGCGAAATGAATTAATGTTTGCTGAAATGTACACGAATTTCCTACTACAGGATATATTTTTAAATAAAATCGGCCCAAAAATGAACGTGTTATAGGACTTAGAAGTCGTGCGAGACCTGTTTTTTAGGTTACAAATCACTAAAAGTGAAAAAATACCCCCCCTGGATCCACTATTTAGGGACAGAGTACATTGTAATGTAATATATCATTGGAAAGGTAATAAAAAATGAGGCGGAAATTCGGAAAAATAATGAAGAAAAGATGTATGGTGTTCCGTACGGGTCAGAAAACCCACTGTATACGATATTTTGACCGTGTTTTTAACTGTTTTAAATTAATTAAAATCCGAATGCTGAGAATATGTGTCTGAAACTTACATATATGGGTAGTAAAAAGTACCACGGATCTTTTGGCATGCGGTTTGGGGTATATGTGTGCCTGAGGGTCGGAATAGGGTGTGTCAAAGTGGGGTACTCTCGTCGAAAATGCGTATTTTGTCATTTTTCACGTGTTTTGGACTTTGAACATGAATATCATCCACAATTCTGGACTTAGCTACATGAAAGTTGGAATATTGATGGATAATTGTGTTGCTGATTTGTTGAAATCGGGGATTTAAGGCAAATGTTGCCCGGGGGGTTGGGCTAGGGGGTTCAAAGTGACCACCCCTCTGGTATGTTTTCGCTCATACGGCTCGGGTAGATCTAATGCTCCTTAGTGCTGATATCTAGATCCCTGATATCTCGTATATAGGTAGACGTCGTCGATATCTACAACGCCCGGGGGGTCCGCCCGGGGGTAAGGGGGGGTAATAAGAAAGTTTTGGGTCTTTTTCATGGCTATTTTTTTTTGTTTTTATGACTGTAACGGGCACTTTGACGAACTCTGGTAATTTCATTTCGCAATACATGCAAACTGAACTTATGTTTGCTGAAAAGTACCGGAAGTTCCTAATATAGGATAGTTTTTTATTTAAAATCGGCCCAAAATTGAACGTTTTATGGGACTTAGAATTCGTGTGAGACCCGTTTTTAAGGTTACACATCACCAATAGTGAACAAATACCCCCCCTGGATCCACTGTTTAGGGCCAGAGTACATTGTAATGATAGATATCATTAGAAAGGTAATGAAAAATGAGGCGGAAATTCGAAAAAATAATGAAGAAAAGATGTATGGTATTGCACTACAAAATACCTAATGTTGTGCGTAAGATAGTCCATAATTTTGCCCGACCCCTACCTTCTTTGCGAGCCCATAAGGCTTTAAGGGGCCAAGATACCCCAAAAGTAACACCAGATTCGTGCTCGGGGATGAATCCTAACATAGATTTCAATAGGTCAGGGTTGTATGTCAAGGTCACCGATCCTACCAAAAATTTCACCTGATGGTACCATCAGGGTGAATTTGGGGTAAAAAGGTCAAAGTTCAAGGACATCAATAAAACATCGTTTTCTATGTTAGGATTCAATGCTGAGCACAAATCTGCAATCCGTTTTGAGATATATTGTATGGTTCAAAAGTTATCAGGGTCTAATGGAGGCCACCCCCTCGCCTATCTTATGCTCATTTTGGGTCAAAACGTCAAAGTTCAAGGACGTAAATAAAATATAATTTTGTACGGTAGAAAACATCGCTGAGCACAAATCCGCAATGCGTTTTGAGCTATATTGCACCGTAAAAAAGTTATCAGGGTTTCCTGGACCCCACCCCCTAGACATTTACACGGACAGACGGACAGCCGGACAGACAGCCGGACAGACAGCCGGACAGACATCGTTTGTAGGGTAGATGTCAATGCTGAGCACAAATCTGAATTCCGTTTTGAGCTATCTTGCACCGTTAAAAAGTTACAAGGGTTTCCTGGAGCCCACCCCCTAGCCATTTACACTCCCAAGACAGACAGACGGACGGACGGACAGACGGACAGACAGACAGACGGACAGACGCACTTAAAGGTAGAATTGTATGCTGAGCACAAATCTGAAATCCGTTTTGAGCTATCTTGCACCGTTAAAAAGTCATACGGGTCTCCTGGATACCACCCTATAGCCATATGCACGGACAGACGGACGGACGGACGGACAAACAGACTTTGTTCTATAAGTAGAATTTAATTGTAAACACAAATGTGAAATCCGTTTTGAGCTATCTTAAACCGTCGAAAAGTTAGAGGGGTTTACTGGAACCCACCCCCTATAAATGAACACTACTTAGACAGACGGACGGACGGACAAACAGACGGACAGACTGACAAACGGACGGACAAACCTAAAGGTAGACTCGTATGCTGAGCACGAATCTGAAATCCGTTTTGAGATATATTGCACCGTTCAAAAGTTATCAGGGTTTCCCGGACACAACACTATACCCATGTACGCGGACAGACGGACGGACGAACGGACGGACAGACAGACATCGTTTTCAGAGTAGAATTTAATGCTGAGCACAAATCTGAAATCCGTTTTGAGCTATCTTGCACCGTTAAAAAGTTATACGGGTTTCCTGGATACCACCCTATAGCCATATGCACGGACAGACGGACGGACGGACAAACAGACTTTGTTCTATAAGTAGAATTTAATTATAAACACAAATTTGAAATCCGTTTTGAGCTATCTTAAACCGTCGAAAAGTTAGAGGGGTTTTCTGGAACCCACCCCCTATAAATGAACACTACTTAGACAGACGGACAAACAGACGGACAGACTGACAAACGGACGGACAAACCTAAAGGTAGAATTGTATGATGAGCACGAATCTGAAATCCGTTTTGAGCTATCTTGCACCGTTAAAAAGTTATACGGGTTTCCTGGATACCACCCTATAGCCATATGCACGGACAGACGGACGGACGGACAAACAGACTTTGTTCTATAAGTAGAATTTAATTATAAACACAAATTTGAAATCCGTTTTGAGCTATCTTAAACCGTCGAAAAGTTAGAGGGGTTTTCTGGAACCCACCCCCTATAAATGAACACTACTTAGACAGACGGACGGACGGACAAACAGACGGACAGACTGACAAACGGACGGACAAACCTAAAGGTAGAATTGTATGATGAGCACGAATCTGAAATCCGTTTTGAGCTATCTTGCACCGTTAAAAAGTTATACGGGTCTCCTGGATACCACCCTATAGCCATATGCACGGACAGACGGACGGACAAACAGACTTTGTTCTATAAGTAGAATTTAATTATAAACACAAATGTGAAATCCGTTTTGAGCTATCTTAAACCGTCGAAAAGTTAGAGGGGTTTTCTGGAACCCACCCCCTATAAATGAACACTACTTAGACAGACGGACGGACGGACAAACAGACGGACAGACTGACAAACGGACGGACAAACCTAAAGGTAGACTCGTATGCTGAGCACGAATCTGAAATCCGTTTTGAGATATATTGCACCGTTCAAAAGTTATCAGGGTTTCACAGACACAACACTATAGCCATGTACGCGGACAGACGGACGGACGAACGGACGGACAGACAGACATCGTTTTCAGAGTAGAATTTAATGCTGAGCACAAATCTGAAATCCGTTTTGAGCTATCTTGCACCGTTAAAAAGTTATACGGGTTTCCTGGATACCACCCTATAGCCATATGCACGGACAGACGGACGGACGGACAAACAGACTTTGTTCTATAAGTAGAATTTAATTATAAACACAAATGTGAAATCCGTTTTGAGCTATCTTAAACCGTCGAAAAGTTAGAGGGGTTTTCTGGAACCCACCCCCTATAAATGAACACTACTTAGACAGACGGACGGACGGACAAACAGACGGACAGACTGACAAACGGACGGACAAACCTCAAGGTAGAATTGTATGCTGAGCACGAATCTGAAATCCGTTTTGAGCTATCTTGCACCGTTAAAAAGTTATACGGGTCTCCTGGATACCACCCTATAGCCATATGCACGGACAGACGGACGGACGAACGGACGGACAGACAGACATCGTTTTCAGAGTAGAATTTAATGCTGAGCACAAATCTGAAATCCGTATTGAGCTATCTTGCACCGTTAAAAAGTTACAAGGGTTTCCTGGAACCCACCCCCTAGCCATGAACACTCCTAAGACAGACGGACGGACGGACAGGCAGACGGACTGAAAGACAGTCTGACGGACGCACACGAGAGTAGAATTGTATGCTGAGCACGAATCTGAAATCCGTTTTGAGATATATTGCACCGTTAAAAAGTGTTCAGGGTTTCCTGGATACCACCCTATAGCCATGTACGCGGACAGACGGACGGACGATCGGACGGACAGACAAACAGACAGACGGACAGACAGCCGGACATTGTTGTGTCTGTCTGTACTAACATCAGCTACAACAACAACAATTAATAAGAAAAGATGTAAGGTGTTCACGAGGGTTCCGAAAACCCTCTGTATACTATATTGTATTCCGTTCTTGGTCACTTTTAACTTAATGCTTTGTAGCCTAACCCTAACCCTAACCTATCACGTGATATCAACAAAGCCACGCTAGTTCCAAGTTAAACACGCAGCGATTCTTGGAAGTATTACTGCATATTTTGAGAGAGAACGTAAGTAAACGACCATTAAAACTGACGATTTGTGTATTATTTGTATTATGCAGTACATTGCAATGCTTAATTTGGCATATATAGAGTGAAAATTAGGAAAATCATAAGATTCCAAGAAGAGTCTTTGCTCTGGAACAAAAGTATGGTCTTCCGTATGGTCAGATGAAAATCGTAAGATTCCAAGAATGTCATAAGTATGGTGTTCCGTATGGGTCACGAAAAGCAATGTTTACTTAAATTTTAACATATTGTTACTGCTAAACATTTATGCTTAGAATTAGTGTCTGAAACGTACCCTTTTCACATCGGTATTACTCGGATGTGGCACCCACCGGCGCTCCACTTCCGGTACCAGACCGGAAGCCGGCTACCGCGAATGACTGCGTGGCACGGGTGTGGGTCCCGCCCGGCATCCCTACCACTAACACTTTGCCAAACTCCCAAGACGGACGGACGGACGGACAGACATTGTTGTTTTTCTCTGTACCAACATCAACTTTTGGGCATTGTTTAGTTCGTACACTCTGCCAATGTATAAGTTCTACTTCAGATGCCTCACAAGTACGTCTGCACGCCGCGCCAGTGCCCCATGTGCGTTGCGGAGGGGGTAAAGACCGTGCACAAACGGTTGAACGACCACCTCCGGCGATGCCATGGGGTGACTGGTGCGGAGCTGAAGAAGGCCACGTCTGCCGTCCGTGCCAAGAGCGGCAAGAGCCGCCTGGACGGCAGAACGTACTGGAGGTGCCAGTGCGGGGTGTCTGTGGTGCGGAGGGCCCAGCACCTCCGGTCCAGCATGCACCCGTATTTAAAGCGGGACAGCATGGAGTACGTGCTGGCGATGAACGCCTTCACAAAGGTAAGTGTCAGAATGGGTTTATATGAAAGATGTTTCAAATTATACTCACACAAAGTAAGTAAAGTACATTGTTTGTAACACTGACTGTACATTGTTTGTAACAATGACAGGTGTTTATCAACGTCTATCAACGACACCATAACACACGATTTTGTGAGGTTTGCTGTTACACATAACGATACACTTCCAGGTGCAGAAGACCGGGCACCACGCCGGCCACCGCACAGGAACCCGGTGAGAGGGTGGCGGCACCACCGGCACCACATGACGACGACAGCGATTGGGCCGGCTCCAGCGGTAACGACTCGGGCAGCACAGATAGCAGCTCCGAGGAGGACCGCAGGAGTCGGCAGGAGTACCTCACGCGACAGTACTGCCTGTCCCTGGCTCCGAATGCCAGAGTTATGCATGGCAGAAAGAGCTGTAAGTAACGATATGGATCAACTTGTGACTTTTGATGTCCCTTTACAAACGACAAATAATGACCTACTTTGTGCTTTGTTTCATGATATTTCTTTCAGTTTCCATCATCGACCGCTATGTCGCACACATGCAGTCGCGACCCGGGGGCGCCTACAACTCCGAGAAGGCGTCCGAGGCGGCCATGAAGCTTAACCGCTTCCTGGCCCTCTCGGGCTTCTCGGAGGGGATAGCGGTCGACGGGATTTTGAAGTGGAGCGACAGCCTGGAGGTGCATGACACGTACCTCCAGCGCCAGCACAGGCCCGGGACGGTGAGGTCTGCCATCGCCACCATCCAGAAATTCCTGCGATGGACAAAGGACGAGCGGCTGGCTGAAGCCGGACTCGTGGATGAGGTAAACAGATATGCTTTTCTTCACAAACACTCACAAACAATACAACGATACGGTTTGCAATGATTAACCAGACCATTATGATTATTATTGCAATGCTATGACAAGATGATAGTATTGATAATAAGTAATTATTTTTTTCGGTAAACTTTGCCTTCTTTTTAGACAGACACTAATTGACCTGTATTTTACAGGCGCTTCGGATGCTCCAGGGATGCATGGGCGCGACGCGCCAGGACCTGAAGCGGCGTGAGGTAGAGCGTCGGGTGGAGGAGAGTGCCAATATACCCACCGACCTAGATATGGAGGCCCGGTTCCGGAAATCGGTTTATGTCCGGAACGTGCTAGAGAATTTCGGGCGGGCCCCGCGCGTGTGCTACAAAATCGTACGGGGGATCCTCGTACTGCTGATGGCCATCGCCAACGGCTCCCGCGCTGGGGAATTTACGAACCTCAAAGTATGTACTTTAAAACAATAGATCATCCTTGTATTGATACCAACATCTAATCAAATATGTATGTGGTAACCTATAGGCTATCGTATATAATTCAATAATATTGACGATTTACATCATAGTACAAGCGCTAAATGTTGACCTTTAAAGGTATAGACACATTTGGATTTTGCATTGCAGATGAAGCACGTCGACAGAGCGGAGCGCTTCGAGGACGGCCAGTACTTCACCGTCACCATAGACGCGCACAAAACGTCTAAGTGGGGAAGGTATGGGTACTTCCACCTCCCAAAGCATACCTTCCAGTTGCTCAACACATACGTCCAGACCGTGAGGGGCGTCCTGTATCCGGAACGGACCGAGAAGGACACGGGTGATCAGCTGGTGTTTGGCAGCCAGGATCAGCAGGATATCAGGCAGAGCGACATAAATAAATGGATTCAGGGAGCCTGGAAGAAGTAAGTATCTGAGTTTCGTGCATGATTCTGCTGGTTTTGCTGCGGTTAAATATGATGTTGAGGATTAGTATTCTGATGATGATGCTGCTGCTGATGATGATGATGATAATGCTCCTGATGATTAGGTAGAAGGTGATTGTTGGTTCTGATCCAGATAATTATAATTATGAGAATGATACTTGCATTAATAAATGTAAATATTCTTCAGATCTGGCCTGTTGGCGCAGTATCCCAATTTCCCCATCACCCTGACAGCCAACAGAAAGATGCTGACGGTCCAGGCCCGAAGGATGGACATGTCCAAGGCCCAGAGCGTGGCAGATTTGCTGTGCCACAATCGGACGACTGCTGACCGTCATTATGACGTCGTGGAGCAGAAGTAAGTTGCTGTGACATTAGATTACATTTGTATTGAAATGTGCTCAATGTTTAGCTATGAATGTTCATTCCTTAGGAAAGTTAACACTCATAACAGGTCCTACAGCGTGAGAGAAACGATCTAATTTACACTCAGCCATCGTTCAATAACATTATACATTTGTTCATCTTCAGACAAAGGTCCCAGGAGACTTACCTTTGGCTGCGGGAGGCCAGGGCGGGGGCCGCCACCGCGTCTGCGACCGCCCTGGATCCGGACCGTAGGGGGACCGCCACCAGCAGCCGGGTCCCTCCACCGCTACCGACGTCGACAGGCCGGGGACATCCAAGAGGGAGGACGACATACACTCATCTGACTAGGCTCTGGATGAGGCTCGGGTAAGCTTACGATTACGATTAACAAATTACGATGATGATTAACAAATTACGATGACGATTAAGACGATGGTGATAATGTCGATGAAAGGACAATGCTGCTGATGATGATGACGACAATGCAGATAAATGTACGAGAAACCAATGATTTATTTACTTATTTAATCAATTCGCGTTTCAGCTTCCTCAACAGATATTGAACACATATTCTTACACATGTTATGTCTAATTTCCACAGGAGGAGGTCGAGAATGCCGAATACTATATTCGCCAGGCCAAGGAGGCGATGGAGACAGATGAGGACGAGGAGGACGAGCCCATAGTCCATATTAGGGACAGGGTTCGGCCTAGGGCTGTCGAAGAAGAGGAGGACATGATTGCCGACACAGACATGGAGAGCGTGTCCACGGCCCTGTCGCTCTCATGTTCTGTGGCGGGGAGAAAGAGAGTTTTTATTTCTGAATCGGAGGCAATGGAAATTGCCTCCGTATTTAAAGATTGCATATCCATGGCAGCGCAGACTAACACTACAATTACTCGCGCGAAAATCAGGGAGATGAGGGCCAATAAATGGCCTCGTCTCACTGTCGATCAAATTCGGGAGAAGGTTCGGAATATTGTCCGCAAAAAAAACCGTTACTTTCGGCGTTGATTGAATGAACTTTTTTTCCTTTGGCATATTCAGATAGGAGCATTGAACATCAAAATTAGTTACTCTTGGCTGCCTCATTAATCTATGTTATTTTATTTTTGTCTGTACGTACACATGACATATACAAGAATGCTAATGAACTTCAGTACACACACTTACTTGTTGTTGTTTATCTTTGCCCTATACAGACCATCTTTGTATTTATTACACACAAGTCCATCAAGTACAATTAGTATTAAGTCAACGAGTAATACTTTGGATTACATGATAACAATTACATTCCGATTACACCTGGAGACGAATATCTTAGACTCACTTCAAGATCTACGAGCAACAGAAGCTGGAGCAATAAGATCATCACCTTTATAATCATACATTAAATCAACACGACAGACAACAAATGTATAATGCTGTATTTGACGTGTGTATGTACACTATACGCATCGGACATACCTAACAGTCATCGCCTAGTGTTGATCGTTAATATCGCCATAATTTTCCCTCACCCATACCTCTTTTGTAGCTCCCTAAGACTTTAAGGGGCCAAGATACCCCCGAAATAACATCGAATTATTGTTTAGCAACTATAAGAACAGTTTAATGTTGTAATTCATGTGTGTAGATGCACTACAATAGCTCACAGTCATCGCCTAATATTGTGCGTAAGATAGTCCATAATTTTGCCCGACCCCTACCTCCTTTGCGAGTCCATAAGGCTTTAAGGGGCCAAGATACCCCAAAAGTAACACCAGATTCGTGCTCAGGGATGAATCCTAACATATATTTCAATAGGTCAGGGTTGTATGTCAAGGTCACCGAATCTACCTAAAATTTCACCTGATGGTACCATCAGGGTGAATTTGGGGTAAAAAGGTCAAAGTTCAAGGACATCAATAAAACATCGTTTTCTATGTTAGGATTCAATGCTGAGCACAAATCTGCAATCCGTTTTGAGATATATTGTATGGTTCAAAAGTTATCAGGGTCTAATGGAGGCCACCCCCTCGCCTATCTTACGCTCATTTTGGGTCAAAACGTCAAAGTTCAAGGACGTAAATAAAATATAATTTTGTACGGTAGAAAACATCGCTGAGCACAAATCCGCAATGCGTTTTGAGCTATATTGCACCATAAAAAAGTTATCAGGGCTTCCTGGACCCCACCCCCTAGACATTTACACGGACAGACGGACAGCCGGACAGACAGCCGGACAGACAGCCGGACAGACAGCCGGACAGACAGCCGGACAGACATCGTTTGTAGGGTAGATGTCAATGCTGAGCACAAATCTGAAATCCATTTTGAGCTATCTTGCACCGTTAAAAAGTTACAAGGGTTTCCTGGAACCCACCCCCTAGCCATGAACACTCCTAAGACAGACGGACGGACGGACGGACAGACGGACTGAAAGACAGTCTGACGGACGCACACGAGAGTAGAATTGTATGCTGAGCATGAATCTGAAATCCGTTTTGAGATATATTGCACCGTTAAAAAGTGTTCAGGGTTTCCTGGATACCACCCTATAGCCATATGTACGGCCAGACGGATAGACGGACGTACGGACGGACAGACTTATACCCTCTCTCTAGCGGTATTACTCGTATGTGGCACCCAGCGGCGCTCCACTTCCGGTACCAGAGCGGAAGCCGGCTACCGCGAATGACTGCGTGGCACGGGTGTGGGTCCCGCCCGGCATCCCTACCACTAACACTTTGCCAAACTCCCAAGACGGACGGACGGACGAACAGACGGACAGACATTGTTGTTTTTCTCTGTACCAACATCAACTTTAACAGTGTATGGACTGTAATTCATGTGTGTAGATGCACTACAATAGCTCACATTCATCGCCTAATATTGTGCGTAAGATAGTCCATAATTTTGCCTGACCCCTACCTGCTTTGCGAGTCCATAAGGCTTTAAGGGGCCAAGATACCCCAAAAGTAACACCAGATTCGTGCTCAGGGATGAATCCTAACATAGATTTCAATAGGTCAGGGTTGTATGTCAAGGTCACCGAATCTACCTAAAATTTCACCTGATGGTACCATCAGGGTGAATTTGGGGTAAAAAGGTCAAAGTTCAAGGACATCAATAAAACATCGTTTTCTATGTTAGGATTCAATGCTGAGCACAAATCTGCAATCCGTTTTGAGATATATTGTATGGTTCAAAAGTTATCAGGGTCTAATGGAGGCCACCCCCTCGCCTATCTTATGCTCATTTTGGGTCAAAACGTCAAAGTTCAAGGACGTAAATAAAATATAATTTTGTACGGTAGAAAACATCGCTGAGCACAAATCCGCAATGCGTTTTGAGCTATATTGCACCGTAAAAAAGTTATCAGGGTTTCCTGGACCCCACCCCCTAGACATTTACACGGACAGACGGACAGCCGGACAGACAGCCGGACAGACAGCCGGACAGACATCGTTTGTAGGGTAGATGTCAATGCTGAGCACAAATCTGAATTCCGTTTTGAGCTATCTTGCACCGTTAAAAAGTTACAAGGGTTTCCTGGAGCCCACCCCCTAGCCATTTACACTCCCAAGACAGACAGACGGACGGACGGACAGACGGACAGACAGACAGACGGACAGACGCACTTAAAGGTAGAATTGTATGCTGAGCACAAATCTGAAATCCGTTTTGAGCTATCTTGCACCGTTAAAAAGTCATACGGGTCTCCTGGATACCACCCTATAGCCATATGCACGGACAGACGGACGGACGGACGGACAAACAGACTTTGTTCTATAAGTAGAATTTAATTGTAAACACAAATGTGAAATCCGTTTTGAGCTATCTTAAACCGTCGAAAAGTTAGAGGGGTTTACTGGAACCCACCCCCTATAAATGAACACTACTTAGACAGACGGACGGACGGACAAACAGACGGACAGACTGACAAACGGACGGACAAACCTAAAGGTAGACTCGTATGCTGAGCACGAATCTGAAATCCGTTTTGAGATATATTGCACCGTTCAAAAGTTATCAGGGTTTCCCGGACACAACACTATACCCATGTACGCGGACAGACGGACGGACGAACGGACGGACAGACAGACATCGTTTTCAGAGTAGAATTTAATGCTGAGCACAAATCTGAAATCCGTTTTGAGCTATCTTGCACCGTTAAAAAGTTATACGGGTTTCCTGGATACCACCCTATAGCCATATGCACGGACAGACGGACGGACGGACAAACAGACTTTGTTCTATAAGTAGAATTTAATTATAAACACAAATTTGAAATCCGTTTTGAGCTATCTTAAACCGTCGAAAAGTTAGAGGGGTTTTCTGGAACCCACCCCCTATAAATGAACACTACTTAGACAGACGGACGGACGGACAAACAGACGGACAGACTGACAAACGGACGGACAAACCTAAAGGTAGAATTGTATGATGAGCACGAATCTGAAATCCGTTTTGAGCTATCTTGCACCGTTAAAAAGTTATACGGGTCTCCTGGATACCACCCTATAGCCATATGCACGGACAGACGGACGGACAAACAGACTTTGTTCTATAAGTAGAATTTAATTATAAACACAAATGTGAAATCCGTTTTGAGCTATCTTAAACCGTCGAAAAGTTAGAGGGGTTTTCTGGAACCCACCCCCTATAAATGAACACTACTTAGACAGACGGACGGACGGACAAACAGACGGACAGACTGACAAACGGACGGACAAACCTAAAGGTAGACTCGTATGCTGAGCACGAATCTGAAATCCGTTTTGAGATATATTGCACCGTTCAAAAGTTATCAGGGTTTCACAGACACAACACTATAGCCATGTACGCGGACAGACGGACGGACGAACGGACGGACAGACAGACATCGTTTTCAGAGTAGAATTTAATGCTGAGCACAAATCTGAAATCCGTTTTGAGCTATCTTGCACCGTTAAAAAGTTATACGGGTTTCCTGGATACCACCCTATAGCCATATGCACGGACAGACGGACGGACGGACAAACAGACTTTGTTCTATAAGTAGAATTTAATTATAAACACAAATGTGAAATCCGTTTTGAGCTATCTTAAACCGTTGAAAAGTTAGAGGGGTTTTCTGGAACCCACCCCCTATAAATGAACACTACTTAGACAGACGGACGGACGGACAAACAGACGGACAGACTGACAAACGGACGGACAAACCTCAGGGTAGAATTGTATGCTGAGCACGAATCTGAAATCCGTTTTGAGCTATCTTGCACCGTTAAAAAGTTATACGGGTCTCCTGGATACCACCCTATAGCCATATGCACGGACAGACGGACGGACGAACGGACGGACGAACGGACGGACAGACAGACATCGTTTTCAGAGTAGAATTTAATGCTGAGCACAAATCTGAAATCCGTATTGAGCTATCTTGCACCGTTAAAAAGTTACAAGGGTTTCCTGGAACCCACCCCCTAGCCATGAACACTCCTAAGACAGACGGACGGACGGACAGGCAGACGGACTGAAAGACAGTCTGACGGACGCACACGAGAGTAGAATTGTATGCTGAGCACGAATCTGAAATCCGTTTTGAGATATATTGCACCGTTAAAAAGTGTTCAGGGTTTCCTGGATACCACCCTATAGCCATGTACGCGGACAGACGGACGGACGATCGGACGGACAGACAAACAGACAGACGGACAGACAGCCGGACATTGTTGTGTCTGTCTGTACTAACATCAGCTACAACAACAACAATTAATAAGAAAAGATGTAAGGTGTTCACGAGGGTTCCGAAAACCCTCTGTATACTATATTGTATTCCGTTCTTGGTCACTTTTAACTTAATGCTTTGTAGCCTAACCCTAACCCTAACCTATCACGTGATATCAACAAAGCCACGCTAGTTCCAAGTTAAACACGCAGCGATTCTTGGAAGTATTACTGCATATTTTGAGAGAGAACGTAAGTAAACGACCATTAAAACTGACGATTTGTGTATTATTTGTATTATGCAGTACATTGCAATGCTTAATTTGGCATATATAGAGTGAAAATTAGGAAAATCATAAGATTCCAAGAAGAGTCTTTGCTCTGGAACAAAAGTATGGTCAGATGAAAATCGTAAGATTCCAAGAATGTCATAAGTATGGTGTTCCGTATGGGTCACGAAAAGCAATGTTTACTTAAATTTTAACATATTGTTACTGCTAAACATTTATGCTTAGAATTAGTGTCTGAAACGTACCCTTTTCACATCGGTATTACTCGGATGTGGCACCCACCGGCGCTCCACTTCCGGTACCAGACCGGAAGCCGGCTACCGCGAATGACTGCGTGGCACGGGTGTGGGTCCCGCCCGGCATCCCTACCACTAACACTTTGCCAAACTCCCAAGACGGACGGACGGACGGACAGACATTGTTGTTTTTCTCTGTACCAACATCAACTTTTGGGCATTGTTTAGTTCGTACACTCTGCCAATGTATAAGTTCTACTTCAGATGCCTCACAAGTACGTCTGCACGCCGCGCCAGTGCCCCATGTGCGTTGCGGAGGGGGTAAAGACCGTGCACAAACGGTTGAACGACCACCTCCGGCGATGCCATGGGGTGACTGGTGCGGAGCTGAAGAAGGCCACGTCTGCCGTCCGTGCCAAGAGCGGCAAGAGCCGCCTGGACGGCAGAACGTACTGGAGGTGCCAGTGCGGGGTGTCTGTGGTGCGGAGGGCCCAGCACCTCCGGTCCAGCATGCACCCGTATTTAAAGCGGGACAGCATGGAGTACGTGCTGGCGATGAACGCCTTCACAAAGGTAAGTGTCAGAATGGGTTTATATGAAAGATGTTTCAAATTATACTCACACAAAGTAAGTAAAGTACATTGTTTGTAACACTGACTGTACATTGTTTGTAACAATGACAGGTGTTTATCAACGTCTATCAACGACACCATAACACACGATTTTGTGAGGTTTGCTGTTACACATAACGATACACTTCCAGGTGCAGAAGACCGGGCACCACGCCGGCCACCGCACAGGAACCCGGTGAGAGGGTGGCGGCACCACCGGCACCACATGACGACGACAGCGATTGGGCCGGCTCCAGCGGTAACGACTCGGGCAGCACAGATAGCAGCTCCGAGGAGGACCGCAGGAGTCGGCAGGAGTACCTCACGCGACAGTACTGCCTGTCCCTGGCTCCGAATGCCAGAGTTATGCATGGCAGAAAGAGCTGTAAGTAACGATATGGATCAACTTGTGACTTTTGATGTCCCTTTACAAACGACAAATAATGACCTACTTTGTGCTTTGTTTCATGATATTTCTTTCAGTTTCCATCATCGACCGCTATGTCGCACACATGCAGTCGCGACCCGGGGGCGCCTACAACTCCGAGAAGGCGTCCGAGGCGGCCATGAAGCTTAACCGCTTCCTGGCCCTCTCGGGCTTCTCGGAGGGGATAGCGGTCGACGGGATTTTGAAGTGGAGCGACAGCCTGGAGGTGCATGACACGTACCTCCAGCGCCAGCACAGGCCCGGGACGGTGAGGTCTGCCATCGCCACCATCCAGAAATTCCTGCGATGGACAAAGGACGAGCGGCTGGCTGAAGCCGGACTCGTGGATGAGGTAAACAGATATGCTTTTCTTCACAAACACTCACAAACAATACAACGATACGGTTTGCAATGATTAACCAGACCATTATGATTATTATTGCAATGCTATGACAAGATGATAGTATTGATAATAAGTAATTATTTTTTTCGGTAAACTTTGCCTTCTTTTTAGACAGACACTAATTGACCTGTATTTTACAGGCGCTTCGGATGCTCCAGGGATGCATGGGCGCGACGCGCCAGGACCTGAAGCGGCGTGAGGTAGAGCGTCGGGTGGAGGAGAGTGCCAATATACCCACCGACCTAGATATGGAGGCCCGGTTCCGGAAATCGGTTTATGTCCGGAACGTGCTAGAGAATTTCGGGCGGGCCCCGCGCGTGTGCTACAAAATCGTACGGGGGATCCTCGTACTGCTGATGGCCATCGCCAACGGCTCCCGCGCTGGGGAATTTACGAACCTCAAAGTATGTACTTTAAAACAATAGATCATCCTTGTATTGATACCAACATCTAATCAAATATGTATGTGGTAACCTATAGGCTATCGTATATAATTCAATAATATTGACGATTTACATCATAGTACAAGCGCTAAATGTTGACCTTTAAAGGTATAGACACATTTGGATTTTGCATTGCAGATGAAGCACGTCGACAGAGCGGAGCGCTTCGAGGACGGCCAGTACTTCACCGTCACCATAGACGCGCACAAAACGTCTAAGTGGGGAAGGTATGGGTACTTCCACCTCCCAAAGCATACCTTCCAGTTGCTCAACACATACGTCCAGACCGTGAGGGGCGTCCTGTATCCGGAACGGACCGAGAAGGACACGGGTGATCAGCTGGTGTTTGGCAGCCAGGATCAGCAGGATATCAGGCAGAGCGACATAAATAAATGGATTCAGGGAGCCTGGAAGAAGTAAGTATCTGAGTTTCGTGCATGATTCTGCTGGTTTTGCTGCGGTTAAATATGATGTTGAGGATTAGTATTCTGATGATGATGCTGCTGCTGATGATGATGATGATAATGCTCCTGATGATTAGGTAGAAGGTGATTGTTGGTTCTGATCCAGATAATTATAATTATGAGAATGATACTTGCATTAATAAATGTAAATATTCTTCAGATCTGGCCTGTTGGCGCAGTATCCCAATTTCCCCATCACCCTGACAGCCAACAGAAAGATGCTGACGGTCCAGGCCCGAAGGATGGACATGTCCAAGGCCCAGAGCGTGGCAGATTTGCTGTGCCACAATCGGACGACTGCTGACCGTCATTATGACGTCGTGGAGCAGAAGTAAGTTGCTGTGACATTAGATTACATTTGTATTGAAATGTGCTCAATGTTTAGCTATGAATGTTCATTCCTTAGGAAAGTTAACACTCATAACAGGTCCTACAGCGTGAGAGAAACGATCTAATTTACACTCAGCCATCGTTCAATAACATTATACATTTGTTCATCTTCAGACAAAGGTCCCAGGAGACTTACCTTTGGCTGCGGGAGGCCAGGGCGGGGGCCGCCACCGCGTCTGCGACCGCCCTGGATCCGGACCGTAGGGGGACCGCCACCAGCAGCCGGGTCCCTCCACCGCTACCGACGTCGACAGGCCGGGGACATCCAAGAGGGAGGACGACATACACTCATCTGACTAGGCTCTGGATGAGGCTCGGGTAAGCTTACGATTACGATTAACAAATTACGATGATGATTAACAAATTACGATGACGATTAAGACGATGGTGATAATGTCGATGAAAGGACAATGCTGCTGATGATGATGACGACAATGCAGATAAATGTACGAGAAACCAATGATTTATTTACTTATTTAATCAATTCGCGTTTCAGCTTCCTCAACAGATATTGAACACATATTCTTACACATGTTATGTCTAATTTCCACAGGAGGAGGTCGAGAATGCCGAATACTATATTCGCCAGGCCAAGGAGGCGATGGAGACAGATGAGGACGAGGAGGACGAGCCCATAGTCCATATTAGGGCTGTCGAAGAAGAGGAGGACATGATTGCCGACACAGACATGGAGAGCGTGTCCACGGCCCTGTCGCTCTCATGTTCTGTGGCGGGGAGAAAGAGAGTTTTTATTTCTGAATCGGAGGCAATGGAAATTGCCTCCGTATTTAAAGATTGCATATCCATGGCAGCGCAGACTAACACTACAATTACTCGCGCGAAAATCAGGGAGATGAGGGCCAATAAATGGCCTCGTCTCACTGTCGATCAAATTCGGGAGAAGGTTCGGAATATTGTCCGCAAAAAAAACCGTTACTTTCGGCGTTGATTGAATGAACTTTTTTTCCTTTGGCATATTCAGATAGGAGCATTGAACATCAAAATTAGTTACTCTTGGCTGCCTCATTAATCTATGTTATTTTATTTTTGTCTGTACGTACACATGACATATACAAGAATGCTAATGAACTTCAGTACACACACTTACTTGTTGTTGTTTATCTTTGCCCTATACAGACCATCTTTGTATTTATTACACACAAGTCCATCAAGTACAATTAGTATTAAGTCAACGAGTAATACTTTGGATTACATGATAACAATTACATTCCGATTACACCTGGAGACGAATATCTTAGACTCACTTCAAGATCTACGAGCAACAGAAGCTGGAGCAATAAGATCATCACCTTTATAATCATACATTAAATCAACACGACAGACAACAAATGTATAATGCTGTATTTGACGTGTGTATGTACACTATACGCATCGGACATACCTAACAGTCATCGCCTAGTGTTGATCGTTAATATCGCCATAATTTTCCCTCACCCATACCTCTTTTGTAGCTCCCTAAGACTTTAAGGGGCCAAGATACCCCCGAAATAACATCGAATTATTGTTTAGCAACTATAAGAACAGTTTAATGTTGTAATTCATGTGTGTAGATGCACTACAATAGCTCACAGTCATCGCCTAATATTGTGCGTAAGATAGTCCATAATTTTGCCCGACCCCTACCTCCTTTGCGAGTCCATAAGGCTTTAAGGGGCCAAGATACCCCAAAAGTAACACCAGATTCGTGCTCAGGGATGAATCCTAACATATATTTCAATAGGTCAGGGTTGTATGTCAAGGTCACCGAATCTACCAAAAATTTCACCTGATGGTACCATCAGGGTGAATTTGGGGTAAAAAGGTCAAAGTTCAAGGACATCAATAAAACATCGTTTTCTATGTTAGGATTCAATGCTGAGCACAAATCTGCAATCCGTTTTGAGATATATTGTATGGTTCAAAAGTTATCAGGGTCTAATGGAGGCCACCCCCTCGCCTATCTTACGCTCATTTTGGGTCAAAACGTCAAAGTTCAAGGACGTAAATAAAATATAATTTTGTACGGTAGAAAACATCGCTGAGCACAAATCCGCAATGCGTTTTGAGCTATATTGCACCATAAAAAAGTTATCAGGGCTTCCTGGACCCCACCCCCTAGACATTTACACGGACAGACGGACAGCCGGACAGACAGCCGGACAGACATCGTTTGTAGGGTAGATGTCAATGCTGAGCACAAATCTGAAATCCATTTTGAGCTATCTTGCACCGTTAAAAAGTTACAAGGGTTTCCTGGAACCCACCCCCTAGCCATGAACACTCCTAAGACAGACGGACGGACGGACGGACAGACGGACTGAAAGACAGTCTGACGGACGCACACGAGAGTAGAATTGTATGCTGAGCATGAATCTGAAATCCGTTTTGAGATATATTGCACCGTTAAAAAGTGTTCAGGGTTTCCTGGATACCACCCTATAGCCATATGTACGGCCAGACGGATAGACGGACGTACGGACGGACAGACTTATACCCTCTCTCTAGCGGTATTACTCGTATGTGGCACCCAGCGGCGCTCCACTTCCGGTACCAGAGCGGAAGCCGGCTACCGCGAATGACTGCGTGGCACGGGTGTGGGTCCCGCCCGGCATCCCTACCACTAACACTTTGCCAAACTCCCAAGACGGACGGACGGACGAACAGACGGACAGACATTGTTGTTTTTCTCTGTACCAACATCAACTTTAACAGTGTATGGACTGTAATTCATGTGTGTAGATGCACTACAATAGCTCACATTCATCGCCTAATATTGTGCGTAAGATAGTCCATAATTTTGCCTGACCCCTACCTGCTTTGCGAGTCCATAAGGCTTTAAGGGGCCAAGATACCCCAAAAGTAACACCAGATTCGTGCTCAGGGATGAATCCTAACATAGATTTCAATAGGTCAGGGTTGTATGTCAAGGTCACCGAATCTACCTAAAATTTCACCTGATGGTACCATCAGGGTGAATTTGGGGTAAAAAGGTCAAAGTTCAAGGACATCAATAAAACATCGTTT
Source organism: Congeria kusceri (assembly GCA_027627225.1). Taxonomy (NCBI): domain Eukaryota; kingdom Metazoa; phylum Mollusca; class Bivalvia; order Myida; family Dreissenidae; genus Congeria; species Congeria kusceri. The sequence continues at coordinate 22,282,253 of CM051024.1, forward strand.
TCTATGTTAGGATTCAATGCTGAGCACAAATCTGCAATCCGTTTTGAGATATATCGTATCGTTCAAAAGTTATCAGGGTCTAATGGAGCCCGCCCCCTCGCCTATCTTACGCTCAAAAATAGGAAGGACTTTTTAGTGTTGCCTTTTGACTTATTATCACTTGTTATGGTTTTTTATGTACATTTTCACTTTTCCAACCAGCCTATAATTTCTTAGTAGACTAGTTTTCCACCAAAATATCTGTATGTCGACGAATTAGATATAAAACTATACGTTTATTCAGACTTTAGACCCCTTTGACGTCACTTTTGGTCATAGTTTTTCACCAAATAGTCAGCGCAGCATCATTTCCTGCTCGTTTACCATCAGTCTACACTGAAAACTCACAGAAAATACACAGACAGACCATCACTGGTCTCATGCTATGCATACCATATGTTTACAACATGCGTTACCTGTCCGTTTTCACCCTAATTCGTCCCCAAAATAATCTTACCCCCCCAGGAAACGATTATATCGTTTAAAACTACTGTTTGTCAACAAAATCATACACTTAAAATATTTAAAACCACACTATGGTATGTGCCGTTTACGTAGGGTCGAAATAGGGGTAAAATGCACTAAGAGTACCCTGTTTCAAGTACCCCACCCACCCAGAAAAAAACGGTTAGCGCTTTCAATTGCTATTTTTCATTTACACTATTCATCCTCTAACAATATTGCAAAAATTATATGAGGTTATAAATGCAAATAAATATTCGACACAAAAGTACGGATAGCAACGGACTATCTTACGCAATTTTGGGGTAAGCCAACTTTTTTTTCAGAGGGACCTTAAAATTATCGCCCCTTTTTTTTTGTTTCGGCCCCTAAATTGACCCTTAAAGTCACGCAATTTCACTCCTAGCCTTATAAATAAAAATTTGCGCAAGTAACAGAGCAAGAATCTAGTCCAATGAATCATTTTTCATATATACTTAACAAGGGGGAGATAACTGTCAATTATTATATTTTTTATCGCCCCTTAACTATTTATAACAAATAATACGTATAATGACCCCTAATATAATTTTTATAAATTGGTCGTAAGAAAATCCAAATCGTAAGAAAGTCCGTGAAAGCGCAAGATAGTCCACACACAATCGTAAGAAAGTCCGTAAAAGCGTAAGAAAGTCCGCAGGATCATTTTTGGTCGTAAGAAAGTCCGTAAAAAGCGTAAGAAAGTCCGATGGATCATACCCCTAATTTGGAATTCTTACGGCAAATTCAATAAAGGAATATTAGTTCGCACAAAATGAGAGCTTTCCTATATGCACAACCCTATTGAAATGATGACATGTGACATGTTAAAAGGCAATAAATTTGATGTTTTGCAACGATGTAAATGAACACACTTTTTACATTTGAGTGTTTTTTTCTGTATTCGTACACAATAGACACAGTGATTCTATAAAGATCAATTGTATCTAAGACAATTCTTCTACCAGTGGGATAGTCTTTATTCAGAGTGAAATGACCATACGCTCGCTCGCCTGCACATCAGTTTAGGATCAAACTGACAGTGTACAGTTGAAAAGGCGAGATACATGAAAAATATCATTGTCGACATACATGTAACCTCAACGAGATTTATCTAGCCATGAATATTTTACCACATTTAGGCGCGTGCATACTTCAAACAGAATGGTACTAGCAAAACACTATTAGGTGAAGTTAAAAAAGACATCAAACACAGAATAAAATTATACACCGATATCGTAAAAATGACCTTGTAAAAGAGTTTCAACCTGTTACACGGAATGCAAAAAAATATTAATGTTATGTTAATCATGTAGTGATTAAGTTAATGTTGTGTAATATGATTTTTGTAAGTAATAAAGCATTAAGATTTAATATTACTGCCCATATCTATTTGTGAAATTCTAGTCATTAATTTACTCAATTCTGTGTTGTTGTCTTTTATGCCCCAGGCATCTTGATGTACTGATATCTACACTGATAATGTAAGAAAGAAAGGAACATTTTGAAGGCCATGGTGAACAAAATGTGGCAGTGCATACATATTCCACAATTCATTTCAAGAAACGACAGTGCCCATTAGTTCAAACAGAAACAACTTCACATAATCAGGCTTCAAACAAACTGTTGAAATTCCATGATTTTTCCATGATATGGATCAGTTTTCCATGATATAATCAGAACATACTAAAGTCAAGACACTACATTGATGTCCACATTTTACGTGATCTACATAATAATATTATTAGTCTAGGCTGACATGCGCCCTGAAGTATACAATTGAATTGCTTGTAGCGTTGCAATACATGTCTATCCATCATTATGCTCTCGATTTTATATTTTTTGGTTTGATTATATTTCAATGGATTTTATCATTTTTCTGCACTTACAGGCATGTTCAAGAATACTTTTCGACTTTCCATAATAATTTATTGAAAATTATTTTCCCATTATGAAATCCAAATTATCAACATTCCACGATTTTTCCAGATCCGTACCAACCCTGCCATAAAGGTACACATTGTGTATAGTAACGACTGTCAGTATTTTTTCAATGGAAACCATAACTTCCTTCAAAGTCATGAAATGGTTTCCATCTATTATTTTTATGATGCTATGGTCATTCAATTTGCAGAGAAACCAATCCCTACCTCCCTTCAAAGTCATGAAATGGTTTCCATCTATTATTTTTATGATGCTATGGTCATTCAATTTGCAGAGAAACCAATCCCTACCTCCCTTCAAAGTCATGAAATGGTTTCCATCTATTATTTTTATGATGCTATGGTCATTCAATTTGCAGAGAAACCAATCTCTACCTCCCTTCAAAGTCATGAAATGGTTTCCATCTATTATTTTTATGATGCTATGGTCATTCAATTTGCAGAGAAACCAATCCCTACCTCCCTTCAAAGTTGAGCATTGATTTCTATTTAATACCAGCAATGCAGTGCCATTCTGTATGAACAAAAACCAACACTTACCTCCCTTCAAAGTCAAGTCAAGGTTTCCTTCAGATAATAACCTTCCTTTTTGTTGTGCTCTTTCCTCTTTAAACTGTGTTTATATGCACAGAAATTCTGAATATTAAAATTGGATTAATCTTAAACTAGAATTGTCACATGAGTGACGGATATACCCCCACGATATGGCTTTGTCACAAAAAATGGCATTAATACAAAAGAAACAGACACAGAGAGAATGCTTTAATTTGTGAATGTTAAACAGTGCATTTGGAAAAATTTAATTTCCATAGGAGCCATAACTCTGTCAACATTTAGTAGTTTGTAACTGAAGTTGAACTTCACTGTATTATATGATGTTACATCTGTGTACCAAACATAATTGAACAAGACATGTGGAAAATCCACGAAAACCAAATTTTTCTAAAGAAATGCAAAAGTCGGCACAATAATGAAAAAAAGTTCTCTGTGCAAGGTGAAGGTCATACACTTATGGCTAGGAAATGGTGACCTTGACCTTGCAATCCAAAGCGAGGTCTCAATATAAGGTATCTACATATGAAGTTTCATTAAAATATCTCAATTCGTTCTCTAGGTATTGGGTGGAAACTTTTTGTCTATTTTTAGCAATGGTGACCTTGACCCCATCCACCCAATATGCAATCCCAAGCAAGGTCTCAATATGACGTATCAACATATGAAGTTTCATTGAAATATCTCAATGCGTTCTCAATTTATTGAGTGGAACCTGTTTTTCTATTTTTAGTAATGGTGATCTTGACCCTAACACCACCAACCCCATATGCAATCCCAAGCAAGGTCTCAATATAAGGTATCTATGTATGAAGTTTCATTAAAAATGTTAATGCCTTCTAAAGTTATTGAGTGGAAACTGTTTTTCTATTTTTAGTAATGGTGACCTTAACCCCACCTACCCCATATGCAATCCCAAGGGAGGTCTCGATATTAGGTATCTATGTATGAAGTTTCATTAAAATATCTCAATGGATTCTTAAGTTATTGAGCCGAAACCATTTTTCTATTTTCAGTAACGGTGACCTTGACCCCACCCACCCCATATGCAACCCCAAGCAAAGTCTCGCTATAAGGTATCTATGTATGAACTTTCATTAAAATATCTTGATGCGTTTTCAAATTATTAAGAAAAAAACGTGTTTCTATTTTTAGTAACAGTGACCTTGATCGCATATTCAATCCCAAGCGAGGTCTCGATGTAACATACCTATGTATGAAGTTTCATTACAATAGCTCAATTCGTTCTTGAGTAAGAGTGTCGAAATAAAAAGTTGACGCCGCCACCAGTCAAAATTTAGTGGTTTGTAACCAAAGTCGAACTTAACCTGAATTGTATGATGCTTCACATGATTACCAAAAATTATTTGAATGTGTCATGCGACTGTTGAGTTATCGTCAGGAAACCATAATTTTAGGGAATTTAAGTTGAAAAGGGGCCATAACTCTGTCAAATTTAGTGGTTTGTAACCAAAGTTGAACTTGACCCGTGTTTTACGCTGTTACACATGCACACAAAAAATTATTTGAATATGTCTAGCCATTATTGAGTTATCGTCCGGAAACCATGTTTTTAGGGAATTTAAGTCAAAAAGGGGCCATAACTCTTGTCAAAATTTAGTGGTTTGTAACCAAAGTCAAACTTGACCTGTACATGTGTACCAAAAATTATTTGAATATGTCAAGCCCATGTTGAGTTATCATCCGAAAACCAAAACCAATAGACTGACAGACCGACAAGCTCACTCCTATATACCCCCCTAAACTTCGTTTGTGGGGGTATAACAATAGGGCAATGAGCGAACCACACAGTTATCATAATTTGTTTTGGAGATAATTATTATAACCTTGGAGATTATAGAACATTTCCATACCCAATTAAATAAAGGGTTCTGTTTGGCGTGAATTTAAACAAGAGATGTTTGTAAAACGTGTATGCCCCCCGACTTGCAGCCTTTGTTCATCACAGAAGTGTACTGTTTCTGAAAAATCTAAGCTGAGATATGTTAACCATTACCTTGATAGGAGTTGTCTTCTCTGCAAGAGCATTCTTCCTATCAAATTTGACGACTCGATCCAAGTATTCAGTAATTATCACTATGTAATGGGTTATCTACTCAAACTGACCTTTGTACCTATATGGTTTGAGGACCATGTACCAATGGTTCATCTGTAATTAAGTGGAAATGTGGTTTTTTACAAGCCCTTGTGACCTTGACCTTTGATCTCAAAATCAACAGGGGTCTTCCTTCCCTCAAGACTAACCAGCATACTAATTTATATGATCCTAGGTTAAATCGTTCTCTAGATATTGTGTGGAAACGGTTTTCATGTTACAAGCCCCTCTGACCTTGACCTCTGACTGGTTGACCTCAAAATCGATAGGCTTCTTCCTTTCCTTCCGAGTAACCAGCATAGTAACTTGGATGATCGTTCTCTAGATATCCTGCGGAAACAAAATGGTCTATGGAGAAAACAGTTTTCATGTTATAAGCCCCTGTGACCTTGACCTTTGACCTGTTGACCTCAAAATTGATAGGCGTCTTCTTTTCCTCCCAAGTAACCAGCGTACCAACTTAAATGATCGTAGGTCGAAGCGTTCTCTAGATATCGTGCGGAAACGAAATGGTCTATGGACAGACCGACCATCCGACTGACAGGTGCAAAGCAATATACCCCCACTTCTTCGAAGGGGGGCATTATTAACTAATCTATGCAATTCAGCCCCTATATAAGACAACCCCCGACCCATCAACCAGGTTCTGTCACAATCTCTATAATAATAGAAGCACTTTTTAACAATTTTAAGACGCCAACGTGTTACCATGGTACTGTGATAACCGATTTTAAGTGACAGCTACTCCATACACTAGTGGAACATAATTTTGTCCATGTAGTGGATAAACATGATAACAACAAGAGGGCCATGATGGCCCAAACGGCTCATCTGACTACTGGCAAAGATGAAAGCCTTACTGCTGTGAAAGGCTTGTGGAAATGTACGCCATAATGTCCTTAAATAATTTGTCTAGCTGATTTACTCTCATACATAGAACCCATACATAGAACAAGTAAGGACCTGCATACATTTTCTCAACCATGGTATCCAACTTTTCGCAGGCAATTTTGAAGGAATAGTGTTAATGCTGCAGTTCTTAAAGATAATGGCGACCACTGCGCAAAGGTCATGTCATGCTTGCCGTCTTGTTTCAAAGAGTACAGTGTTTTGCCATTTACCCGTTCTATATTGAAATTCGCTTGAGATATTATGGTCATAGACAAATTGTGCGGTCGAGACTGGTTGAAAATTAAGTCCCAGTCTTGCAACAAATTCATTTTTGCATTAATTTTCACAATTAAGGGGATATAACTGCTGTGTTCGTGGCCTGTCTCATTTGCTGCGTGTGTTGAGATCTTATGGCCATACAAACATGTGTTTAAAAAAAACTTTTATCAAAATGTTTTGGAATAAAATCGGTACCTCTGTTGTAGGATCTCTAAACGAGTCTTTTGCCCAAGGGAATTTAACCATAACTCAAACACAATGAATCATTACATGTATCCCTAACGGTGAGAAGTCAAGACTTTTCCTTACAAATTGGAGACCAATTACTCTTCTAAATACTGTTTATAAGATAGGGTCAGGTGTTATTGCAAACAGAATGAAAATTTGTATGGATAAACTTATTCATAATGACCAAACTGGTTTTATTAAAGGACGCTATATTGGTGAAAATACTAGACTGATTTCTGACATCATGCACATCACCAATGAACGTGATATTCCTGGTCTGCTACCAGGGAATACGTATCAAGGCGATTTGAGCGAAAAAGTCGCCCTCCCGACCAAAACTTCGCCTTATTTATGCAAAAAAGCAATAATCACTTCGCCCTATATTTCACGTAACCAGCAGTACATAAAACAAGAAGACTGTCGAATTACAGCACAGAAAAAAACGCATCTTACAACTTAAAATAAAATGTTTGCACAAACCTTTTTCCCATTGTCAATAATCCCAAAAAGTATGCATCACGTATATATTTATAATTTATTGTTTTGTTAACACATGTATCCATTTTCACATCACAACACTTCGTGTTCGTTTTCACCAGTTCCAAACTATTAATAGGCGATTAAAATCAGATGTCACATTTCTACTGTTCAAGTGTCATAACCACTAAAGCAACAAATCCGTTAAAACTCGGTGCGTAAATTAGCACCTACTTAAATTACAAACTGTCAGCATCTGACGTCATCAAAGAGTTAAAATGACAAGGAGCACGCGTGACACCCGTGTCAACGCTCTTTGTTGGTTGCTGTTAGGTCGCTTTGATCTGAAGCCGACAAATACACGATTTCCACGTGGAGATGGTACTGTTAACACGTTTTTGATTCAATTGGAAAATGTTTTAAAATATTAGAGAAGAGCAGACGACATTTAAATAAAAAGAAGGTGGAATAGTGTTTTAGCGGAATATGTAAAAAACACACTAATTTATTACCAAAATAAAACAATTATATTTTAAAGCTTTTTCTAAACGTGAAATACCGTAACAATTTACTGAATTATACTTTTAATTGCCACAGACTTCGATAGTTAATAGCACCATTTAAGATACACATAACTTAAATTTTTGATGTCAAAGTTTAATCACACACATGCATTCGCTTTTAGAGTATAGTGAAGAGAAATAACGAACATTAGATTGAACTGTTGTTCAATTTCAATGCAGCCTTGATTAAGTGGAAAACTGCAAGTATAAGAAAACTTTATACCAAATAAAGTTTGATGTGTTTGTGACTGACTGACAAATATTTAGAGTTGAAACATTCAATTACACTTACATTTTGTTGTTACTATTGATATTGACAGTGAAAATCGTTTTGAATTGATCATATGATTTGATTGTGAATGTAAGTAACAAAAGCTAAAAATAATATTGTTGTGTTATGAGCCATAAACTGTAAGGAGGTCACTTCTCCCAAAATTTAAAGTCTAGCTTATTCCATTTGCTACTACTTATTGACTTTGAGAAAGCATTTGATTCATTGTCATGGTCCTTCGTGCAGAAAACACTTTCCTTTTTTAATTTTGGACCAGACATTAAACGTTGGTTTGAAATTTTTTATAAAGACGCCAAATCAGCTATAATTCAGTGCGGCCACTTATGCAATTTTTTCCCCATTCAGCGTGGATGTCATCAGGGTGACCCTCTTTCTTGCTATATTTGCATTCTTTGGGCCAAGTATTTTCTCTTAAAATTAGAAATAACACAAATATAAAAGGTATTTCATTAAATGAAGTAGAACATCAACTTACACTATGTGCCAATGACACAACTATTACCATTGATGGGACTGAAGAATTCCTAAATGAAACACTGCATACTTTAAGTAATTTTTCAACTATTTCTGGACTTATTATTAATTTTGACAAAACTAAGTAGTATGGATTGGCAAAATCAGTTCTGAGAGCATAAAAACAAAATGGAAACTCCAGTGGAATCAGCAAAGTTTTCAAATGTTGGGTATACATTTTCATGTATCTTTTACAAAAATCTTTTACAAAAGATTTTAAATATTAATTACAGTGATGAGCAAACCAAAGTGAGAGTATACTAACAAGTTGGAAAAAAAGAATGTTAACCCCTATAGGCAAAAGAACTGTAATAAAAACTCTATTGATTTCTTTATTTAACCACCTGTTTATATCACTTCCTAATCCGCCTCAACACTTGATTAAGAATTTAACTACCATTTTTACTGACTTCATATGGAATGGGCGGAGTAGAATTAAATTAAACATTTTAACTAAAGACTATTGTGATGGAGATCTAAAAATGATAATTGTTGAAGCTTTAATCCAATCATTGAAATCAACATGGCTTAAACGCGCCTACTACACCAATGGGAAATGGTCCCATATAGCTAATATATAATGTTGATTTTAACAAACTTGTACAATGTGGAAAACATTATCCTCAGGGAATATTAAATAATATAACAAATCCTTTCTGGAAAGATGTTTTACTCGGTTTCGAACACTTCCAGGAAAAGTTGCCCTTTAATACAAAAGACATATTACATTTTCCACTTTTTTATAATGAAAACCTTTGAATAGGGGACATGTTTTAACACCTGGTATAAAGCAGGTTAACATTATATACAGTACGTGCCACGCGAAACCCACAAAGTTCGCAAAATGCGACGAGCCGATTTGATAGCGATGCGCAGATCGTTCGTTCGCGATGTCACGAAATTTCGCTAATGCTCGCGACGGAAATTCGCGCTTGTTCGCTTTCTTTCGTGGCAAATGATTTTTTTCCTGCCACGAATCCGTGACGAGAAAACAATTAGTAAAATGCACTCCTGTACGCAATATTTTCACTTAGCGGTGAATAAATAATTTGTGTTAGAAAACTTTGCGAAATTTATATTTGAATGTATTCCTTGGAATTATATTAGCTAGAAAATCATTCAAATTAAGATGTTACATTTGTTGCAGAAGATTTAAAATATAAAAGAAATAGACTTTTTATTGTATACATAAAAAAACAGCATTCAAAATAAACGTAATATTGCTAGTGAAATTTCGAAATGGGTATGTGATAGGGTGTGTTTGTTGTTTTTAGACATGTTCCGTTTATTTTTTTTCACCACATGCTATTTATTAGATTGTTCTTGATAGGTTGCTGGGTAAAACTTTGTGTCCATTATTTAATATATGCTTCGTTCATTTATATGTTGTTTCTGTTTGAAACCCTTATTGTTTTATTACTTCAAGTACATGATCAGTCTTGGATTTTGTCATGTGTTTTGTTCTGTTTCAAAATGTACATGTATAGGGCTTTCAACATGTTATATGTGTTGTGTTTATATATGAATATGACCTACATGTACATGTATGTACATCTACATGTATGTCGAATATTATTGCTCTTGCATTGGTTGTCCCATCTTCGTTGATAACAACTTAAATGCGCACATTGAGTGAAAAAGGAAAAACAATTATACATTAAATATCGAACACAATTAAATATTATGCAAAAATCACAATATAGACAGATATTCCACGGATTAAAAGGACACATTGTATAATCTGCATGTATGTTCACAAAATTACTACGATCAATGTCTACAATGTGCAAACAAATATTTTTTAATATGAATAATTTGTACTGATAAGAAACATTAATCATTGATCGACATTATTGACATTTATTATAGATGTACTAACTGTAATACATGTATGACTTAATTAGTGTGACTTTTGATGCAAAGTTATTGGTTAGAATAATTAAGTTATATCTCACTGTATCGGGCAATAATTTACAAACATTAAAAAACGAAACAGTAATAAAAAGTAATACAACACTACAATATATATTTTAGTTAGTTGATAAAAGGCGTTAAATGGATGCTCGTTTTTCGTGCCTACATATCAACAACAACAACAACATTCATACCGTATTTTCGGGATTATAAGTCGCATCGGAGAATAAGACTCACCCCCTAATTTTAATCATTTTCCTGATTTCAGCCACATATAAGACGCATCCAGAATATAAAACGCACATAAATACTACAAAACCTTCCCAAGTATCCATTCACACATTTTAATCCCATTGTCAAAACAACGTCTGTCTACGCACGCTGAGCATGTGTTTATAACACCTCTATTATGACGTGATTCCAGGGATGCATGCTCGTCTGCAGAATAAATATTTTTGAACGAATAAAATGTCGTTATCGGCTTAACATTTTTAATGATGTCACAATGTCTATTAATGCATTGTAGAATGCAAGTTAACAAAAATTATTCACAAGGCGGTTCGTAAAAGAAACTATAATCATTGGCGCTCACAGTTGTGTGTACTGTGTACGATGATAATTTGTTTAAACGCTTAATGTGTCAAAAATAATAATTTTGGCAATATGAGTGTGAAAACAAATTGGCTAAGCACACAAAGCATACCGACAGCCATAGTTTGTTACACTTACCTTGTTAATTGCAATTAAAATGAAGCACATTTTCACAGGTAACGGTATTATAAACAAGATTATTGTTTGAAGTCAATTTCAATTGAATTCGTTGGTTAACATACAAACATACAAATGAAGGGCTAGCGTAGAAAAGCTTCAACATTTTAGACAATATGATCAGTTTCAAAATGCCTCCAAGAATAAGATATACAGCAGCGTTTAAGTTAGAAGTCGTGAAGTATGCAAAGGAGAACGGCAATCGTCCAGCGGGCCGCCATTTCAGCATATCTGAGAAGATTATCAGGGAGTGGCGGAAGTCAGAAGACAGTCTCGACTCTGTCGGAAGTCGTAGAAGGCCAACAGAGGACAGCAACCACGGTGGCCTGCGCACGAGGCTGCCATGGAGAACTGGGTACTGGAGCAGCAGGCGGCCAATCGCGAGGTCAGCACGACGCAGGTCCGACTGAAAGCCATCCAGATGGCCAAGGAGCAGGGAATCTTGGACTTTTAGGGTGGGCCATCCTGGTGTCTGCGAGTTATGCGACAGAAGGACCTCAGTATCTGCGCCAGGACCACCTTATGCCAGTCTCTCCCCAAGGACTACGTGGAGAAGCTGGCAGCGTTCCGGGCGTTTTGCAAGGAAAAGGTGGTGCTCCACAACATCCAGCCTGACTACATCATCAACATGGACGAGGTGCCACTGACAATCGACCTCCCCCTACACAGGAACGTGGAACGGAAAGGAACGTGGTCTGTCAGCATCAAGATGACAGGCCATGAGAAAGCCAGCTTCACCATGGAGCTGGCAGTCACTGGCGCCGGCACAAAACTCCCCCCGATGGTCATCTTCAAGATAAAGACGATGCCCAAAGAAGTTTCCTAGCGGAATCAGTGTGACGGTTAACGAGAAAGGGTGGATGGACACCGAGAAAATGAAGACGTGGCTGAGCGAGCGCTATGTCAAGTGGCCAGATGGGTTCTTCCATCAACGCATGGCGCTGCTTGTGATGGACAGCATCAGGGCGCACATCACTGAAGAGGTGAAACTGTGTTCTCGGCAAGAACATGATCCCAACCATAATCCCTTGAGGGCTGACCAAGCTTCTGCAGCCACTTGATATCAGCATCAACAGATGCTTCAAGATGGTGATGCGCGAGTGCTGGGAACAGTGGATTTCTTCAGGCGAACATTCGTTCACCAGTACCGACCGGCTGTGTAGGGCAACACTCACCGAAGTGACGACCAAGATCCTGAAGGCCTGGGAATCGGTGAGCGTGTCCTGCATCGTGAATGGATACCAGAAGGCGGAGATTTTGTCATCTAGCGACGCCGCCGCCGCCATGTCTGACGAGGACGACATTCCGCTGGCCACAGTCACCAAGATGCTCCCATCAGCAGTCGCAAAACTTTTTAACTCGGACACCGAGGACGAGGAGTTTGAGGGATTCTCTGATGCAGAGTGATGCACGGGTAGTGCAAAATGAATAACGAATAAATATTGTGTTGTGTTTTGTTGATTTTTGTTGTATATCTTATGAATATCTGACATATTCAAATGAAATGAAATAAAAATTATGATATTATTGATTTATTTTGCTATATACGCACACCTATTCGCTTCGAACACACGCTACATAACTACTATTTGTATAGTAGGGTGTAACCAATTGATCGGTGTAAAAACTAATTGTTTCATAAAAACAGCCAATCATAAAAACAAAAATTCTGATTTTCAAAAATCTGATTTCATACATGAATAAGACGCACCGGAATATAAGACGCAGGGCAATTACAACTGGAAAAAAGATGCGTCTTATATACCGGAAAATACGGTAATTTAGTTTATTATCAAGATGAATGAAAGCGCAAATGTAATTATGTGCTGACAAGCATATCTTTTAACGCATAGTTTCACTGTTTGGTTTTTAACGCAAATTAATAAGAAATCAATACAGTGTTCATTGACAGACAAAAACGGATAGTTGCAAGAGGTGTTTGCTCCCTTTAGGCTTTCACGAACCCTGCCATTTTAAACAATTAAGAACCGCTATCGCAGATCAGTCCACTGTCGCACAATGGTAATTGACACTGATTAGCGTTAAGATAGTGCCGATTAGCAACACAGGACGACTTTTTTAATCTATATTTTCTTTAACACCCGCGTTCAATATGAACGCGAATAATCGAATATTCAATGTATTACCAGTTAACCGCCTTAATTAGCGGATAACTGGTTATTCGTTGCCATCTTAAAAAAACTAAGTTTTATGATAAAAAGACTGAATAAACTATAGCTATGTACTTCAATCTTATGATGGCTATATGTAGCTTCATTGTAATTCGGGATGTGAACTGGAATTTTAAATGACTCTTAGAAAAAAAAAAGGAGATAAATCCCAAAATATATAAACATGAATAAAAACAATTTAGATGCCACAATTAGTTTGTTTGCTATATTGACACGTCAGTTAACACATTAATGGCCTGTATACACAACATGTGAAAACATAGAAAGGTATAGTCAACACGCACTCACCCCCACCCCTCATTGGGAACCGGTAGTCTGCAGAACAAATTATGTTTTCTTGAGCAAACACCAAATTTAGAAGAGGCTACAATAACCGTTGTGAAGGTTTTCGTTTGATCTACATGTGTATTTACATTTATTTTGTTAACCGATGAGTAAACAATACGTAGATTTTATAAATACATGTTACAATGAAACCATACGTTACAAAAAATTATAGACACGTGTATATAACCACCATCAATACAACTCAAGTACACGATTATTATAAAATATCGTGTTAAAACGTCAGTGATTTGCTCTTTATGATGATTATAAAAACAATAAAATTGAATATGCTGGAGCACGGGTGAGGATGACATATAAGTACATTGTAAACAAATAATCTGAATGGATATTCTAAAAGAAGGAATGTTTGAAATAATCGCGCCCATGAAGAATAAGATAATAATGCGTTTTTTATAATCATCACAAGAACCCCGTATACACATTCACATAAGAATCTAAACAATTAATTAACGATTAACTAATTATTCATTTAAATTGACATCAGTTAATATTACTGTCAAAGTTACATCAAATTCAAATTAAGCGAATTAGGTAAACGTGGCATATACGTTAAAGGGGTGATTATTTGCATTGAACAAAAGAACAGTGATTTATAATTTTAAGTTCATTTTAATGATTATTGTTCGAATTGTAAATGTAAACTTAAACGTATATACACACTATATTAATTCATTGTCACTTTTATATGCGTTTTCACTGTTTTCTTTGATTAATACTGTCAAATAATAGTGCTTTATTATATAATTATTTATTGATTAAACGTAATATGAAGAATACAAAATTAATATATCTACATGGAACATACACTGTGCGACACACAATGTAGAATGTTGCTAAAAGACCGTAAAAAGTGAACAACTCTTAATTTTTAAAGAGCAGATGCACATATACCTGTAAAATCGCGAAGCAACGTCACGAAATTTCGTGACATATTCGTCACGAAATCTCGCGCTGGGGCCGCCCGCTATATTTTGCGAATCGTCGCAAACTTTCGTGACGTTGCTTCGCGAATATTGATTGAAGGCTCGTCACGACAGCGCAAATTCTGCGGGTTTAGCGTGGCACGTACTGTATGTGACCTGTTTGATAATAATGGGGATTTTTTAAAACATGAAAGTAAAAAATGTAAACTTTAATCTTAAAATTGATTTTCTCTTATATATTGGTATTAGAAAAGCTACCTTTGCAATGTTTAATAAACTTGGTGTTGAAGAAAAAAAACTACAAACAGTATGCTGCCATACAAAGGCCTTTTATACCCCCTGCATTCAAAACAATTATCATGCCTGAATCTGGAGCAAAACAAAAAAAGAATGTACAACATTCTAAATAATACTGAAAGTAGCTTACCAAATAAACAAAAATGGACAGGCAAATTCAATCTTGCAATTTATAAACTGAACATGACTTCTTATTCCATTTTCAATCAATAAAGATGTTAAAATACAATGGTTTCAGTACAGAATAATACACAGATTAATTGGAACAATTCGTTTACTGTTTAAAAAGAAATTGACAGATTCTTCCAAATGCACATTTTGCAATAATGATGAGAAACTATTGAACACATTTTCTGGCAATGTCCCATTTCTAAAAATATTATTGAACACCTTTTTCCTAAACTGCTGTTTCCATTTTGTAACATGGCAAATTTTCTTCTTGGCTGTACAGAAAGGAACTGTGATGCTGTCAACAGTGCTTTTATGTATGTAAAGTTTTATCCGTATAAATGCAAAATGTCTTCAAAACAGCCAACTGTTGAAAATGGAAGAAATTTTATAAAATCAAAATATTACATTCTAAAGAGTATAGCTATCTTTCAGAATAAAATTGAAAGCTTTGAACTTGCATGGAAAGATGTTTTAGCACATACTATGCTCCCAACACAAATCATTAGCTAGTTTCTGAATCACTGGAGTGTATCAAGTACTCACCAACTAAATAGTTTATGAGTGTTTGTTTCCTTATTCTTCTATAAAGATTGTAAAGGCATGACTTTCAACATAGTTGTATTAGACTACGTTAAAAAATACACACTGAAACTGCACTTATGCGTATTACTTTAACTATAGAGACCTCCACAATTATTAGATCTACCTACGTATGTTAAAGTGACCTCTACAAAATATAAATCTATGAGTCTACCTATGTATGTTATACATCAGGCTTCGCGCTGGCGATCGCCAATGTCGCCTAATGCGACAAAATCGCAAAAGTGGCGACAAATTTTCAAGTTTGGCGATTTTTCTGGCAACTGTGAGCGTTCTTTGTCCGAATTATTTACTATTGAAATAATGTAAGCGCCATTTTAGCCTAAGCGGTCTTGCTGACTCTGTTAACCTCGACAGCATGTATATCGATTTATAGTGATGCAAGCGGTACGAATGAATTAACTGAAGCGTGAACGTGAATGTATATCGATAAGGTGATAACATGCGAATGATTATATGGCCCAAGGCAATTAGATAGACATTTTAATTGCTTTTTCTTTAATTGTCGATACCCGCAATTAATAGAATAGTGCAATTTTTGTAACAGATCAAGGACGAGAGCAAACGATAATTAGAAATCAAAACATAAGTATGCAGTGTTTTCAACATCAACGGTTGACGTTCATGACTAAACAGAGACCTATAAAAACAAATACACTACGTCTAGCGTGATTTCTGCCTTCTGCGACGCACCACCGTGATTCAGCCCAGCGTGACACACTACTATAGTCACCGCGATACACCGTGGAACACTGTGGAACGCGGTGATGTCGCCGTGGCGAATCGCGGTGACCGCGGTGACAGTCTCAATCAAAAATGTTGATAAGAAATCGCCGTGGATCGCGGTGATTTTAGCGAGTCATAATTTCACATTGAGCTTTTTAAAAAATATTTTACATTTTATTTCAGGTACGACCAAGAACATGGTTTTCGGAAAATACGGAACATTATGACAAAACGGGAAAATGAAAATATGCGTCAGTCAAATCACAAAGACCTCATCAAATTCGTTGTCCGATTCTATGACAAATCTTTGCATTTTTAATATGACTATCAAAACAATTGATTAACATGTCGGTAAAAAACGTGATTTTATAACAATGATTGACATAACCAACACCTTTGTTCTCTGTAAAAGTTCGAAAGGCGGGGCTATGCACGTGCTCTTTCATAATAGGACGATTGCCACTGAGTAACAAACACGCGATTGGTTAAGCATGTCGCTTCTCTAAACAAAAGAAGCCAATTTTATCGCCGAGAAAGGTGTTATTTTATGGTTTCTTGTCGGCTTTACTTTGAAGACGTCAAACTGTCAATTCACGCAGATTGCGAATTTTCGCGAGACTTGTATTAATGCCCTTGACTCTTTGTTTACGATTTCACAACACAACTGCGAACATGGAACTTTGGAATAAATTATCAAAATAAAAGAGATCAAAATAAAATAGATTAAAGTTGCAAACTGTGATTATATTAATTGGTAAGTATCGGTTAATAGAAGACGATTTGTACTTTGCGAATAGTATACGGTCTGAAATATCGAACTGTACTTGTTCATTCACATGTACCTGTATTTCACCGCGACCCACCGCGACCGCAGTGGTCCACCGTGAGATTGATTTCCCGATAACGCCCGCGGTGCTCACCCACTATCACCGCGATTCTATCGCGATGGAACCACCTTTTAATCGCGGTGATTTTCCACGCTGACGAAAAATTGTCCACGGTGGGTCTGTGTTTTAGGCAGAAATCACGCTAGACGTAGTGTAGGTCCCTGGATTAAATAAGCAAAAGTCCATAATTAAACAGTTTGATACGACAATTGGTGTAAAATGTTTAATTTGAAAATGAAAATTCACTTGTCAAAATGGCCAATTCAGACGTATTCTCATTGTAAAAAACGTTTGTTAGATTCTGATGACGTTTCATATCCATCTAAGATGCCCCAACTTCAACATTCTCCAGTGAACACAAATTTAAAGACTGTTGGAAGTTGGAATTCTTCTTGTCTATGATCATAATATATAGAATTACTGATACTTAATGTCTTCTGTATATTTTCAGTTTCCTTTCCAGTGTTCATTGGCTTGCCTAATTTTTGCCGTTGTGTTTATACATGTATGTGTATATTTTATGTGTTAATATGCATCGTATTTATAAGTAAAATAGTAACATTTATGCATTGTTAAATGTCTATTTCCAAAACAAATATTGATGATGTTAATACACACATTAATAGTGCATTGCTACAATATTTCTTGTTGCAACCATTATGCTCCATGGACATATTTTACTCCATTTGTATATGAAATATGCTGTTTTGTTACATATTAAATTGATCAAAGAGATATATGGTGTTTTTTTTATTTATCGTATTCTTAATCAGAAATAATTATTAATGCATTACAGTAAGAGTAAAAGTATAAGTTATATATTGTATAGTTATATATAGTATGACACCCGAACGTCTCTTACTAACAAAAATATGTGCGACGCCTAATTGGCTCCAAGTTTGGCAAATTTGGCAAAAAAAAGTGGTGACAACTTTTCAAAAGCCAGAGCGAACCGTGTCTTCATCAAATACAAAACAATGCCTGTTTATGTTTACTTCTTTAGCTTTTTGCTTTCTACACTCTTTCTTTCTTGTGCACATATATGTATATATGTTTGTGCACTTTTCTTTTCTATGAATGAATATTGTTTGAATTGATGATATGTATGACCCGTAATGTTGTGCTTGAAGAAGTTGTATTGTACAAATATCGATTGAAATAAAATTTGTGCGAAGAAAAAAAATACACATATATATATATATGTAACCCACGTTGGGCGCCAAATGTAACTGTGTGTTACATTACAGTAGTATGTAACCTATCGAGACTTGGTAGGTTGTAACCCGATGTCGAAAAAGTCGGTGGTGGTGAAGGTCGTTCTGTGGTGGAGTTGGCTGCCATTGTTGGAAAATAGAAAGTTCTGGTTGAGAATCGAGAAATATCTTTTGCATCAGATTATAGTTGTCATTAATTAATTTAATATAAGGAACCTCAGATAGTCAGCAGTCAGCACATTGCACGGAGAGAGAGATTTTGGGAAGAGAGGCCAACGAGTACCAAATACTCTGTAAGTTGTTCTCCTTGTTGTAAATGTGATAATATACAGTGCAGAATGGTTGTTAGTTTCTATATTGTGTGTTTATAGATGTTTTTCTATAAATAAGATCAGTTTAATTGGTTTGGCACACAAGGTCATGCAAGGCCAATGGTGACTGTTTTATCTCTATATTCATTGATATGAGAAATGAACAGATATTCATACATGTATATGTATTTCAGGTGTTTTAGATGTGATTGTATAGTAATCTTAAATATGTGTATGTTTTTGATTTTTCATCCTGCTTCTTATAATATAGTGCCTGTGATTCAATTTCTTGTTTTCGCAACAAACCTTTCAAATCACGTTCTGTTTCTATATTAAGTTCTTTCATGGCATCTAAAAGTGCCCTTTGTTCCTCTGAAATTTCTGCCATTGCGGCTGAGTAGTTAAGATCACATCAAATTATACATTTCATAATTCGAGTACCAAATACTCTGTAAGTTGTTCTCCTTGTTGTAAATGTGATAATATACAGTGCAGAATGGTTGTTAGTTTCTATATTGTGTGTTTATAGATGTTTTTCTATAAATAAGATCAGTCACTGAATGTCAGATAAAGGGACATTTTCAATAAATGTGTGTCGCAGTGTAATTTCCATTTAATAAATGAAATACGTTGTTGGAAAGCTTATTATTTAACAACTTAGTATAATTGCAAACATGAATTATAGTGAAATATAACACTTTCCATTTCCAAAATGTCTTATATAGACTACAAAAAGACGTACAATTTCACAAAAAAGACTGTCGCACAGCATTGTTCACCATTTTTACATACAAGTTTAGGGTGACAGAAGTTTCAAATCATAACAATTAATGTATTTCCTAAAGGATATTGTGATGGATATTTTGAGCAATCAACATTTTTCAACATTTTCCTAAAATTGACACGCTGATGTGCAGTCTACCGTTGTCGCAAAAAATTCGGTCAAGAACGTTAACTACTTTAATGAGCGTTGAAGTTTGCGTTTTCCTAAGAAATAAATGAAAATATAGCGTACAAAATGGAAAGCAATAATGAAATATATCGAAAAACACAAAAAGAATCATTTACTTTAATGCAAATCGTCACACTTTAATCGGGAAGTTCAGTTTTGAAGTTGAGACGCTAGAGTTTGTCAGGTACGTTAAACAGTTTTCCTGCTGTAATATACGATTCTTATATCGCATAGTTGTATCTTTTACTTCGTCATAAAACACCCAAATAAGTGTTTTAGCTAACTTAAAAACAATACCATTGGTCTTTATTAATCCGTATTCAAATATAATTATTTTAATTTCCGTCAAGTACGTTAATTGTCATGAACGTGTAACAAACCAAGTTTAAACACTTTAAAGCCTGTTTACATAAGTTCTAATGATAGAATCTTACACATGCGCATACGACGTAATTATAACATCCGCAGGAAGCATGTGTTTAGCGATGTTTACATTGCGGGAGTAGTTTAAATATTGAAAAAGAACCTTGTGGTTTTATCCATCTACATCGAGGTAAGTTAAATATATTTTTTTCATTTAATTTGCATTTTATCAAAGTTATAATATTAATGAAATTAACTGAGAATGAAATTGTAGATTATTTGAAAATATAAAGCAGAAATGTCCTATTACTTTCAGTACACGTACCTGATACATTTGTTAACGTACCTGACATTTTCTTTTTCAGTTGAAATAATGGGGAAAACGAGGGCTGAGTATCAAAAAGAGTATCGGGAAAGGAAGAAAAAGAATGATAAAGACTATTTAAAGAAAGAACAACAACGAACAAAGCGTTATAAACAGCCTATTGGAGCATTAAATGAAGACCAACAGCAACAACTTCGAGAGAAAAACAGAATATGGAAAATGATAAGTAGAGACAAAAAGAGACTCAAATTACAAGAAGAAGAGAAAAATGATAGCATACCATGCAATACAGAAAACCAAACTGAAAATTCGAACGGCGAACAGGGCTCAATCAGTACCCGTACCATGTCAGATTGTTTAACAGTAAAGTTAGACTTTAAACCAAGAGAAAGATCACAAAAAAGATCCAAGGCATTAAGAACAGCCTCCCGAACTATTCAAACTTTGGAAGCTAAGTTGAAAGCAAAGTTAAGAGAGAACAAAAAGCTACGCAAGAGAAATGAAAGACTTAGAGCAAAGCAAATGAAGTATGATAACACCGAAAGTACAAGTTCCGAGATGAGTAAAAAGCCTTGTACACCCAAGTCCAAAGCCAATGCGGAAATTCGGGATCTAGGTTTGACACCCAACAATGTCCCTAAAAGTGTGAAAAGGAAATTAGTAATGGCTAATGCTATGATAGCTGAAGTAGAAATGTCGAACCAGAAGAACAAAACTCAGAAGCAGAGACGTGTTCTTGCAAATATTGTGAGCGGCAATATCCTTAAGAAGTACAAATGTATTTCCACGCTAAGTAAAGAAACAGGGATTTCGAGAAAAGTACTAGGACGGGCCAATGCAAAGGGATTGACGGCTATTCCAAAGAGAAGAAAGGTCCTGGAAAGAGAAAGAATTAAAAGAGAGGTGATCAACTTCATGGAGCGAGACGACGTCAGTGTGAATATGCCCGGGAAGAACGATTGCAAGAATGATAAGACAGGGGTGAAGGGTGAAAAGAAACAGATACGAGTGCTAACAGACTATCTGTCAAATTTATATGAAAAGTTCTGTGCTGAAAACCCACATACCAAGGTATCAAAATCGGTTTTTTGTCGCTTGCGTCCTGACTATATACTTTTGACAAAGCTGATAACCAGAAATACATGTCTATGCAGCAAACATCAAAATTTCGCTATGAAATTAAAAAGCATTCGCTCTGTAGGAATTGATATTTCACCAAACCCAGAAACGGTTAGCAAGAAAGTATCTGAACGGGACATGACAGATATGCTAAGCAATCAAATACAGGATGACACAGAAGTCGAGTTTGAGGAGTGGAAACGCGTAGAAATAGAGGGTAAGAAGAAAATGAAAATAGTTAAATCCAAGTACACGAAAGCAGAGTATATCAAACATACACAACTGCAGTTCCGAGATTTTTTACAGCATGTTTCTAGGGTGAAGACGCAATATACTGCCATAAGAAATCTAAAAGCCCACTTGCCAATAAATGAAATATTGATCCATATGGATTTTGCAGAAAATTTCACATGCAGCAACGCCGACGAAGTTCAAAGCGCTTATTGGAACAGCACAGGAGTTACACTGCACCCGGTAGTTGCTTACTATAAGGAAGATGAAGAGCTGAAACACAAGAATTTGATTTTTGTTTCTGATGTCACAAACCATAATTCCACAGCGGTGGTCACGATCTTGAAAAAAATAGTCCCTGACATGAAAGCACTTGTGCCTGACTTGAAAACTATTCATTATTGGACCGATAGCCCCTCATCTCAATATAGGAATAAGTACATTTTTGATATAATTTGCCATCACACTGAGATCTTTGGAACTGAGGCCAAGTGGAACTATTTTGAGGCGGGTCACGGTAAGGGCCCCTGTGACGGGTTGGGGGGTGTGGCAAAACGACAAGCTATGGAAGCATGCAAACAAGGAAAAGTCACAATCCAGGATGCGAAAGATTTTTTCAACTGGGCCTCTAAATCAAAGAAAAGCATCGAGTATGTGTTCTATAATGGAACTGAGTATGAAACCACAGCCAAAGAACTCGAGATGAAAAACCCGAAACCTGTTTCGGGAACCATGAAGTTGCATGCGTTATTTGCTGCACACAATCAGTTATATACCGCCGAGGTCTCGTGTTACTGTGACGCCTGTTTAAAAGGCGAATACTGTGGACACTGGAAAATAGACAATTTACCAGATAAACACAATGTAAGTAACGAAGCCAGCACACGCGAATGTTCACTAAAACGGAAGTCGATACATCATGAACGAAATGTCGATGAAAACAGAAACAAAGTACAGAAGCTAAACGTACCTGAAACGTGCGCAGTCGGAAATGGCTCTTCACAAATCGCAGATGAAAATGTGTTGCCCAAAGTCTCAGATGAAAATGAATCCCCATCGATCAAACCAGTCAAAGACGCATACTATCTTGTAAATTGGGATGATATCGTCTACCCAGGGAAAGTTCTCAAGGTTGATGATGATAAACAGGAGGCGACAGTTTTATTCATGGAGGAAGCTCGACGGAAAGGGGATTTGAAACTGTTTAAGTGGCCGTTAAGAGATGACGTACAAAAAGTTGAATTCGAACAGTTTGTACGTGAAATCCAAGAGCCAACTGCTTGCAGCAAAAGCAAAAGGCAGTTTAAACTTGAAGATGCCGATTACACGTTTTTTTGACACCACTTTCAATAGCCAATTGCTTGTAGCAAAAGCAAAAGGCAGATTAAACTTGAAGATGCCGATTGCACGTTTTCTGACACCAGTTTAGTTTGTTTTGTGTTAATTGATTGTTTTGACAAAAAGTGTCAGGTACGTGGACTCGAAAATAGTTCTAAGAAGTACGTATATAAACTACTGTAGAACTCATAAATGGTTTTGTTTATTAAATGTGAACGTTTTAATCATAATGTTTGTTATTTGAAAATGTAAACGTATTTGACTTAGTTGTAATTGCACGTTGTCTATAGGAACGAAATAGACTTGTCAAGTACGTTAAGAGTTCTTTAAATCTATGTTTTTCCGTGTTTGTAAAGATTTTTCAAGTTCAGCTTTTAGATTTTTATCATTTTCGTATAAAACATGTGTATCAATGAAACGAATTAGGCATGCTTATAAAGATTCTTTGAATTGTACGTATGTACGTTTGATGGTCAGGTACGTTAAAAATACCAAGGTTGTTAACATACTTGATTTTGGCTGAGATATTATTTTTTCCTTGTAAGAAATGATGTTTTCGTAAAAATGTATGTTTGAATTTGATTTTTAAACCAACGTTGTACATTTATATAATCCTTTTAATGATCAGCATGATTTAACAAACACACCTTTTTAAAACTATCGATGATTTTGTTAAGTAATTTTAGAAAAATGATGACAAAAATTCAAATGATTATCAAAAAATGAAATAACAGTCGGGAATCTGTTTAGCACACATTACCACATTTAATGATAAATAATAATTGAAACTGTGCGAGTTTATTTCAATGTATTGATGTGTTAAAATGAATATAACGTACCTGACATTGGAATATCAGTGTGTCAATGATTATGCAAATATTATGAAAATCGGATATTTCTAGGTGACCCCGTTGTTATTTTATGTACGGTTTGGTGTTCAAGTTGATTTTAATAAAGTTTATGGTTCAGTTGCTTTGTTTTAATTTTCCAACATTTGTCTATGTGAAAATGTCCCTTTAACTGGGATTCAGTGCAGTTTAATTGGTTTGGCACACAAGGTCATGCAAGGCCAATGGTGACTGTTTTATCTCTATATTCATTGATATGAGAAATGAACAGATATTCATACATGTATATGTATTTCAGGTGTTTTAGATGTGATTGTATAGTAATCTTAAATATGTGTATGTTTTTGATTATTTTTAGGGCGGATCAAATGGGATTACCCGGGATCAGATGGGATTCCTATTGATCAGACTTGACAGAACGAACATTCAGTCTGTTAGAATATATTCATTAAATTGAACTATACTGATTTGATCTATCGAGAATTGTATCACTGGTTATTGCTATATTTTGTCTTTGAATATATTGAACAATTAATCTAAGAACTCACGTGTTTCGTTCTTACTGAACAGACCCCGAAGTTACATTGGAGCCCCCAGTGATTTAGAAGATTTCAAGTATTAACCAGTGAATTTTACAAGTAACCAGTGAATTTTAACCAGTGATAGTATGAATCTTTAACCAGTGAAAGTATAAATTTGTAGCCAGTGATTAAATGAAGTATGTGTGAATTAACATTAGGTCACCATACAAGTTACTAGTGAAAATTTTAATAGAACACTGAATTATAATAAATTGTGTGATAATACTTGACTGCACGTTACCTTGTCGAGATCATTTCATCACACCTGACGTTCCTGGTTCCAATTTCTTCAAGACCGTTTCTTCAATATCATTTCATTCCACAAGGCGTTTCTACAAGACCGTTTCATCCCACAAGGCGTTTTGTTACATTACCTTCCTCTAGACCGTTACTTCACATCATTCGTTTATGGAGTTTATTCTTCAAGACTGTTACATCATAACAGACATCTAGACCATTCATCATTGTGTTGTTGGACATATTACTGTATGAACAGTGACATTTGTGACGCAAAGTGTGCCAGACCAGACAGATGCGTTGTTTGCCATATATTCATAAGGTGGTGAATGTGAAAAGTGATTTTACTAAAAGTCATCATCCAAAATACTTACAGTTGATTGAATCTTCTATTTCTTTCTCTGATCAAAAAGATATTTTGGATTACAATTTTTTTTAAACAGTGTGACATTGTAATTTGCGAGTAACAATGTTTGTAAGATAGAATTTTGCAGATCACTTAACAAACAGGTAATGGCATAAAATTTGAATACTTTCACTATTCCCTATCTCACATTTCACTAGTTAATCCATATTGCATTCCCTAACATATTCACTGTATAGTATTTTGACAACCATATTATTATTTCAAAATAGGGGGGGGGGAATATTGGCCTTGGCTTCAGTACATTTGCACCGAATTGGTCCATTGGTTGTGTTGGGGTTGTTTGGCGGCCATCTTGGATTTCTGGTTGAGTTGGTTGTTGATGATAGGTTTTTTTCTTCATTAGTCTCAAATCGACGGGTATTACAAGTAGGTTGTCTATTGAAGTAGTATTATATTACATTTAATTCTAGAATTGTATACCCTAATTTTATTTTTTTATTGAGTTTGATATAAATTTTGTCAGAAATAGGGTGTGGATTTAATTCATTGTTCTTTTCAGTAACTCTTTGATTTTTAGACAACAGAACCGGATTAGACCAGTTACATATGTTTTGTTTAGACTGGAATTTAGAATAACACGTTAGTTTCAGACAACAGTATTTATTTGCAGACATTTTGTGTATTTTGTTTACAGTTGATGTCACAATTGCAGTTACATGTTGTTGTTGTTGTTTTTTTTCAGGAACATTTAATTTAGATAGTTCATATTCATAATTATAAACAGTAAAGTGAAAATTAACTCATTTTCAGAAAAGCAGGTAAGTACATTTTTAATTGAAAGTATTATTGAATTTACTTCGAAATTTTGTTTATTCCTTGAATTATGAAATGTATAATTTGATGTGATCTTAACTACTCAGCCGCAATGGCAGAAATTTCAGAGGAACAAAGGGCACTTTTAGATGCCATGAAAGAACTTAATATAGAAACAGAACGTGATTTGAAAGGTTTGTTGCGAAAACAAGAAATTGAATCACAGGCACTATATTATAAGAAGCAGGATGAAAAATCAGAAACAACTACAAAGTTTCCCAGAATTTCACTTTTCTATGGTGAACCAGGTAAAGGTGAAGTGTCTTACTTTACCTGGCAATATGAAGTCAAATGTTTGTTGCAAGAGAAAGCGTACAGCCCTGAGAGTATACTGCTTGGCATTCGCAGGTCATGTAGAGGCGAAGCAGCGGATATACTGCGAAGGCTAGGTGTCAAAACCAGGGTTGATGACATTTTAGATAAATTTCAATGTACATTTGGTGCCATCGACACACCAGAATCAATTTTGCGTAAATTTTATGCATGTCAACAAGAAAAGAATGGAAGTGTTTCAAAGTATGCTACACGGATCGAAGAAATTTTTTCTCAGGCTGTCGAACTAGAAGCCATTGGTAGAGAACAAGAAGTATTATTGAAAAATGTTTTCTATCAAGGTCTTCATAAAGAATTAAAACATACATCTGCTTTTAAATTCGAGTCAGTACATGACTATGATCTCTTCAAAGTTGAAGTGAGAAAATTGGAGCGTGATTTAAACACACCACAAGACACAAAAACACAATGTAGTGCAATAAATCCAAATGAGACGCAAATTGGAAGTGAACTTGGAGAAGTCAAGTCTCTGTTGAAATCTTTGAATGAAAGAATAGAAAAGTTAGAAAAAAGTAAGGAAAGTCAATATTCTCCATATCAAGAATCAAATGTCGTTAGGGGGTCATTTAGAGGCCGTAGACATTACAGAGGGACACTCTGTCAACGAGGATTTAATTCCCAAAGGCCATCTAGAAGACCGGGGAGAGGTGATGCTTCATATCGACCTAGACGGCCGGTAGCCTCTAATATGTTTAGGCCAAAGGAAGTTGAATGTTACAACTGCTACGAGACAGGACATTTTGCGAGAGATTGCCCATATAATTTAAACGAATAAGTGCCGCATGTGCGGGTCTCCATACTGGCACGAACAAACCTGACCCAGATTTAGTTGGTGAATCATGCGAAGTTGAAATTCAAGTTGCTAATATTATAACAACTGCTTTATTAGACACAGGATCTTGTGTATCGGCTTGTTCCGAAGATTTTTATAACACAAAATTGTCAGGGTATGAGTTGAAACCCTTGAATGAATTAATAAAAATTGAATGTGCTGATGGTAATACACTACCATATACTGGGTATATTGAAGTAACAATTAATACTCCAGGAATTGAAAATTCTAAAGAACAACATTGTTTATTACTTGTTGTACCAAATACTGAGTATAATAAAAGGACACCAATTTTAATTGGTACAAACATTTTATCACATTTTATTGACAATTGCAAATTGCAATGTGGAGATCAGTTCTTAAAAACGACCAAATTGTCTACTCCATGGTTTTCTGCTTTCCGAGCAATGACATTACGAGAGAGGGAATTAAAAAAAAATGGAAATAGACTTGCAATTTTGAGATGCAGTCATAACTCAAAAGTAACAATAGGTCCAAATCAATCAATAAATGTGTCATGTTTTACAGACAAAGTGATGAATTATAAACAGACTTGTGCCATTCTACAGGAGACAAAAGAGTCTTTATTGCCAAGTTTTATTGAAATTACCCCTGCTGTTGTCAATTTTAACAACAACAAACAAGAAATATTAGTGGGTATTTCAAATCCATCATCTCAGGTGGTGACTATTGCACCCAGAGCTGTCATTTGTGAAATGCAACCTGTGATCATTGAACATTGTTCACATGACAACTTGTCAGAGGAAAATGTAGATATTTTACATCAAGTACATGTTAATTCTGAATTGACTTTAGAACAACATAGTGAACTGTTAATTTTGCTTAAAAGGCACGAAAGTATTTTTTCAAAAGGGGATACAGATATTGGCAATTGTACCTTGTCAAAACATCGTATTGATTTGCATAATGATATTCCTTTTAAACAAAGACATCGTAATATACCCCCACACATGGTGGATGAAGTGAGAAAACATTTGAATGATTTAGTAACTGCAGGTATTATTAGGAAATCTAAGTCACCATGGGCATCTGCAGTAGTACTTTGTAGAAAAAAGAATGGGAAATTACGTATGTGCATTGATTATAGAATGCTGAATAAACAAACTGTGAAAGATTCTTATGCACTACCCAGAGTAGAAGATATTTTCAATTGTCTAAATGGATCTACCTGGTTTAGCACTGTGGACATGAAAGCCGGTTATCATCAGGTGGAAGTCGAAGAATGTCATAAGAAACGTACAGCTTTCACAGTAGGCCCACTTGGTTTCTGGGAATTTAACAAAATGCCCTTTGGATTAGTTAACAGTCCAGCAAGCTATCAACGTCTAATGGAAGAATGTTTAGGAGATTATAATATGAAGATCTGTGTTATATATTTAGATGATCTGATTATTTTCAGCTCTTCGTTCTCTCAACATTTAGAGCGACTGGATCTTATCATGACAAGACTCAGAGAATGCGGAATAAAACTCTCTCCTGATAAATGTTTCTTCTTAAAGAAAAAAGTCAATTTCTTAGGACATGTTGTTGGAAAATATGGAATTGAAACTGACCCGGAAAAATGTGAAAAGATAAAGAACTATCCAACTCCATCAAATGCGGAGGAATTGAGATCATTTTTAGCTTTAGCGGGCTATTATCGCAAATTTGTGAAAGATTTTAGTAAAGTATCAAAACCACTAACTGATCTGTTACCACCTACAAGTCCAAAGAAGAATAAGAATAAGCGTAACATAAAATGGAAGTGGGGTGTTGAAGAAGAGAAGGTTTTTAATGAACTGAAGAGGTTGTTATCCACACCACCTATACTTGGATATCCTGATTTTAATCTCCCATTTGAACTTCACACCGATGCCAGTCAAAAGGGATTAGGTGCTGTATTGTATCAACTTCAAAATGGTTCAAAGAAAGTTATTGCTTATGCCAGCAGAAGTTTGTCAAAAACTGAAAAAAATTACTCTGCCTACAAATTGGAGTTTCTGGCATTAAAATGGGCAATAACAGAGAAGTTTCATGATTATCTTCAGTGCCAGAATTTCAGTGTTTACACTGACAATAATCCTTTGACTTATGTTTTAACAAGTGCAAAGTTGGATGCAACCGGTCAACGGTGGGTATCCACATTAGCTGATTACAATTTTGACATCCTGTACAGACCAGGAGTCAAGAATGTTGATGCTGACGTTATGTCACGCTACCCATTTGAACAGAATGAGACAAAGAAAATTGAACATGAAACAATCAAAGCAATTGGCCATCAGCAAATACCATTTGTTGAAATATTACCAGGTGCTTCTCTACATATTTTAGATTCCACTGACGATTCTGGTTCTGTAATGACACAGATAGAAATGAAAGAGTTAAGGAATAGTCAACGGAATGACCCAGTTATTGGGTTGTGGGTGAAAGCTACTGTGAATAAAACACTTCCAAATAAACAATCGATAGGTAACAACAAACATTTGACCATGTCTAGACATTTTAAACAGTTTAAGATGGTAAGAGGTATTTTATACCGAGAAATCGAAGAAAATCAGCAGACCATTAAACAGTTGGTATTACCATCTGTATATCACCATGATGTTTTTAAAGGTTTACACAGTGATATTGGCCATCCTGGAAAAGACAGAACAACATCTTTAGTACGTGAACGTTTTTATTGGCCTGGATACACCAGTGACATCAACAAATGGGTGGAGCAATGCCCAAGATGCTTGAGAAGAAAGACTAACAAGAACAACACTGCACCTTTAGTAAATATTAAGTCAAATTATCCATTGGAGCTTGTTAGTACAGATTTTTTGAAAGTTGATCCGTGCAAAGGAAACATAGGAAATATACTTGTCATAACAGACCATTTTACTAAATTGGCTATTGCAGTACCAACAAAAAACCAGACAGCTAAAACAACGGCGGAAGTTTTACTGGAACATTTCATCTACAAATATGGTATCCCTACCAAACTTTTGGCCGATCAAGGTCCAAATTTTGAATCGGATGTCATAACAGAACTTTGTCAACTGATGGGAATTAAAAAAATAAGAACAACCATTTATCATCCTCAATGCAATGGAATATCTGAAAGGTTCAATAGAAGTTTACTGGATATGTTAGGCACATTAGAGCCTGAAAAGAAAACCAACTGGAAAGAGTATTTGTCATCCTTGTGTTATGCATACAATGCAATTAAACACGAATCCACAGGGATTAGCCCTTTTGAACTAATGTTTGGAAGAAAACCAAAATTACCAGTTGACACCATGTTTGGTCTGGACAAAGAAGATTTTATTTCTACTGACTATGTGAAACATTTAAAACAGAAAATGGAAGTAGCAAGAAACATAGCAAATGATTTCTTAGAAAAAGCAAGAAATAAACAACAACATTATTATAACAAAAACGCCAAAGCTTCAAAAATAGAGGTTGGTGATCGTGTTCTCATTAGAATATTAGCTTTCAATGGTCCACACAAAATTGCCGACAAATATGAAGAAGAAGTTTACGAAGTGGTGGAACAACCAAATATGGAAATACCCGTCTTTATAGTGAGAAACAAAGAAGGCGACAAAAAAACGTTGCATAGAAACCATCTTTTACCTGTTGGTGAAGGAGAGAATACATTTTTAGAGATAGGTGTTAAACCGAAGGCAGCTCCTCGAAAAAGTAAGGGGGTTGATAACAGCGAGTTAATTAGATCGGTTGAAAGTAATACAACGGATGTAGTTGATTCAATACATCCAACCCAGAAGTATTGTTCAGATTCTAGTGAATCTGATACTGATTTTATTGAGTTCACAGGTGTGCCCTCAAAGAAGAAAAGGCTGACCGGTCAGCGCGAGACTAGAGGAAAAGAAACTGCTAGAGAAGAAGGTGCTAGAAAAGAAGCTGCAACAGAAGAAGCTGCAGCAGAAGAAGTAGAAGTTGCAACACAAGAAGACCAACCTACATCTACAGAAGTAGAAACAACAGAGGCTGTAGAAGCCAATGAAGTTACAGAAGATGAAGATGTTCGAAATGATAACCGAACAAGTGAAGAGGACGATATAGTAACACGAACAACAAAACCGCCACCCAAACCACCACCAAGAAGATTGAAACATCAAGTATCTCGACCAGACACCGAAACAGAAGACGATGTAGATAGACCCTTTCCAAGAAAGTCGACGAGAACCAAGAAGAAACCAGATTGGCATGATACATACCACATCGGCCAACAACAGAACATATTGGAATTGTTAGAAATGCAAGCAAAAAACAGTAGAGTCACAGCTGAACTGTTTAAATCTGTATTGCAAGTTCTTTCCTTGTAGGGAGTATAGACAATAGGCAGAAATTGTTATGATGTATGATAATTTTTTTATTGTGTTGATGCAGGTTGTTTTTCTGGCAGGAGGTGAGGTAACATGTTGATGGAAGTATTTCAACATTTTTATGGTGTGGTATCGGTAGTTTAATCGTTAAACTACAGTTTGTTCCAATAATTTTACAGTCCTGTCATATTGGTATATATTGTGAATAATAATGCATAAATTTTATTACAGGATGCAGGATGATGCACATGGCATAATTGTAGGCAATTACACAAATATAAGGTTGACACCTATGTTTCAGAAAGCAGAAATTTGTATTGTACATATTATGTTTTAATTTCCATGTATGGTTTTATTATTGTCAGGTGTGTCTACTATTTGCAGACTATTAGACAGTATGCAGAATATGATGTTTTTTTTTTTTATGTGAATACACGGTGTTGAATATTATTCAACACATTATATATTGTATTTTTACAACATAGTAGCAAATGTAAATGGGTACTGTTTATTGGTGTTATCAGGACGTTGATAGTAAGGGTATGGTACAACCGTGTAGTAGTTGGTAATTTGTTGTAGTATAAAAGTCAGGGGACTTTTCAGGAAGAGGGGGAGAATGTAACTGTGTGTTACATTACAGTAGTATGTAACCTATCGAGACTTGGTAGGTTGTAACCCGATGTCGAAAAAGTCGGTGGTGGTGAAGGTCGTTCTGTGGTGGAGTTGGCTGCCATTGTTGGAAAATAGAAAGTTCTGGTTGAGAATCGAGAAATATCTTTTGCATCAGATTATAGTTGTCATTAATTAATTTAATATAAGGAACCTCAGATAGTCAGCAGTCAGCACATTGCACGGAGAGAGAGATTTTGGGAAGAGAGGCCAACGAGTACCAAATACTCTGTAAGTTGTTCTCCTTGTTGTAAATGTGATAATATACAGTGCAGAATGGTTGTTAGTTTCTATATTGTGTGTTTATAGATGTTTTTCTATAAATAAGATCAGTTTAATTGGTTTGGCACACAAGGTCATGCAAGGCCAATGGTGACTGTTTTATCTCTATATTCATTGATATGAGAAATGAACAGATATTCATACATGTATATGTATTTCAGGTGTTTTAGATGTGATTGTATAGTAATCTTAAATATGTGTATGTTTTTGATTTTTCATCCTGCTTCTTATAATATAGTGCCTGTGATTCAATTTCTTGTTTTCGCAACAAACCTTTCAAATCACGTTCTGTTTCTATATTAAGTTCTTTCATGGCATCTAAAAGTGCCCTTTGTTCCTCTGAAATTTCTGCCATTGCGGCTGAGTAGTTAAGATCACATCAAATTATACATTTCATAATTCGAGTACCAAATACTCTGTAAGTTGTTCTCCTTGTTGTAAATGTGATAATATACAGTGCAGAATGGTTGTTAGTTTCTATATTGTGTGTTTATAGATGTTTTTCTATAAATAAGATCAGTTTAATTGGTTTGGCACACAAGGTCATGCAAGGCCAATGGTGACTGTTTTATCTCTATATTCATTGATATGAGAAATGAACAGATATTCATACATGTATATGTATTTCAGGTGTTTTAGATGTGATTGTATAGTAATCTTAAATATGTGTATGTTTTTGATTATTTTTAGGGCGGATCAAATGGGATTACCCGGGATCAGATGGGATTCCTATTGATCAGACTTGACAGAACGAACATTCAGTCTGTTAGAATATATTCATTAAATTGAACTATACTGATTTGATCTATCGAGAATTGTATCACTGGTTATTGCTATATTTTGTCTTTGAATATATTGAACAATTAATCTAAGAACTCACGTGTTTCGTTCTTACTGAACAGACCCCGAAGTTACATTGGAGCCCCCAGTGATTTAGAAGATTTCAAGTATTAACCAGTGAATTTTACAAGTAACCAGTGAATTTTAACCAGTGATAGTATGAATCTTTAACCAGTGAAAGTATAAATTTGTAGCCAGTGATTAAATGAAGTATGTGTGAATTAACATTAGGTCACCATACAAGTTACTAGTGAAAATTTTAATAGAACACTGAATTATAATAAATTGTGTGATAATACTTGACTGCACGTTACCTTGTCGAGATCATTTCATCACACCTGACGTTCCTGGTTCCAATTTCTTCAAGACCGTTTCTTCAATATCATTTCATTCCACAAGGCGTTTCTACAAGACCGTTTCATCCCACAAGGCGTTTTGTTACATTACCTTCCTCTAGACCGTTACTTCACATCATTCGTTTATGGAGTTTATTCTTCAAGACTGTTACATCATAACAGACATCTAGACCATTCATCATTGTGTTGTTGGACATATTACTGTATGAACAGTGACATTTGTGACGCAAAGTGTGCCAGACCAGACAGATGCGTTGTTTGCCATATATTCATAAGGTGGTGAATGTGAAAAGTGATTTTACTAAAAGTCATCATCCAAAATACTTACAGTTGATTGAATCTTCTATTTCTTTCTCTGATCAAAAAGATATTTTGGATTACAATTTTTTTTAAACAGTGTGACATTGTAATTTGCGAGTAACAATGTTTGTAAGATAGAATTTTGCAGATCACTTAACAAACAGGTAATGGCATAAAATTTGAATACTTTCACTATTCCCTATCTCACATTTCACTAGTTAATCCATATTGCATTCCCTAACATATTCACTGTATAGTATTTTGACAACCATATTATTATTTCAAAATAGGGGGGGGGGGAATATTGGCCTTGGCTTCAGTACATTTGCACCGAATTGGTCCATTGGTTGTGTTGGGGTTGTTTGGCGGCCATCTTGGATTTCTGGTTGAGTTGGTTGTTGATGATAGGTTTTTTTCTTCATTAGTCTCAAATCGACGGGTATTACAAGTAGGTTGTCTATTGAAGTAGTATTATATTACATTTAATTCTAGAATTGTATACCCTAATTTTATTTTTTTATTGAGTTTGATATAAATTTTGTCAGAAATAGGGTGTGGATTTAATTCATTGTTCTTTTCAGTAACTCTTTGATTTTTAGACAACAGAACCGGATTAGACCAGTTACATATGTTTTGTTTAGACTGGAATTTAGAATAACACGTTAGTTTCAGACAACAGTATTTATTTGCAGACATTTTGTGTATTTTGTTTACAGTTGATGTCACAATTGCAGTTACATGTTGTTGTTGTTGTTTTTTTTCAGGAACATTTAATTTAGATAGTTCATATTCATAATTATAAACAGTAAAGTGAAAATTAACTCATTTTCAGAAAAGCAGGTAAGTACATTTTTAATTGAAAGTATTATTGAATTTACTTCGAAATTTTGTTTATTCCTTGAATTATGAAATGTATAATTTGATGTGATCTTAACTACTCAGCCGCAATGGCAGAAATTTCAGAGGAACAAAGGGCACTTTTAGATGCCATGAAAGAACTTAATATAGAAACAGAACGTGATTTGAAAGGTTTGTTGCGAAAACAAGAAATTGAATCACAGGCACTATATTATAAGAAGCAGGATGAAAAATCAGAAACAACTACAAAGTTTCCCAGAATTTCACTTTTCTATGGTGAACCAGGTAAAGGTGAAGTGTCTTACTTTACCTGGCAATATGAAGTCAAATGTTTGTTGCAAGAGAAAGCGTACAGCCCTGAGAGTATACTGCTTGGCATTCGCAGGTCATGTAGAGGCGAAGCAGCGGATATACTGCGAAGGCTAGGTGTCAAAACCAGGGTTGATGACATTTTAGATAAATTTCAATGTACATTTGGTGCCATCGACACACCAGAATCAATTTTGCGTAAATTTTATGCATGTCAACAAGAAAAGAATGAAAGTGTTTCAAAGTATGCTACACGGATCGAAGAAATTTTTTCTCAGGCTGTCGAACTAGAAGCCATTGGTAGAGAACAAGAAGTATTATTGAAAAATGTTTTCTATCAAGGTCTTCATAAAGAATTAAAACATACATCTGCTTTTAAATTCGAGTCAGTACATGACTATGATCTCTTCAAAGTTGAAGTGAGAAAATTGGAGCGTGATTTAAACACACCACAAGACACAAAAACACAATGTAGTGCAATAAATCCAAATGAGACGCAAATTGGAAGTGAACTTGGAGAAGTCAAGTCTCTGTTGAAATCTTTGAATGAAAGAATAGAAAAGTTAGAAAAAAGTAAGGAAAGTCAATATTCTCCATATCAAGAATCAAATGTCGTTAGGGGGTCATTTAGAGGCCGTAGACATTACAGAGGGACACTCTGTCAACGAGGATTTAATTCCCAAAGGCCATCTAGAAGACCGGGGAGAGGTGATGCTTCATATCGACCTAGACGGCCGGTAGCCTCTAATATGTTTAGGCCAAAGGAAGTTGAATGTTACAACTGCTACGAGACAGGACATTTTGCGAGAGATTGCCCATATAATTTAAACGAATAAGTGCCGCATGTGCGGGTCTCCATACTGGCACGAACAAACCTGACCCAGATTTAGTTGGTGAATCATGCGAAGTTGAAATTCAAGTTGCTAATATTATAACAACTGCTTTATTAGACACAGGATCTTGTGTATCGGCTTGTTCCGAAGATTTTTATAACACAAAATTGTCAGGGTATGAGTTGAAACCCTTGAATGAATTAATAAAAATTGAATGTGCTGATGGTAATACACTACCATATACTGGGTATATTGAAGTAACAATTAATACTCCAGGAATTGAAAATTCTAAAGAACAACATTGTTTATTACTTGTTGTACCAAATACTGAGTATAATAAAAGGACACCAATTTTAATTGGTACAAACATTTTATCACATTTTATTGACAATTGCAAATTGCAATGTGGAGATCAGTTCTTAAAAACGACCAAATTGTCTACTCCATGGTTTTCTGCTTTCCGAGCAATGACATTACGAGAGAGGGAATTAAAAAAAAATGGAAATAGACTTGCAATTTTGAGATGCAGTCATAACTCAAAAGTAACAATAGGTCCAAATCAATCAATAAATGTGTCATGTTTTACAGACAAAGTGATGAATTATAAACAGACTTGTGCCATTCTACAGGAGACAAAAGAGTCTTTATTGCCAAGTTTTATTGAAATTACCCCTGCTGTTGTCAATTTTAACAACAACAAACAAGAAATATTAGTGGGTATTTCAAATCCATCATCTCAGGTGGTGACTATTGCACCCAGAGCTGTCATTTGTGAAATGCAACCTGTGATCATTGAACATTGTTCACATGACAACTTGTCAGAGGAAAATGTAGATATTTTACATCAAGTACATGTTAATTCTGAATTGACTTTAGAACAACATAGTGAACTGTTAATTTTGCTTAAAAGGCACGAAAGTATTTTTTCAAAAGGGGATACAGATATTGGCAATTGTACCTTGTCAAAACATCGTATTGATTTGCATAATGATATTCCTTTTAAACAAAGACATCGTAATATACCCCCACACATGGTGGATGAAGTGAGAAAACATTTGAATGATTTAGTAACTGCAGGTATTATTAGGAAATCTAAGTCACCATGGGCATCTGCAGTAGTACTTTGTAGAAAAAAGAATGGGAAATTACGTATGTGCATTGATTATAGAATGCTGAATAAACAAACTGTGAAAGATTCTTATGCACTACCCAGAGTAGAAGATATTTTCAATTGTCTAAATGGATCTACCTGGTTTAGCACTGTGGACATGAAAGCCGGTTATCATCAGGTGGAAGTCGAAGAATGTCATAAGAAACGTACAGCTTTCACAGTAGGCCCACTTGGTTTCTGGGAATTTAACAAAATGCCCTTTGGATTAGTTAACAGTCCAGCAAGCTATCAACGTCTAATGGAAGAATGTTTAGGAGATTATAATATGAAGATCTGTGTTATATATTTAGATGATCTGATTATTTTCAGCTCTTCGTTCTCTCAACATTTAGAGCGACTGGATCTTATCATGACAAGACTCAGAGAATGCGGAATAAAACTCTCTCCTGATAAATGTTTCTTCTTAAAGAAAAAAGTCAATTTCTTAGGACATGTTGTTGGAAAATATGGAATTGAAACTGACCCGGAAAAATGTGAAAAGATAAAGAACTATCCAACTCCATCAAATGCGGAGGAATTGAGATCATTTTTAGCTTTAGCGGGCTATTATCGCAAATTTGTGAAAGATTTTAGTAAAGTATCAAAACCACTAACTGATCTGTTACCACCTACAAGTCCAAAGAAGAATAAGAATAAGCGTAACATAAAATGGAAGTGGGGTGTTGAAGAAGAGAAGGTTTTTAATGAACTGAAGAGGTTGTTATCCACACCACCTATACTTGGATATCCTGATTTTAATCTCCCATTTGAACTTCACACCGATGCCAGTCAAAAGGGATTAGGTGCTGTATTGTATCAACTTCAAAATGGTTCAAAGAAAGTTATTGCTTATGCCAGCAGAAGTTTGTCAAAAACTGAAAAAAATTACTCTGCCTACAAATTGGAGTTTCTGGCATTAAAATGGGCAATAACAGAGAAGTTTCATGATTATCTTCAGTGCCAGAATTTCAGTGTTTACACTGACAATAATCCTTTGACTTATGTTTTAACAAGTGCAAAGTTGGATGCAACCGGTCAACGGTGGGTATCCACATTAGCTGATTACAATTTTGACATCCTGTACAGACCAGGAGTCAAGAATGTTGATGCTGACGTTATGTCACGCTACCCATTTGAACAGAATGAGACAAAGAAAATTGAACATGAAACAATCAAAGCAATTGGCCATCAGCAAATACCATTTGTTGAAATATTACCAGGTGCTTCTCTACATATTTTAGATTCCACTGACGATTCTGGTTCTGTAATGACACAGATAGAAATGAAAGAGTTACCCAGGCGAAACGATGACCATGGTAGACCATGGTCACCCTGGTTTTTGATGGTTGACCATGGTATTTGATTGTCAGCCATCAAAAACCGTGGTGGAACATGATCAGGACCATGGTTTACCATGGTCACAAAAAACATGGACCATGGTCGGCAATGGTGACCATGGTTAACCATGGTCGGCAATGGTGACAAAAGACAGACCATGGTTGGACATGGTCACAAAAAATATGGACCATGGTCGGCAATGGTGACAAAAGACAGACCATGGTTGTCCATGGTAAATTAAAACATGGACCATGATCGACAAAGTTACTTTTATTTTCATTTTAGTGTTCCCATCGTGTTTAATGTTCATTTACATAAAATATGCTATAATGTTAATTATTCTTCCACTTACAAACAAGGGGACCATAATGGTCCTGAAAATGGCACATACTACTTGAAAATACTGTGACCTATCAAGTTTGGCATACAAGCCACATAATGAAGTCCATCTATCGACATGAAGATTACTTTCTCGGTTATATCTTCAACTGGAAATATTACTTTCCCAGTAGTTTCAATTACTTGTATGATATGGTGAGAATTAGTTTCACAAATAAAGCTGTTTTGGTGAACTTCTAATTTTTTGGCAAAGGCTAACACACAGTTGGTATCGGTTTTTACTAGAAAGTACATTACTTTTCTCAACTGACCATTTTTACACCGTACCACATAACAGATGCGCTTTTTCATTCTACTGTACCCTTCAGAATATAGTTTCTGTCCATTTACCTGAACCCGAAGTGATTTCTTGAACAACTGTATATTTCGGCAACCAGTTTCACTCAAAATTGACAAAATGTCATCTTCATCTAAGTTTGCGCAGGATTGTAATGCACCAGCGGTAGCAACATTTCCCCCACTATTAGTTACAGACCAGGTTTTACGTTTTTTCATTTTTACAAGATAAGAATGAGCACGACCACATGGCAGACTGTCAACATTGATACAATTCATCTTCAACTGTATTTCATGTAAAAGCAGACACTGCTTGGTAATATCTCCCGTGCCATGTATGGACTGAAGTAATGCAGCATTCCAATCTTCAAAGGGAAAACAACTCCAGCTCCATAATGGTCCCCACATTCTTGTGTAAAACACCATATGAGCACCAACATTGTGAACATTGAGTCCACAACTGCCGTCTCCATACAGAGCAGCGAATTGTTTGTAAAATGAATCTAAAAGACTTTCAGCTTTAAGAAGATCATTTTCTGTAATGTTGTCCCCAAGCAACAGATAAATACCTTCACTTAAAAGTGCTAGATGCTGTAAATACACGTCGTCAAGATAGCCGTTCAGACAAGGAAGAGAATAAAACAGTAGCCACGTCTGAAATTCAGTAGCCTTGAAGTGACTGTAATTTCTCTCCAAATCTCTTGGTATACGCTCAATAAAATCTGGCGGACATATACTGTGCATACGTTTAGATATTTTTTTCAAATCTTTTCCAACAAAATACGGTTTTTTACTGTTTGTTGGCGAAAAAAAATTATACATCAAGGTTTTTGTCACACCGAGCAAAACACAATGCATATAGTCTGGCACTACACCAATAACAACATCCAACCATGGCATAGCAGCCAAACCAGTCATACCACAAATTCCTTTTTGTCTAACTGATCTGGTTGCACTAGGCCCTTTTATATATTTCACATCATCTGAATTGCGCATGTTCGGGCGTTCAGCTGGTGATCTGTAGGGATATTTTCTTGCATTTCCTTTTCCTTGTTTGACATTTACACCGGGTTCTTCGCAAGTACAACAGCCAAATTCACCATTATGCATAGTCATATTTAGCACGTAGGCTTTTGCCTGCAAATCCATTGTACCAAGAAAGACACCAAGTTGTACATACAAAGTTTCAACTGAACCGCAAGGAGTTACTTTGACACCATCTTCATACAATTTACACATTTGCACACCAAATGCATTCATATATTGAGAAAATGGTGGTCTATCTTTTCCTTGCCATATTGCAGCTAGAATCATGTTTTCTCTAGCAAAACGGGAAGATGGGGGCAATTCATTTATGGCAAGAAATACAGGCCACAATTTCACATTGGATGACGTGTAAAGAGGAATTCCATCTGTGTTAAAGACAGCACTAATATTGTTTAAATCATTTAAAAACTGTCCAGGTTGACACAATGTACGATAAAATTGACCATCACTGATATCGGTTAATTCAAAATTTACAGTATTTTGAATGATTCTGTGTTTAATTTGCTGGATGCTGTCCCAGATACCTTTTCTTTCTAAGATAAATTGGAGCTGTTTTTCAACATCTGCTAAAACATAACTGTTTACTGGCTGACGACTTGCTTTTTGTTGTGCAGATAGCTGCCCCTTATAACGCAGTCCAGGACATCTATCTGTTTCACATCTAAACACATCAGGATCCTCAGGAAAGTTTTGACTACAAATAGAACAATAATCAACTGCTACAAAGTTTGTACTCCCTGCTACTGACATGACCTGATTATATGTCAAATCATTAATCTGACTTGAATCTGGACATAGAACTCTTAAAAGGTCTAGCAAGTCTTTTTTGGCAATACTTGATGAATTGTGTCGTTGAAAATAAGATACTAAGCATAATGCATTCAATTCAGTGTCTGAGTACATAGATTTGTCAATGTTTTCACTAACTATTTTATCATCAAGCAAATCATATTCAGAAGCTTCAGAGTCCAGTTCTGACTCAGATGACAAAGTATCACTATCATCCGTTGATGAGTCACTTGTGAAATCAGTGTCAATTGAAAATTCATCACAAAGCTGATCAGAATTTGTTAGGACCCCTTGTGAATGTGTGGCATTAATTTCTGAGTCGAGATCTGAAGAGCACTGTGTGTCATGGACTTGAACAGGACTCTGAAGAGTTGGTAGTTCATTATTATCTGAATCGAGATCTGAAGAACATTGTGTGTCACGGACTTGAACAGGACTCTGAAGAGTTGGTAGTTCATTATTATCCGAGTCCAGATCTGAAGAATATTGTGTGTCACCGACTTGAACAGGACTCTGAAGAGTTGGTAGTTCATTATTATCTGAGTCGAGATCTGAAGAACATTGTGTGTCACCGACTTGAACAGGACTCTGAAGAGTTGGTATTTCATTCTCCGAGTCGAGATCTGAAGCACAACTACTGTTGTCAAACAGGTTTTTTCTTGTTGACGAATGTCGCATTGTAGTGCGCTTTGGTATAGGAATTGAGGGGTCATCTTCGTACTGCTTATATACCCTTTTCAAGGGACCTGAAAAATAATTAAGATCATATAAAATAGCTCAAGGTTAATGTCTCATCACAAGGGTTGTTGTGTCCAAATATTAATATAGAGGGATTAGTAGGTGTCACGTGTTAATTGGCACCTCATATACTAAACCAATATCTGTTTTAAATATACAATTTTACTTTAAAATTCTTTTTTATAACTATGGGTTTATGTGACAGAAATCTCAATTGTTCTCAGAAATAAAAAAGTTGAATGACAACCACACGCACATGTTACATATAAATTGCAACCTCTCTATTATAAACAAAATCCATTAAGCAATGCTGAAATAAGGACCAAAGTTAAGTTTTGTTACAATCAAATGACAGATCAACAAGCAAATTCGTTGAATTGCTATCCCCCGCCAATATGCTTCTGGACACAAAAGTGTTATATTTGACACTCAAAAAAGCATGTTTTCAAGATACAAAGGGCCATAACTCTGTTATTAACTGATGGTGTACAATGCCATTTGGCGTGCATCATCCTCTTATCCATATATATAATCATACCAAGTTTCAATGAAATCCGCCAAAGCTCTTCCAAGATATGGCTCCGGACGGAAAGACGGACGGACGGAAAGACGGACACACAACTCCAAAACAATATCCCTCCGCCTATGGCGGGGGATAAAAACAATATAATTATTATGCCTACCACACATGTGGGGCTTTATAATGCTATATATATTGCCTGGCAGTCAAAAATTGTTGCCGGCCAGCCATTCTGGCAATCAGGGCCTGCTGAGAACACATGATGTCTTAGCAAACACTTACTTTTATTGTGTTTCCTGTTCAGATGTGTTAATGCTCTTTGCTTAGTACTTAGCAAGCTTCCACATATGTTGCACTCATATTTAAGGGTCTTGTTATCCATTTGGACGCTTATGTAAGTTTCTTTCGAAGTCTCGTCCATTTTGCTTGACAATCTGAAA
This sequence comes from Congeria kusceri, assembly GCA_027627225.1. Lineage (NCBI taxonomy): Eukaryota > Metazoa > Mollusca > Bivalvia > Myida > Dreissenidae > Congeria > Congeria kusceri. The sequence goes on from CM051024.1 coordinate 22,324,851, forward strand.
TGCAATAACATTTTTAAGTATTCTCAAAATGTAATAAAATACTTTTAAAATTTCTTTTCATTGCACAAAGGACTTTGGGCATGGTTAAGAAATACCAAATACACTCAGCAGAGTGGAATTCATGACTGCTTTATCGGTCCTTCGGTCCAGTCTGAAGTTATTACGCTAGGTCAGGTGTCATAATGTAGGATAATGATACTATGCGTTTAGGAGAAGTACCGGTATAGAGTTTGACAATCTGACGTGGGTATCGTTTGCTCTGCACGGCTTCACTTTTAACATTTTGGTCAGCCCAAACTTAATTCTTCTCCTTAATGCGTAGTAATTGTGCTGAAGTGACAACACCAAACCAAATCGGCACCATACTGGTGCAGTACTTAAATTCGGACAGTACGTCTAGTCGGACACGCGTATATAAAGCGTTTAAATGATCTAAAACGAGTATGATATTAACTGCTATGGTATCAATCAATGCAATTGCCTTTTTTATCAACGAATATAAAGTTTCATAGAAGTCGAGTAAGTATTTAATAATTTATTTACGTGTATCCGACTTTACGTACTGTCCGAATTTACGTACTGCACCAGTAATGATTCATACCCGTCCGATGAAGGAATTGAACAACATCCGTTTAAATTTGATTGCACAAGGCCATCTGCAAATAAATAAGTCTCAAGATATAACGAATACCTGAAAGCAGACGTGAAAATCAATTCTAAAAGTAAATATCAACACTCGTGTTGACCAAACAAAAATTAATCCGCATAGCTTGTTTATCAATTTTCACTTCCTGTTTTGGAAATAATATGTTTTGTTTTCAAAATTTTGGATGTTAGCTAATTGCAAATACTTCGGATGAATAACTTTTGCCGTAAAATATAATGATATTACTGGAGCCTTATTTACGATTGTGTAATATATAAGGCCTATATTACCAAACCAAATTACCGTTGTTGTTGCGTTTCCAAGCAAAGATTTATTCTGCGGGTGTCTGCGGGCCTATATCCTATATCAACAATGTGCTTACAGAAATGAACTGAACATTGCCCTCACCTAATCTCAAACCAGTATCCAGTAGTCATAAACTGCTTAAACGTGCATACAGCAGATTTTTATTCCTTTATTAATACACGTTTATTGGAATGAAAGTCGATCAGGTTCACGATTTAAGAGTAAAAGTTATGTACAGGCCGACAGTTAGGGTCGCTGAGGCTTGTTAGATGAGTTATTAAAATAACACACAAATACTTTTCACAAACAGCGAAAACAATATGCAATACTTTATGTAAAGCCTCTTAATATTTTTTTTCATTTATTACGGATAATCGAACTTTGAACAACCCCTTAACTTTTATATAGGCCCGCAGAATAAACTCGTCCTTGTTCTAGTCTTTTCCGGAAAATATAACGACGTTTTTCATTGGCCAATTTTAGTAAAATTTACGCGTCTAACCAATCGCAGCATTTGATAGAAGTACAAGTGCTCTGGCGCAAATTTCTTCAAAAAAGCGAGCGACTAGCATGGCGGAGACCGGCATTGCGAATACGTCAGGAAAGTTTGCTGTTGTACGTTGGTTGAACGACGGAAACAAACTTTCAGTGCATAATGTGAAGTACTTTATTGATCCAATAAAGAAGGTGTACGTTCCTGGAGATGAAGGCGTTTCTTGCTTTCCTGGCGAACCTGGAAAATGGAACTTTCGAGTCTTAGCATTTGGAGGTAAATATGAATTTTAACGTACCGAGTAAATAAAAGATCATGTTTGTACCGGTAATACTTAATAATGCAACTTCCTCAAAACAGCTTTTGCCGTGGCTCAGTGGTATACACTGAGTTCTACAGCTAACGCAACACTTTAACATTGATTTTCTCAGCATTGGCTTATAATCAATCTGAAATTCTGCATGTTATCTTTTGGTTTATTGCTTAACAAAATATTGACAAAACCATTCAACCGTGACGACCATCTAATTTTGGACTAGAGTAGAGCAACTGTATCTATTGTCAACCCCCTTATAATATCGACCCTTCACAAATTATTTTTTATATTTGTGTATTTTTACACCCTAAAGAACAAGAGTGAATCATGCAAGTCATGACATCAACATGTATCTATCTATCTATCTATACTGTCTAACTCCCCATGCGGGTATTAATGACAGGTGTATCTTTGTATCTTTGCTTAATGTGTTTATTCGCAATATTTCGATGTAGGGAGAAATTTGAATAAAGCATTCATTGTCATGAATTATCGTCACAAATAAGTTGGGTGTTTATTTTTTGATGATCTCTTTTATCATTGTTTTCTTGTTTCGTAGGTTACGTAATAAAAGGTTGATAATTTGAAAGTGCATTACTATAGCGACCGGCATAGTTTTTACTTTTTCCTTTAAATCACTTCACCTTATATGATAACTCTATCATGCTTCTATCTTTCTCACTTTTTCACTACTTTTAACACTCTTATCTGGCACTGACTGCGCACCTGTCAATAATACCCGCAAGGGGAGTTAGACAGTATCGATAGATAGAAATGCAAGTACCATCAAATTTTAAAAGTTGGATTCAATATCATTTGATTAAGATGTGTTTTCGAAGTTAAAAAATTACATGTCTTCTATTATCGCGTAAACAGAGCCCATGACAGCCATCATGGGTATGAACGCCTGAGCGTCGGCCGTTTATAAGTTTGTACATTTTAAGAAATTGTCAAAATGTAAAATCAATAATGCGAATAGCAAAATAACCTGCATGGCGATATTGAATTAAATGTATATATGTTCATAACTAAACCAAAAAAAATAGTTGAATAAAATTGCATTTTAATAACTTCATTTTATCGACACGAATAAATTTAAGGTGATTCTTCGGGGGTATTAATCACCTTTAGTGATAGCTATAGTTGTATTACTTTTAATTCACAGGTCGACAAGAAATGAATGCCTGGTTACAGAGAAATTTCAACATTCTAACAGCTGATGTTAATGATGAAAACTTCATTAAAGACAGCCAATCTGAAGGTAATAAAACGGTGTCAGATCAATTAACTGCGTATTTTCCGATTATATTTATAACATATATGTGTTGTCTATCATTTTACAGTAGCCGAAGTCAAAATCTATTGCCAAATTAATAAAAGGCACAATGTAAAAATACCAATAGATAAACACCTTTTCAGCCATACCATAATTGTTAAAATGGGCATTTTACCTGAACTGCAACAATTTTTCTTGGCCATGGTGAGTTAGAAATATGCATCATGCATTCCCCGTTGACTTAAATGAAATTGATACTTTTCAATTTTCAGTGACCTCTACAACTCCAGTAAAAGTACGTCCAAATGAAGGGGTGAAAAAAGACAAGCCGACAGATGGTAAGTAAATTTCCTCGATATTTATATACCCAAGGATGTCACTAAGAATTGTTTTAAAGGGGCTCATTTGATTTGTATGTACTTTGTATAGGTTATCGTTTATGAACATATGTATTTTTAATTTTATGGAAATTATTGCAAGTTATGCGAAGCAGAGCGCAACAGTTACTTCTATAAAATTCAAAATAAACAACCATAACAAAACTTACAGTTTGTCCCTACTTTTTAATCTTAGGCCAACCTAAACAAATTGTGTGGAGTTACCCGACCCAGTTTTTTTGCAGTGTGTCAGTCGGTCGGGATTATATTATATTTTTTTATTCCTTTTCTACACACAAATCCGACTCCAGGAAGGCCACAAAAAGTTGAGTTGACAGGATTTGTGTGAGTCTTTTGGGTAACTCCAAACAATTTTTTAATGTCAGCCTTAGCTGGAATATTTTTCAATTTTCAGGGACATTAACACCAGTCAATAATGGTTTGAGTAACAATGTGCAAAAAAAACTGACAGGTGGAGAAGCAATGACTCCAATTGATAATGGTTCCAATGAGGGGGGCGAAAAGGTTGTTGGAAAAAAGGACAAGCAGGACAAACAGGCAACAGGTGGTAAGGAAGTAAATTGTCTATATATTCTTAAATATAATATACATAAGGACCCGCTTCCTTCAAAGATATTTACCATACGGAAACGAAATCTTACTAAAACATTGATTTTTCTTAGTTGAAAATGTTCATCCAGCACTGAAACTTGCATTTATCAGTCTTTGATATAATATTATTTCGCCATATCCCAACTACAATTATCGCATTTCTTGGCCTAGGTGAGTTTGATTATACTGTTCAATTATTGCATGGTAATTTCTATTGATCGAAATTGCAATAACTATTTTATTATTAAATCCTGCATGCGTGAAAACAATGTGTGGCAAAAAGAAAATTTCATTTAAAGTTGTAAGTGAAATTACAGGAAAAATGAATAATGTTACATCATACCTGTCATTGATGATCAGATCATACAGATGACAATGTCCGCCTAGGAATACATATGTGGTTTCCAAGCAAATTTACTCTCTCCATCCACTATGTTTCCATATTGGGAAAAAAACATTTCGCTTCACTGCTCATTGATTGCGCTTACACATAATATTTATTCGATAATTTATCTTACAATGCAACAAACCTTTAAGCTAAATACAATCTATCTCTTGCTTTAAAATTTGCCAGTGGCATGCTAATTTATCTTTGTGAACTAAACGGTTTGTTTTGTCCACCCTTTTATTTTCCTGGATGCATGATGTCGTTATTCATTAAAGCAAATCAGCACATGTCTGTTTTCAAACCAGGCGACTGCGCATGTGCAACTGGTCAATATGTGTTTTTAGCTCCGCATCTATGTCAATAAATAAATTTATTGACTAAAATGTGATCGCAATATGGATTTACCAGTGTATTGGCTAAGGACACAAATGGCAGTGGCAATAGCAGGGCTGGGATCTCAGGCCCTCTGGGCTATCTTGGCCCGGGTTTACAATCAAAGAGTATTCTTTATGTTAACAATCAAAGTGTTTTCTTTATTACTGTTGTTGAAATACTCTTTAATTTTCAGTGACCACAACGATTCCAGCCAATAATGAACCCAATGAAAACAGAAAGCTGGCAGTTGGTGATTCAACGACTCCACTACCAGTCATTAGTGGCTCCAACGTAGGGCTTGACAAGAGCCATGGAAACATGGGCAATCACAAACAGCTGACAGATGGTAAATAAATTTTCTACATTTTTAGCTCACCTGGGCACGCAGTGATCATGGTGCGTACTCATGATGAACTTTTAGGATCGTTGGATGTCTGTCATCCGCCCGTTCATCATGAAACTTGGTTAGAATGTATGTCTCTATGAAATTTATGTCAAGTTCAAAACTGGGTCAATTGGGGTCAAAAACTAGGTTACCAGGTCAAATCATAGAAAAACCTTGTGAACGCTCTGAATGCCACATAATTGATTTGATCTTGATGAAACTTCATCTTTGTCAGAAAGTTTGTCTTGACAACATCTAGGTCACATGGGGTCAAAAAAATATGTAAAACAACTTTGTTTTCTTATACTCAGGTGAACGATATAGGGTCATCAAAGAACTTGCCTTTTCAGAATACTTGCTCAATTTTGTGTGCATTTGACTTTTTAGCTCATCTGAGCTGTACTCATCTGTCATCTGTCCATCTACACTTTCATTTAAGACATCTCATTAACTACTGTACCAGTAACAACCAAACATCACTGAAATGGTCCTTGGATGGTCCCCTTTTAAAATTGTTCAGGGAAATTCCATTCCATCTGTAACTCTGGTTGCCATGTCAACCGAAAGCAAAACTTTGCCAAATGTGTCAGAAATTGCTGCCACAATTTCAATTAATTTGGCACAAATGTTCCTTGGGTTGCCTTCTTATACCAAGTTGTTAAAATAATTCTGATTCGTTAAAAAAGTGACCATGACCAATCGACATGCTGAGTTTCACTAATGTAGCCTCAAAAATATGAAAAAAGATGCAATTTTGTATTCAAATTTTAATTCTGATCTTGACAGACAGATGACCTACTTACCTACTTTTTATGCCCCCTTTCGAAGAAAAAGGGTATATAGTTTTCGCACTGTCTGTCAGTCTGTCACACTTTTCGTGTCCGCTCTCTTATTCAAATAGTTTTCATCCGATCTTTACCAAACTTGGTCAGAAGTTGTATCTAGACAATATCTAGGTCAAGTTCGAATATGGGTCATGCCGGATCAAAAACTAGGTCACGGGGTCACTTAGTGCATTTCAAGGATTTAGTATTTAGGTTTCGAAAAATGCTCATAACTTCTATCAAAGCGTTTATAGGGGGCATATGTCATCCTATGGTGACAGATCTTGTTTGTTTTTTAGGTTACGGTAATGAATTGTTAAACGTGTGCAGTTTTGCATGCAAAACTTAATTTTCCAGCTGTGGCACCCTTTAAGGGCATTTCTTGTTTCCTTTAACAGCTGTCCTCCAACAAACAGCCCAAAAAAAAATTGCAGAATCCCTGCTGCTGAAAAGAACAACAGGCGTGCAAAATGATACACACAAAGAGTAAGTGAATACCTCTAACATGTTTGCAGTCAATAAGGCCACTCTCAGAAATTCTATTTTTCATGTTTCTTCATAAATTTCCCAGTTAATAAACTATAGCCTCTATATTTAGAAGTAACATGAATAATATATTGGGCTTGAATCACTGTACTTAGATTCCAACATGTAGGTGGTTTCAATCCCATCGGTTGTGTTGTAACGTGTGAGATTAACCAAAATTATCTTCCTAATTGCCTCAATATAACTAAAAGATGGTTGAAGGCGGCATAAAACGCCAATAAATCAAATCAGGATAATAGCTTTTGCATCACTATGGCCTAATTTTTAGCCCGTCTGTTTCGAAGAAAAAGTCGGGCTATTGCCATCAATGCATCTGTGTCAGCGTCGTTTGCATGCAAAAACTTTGATGTGGCTCATATCTTGAAAAGTATATAAGATTTGACATGAAACTTCATAGGTAGTCAGATCTCATCGACCAGCACACTAAGAGTCGGGCGTTGGAACAGCTAGCCGCTCTTGTTAGCTTGACTATTTGAAAAAAGAGCAATTTATTGTACTACACCTGGCATCGCTGTTAGCGTCAGTGGTGGCGTTATATAGATGGCAGTGTGTAGTTAATACCTGAGAATTTATTTTTGTTTTGTCTGAGATTAATATTACATTGAAGGACAAAGGTAAAAAATTCTCTGAAACTTAATTAGAGCTCCAACTCTGAAACTTAACACCACATCCTTGGTCAAACTACTGGTAGAGGACTATGATCACATCCCGTTACAAAAACATGTCTTGTTTGTTTTTCAGTTGTGTTTCTAAGAAGGAGTTCAATGCCCTAAAAGAAGATTTGCGTACACTCAAAGACGAATTCCGTCGTCTTAAGAGAAAGATCAGATCAGACCAAGAGCAAGTCGACTCAGATCAACCACTCGAAAATAAGAAAAGTCTGTGTACTGCTTCACCTAAATTACTGTTGACAACATCAGATGAGAAAGAGTTGGCAACATCATCGAAATCTGAAACACCAACAAGCCCATCGGAAATGTTATCATTCAATGATGAAGTAAAGTACAACAATCACACCATGTCTGACTTAGAAGATTCCATTTCACACGAAGATAATCTGTATTCAGCCGTCAAAATTCTGATGTTGAAGCTTTTCCCGGAAAGCTACATAATATCTCATTCAGTTACAGGAAAACCATCTAATTCAAAAGTAGATGCTAAACCTCAGTTTGACAGAAGGCTGTACAATATTCTACTGTCAGTAATTAAAAAAAAGTTTGGGTCCACAAAAGATGTAACAGCCAAAGTGCACTCCGTACAAAAAGTGCTACAAAAACATTATACAAAGTAAAGGATATCTTTTTTGCTCTCCTGAATTGGACATGACTAAGGAAATCGTTTTTTTGCAATCCTGCTTTTGACATGATTACGGAAAATAATTTAGCAAAGTAAATAATTTTTGCACTCCTGGTTTGGACATGATTAAGGAAAATATTTTTGCAGAAAGACATTGTTTTTCAACTCCTGTATTGAACATGATTAAGAAAAATATTTTCGCAGAAGGACAGCGTTTTTGCTCTCCTGTTATGACATAACTAAAGAAAACATTTTGCATGATTAAGGTAAACATTTTAGCAAAAGGAAATTGTTTTTGCACTCCTGTATTTGACATGCTTATCAGTGTGCGCGTTGCTAGTGATCTTCAATCATCAACTTGTGTCTTAAAAAATGAACATATTGCAAGTTTTGTGATTAATTCAAATGCTCATACTTTATTATGTATCACATTTAAATATCTGTTGCATATTTTAATGATAACAAGCTCTTAAGCAGTTTAAGGAACTTTTTATGAATTAAATTGTTGTAACTATTGTTGTTACTCACTGTTCAAAATTTAATATTAATAATAATTTTTATGTTTTTGTTAGCAGCACCTATATCCTTCACAATTTTTACCATGTTTACGAACTATTGTAGAAGTTGTATTGGTGAATAATCATACGAGAGGAAATCATTTGAAAACTTTTCTTCTGCATGCACACAGTTTTTCACATTGCATTTTCAGTTATTTGGTATTTCCAGTGTTGTGTTTGAGACTGCTGTATCTGTTCAGAGCTTGAATATCAGATTCGGGAATTTCAATTCCAGTAATCTGTAGCGATATGAATTTCTTTATTGTGTATTTAAGTGATAAATATAATTTTATAAATGTATATGTGAATTTTTGCAATAGCTGCAAAATATGCGATCAGTTTTGTGCATCAAATTTTATTTGATATAACTAGTACTAGTGTGGAAATTATTTGATGGTTTGAAAGCTACACCATTAAAATGTTGTTTGGAAAACACATTTTTGAATGTTTCACTAGCAGTTGAACTTATTTTTGTTAGGAAGTTGAAAACACTTTCTGACTTAATTATGCCCCCCTTCGAAGAAGAGGGGGTATATTGTTTTGCACATGTCCGTCAGTTGGTCCGTCCACCAAATGGTTTCCGGATGATAACTCAAGAACGCTTAGGCCTGGGATCAGGAAAGTTCATAGGTACATTGATCATGACTGGCAGATGACCCCTATTGATTTTCAGGTCACTAGGTCAAAGGTCAAGGTCACAGTGACTCGAAACAGTAAAATGGTAGTCACGCGATATGTAAGGCGTTATAATTATAAAAACAGTAGTATTAAAGACAAAACCGTTGTGTTATCAGTATTTTCTAATCGTTTATTTCAGTGCATGAGTTTATAATGGAAAATATATACTAGGCAAACATGAACACATGATTGAGAAAATGAGATGCATTCATTGACATAGTTCATGGACCACCATTAATTTATCTTTATTGAAATTTCGAAATTGAACTAGTCAGAAAAGTTTGTTGCGTTTGTTTCAGCTCATCTGACAAGGCGAGCAATTATGATCAGCCTTTTTCCGTCAAAACCATGACCACTTAAGACTGTGGTGCCGTTTTACAAAAGGAAGGCCATATGACTATGATCTACCATGGTAGACCATGGTCATATGACCATGGTAGACCATGGTCATATGACCATGCCCAACCACGTTTTGTTAAATGGCACCACGGTCTTTGACCATGGTCATCATGACCATGGTATTTGTCCATGGTCAACCATGGTATTTGTCCATGGTCAACCATGGTATTTGACCATGGTCGACCATGGTATTGTGCCATGGTCAACCATGGTCATGATGACCATGGTCAAAGACTGTGGTGCCATTTAACAAAATGTGGTCTACCATGGTAAACCATGGTCATACCATGGTCATTTGACCATGGTTGACCATGGTTTAGCCATGGTATACCATGGTCATATGGCCTTCATTTCGCCTGGGTAAGGAATAGTCAACGGAATGACCCAGTTATTGGGTTGTGGGTGAAAGCTACTGTGAATAAAACACTTCCAAATAAACAATCGATAGGTAACAACAAACATTTGACCATGTCTAGACATTTTAAACAGTTTAAGATGGTAAGAGGTATTTTATACCGAGAAATCGAAGAAAATCAGCAGACCATTAAACAGTTGGTATTACCATCTGTATATCACCATGATGTTTTTAAAGGTTTACACAGTGATATTGGCCATCCTGGAAAAGACAGAACAACATCTTTAGTACGTGAACGTTTTTATTGGCCTGGATACACCAGTGACATCAACAAATGGGTGGAGCAATGCCCAAGATGCTTGAGAAGAAAGACTAACAAGAACAACACTGCACCTTTAGTAAATATTAAGTCAAATTATCCATTGGAGCTTGTTAGTACAGATTTTTTGAAAGTTGATCCGTGCAAAGGAAACATAGGAAATATACTTGTCATAACAGACCATTTTACTAAATTGGCTATTGCAGTACCAACAAAAAACCAGACAGCTAAAACAACGGCGGAAGTTTTACTGGAACATTTCATCTACAAATATGGTATCCCTACCAAACTTTTGGCCGATCAAGGTCCAAATTTTGAATCGGATGTCATAACAGAACTTTGTCAACTGATGGGAATTAAAAAAATAAGAACAACCATTTATCATCCTCAATGCAATGGAATATCTGAAAGGTTCAATAGAAGTTTACTGGATATGTTAGGCACATTAGAGCCTGAAAAGAAAACCAACTGGAAAGAGTATTTGTCATCCTTGTGTTATGCATACAATGCAATTAAACACGAATCCACAGGGATTAGCCCTTTTGAACTAATGTTTGGAAGAAAACCAAAATTACCAGTTGACACCATGTTTGGTCTGGACAAAGAAGATTTTATTTCTACTGACTATGTGAAACATTTAAAACAGAAAATGGAAGTAGCAAGAAACATAGCAAATGATTTCTTAGAAAAAGCAAGAAATAAACAACAACATTATTATAACAAAAACGCCAAAGCTTCAAAAATAGAGGTTGGTGATCGTGTTCTCATTAGAATATTAGCTTTCAATGGTCCACACAAAATTGCCGACAAATATGAAGAAGAAGTTTACGAAGTGGTGGAACAACCAAATATGGAAATACCCGTCTTTATAGTGAGAAACAAAGAAGGCGACAAAAAAACGTTGCATAGAAACCATCTTTTACCTGTTGGTGAAGGAGAGAATACATTTTTAGAGATAGGTGTTAAACCGAAGGCAGCTCCTCGAAAAAGTAAGGGGGTTGATAACAGCGAGTTAATTAGATCGGTTGAAAGTAATACAACGGATGTAGTTGATTCAATACATCCAACCCAGAAGTATTGTTCAGATTCTAGTGAATCTGATACTGATTTTATTGAGTTCACAGGTGTGCCCTCAAAGAAGAAAAGGCTGACCGGTCAGCGCGAGACTAGAGGAAAAGAAACTGCTAGAGAAGAAGGTGCTAGAAAAGAAGCTGCAACAGAAGAAGCTGCAGCAGAAGAAGTAGAAGTTGCAACACAAGAAGACCAACCTACATCTACAGAAGTAGAAACAACAGAGGCTGTAGAAGCCAATGAAGTTACAGAAGATGAAGATGTTCGAAATGATAACCGAACAAGTGAAGAGGACGATATAGTAACACGAACAACAAAACCGCCACCCAAACCACCACCAAGAAGATTGAAACATCAAGTATCTCGACCAGACACCGAAACAGAAGACGATGTAGATAGACCCTTTCCAAGAAAGTCGACGAGAACCAAGAAGAAACCAGATTGGCATGATACATACCACATCGGCCAACAACAGAACATATTGGAATTGTTAGAAATGCAAGCAAAAAACAGTAGAGTCACAGCTGAACTGTTTAAATCTGTATTGCAAGTTCTTTCCTTGTAGGGAGTATAGACAATAGGCAGAAATTGTTATGATGTATGATAATTTTTTTATTGTGTTGATGCAGGTTGTTTTTCTGGCAGGAGGTGAGGTAACATGTTGATGGAAGTATTTCAACATTTTTATGGTGTGGTATCGGTAGTTTAATCGTTAAACTACAGTTTGTTCCAATAATTTTACAGTCCTGTCATATTGGTATATATTGTGAATAATAATGCATAAATTTTATTACAGGATGCAGGATGATGCACATGGCATAATTGTAGGCAATTACACAAATATAAGGTTGACACCTATGTTTCAGAAAGCAGAAATTTGTATTGTACATATTATGTTTTAATTTCCATGTATGGTTTTATTATTGTCAGGTGTGTCTACTATTTGCAGACTATTAGACAGTATGCAGAATATGATGTTTTTTTTTTTTATGTGAATACACGGTGTTGAATATTATTCAACACATTATATATTGTATTTTTACAACATAGTAGCAAATGTAAATGGGTACTGTTTATTGGTGTTATCAGGACGTTGATAGTAAGGGTATGGTACAACCGTGTAGTAGTTGGTAATTTGTTGTAGTATAAAAGTCAGGGGACTTTTCAGGAAGAGGGGGAGAATGTAACTGTGTGTTACATTACAGTAGTATGTAACCTATCGAGACTTGGTAGGTTGTAACCCGATGTCGAAAAAGTCGGTGGTGGTGAAGGTCGTTCTGTGGTGGAGTTGGCTGCCATTGTTGGAAAATAGAAAGTTCTGGTTGAGAATCGAGAAATATCTTTTGCATCAGATTATAGTTGTCATTAATTAATTTAATATAAGGAACCTCAGATAGTCAGCAGTCAGCACATTGCACGGAGAGAGAGATTTTGGGAAGAGAGGCCAACGAGTACCAAATACTCTGTAAGTTGTTCTCCTTGTTGTAAATGTGATAATATACAGTGCAGAATGGTTGTTAGTTTCTATATTGTGTGTTTATAGATGTTTTTCTATAAATAAGATCAGTTTAATTGGTTTGGCACACAAGGTCATGCAAGGCCAATGGTGACTGTTTTATCTCTATATTCATTGATATGAGAAATGAACAGATATTCATACATGTATATGTATTTCAGGTGTTTTAGATGTGATTGTATAGTAATCTTAAATATGTGTATGTTTTTGATTATTTTTAGGGCGGATCAAATGGGATTACCCGGGATCAGATGGGATTCCTATTGATCAGACTTGACAGAACGAACATTCAGTCTGTTAGAATATATTCATTAAATTGAACTATACTGATTTGATCTATCGAGAATTGTATCACTGGTTATTGCTATATTTTGTCTTTGAATATATTGAACAATTAATCTAAGAACTCACGTGTTTCGTTCTTACTGAACAGACCCCGAAGTTACATATATAATAAATATTCGAGTCTGTTCAATGCAATATGTGCTCGTTTTTTACAAAATTTAATGTTCCTGTCAATCTATAATGTGTTTGTTGGTTAATATCACATGTTACACACCACGTTGCGAAAACAAATGAACAAATATTCAAACTATACAGCTGTTGTTTCCATTTATTAAATATGTATGAGCTATGTGAGCTTGGAATGACTGAATTTGGGGCCAAAGTATAGTTCCCCTCACTCAGAAGTATACATTTCTAGCCTTTGCAGATAAAAAGTCCCCTCTTAAAATGTTTTTTCATACATTATATAAGTTTTATGTAATGGGCATATGTATTAGGGATAAAATGACTTCTCCTGATCGTCTCTCTCATTACTACATTAACTGCTGTTGTAGAACATATGAAGCATGTTGTGGGAAAACCAGACTTAATGCATGTTCGTAAAGTGTTGTCCCGGATTAGCCTGTGCAGGCCGCACAGGCTAATCTGGAACTGCACTTTCTGCCTACAGTGTATTTATGTTTAGAAGAGACTTCCTTGAAACAGAAAATACCATAAAAGCGGAAAGTGTCGTCCTGGATTAGCCTGTGCGGACTAATCCGGGACGACACTTTATGCAAATGCATTAAGACCAGTTTTCTCACGACGCGCCACATATATTTTTTGTGATTAACATTGTGAGCACGCCATTAAGATCAAATCTGAAGACTCTTTTGACAATATATTGAGAACATTCATAATTATGCAGTGGCAATGCACTGACATAGACATGCAGTTGACCACTGCAATTGACTACACATCATGCAAATGAAAGACCAAACAGTTTTCCTGACACGAGAATTTTAAACGTAATGAATAGTTAATGTTAAACTCTTTCTGATCAATATACATTATATTCAGCGTCAGGGATTCTGCATCTGACAATATCTAGACCTGATAAGCCACTTTCTTAATATTATAATTATAATACAAGAGGGCCCAGAGGGCCCTATGACGCTCATCTGAGACCTTGTAACCCAATTGAAATTTGCATCCCAGAGGCATGGCTTATTTTTATCCCAGGGGCATTATTTGAACAATCTTGAACAAACCTCTGGGGCTTGGGGTTTAAGGTAAAGATTTTTGAAGTCATTTTGCTATTTCAGTCTATATAAACCATGTGACCCCTCAAGGTGTGGCCAGATTTGACCCCAGGGGCATAATTTTAACAATCTTTGGAGAGGACCACTATGCAATGTTACCCTCTCAAGGCCGTACTTAGCGATCGGGTTACTCGTAAACAGGATGCGCGCTTAAACTGAACAAAGGTAGCCTAGCAACTAGTCTAAATTTAACTAGTCGAATGAATTCAAGCGGTAAATAAACTAGCAGTTAGCGCATTCTAAATTCAAACTTAGAATACTTCGGACGTGTTTTAAAGAGGAGAGGATAGTTATATCAGGTAGGATTTAATATTATTTTTTTATTATTTTGAATCTATTCGAGTAATATTAATTAAAAGAATATTATTATAATAGATTTAATTTAATTGTAGAAAATGGCACAACCAGCAGCAAATCAAGCTCCACCGGATTTAAGTAATCCCATGGTGGGGACGGTCACTCAATTACCGTCAAATGTAGAATTAAATAGAGGTGGCAATACCCCCGCCATGGGTCCACCAATAATGTTAATGGACTCAATTCATACTTCTCAAGTAGAAAATGGTGGTTCAAAGACAGTAACGCATAAAAGTACTTTTCAACATACTATAAGACAGGCAGACACTGAATCACATGCGTTTATCAGACTGGCAGAAGGGCCTATAGTAGGCAATGCTCAAGGGGCAGGGGGTTCAATGGCGGGACAGAAAATGGACCTATGTTACGACTCAGGACTATACTATGTCCCATATGACACAATGATGGCATCATGGAAGCCAAAAGACTGGCTCAAACCTTCAATGTTTGCGCGGGCCTACAGATTTAAATCTCATGGCTGTAGAATTAGTAGAATCAGTGTCACTTATGATCAGATCAACAATGTAGACAGACAGACAGTCAGTACAAACATAGTACAAATGCCACTGTACGTGTACAGAGATAAACACAGAATAGTCACCAGAGACATGGTCAAACCAGTAGTGGACACTGACGACTTATATGACGTTAATGGACAGTTCACCATACACGAAATAATGCGTAGAGAACAAGGATCACTCCGCCGCTGCATCATAAACTTTGGTGCAGAACTACCTCAGGCTATGAAAAATGAATACATAGCAGACTGGGAAAACACACTTATGCCAGGTGACTTTAATGGCATGTTAGAAATAGACACCTTGCAACCATGACAGGCCTACGAATACCCGTTCAATTTCGAAAACGAACCCTGGTTACCACTAGGAACGTGGACAGACAAATGCACAGACCCAGTAGAACAATTCAGAAATATCACACATCAACTACCCGCAAACACTGCCGGATTCACACAGATGAACTGGCACACGGGCATAAACCAAATGCATAAAATGCAACCACCTCCGATTATGATCAAAGGTCATAGAATACTAGGTGACCACGGCCCACTCAAATTTGTATATCAATTTGACATTGAATATTTTACAACAATTGAATTCAGTTATGACCACAAAATGGGCATGCGTTCTCTCAATCTAGGCAGCTGGGCAGACATCCTCAAACAACCAAGGGTCAACCTCTGGGATCAGGTTAGGAAACCCAATGATCAGTGGCACAACAACATTAAATAAGCAAAAGTCCATAATTAAACAGTTTGATACGACAATTGGTGTAAAATGTTTAATTTGAAAATGAAAATTCAACTTGTCAAAATGGCCAATTCAGACGTATTCTCATTGTAAAAAACGTTTGTTAGATTCTGATGACGTTTCATATCCATCTAAGATGCCCCAACTTCAAAATTCTCCAGTCAACACAAATTTAAAGACTGTTGGAAGTTGGAA
This sequence comes from Congeria kusceri, assembly GCA_027627225.1. Classification (NCBI taxonomy): domain Eukaryota; kingdom Metazoa; phylum Mollusca; class Bivalvia; order Myida; family Dreissenidae; genus Congeria; species Congeria kusceri. Next base: position 22,340,992 of record CM051024.1, read on the forward strand.
TTCTTCTTGTCTATGATCATAATATATAGAATTACTGATACTTAATGTCTTCTGTATATTTTCAGTTTCCTTTCCAGTGTTCATTGGCTTGCCTAATTTTTGCCGTTGTGTTTATATGTGTATATTTATATGTCAATATGCATCATATTTATAAGTAAAAAATTAACATTTATGCATTCTTAAATGTCTACTTTAAAAACAAATATTGATGATGTTAATACACACATTAATAGTGCATTGCTACAATATTTCTTGTTGCAACCATTATGCTCCATGGACATATTTTACTCCATTTGTATATGAAATATGCTGTTTTGTTACATATTAAATTGATCAAAGAGATATATGGTGTTTTTTTTATTTATCGTATTCTTAATCAGAAATAATTATTAATGCATTACAGTAAGAGTAAAAGTATAAGTTATATATTGTATAGTTATATATAGTATGACACCCGAACGTCTCTTACTAAAAAAAATATGTGCGACGCCTAATTGGCTCCAAGTTTGGCAAATTTGGCAAAAAAAAGTGGGGACAACTTTTCAAAAGCCAGAGCGAACCGTGTCTTCATCAAATACAAAACAATGCCTGTTTATGTTTACTTCTTTAGCTTTTTGCTTTCTACACTCTTTCTTTCTTGTGCACATATATGTATATATGTTTGTGCACTTTTCTTTTCTATGAATGAATATTGTTTGAATTGATGATATGTATGACCCGTAATGTTGTGCTTGAAGAAGTTGTATTGTACAAATATCGATTGAAATAAAATTTGTGCGAAGAAAAAAAATACACATATATATATATATAATAAATATTCCAGTCTGTTCAATGCAATATGTGCTCGTTTTTTACAAAATGTAATGTTCCTGTCAATCTATAATGTGTTTGTTGGTTAATATCACATGTTACACACCACGTTGCGAAAACAAATGAACAAATATTCAAACTATACAGCTGTTGTTTCCATTTCTTAAATATGTATGAGCTATGTGAGCTTGGAAATGACTGAATTTGGGGCCAAAGTATAGTTCCCCTCACTCAGAAGTATACATTTCTAGCCTTTGCAGATAAAAAGTCCCCTCTTAAAATGTTTTTTCATACATTATATAAGTTTTATGTAATGGGCATATGTATTAGGGATAAAATGACTTCTCCTGATCGTCTCTCTCATTACTACATTAACTGCTGTTGTAGAACATATGAAGCATGTTGTGGGAAAACCAGACTTAATGCATGTTCGTAAAGTGTCGTCCCGGATTAGCCTGTGCAGGCCGCACAGGCTAATCTGGAACTGCACTTTCTGCCTACAGTGTATTTATGTTTAGAAGAGACTTCCTTGAAACAGAAAATACCATAAAAGCGGAAAGTGTCGTCCTGGATTAGCCTGTGCGGACTGCACAGGCTAATCCGGGACGACACTTTATGCAAATGCATTAAGACCAGTTTTCTCACGACGCGCCACATATATTTTATGTGATGAACATTGTGAGCACGCCATTAAGATCAAATCTGAAGACTCTTTTGACAATACATTGAGAACATTCATAATTATGCAGTGGCAATGCACTGACATAGACATGCAGTTGACCACTGCAATTGACTACACATCATGCAAATGAAAGACCAAACAGTTTTCCTGACACGAGAATTTTAAACGTAATGAACAGTTAATGTTAAACTCTTTCTGATCAATATACATTATATTCAGCGTCAGGGATTCTGCATCTGACAATATCTAGACCTGATAAGCCACTTTCTTAATATTATAATTATAATACAAGAGGGCCCAGAGGGCCCTATGACGCTCATCTGAGACCTTGTAACCCAATTGAAATTTGCATCCCAGAGGCATGGCTTATTTTTATCCCAGGGGCATTATTTGAACAATCTTGAACAAACCTCTGGGGCTTGGGGTTTAAGGTAAAGATTTTTGAAGTCATTTTGCTATTTCAGTCTATATAAACCATGTGACCCCTCAAGGTGTGGCCAGATTTGACCCCAGGGGCATAATTTTAACAATCTTTGGAGAGGACCACTATGCAATGTTACCCTCTCAAGGCCGTACTTAGCGATCGGGTTACTCGTAAACAGGATGCGCGCTTAAACTGAACAAAGGTAGCCTAGCAACTAGTCTAAATTTAACTAGTCGAATGAATTCAAGCGGTAAATAAACTAGCAGTTAGCGCATTCTAAATTCAAACTTAGAATACTTCGGACGTGTTTTAAAGAGGAGAGGATAGTTATATCAGGTAGGATTTAATATTATTTTATTATTATTTTGAATCTATTAGAGTAATATTAATTAAAAGAATATTATTATAATAGATTTAATTTAATTGTAGAAAATGGCACAACCAGCAGCAAATCAAGCTCCACCGGATTTAAGTAATCCCATGGTGGGGACGGTCACTCAATTACCGTCAAATGTAGAATTAAATAGAGGTGGCAATACCCCCGCCATGGGTCCACCAATAATGTTAATGGACTCAATTCATACTTCTCAAGTAGAAAATGGTGGTTCAAAGACAGTAACGCATAAAAGTACTTTTCAACATACTATAAGACAGGCAGACACTGAATCACATGCGTTTATCAGACTGGCAGAAGGGCCTATAGTAGGCAATGCTCAAGGGGCAGGGGGTTCAATGGCGGGACAGAAAATGGACCTATGTTACGACTCAGGACTATACTATGTCCCATATGACACAATGATGGCATCATGGAAGCCAAAAGACTGGCTCAAACCTTCAATGTTTGCGCGGGCCTACAGATTTAAATCTCATGGCTGTAGAATTAGTAGAATCAGTGTCACTTATGATCAGATCAATAATGTAGACAGACAGACAGTCAGTACAAACATAGTACAAATGCCACTGTACGTGTACAGAGATAAACACAGAATAGTCACCAGAGACATGGTCAAACCAGTAGTGGAAACTGACGACTTATATGACGTTAATGGACAGTTCACCATACACGAAATAATGCGTAGAGAACAAGGATCACTCCGCCGCTGCATCATAAACTTTGGTGCAGAACTACCTCAGGCTATGAAAAATGAATACATAGCAGACTGGGCAAACACACTTATGCCAGGTGACTTTAATGGCATGTTAGAAATAGACACCTTGCAACCATGACAGGCCTACGAATACACGTTCAATTTCGAAAACGAACCCTGGTTACCACTAGGAACGTGGACAGACAAATGCACAGACCCAGTAGAACAATTCAGAAATATCACACATCAACTACCCGCAAATACTGCCGGATTCACACAGATGAACTGGCACACGGGCATAAACCAAATGCATAAAATGCAACCACCTCCGATTATGATCAAAGGTCATAGAATACTAGGTGACCACGGCCCACTCAAATTTGTATATCAATTTGACATTGAATATTTTACAACTGAATTCAGTTATGACCACAAAATGGGCATGCGTTCTCTCAATCTAGGCAGCTGGGCAGACATCCTCAAACAACCAAGGGTCAACCTCTGGGATCAGGTTAGGAAACCCAATGGTCAGTGGCACAACAACAACACCAAATACATGGCCGTACCATACACAAGGTCAGTCATACAAGGTCCTGAAACACAACAATCAGTTGAAACACCTGCCCTATCAAAGAAAATGCAACCAATTCTCTCCAACATTCTCAATCGGGCAACCAATCTCAATCAAATAAACACAGCTTGTAATACTGATCGATGTGATAATGGATATCACGATGGTGACAATATGTGTGTTATTGAGACTAGCAATGTTGGTGAAAGACAAGAGCACGTTGAGCACATTGAAGATAAACCAGTTGACCATGTGGACAATGGTGAACATGAAAATTTTGATGTTACTGACGGAACGTCTGATGAAGAAGATTTAGACCTAGATGACTCCTTGGTAGATCCCGATTATGACCCATCAAAAGACAATGACACTGAATCATCTGATAACGAAGCATTGATTGAAGATGAAGAACAAGAAATGCGCATAGATCTTGAAGAGGTTGTCAATGATGAACCCTTGATGAAAAGAAGAAAATATAAATCACCAAAGGAATGGCAGAGAACAAAGCAAAGGGTTGCTAGAATGGAAGGAAATGAATATAAAGGGTTAAAGAAGGACCAAGAAGGGAAATGGAAGTTTAGTGAAGTGAAAAAAGAGAGAGAAATGAAACCTCATGGTTGTTCAAGACAATGTGAAAGTTCTAAAGTAAAAAGTTGTCCGAAAATATCTGAGTCGGATAGAAAAGCAATATTTCGGCAGTTCTGGAAAGAGTTTAATTGGGACGAGAAGAAAGTGGCTGTTACAAACTTGATTGCAGAATCAGAAGTGAAGACAAAGAAGACAAAGGGAGCAGAGGCTTTAAGTGGTCGAAAGGGCAATACTTACACATATTTCCTGAGAGTCGGTGAAGAAAGATATTGTGTATGTAAACCTATGTTTCTGAACACGTTGGGGATCGGGGAGAAGACAGCATATGGTTGGAAACAGAAAGAAAACAAAACGGTTACAACTTCAAATGACAATAGTGATGAAACAGTGGGCACTCTAGTACCTACGCCTACTACCAGTAGTTCAAAGGAGAGGAAAGATAAACCTCTGTCGGATGCACGGATCAGCGCACGTGACTTTCTTGAACAATTACCTAAAATGGAATCTCATTACTGCAGGTCAACAAGTTCTAAACACTATCTTGAACCACTGTTCACAACTAAGACTGATCTTTACAAAGTTTACAAAGATCACTGCAAAGAGCGTAACGTAAAGATTGCTTCGAACTGCCTGTTTGACAATGTATTTCAGGAATTGAACTTGTCATTATATAAGCCGAGAAAAGATCAATGTGACAAATGTTGCGAGTTTGAAGTTGGAAACATTTCTCAGAATGACTACAATGAACACGTGAGGTTGAAAGATGAGGCGAGAAAGTCCAAGTCAGACGATAAAGAGAGATGTATTAAAGACCCAACATTTAAGGTCCTAACAATGGACTTACAGGCTGTGCTTATCTGTCCACATCTGCAAGCAAGTGCTCTTTATTACAAAACTAAACTTGCTTGTCACAACTTTACAGTGATGGACCTTGCCTTAAAAGATACAACATGTTATGTATGGAACGAGACTGAAGGAGATCTGTCGGCAAGTACCTTTGCGACATGCATAAATGACTATATTGAGCACCTCATAACACAAAGCAATGACGCGAAAGAAGTTGTTATATACAGCGATGGCTGCAATTATCAAAATCGCAATGTTGTATTGTCAAACGCATTACTGAAGACTGCTGTTGACAAGAAGGTTACTATTATGCAAAAATACCTTGAAAAGGGTCACACTCAAATGGAAGTAGACACAATACACGGTCTTGTAGAACGGAAACTGAAAAGGAGGCCCATCTATGTACCTCAAAACTACGTAGAAGTAATAGCCTCCTGTAGGCCGAGTCAACCGCTGAATGTGAGATATGTGCTTCACACATTCTTCAAGGATATGAAACAATTGAACTTGTACGATTCAATCAGACCCGGAAATAGAGTTGGTGACCCTACAGTCACAAACCTTCGGGTCTTGCGCTACAGTCCGGATGGGACAATTCAGTACAAACTTGCGTTCAATGACCAGTACCAGGATTTCCCGCGTAAAGCAAAGGTGCAAAACGAAGTTGGAATAGTCTCTCAGCTACATCGGAACAGGATCCCCATCAAGGCATCCAAGTTTAAGCACCTGCAGGAACTCAAGAGTGTTGTTCCTTCAGATTACCATTCCTTTTATGACAGTTTGCCACATGAATAATATTTCTTTGGCAATTGATAGACGCAACAGAGACCTCTTACTGTCGGACATGATGCAATCTTTATTTTTCGAGTAAAACGTGCGTGAGCATCAATGTAAATAGTTATTTACTGGTTATTTTAGCGGCAACATTAAAAATTTTGTTGATGATATTGTTAGGATAGATTGCCAAGAGAATCGAAATTGATTACTTTTCACAATATAATGTTGTGATGAAAAAGATTCCATAGAATTTGCGTTTTAAGTGTTTACGACTAATGTCGTATTAATTTGAAATTTATGGGTTATTAGTTTCTTGTTCTACAAATTACAAATCATCTTTTGTGTCACGTCAAGTGTTTGATCAGAAATGTTATGTTAGTTTTAATCGATTTTGACAACATTTGTGTTAGTATCTAACTTGTTACTGTTTAAAACGTTCGTCATGATTAAGTTGTTAATTTAATGTTGAAATGTTTTACTGTTCAAAATCAAAGCTGTTAGATTGTTTTCAAATATTAAAAAAAAAAAAACTTGAAAATGTTTATTGTTTGCAATACTATTACAATACTAGTTACTTTGAGCTCAGAATGCTGATAAAAAATCATACATTTGAGATATTGATTATATATACTTATGGTTAAGTCCGTTTAATGGCTTATGGTTATTTCATTTGCGTAGCGAAATGCTTATACAAACTTGACGTTCTGCCTTCTCACAACAAGTATTTGTGCGTGTGACAGTCTTATTAGTACTGTTTATTAGGATGCAAAATGTCGTATATGATTTTTTTTAAATGAAAAAAATGATCAAAATCTCGTATAATCCTAAACATGATAATTGTAAATAAACAGCATGACAAAACATGGTAAATCGCATTTGACATGTTAAATAATACAATTGTATCTAATTAGTTTAAGTTTAGTGAGATTTTAACAAGAAATAATTTTTGGAAACAAAAAAATGTTTCTCCTGTAAAATTTAAAAAAGTGCCGATACGAGGTTTTGATATTAGGCCGACGATATATTAATATTTAATACATTAAATTTTGAAGTAGCTGTTTTCTTTGAAAAATGGTTGTGCTACTGATATTTTCCTGCTTAATATTTATGTATGTTAGTGATACCAGTAGCCAAACAAATTGTTACCAACAGTTTTGAAAATATTTGAAATGAAGATTATTTTCACTTTTTGTTCGAAAAAAAACACGTTTTTGGCTAATAATTCAGATTTCTTAGTGCCAGGTTAGTTTATTACATTATTTCTATGCTTTTACAAAAATGTTTCTCCACTGTTGATGGGTTGATCCTTTATTTTCCAGGAACTCTGGCCAATGATGTCCTGTTCCAGGCATACTTATTGAATGGCCTGTACAGGTGGAACGAGGACCGTGCTGCTGCAGCAACAACCTCTGGCGGTGATAGCCAGACCTACAGTGGTCTACTGCGACACACAGCCAATGCACTCGGCATGCAGGTGCTTGGCAAGAAAATGTGTCCAGCATACAATGAGTCCAGAAAGTACACAGGTGCCTTTACAGTACAGTTTACTGATGACAGGGCTTTTTTTCCTTCTTTGCGAGTGTCCGTGGACGGACATTTCACACTTTTGACACGGACATTTCACAAATCTAACACGGCCACGATATTTTACAAAAACGGCCGTTGTAAACTGTGAAAAACAGACTTTTTGGGCTCAAAACTGTCGAAAACGGCCATTTCACAATTCAAAAATACGTTTCGTTTTACCGTTTTTCATTCCGAATTCGCAAATTTTGTTTCCTACTCATGTAACTGGCTATGCCTGTTTTTAATCGATTATAATCGTGAATCGATTAAAATTTTGAAACCGGTGAAACCGGTGTAGTAACATAAGCTCGGCCGATCAACCTCACCATTGCATAAGAAAAAAATGGCGTCGCGGAACTCGCGATATTATGTTAAAAAGATCAGAAAGTCAACCGGGGATCCAGATTTGTTTCAATTCGGGGTTACTTTGAAGAAACCAAAGATTTCAACAGAAGGGTAAGTTTTTAACCATGCACTATTAAAACGGACATGGATTGAATTATAAGGAAAGTCATTTGATGAAAGTGAAAACACATGACTATTGATGACCGAGAGCGAGACAAGCGCAACAATGTAGAGTCGACCTGTTATTCTATATCTTATCCGTTTACAACTGTAAATATTGTTTAAAGTATTACTGTGATCCATTTGTATGAAAATTGATTTTAATGCATTTTCATGACATGCATTTATGATTCAAACATTGTATATATTTATGATTGGTAAAATCTGAAAAAATATATGGTTTACATTTCTCACAAAAGTACTGTAATTCAATGTATACCTAATGTTTCAGATCAAATGACATCACAGAGACATGCAGTAATCCTGATGAGGGTCAGGCTGGCTGTTCAGCCACAGCAGAGGGATCTGCTCGGCCAGTAGGAAATGATATGCAGTGCACAATACCCCCTGGGTGAGTTGCAAACCAATCATAAATAATTAATTTTAAAATTTTGGGTTTGCATCTCAATGTTTTTTTTTGTTTGAAGCCCATGATTATGAAATTATGAGATTATCTTTTATTGATAATTCATTACAGGTATATGTTCTCTGCAGTCAAAATTCCTGTTGAGCATGAGGATACGCAAAGCTCTGCAGACCCTGCGTAAGTTTTACTTTCTGACAAATGATAAATGTAATTTTAAAGAAGCCCTGTGATAGTGTATATCTTAAATCTAGTTAAATATTGCTTTAAAGGAGTATTTATTTTCAGTGTTGAAGATCCAGCCGTTCAAATCAGCTCTAGTTTTATGTCATAATGTTCAACAACCTAACTTCTATAGTGTAATGGTAAACATATTCACTATTTCAGTGAAAGATCCGGGTTCGAATCCTGGTGGAAGTCAAAAGTTGGACAGAGACGGAATTAAACATGTTTTCTTTTATTTTATTATAAAAGATACACATTTCCAATAACTATTGTAAAAAAACAACAACATTTCATTTCTTAGCAATGTTTTGTTTGCTTTATCGTGCTGTACAAGCAGAGGAATTTTATGAACAAAGTCTGCCTGTTCAACAACCCAACTTCTATAGTGTAATGGTAAACATATTCACTATTCCAGTGAAAGATCCGGGTTCAAATCCTGGTGGAAGTCAAAAGTTGGACAGAGGCAGAGTTGAAAATGTTTTCTTTTATCTTAAAATTGCTTATTATCTTTTTTTGGATGCATTAAAACAGGTATCTATGCAATAACCATGCTTCTTTTCTTAGAATTTTTTTTTGGTTAATTCTTGGTAGCCATACAGAGACTAATACGCAGAAGCCTCCTGGCTACAAGTAACTCACTGGTCGGTGTCAAATCTTGGTCATATCTTGGTAGGATTGACCAATGAGAATGCGAACCTCTACCAAGATTTGAAAGATTCTTGGTAGCCATCGACCAATCAGATTGCTTGGATCTACCAAGAATTGCGAGCGAAAAAACAACATGGCGGCGTCTAGTACTGAAACCGTGATCGCTGTTTTATTAGCCGATTAATGGAATTATTAATGCGTATTGATGATTAATGGTAAGTAGTAGTGATTTATGTAAGAAAGTATGGTTCTGCAGACGTCAATTTTACTCTATAGACGTTTGTTCCCAATCGTACATCGTTCATTACTGAAATGTTTTTCGCAGTTGTGTTTGTCGATTTATATATTTAAACTATTGATGCATATTCATAAATGGAATGTTTCCATATATCGCATTGAAATGGTCCGTTTTATTCCTCAGACATACACGTTTAGATCGCAGAAATACTTAAATTTGAAATAATTTTGTATGTAAAAATTCATAACAAATCTTCGAGTGTAAGTGAAACATCTTAAAATGTACGACTTCATATTTTTGTTATTTTGCAATGTTGATTAAAACAATTTTCGCATGCTTCATGCACAAAAAGGTTATATGTACATAGACTAGCTACAGTACACTTGTAAGCCCTGGGCAAACAATAGGCTTAATGTTTGCTGCTAATTTAGGTCTCCATAAAAAGAAGCACTAATTACATTGCAGTCTTCACAATAAACCAGTGAAGGCCACCAAATTTTTGCTTGATCCATCAAAATTTTTAACTTGTGTAAGCTTACTGGACCGGCGGTCCATCTGTTTAAGGTCCTAAATGGTTATTAGTAAAAAGAGCTTTGATCCACGTAATTGAAGTCCAGTCCAGTATTTAGCTGGCTTGGTGGGCAACGGTCCAATGATTTTCAAATTTATTAGTGAAGACTGCGTTGCACGTCTTAATTATTATACCGCACTGTGATAATGCTTTGATGGTGCTGAATATTGAACATGCAGTTTGAATGTGGTAATATTTTTTGCCAGATTCATGATGGAGCCATTTTTCTGGAAGACCTGTGCTGGGAAACTGCTCATGTCTGACTCGGTTGAGGCCAACTATTTGAAAAAAGAGAACAGAAAAAAGCAGTGGTCTCCAGCACAGACACCGAACACTGTCAGAGCGGAGGCATTGAAGTTGTGCGAGCAGAAAGGTGGTGATGGTGGAAACCCCATGCACTTGCTTGGATGTTTCGCAATGCAGTTTGGACAATATAGGTATTAATGAACAGTTCCATTGTAATTTATTTAATCTCCATCTTAAAGTTAATAAACCACAATGTTCATTTATAAATTCTTTTTTTACATTATACAAAATAATTCCCTTTTTTTTTTAAGGATACTGTTTGGCTATTTGAAGTTTGGTTAATCTAAAAAAGTTGAAAAGACACATTTAATTGAAAAATTTAGCAAACATGACAAAAGAAATTAACAACCATAAAAAAATGTTGTACTGTAACCTTAGATTGGCTTGTAGTAAATATCAAAAAGTATCGAAAATGATAACAGGATTCCAGTGTTGGGTTGTTTTTGCAAAATCTGTCAAAGAATTACATCTGACGTTCAGAATTATCAGTGGAAACAGATAAGTAAAAGTTATCCCTTTAATGAAAACAAGTTTTATGATTTATATCTGTCTCTAACATTTGATAGACACATCTTTTTGTTAATTAAGCTTCTAAACCGGAAGTAAACAAACCTGCTGTGAAAGTTCAAAATGGCATATATGGAATTAAGTGTAGAAATGGTTGAAAATCATGCTGTTATGTCGATAGTCATGCCAAAGGTTTCATTGTGACTTTGCAGGGGAATGACATTCAAGTGGCTGCTAGAGAACGCTCCGGGTTATGCTGGGTTCATTGTGGCAGCCACTGAAAGAGAACAGTCATCCCAAAGTCACCAATGGGTCAACAAGATGGCTTTGAAGAGGTACATGCTGATGTTCGATGAGGGACATGAAATTATAAAACAGAAGAGGCAGTCTGAGCCAAAAGGTAATTATTTTATCGCTACCTACTGAGCAACAGACATTTAGCTTATTTGTCACGCATTGCAACACTATACTGGTGAAGTACCTAAATCCGGACTGTACGTAAATCCGGACACCTCAGAAAAAACGTGTTTGTACGATCAAGACCCATAATTCTAGGGTATCAATTGATGCACACACCTGTCTCATCAACATATGTCAAGTTCCCAAAGAAAATTGAGTATTTATTATGTTTTATTGTTGTTTTCTTCCTTTCTAATGAAAACATTTGCACGATTGAAATAAAATCAGTATATCCCATTTATAAAGCTTTACAGAGAAAAATTTGAAAATAAACACCCGAACAAGACAAACAAAGAAGAAGAACATGATTACTGACCAAGAAGTGGAATGTTTATTTTTATTCTGTTTGTTTTAATAAAACATAGTTTTCAAGTGTCCGGATTTAGGTACTTTCTAGCTGTATTTCCAGATGTGTTTCAGACCAGCACATCATTCAGTGACTTTTAGATAATAGTTTGCAATTTTCGCTTGATGCAATTATCCAGAGAAATTGACCAAAAACCAGCAACATTGTCCAGATTTAGGTACTTTACACCAGTACGCTATTGAAATATGTGTCTAATAATTGCTGGTAATCAGTAGTATGTATCAAATCCTTATGTTTTTGTTGTGAAAACCAAAAACTACTTTGTTTTCACTTTGTAATATGTTTGTGCACAAAGACTAGTGTCGGGTTGCTGTGTTAACTTTTTAAGCTCTATTATCAGGAGCACTATTTTATTTTAAAGAACAAAATTTCCTTAAAAAATCAATATGCTTAGATCAAAGAAGGACAGTTGAATTGATATAGGAACAGTTGATTGTTTATTTACTCATGCTAACTGATATAAGACATGCATTTTCTCTGATACTGTCGGTAATATTGTACAATTGATGAATAATTATTTGTATAAACAAACAACTCTGCTTTGATTTTTAGGTGAGCTGCTAGGTATGGAGTACCTCTACAGCCAGACAGGCAAAGTCTTGGAGGACTACATCCAGGCCATCGAGACCAAGGGTGATGCTGAGCCAGTAGAGGATGATGAAGCCCTGTCAGAATCCACTGACGATGTGGAAGACCTAACTGTTTCCACTGAGGGCTTGACTGACCCTGTTGGTGAAACTTCTGTCGTGTCTGAAACATCTACAACCACGGTAACAGAGACCGCAACAAGACCGACACTGCATTTACCAACAGAGGCAGAATACAGGGAGATGTACAAGCAGGCTCCTGATCGTCAGGTTCCAGCTGAAAAACCCGAGCTGACTGCAACGCTCATGCAGATGGAGCAGTCTTCAAAACCTGCTGTCAGTTCTAGAAATAACATTCCAGCTGAGGATAGTGTAAGCTTATTTTTTAACTTTTGATTTTGATTGAAGTTTTTCATATGGTTTTGCAGAGCAGCCATTTTGACTGAAGTAATTAAATTTACATTTGCATTCACTTATGTTTTCGAAGATTAGTTGTTGTGTCAAAGTCACACTTACTGAAAGAGCATTCGGGGGCATGTCACCAGAAAGTGACAGCACTTGTTAATAAATGCAAGTGGTTTATTTATATATAAAAAAGGTATTTACTGAAAAATGCTGTTATGTCATGCTGACATATAAATTATGGCTTTCACAAAAGAAACCTGTCTGTAAAACTGGTGGGTCACGTCTACGTGTGTTTGAGTGTTCATTAATTATGCTTTTGACAATGTTCCTAAGAAATAACATCATTTTTTTTCCTCTAAAATGACAATAACTTCTAGTTTTCTGTTTAATGGTGATTTTACTGTGACTCTTTCAACATTGACCTATACAGTCCTTATCCTGCACATGTATTGCTATTTTTTGTTGTAATATATCTTTGTTGGCTTTCAGGAATCTGTCGGGCCAGATGACATCCCTGGGTACGATAAAGTTCAGGAACTCGCGGAGTTCTTCGTGAGCATTCGTAGCTGCAGTTCGCTGACCAGTAGTCAGGTGGACGAGGTCGTGAAGCTCTGGGAGGCACTGTCTGACTACGACAAACAGCCAACAGTGTTCTCAGCACGCTTCACCTCCCATCCAAAGGGCAGGTTTCGAGCCACGAAGAAAATAGTTGCCCCAGGAGTGGAAGCCACCCAAAGGTGAGAACTCTATATATTTATGTCATAGGGAGCCTTTGGTCATTAAGTTATAATTGTGGCCTTCATTTATTATAGTATGGATATGTCACTGAGTTACTTGAAATCAATTGGATTTACCAGCCAGTTGTGGGTGTTCAAGTTTCAGTGTGGATAAATTCACATTTGACCAAGAATTTGTAAATGTATATTCAGTCCAAAATGTATTGGGGTGAAATGAATGTATGTTACTGAGAAATTGTTTTGACTGTGCAAAATTATGCACTGGAATGTCTAGTGTCTATTCTTTATGTGTTGTTCATCTCATAGTCAAGTTTTTGCAACAGCACTTATTTCTATACTAAGCTGGAAATATGAACTCAATATTTTTTCCATTACTTATTTTACATTTAATGTCTTATTCTTGCAGATGTTTGCTTGGACCTAACACGGGACCAGCTAATTGGCCGGACTGCAACAGATACACCGAGGCCACCATCATTCGTCTGTTGAGTACGTTTCCCAACAACAAAAAACGAATTTCCAATGTTACAAAGGCCTACCACAACATACGGGACGTGATATTGGGTAATGCTCGAGTAGTGAGGGAAACGAAACTCCAGCTGCCACAACTAAGCAGGGGAACTTTCACTCAGTGGTAAGAATTTACTCCTACAAGCCCTGTACATTTTTTATTTATACTACGAAAAAAAACAAATGCAGATTTATTTTTATTGCGATACAGTTTTATGTTATTGGGGATGAACGTGACCATAAAGGTAAAGACCACATTATTGCCACAGCTGAAAGTGTTCAGGAGAGAATATGGTAGAATCAGCTGATTTTTTTCTCTTATTTTATCGTTTGATTTCATTGTAAATTTATGTAACAATCAATATTAGTACATTATCAGTGTTCGAAATAAGGTTTTATTTATTTCATTGAAACTGATTGTCTGAAGTAACATTCGGTTGTCCAAACATTAAATGTGTGCTGTTGTTTTGTTTGTTTTTACATGAATCTTGTTTGCATTTCACAATAATGATCAAGTAATATTTTTTAATCTTATCAACACAATTTATTCATGGGAAGAGTACAATTTTAAGTTCATTACTGCCGGTGTTAAAATATATTTTGCACTCAAAATTCCAAGTCTGTTTTTCAGTTTAAAAAAACAAACCACAACCTAATTCATCATTCCACTTATTGGTTGTCCATTGGGCAACTAAAATAGCCAATACTGGTTGTCCAATCATTATTTTTGTTTTCCCAGACAACAGTTAATTTCTAAGACTGTTATGAAGAAATAGTCTGCATGAATAAATATGGAAACTTGTGCAAATAGAATAGTAACTTATTCATCTTGCCATTTTTTTGTTCTATTAATAAATACATGACTTTTCTGTAAATTCCAGGCAGAGTAAGCGCGGAAAGGCTCTGGATAGGCTAGTTCTAAACCAAGGTGTTCGTTTCGAACAGCCTCTGCAGACAGCATCCGAGAGTCTTCCTCCGCCACTAGCGAGACCCAAGCAGCTGCCTTCTCATAGCAACCACAGAAGACCTGATAAGCCCATTAGAATTTACCAATATCGTAACAATTTTCAAAGGGTCATTGTATTCTTTAAATTATGTCAATACGTTGTATTCATGCAATATTAACAAAAGTTATATATAATTAAAGCTAATGAAATAACCTTTCCAATGATATAAGTGACTTTGCACATTGTTTATTGTGTGTTTATTAAAATTATTGATAACTTATGTGCTTATTGGCAAATCTGATCTCCCGATATAGAGCGAGTGCCCGGATGCATTTTTGTAAACATGTGTAATTTTAAACTGATATGCGACCGTAGTTTCGTAACATATGTACATGATTTTTAATTGACAAATCAAATAAAAGATTGATGTTTACAATGATGTAAGCCGCTTAGTTCTACTACAAAACATAATTGAGAAACAAAGCACCAAAGTTACACAATAATGTACCGAAAACTGTTGTAAATGTGTAAAAGCGGCATATACTGTTAAAAAATTCAATTTCTGCTCGTTAAAATGGTATAAAAAGTGTTAAAATCGAGTAGAAATTGACGATCGCATTGTGATTCGAAGTCGCGGGGTCACGAGGTCACGCGCTTGAGAAAAAAAACTCCACTCGACGCCATATTGGAAAATTCCCATTGTTAACTAGCTGTAACGGAATCGATAAATATATCGATATAACTTCTCGAAAAAGGTAATTATTGATTGAAAACATATACAGTAATGTTTTTTTACTTTCAGTGAACGCCTTTTTTTCGCATGCTGATAATTTGTGACCTGCTTGTTGACAATTCATTAGGTTTTTAACTTGATTAATCGTTTTAAAAAATATACATATATGTTATAAAATAGTTTTCAATACAATTTATTCAAGGTAAAATAATGTTTTATGGAATAAAATCATGTTCATGCCCTTAAGAAAACGTCAACCAATGCTGGATTTGCAAACATATAGGCTTGGCTTGAAAATTGTTTATATATACCGGACGACGTATTTTTCGGATCATATAGCAACAATCAAATTATATGACGTTTTTTGAACAAGAAAGTTTATTAACATCATTATACATTCATGAAATGAAGATATATTATTTATGCATGTATTATGCTTTGATATTTTAATTGCTGTATCATGTTTGTTTAATACTTACAATACCTTTCACTATTTGGTATCAATATTATGGTTAGGCTATAACTAGCAGTATAACAAAACATATAATTTCATATTTTATTCTTATTTCAGAAACATAATCGACGAGGCATAATGCAGTATGACAGAGACAAACACCCGGGTCCTTTCTGTCAAGAACATAATGTGAAAAGTTCATGTCTGACCAACAGTGATGAGACTCTCGCAGAACTTCCCAATTTGAACATAAAAAATGGACTTGTTTCTTCATATCATTGGCCTTTGTTTCTGATGTATATATATCTGATGAGTTTTTAAACTTGTATGACTAAATCATTGATACATTGTTTGATTTAGTTCATAAAATGTTTGTTAATTCAAATAAATATATATATTGTACTGTTATTTACACTTTAAGATTATGCAATAAAATTGGTAAACACGTGTGATTTTTTTCGAAAAAAAATCATTTTTTTACAATAGTTTTTAGCATATAACTTGATACTGTGTAGAAATACTGAAATAATATATGCAGCAATGGAAAGATCATGAAAAAGTACATAAGACTACCAAAAATTATGACATTTGGTTGAAAAATAAAAAAGTTATAGCAATTTAACCAAAATATCTCTTCAAAATGGTTCCGTGGAATTTCATTCGTTATTGGGCTTTAGTATTGGATAAAATTCATAAAAACGATGAAAAGTTTATAACTTTAAAAGCCCATAACTTTGGTTCTACTGGAGATATTTCAAAAATTCAAAAAGTGTTTTCAATGCCTTTTTAATCTCTATTAGCAGATATATAAAACAACAGGAAAACTTCAATTACAAAAATATGTATGTGGTTGCTACTTCTCAAGTTCTGGGCAAACAGACGCCCATGTATTTCACTGTCCAGCCAATACAGCAGGAACAGCTAGGATCAAGCAGCGCCACCATTTGGACCTGCCTGTTCCTATTGCTACGTCGTCCACTGTCCCTGCTGCAAGTACGCCAGATAACAAACCAATGCTGGAGATCCTCCCACAGCCCCAACCATACTTTATTATAAGTGCCAGTGTACGTTCCTACTCTGTCAGTGATGTGCCCTATACCACCCAACAGTATAGGAAACGAAAGTTAAAATTGGAGCAGTTGGGTGTACACAGTAGGAAGTACACAAAAAAGAGCACCGTAATTATTTGTAAGAAATGTGGCCAGGAACGTGCCAATGCCACTCATAAGCAGTACTTTGGCAATTGGTACTGTTCCACTACAGCAGCAAGTACGTTTGAAGAGTGGAAGGACTTGCTGATGGATAGGGGCTATGGGAGGAAAAAATTACCGAAAGAAGAAATACCAGAGAGTTACTGATAGTGACAGTTTTCATTGATATGTATGTGCTACTGATAGTGACAGTTTTCATTTATGTATATGTGCTACTGATAGTGACAGTTTTCATTTATATATATGTGCTACTGATAGTGACAGTTTTCATTTATATGTATGTGCTACTGATAGTGACAGTTTTCATTTATATGTATGTGCTACTGATAGTGACAGTTTTCATTTATATGTATGTGCTACTGATAGTGACAGTTTTCATTTATATATATGTGCTACTGATAGTGACAGTTTTCATTTATATGTATGTGCTACTGATAGTGACAGTTTTCATTTATATGTATGTGCTACAGATAAGTGATTGTGTGCCAACTGATAGTGCCAGTTTTCATTTATATGTATGTGCTATTGATAGTGACAGTTTTCATTTATATGTATGTGCTACTGATAGTGACAGTTTCATTTATATGTATGTGCTACTGATAAGTGATTGTGTGCCAACTGATAGTGACAGTTTTCATTTATATGTATGTGCTACTGATAAGTGATTGTGTGCCAACTGATAGCGACAGTTTTCATTTATATGTGCGACTGAAAGTGACAGTTTTTATTTTGTGCTAACTGATAGTGACAGTTTTAATTTGTAAGTGCTACTGATTATGACAAAAATAAAATTTTAATGCTGCCTGGTAAAAAGTGGTGTTTCTCATCATTTTTTAACAGAAGGTTCCAAGCCCCTTGTAAAAGCAGAGGAAAATTTTAGTAGCAATAAAGTCTGCCGGTTCAACAAACCAACTTCCATTGAGTAATGGTAAACATATTCACTATTTCAGTGAAAGATCCAGGTTCGAATCCTGATGGAAGTCAAAAGTTGGACAGAGGCTGAGCTGAAAATGTTTTCTTTTATTTTATTATAAAAGATACAAATTTCCAACAACTATTGTAAAAAAACAACAACATTTCATTTCTTAGCAATGTTTTGTTTGCTGTATTGTGCTGTACAAGCAGAAGAATTTTATGAACAAAGTCTGCCTGTTCAACAACCCAACTTCTATAGTGTAATGGTAAACATATTCACTATTCCAGTGAAAGATCCAGGTTCAAATCCTGGTGGAAGTCAAAAGTTGGACAGAGGCAGAGTTGAAAATGTTTTCTTTTATCTTAAAAATGCTTATTATAATTTTTTTGGATGCATTAAAACAGGTATCTATGCAATAAACACGCTTCTTTTCTTAGAATTTTTTTTTTGATTAAGTTTTGGTAGGCATACAGGGACTAATACGCAGAAGCCTTTCTTTTTTTAACAGTCAGTGAATCTTTCAAGTGGATAGGTCGATATCCGATGAAAATAGACCTACACTAAGGCATGGATCACCCTCAAATCGCCAACACGGAGTATTTGCAGCCTGTCTGGAAACAAGACGAAGAAACTCCCAGAAATAGATAATTTTCAAATAAATTACAAAAATGATTACAAAAAAAAAATAATAATAATAACAAATTTTTTTTTTTTGTAATATCATTTTTGTAACACTAAGAATGTCTAGTGCTTAATATGGACTCTATATAATGAAAGTATTAATATATGTTTTGTTGAGCATCATGTCCTTTATCGAAAGAAGTTTTACCAACAATAGTCGTTAACGAGACACAATCTACAAAGAATGCAAAACACGGAAAATCAGGATTTGATCCAAATTGGAAACAGACACTTGAATGGCTGATCAAAGTCGCGATGGTATCTCAATGAACATCAACACCTTCCTTTTATTGTATGACTTGAACTACGATATAAGCAATTATGTCGAAAACCGAACTAAACCTTCCTTTTATGCCTAGTAACATTACTTCCAGTAAAATGGCGGATATGTCAACACAAATGCATACAGTAGCAGTTTATGAAGGGATTTAGCAATTAATTAGGAAATGACAAAGGAAGCAGTCATAAATGAACATAAACACCTTCCTTTTATCGTATGACTTGAACTACGATATAAGCAATTACGTCGAAAAGCGAACTTAACCTTCCTTTTATGCCTAGTAACAATTCCATAAAGTTTCATAATAATTTCACAAAACCTCTCAAGTTATTGTCTGCACTAGGTAAAGGGGATGCCGCCTCCAATGCCGCCTTAGTAACACCTATATGTCACCTTATCAGGCGACACAAAAAGAACTTTCAACCCATTCTTATTTAAACAGTCGGTGAATCTTTCAAGTGGATAGGTCGATATCCGATGAAAATAGACCTACACTAAGGCATGGATCACCCTTAAATCGCCAACACAGAGTATTTGCAGCCTATCTGGAAACAAGACGAAGAAACTCCCAGAAATAGATAATTTACACATAAATTACAAAAATGATTACATACAAAAAAATAAAAAATAACAAAATCTTTTTTGTAACATCATTTTTGTAACACTAAGAATTTCTAGGGCTTAAAATGGACTCTATATAATGAAAGTATTAATATATATCATGTTTTGGTGAGCATCATGTCCTTTATCGAAAGAAGTTTTACCAACAATAGTCGTTAACGAGACACAATATACAAAGAATGCAAAACACGGAAAATCAGGATTTGATCCAAATTGGAAACAGACACTTGAATGGCTGATCAAAGTCGCAATGGTATTTCAATGAACATCAACACCTTCCTTTTATCGTATGACTTGAACTACGATATAAGCAATTACGTCGAAAACCGAACTTAACCTTCCTTTTATGCCTAGTAACATTACTTCCAGTAAAATGGCGGATATGTCAACACAAATGCATACAGTAGCAGTTTATGAAAGGATCTAGCAATTAATTAGGAAGTGACAAAGGTAGCAGTCATAAATGAACATAAACACCTTCCTTTAATCGTATGACTTTATTAATCGTATGACTTTATTAATCGTATGACTTTATTAATCTAAAGGATACCTGCAATAGACAAATACAATGATTAGTGAGTATTTATAATACTTTTTTTCTGAATTTTCTTTTTAATGAAAAACACATTTGCGTATATCCAATTTAGGATGTAATAAGCTATCATTATTCTAAAAACACACACAAGAAACGAAACTGATAAAGTTCTATTTTTATTCGCTGAAAATATGTCTTTAAGTTATTGTGAGGTTTCAAAAACCTATATGATTCGACGCTTTTATGAGGGGCTGCTAGGCCGCTTCTGCCAAGTTTAAACCACTGCTATGGGCTCTTCCTCTGGCACTGGACAAGGGTCAGTTTGAAGGGTTGTGCGTCTATGACATGTCACCTGAGGGCTCGAACAATAGAATTGCTGAGGAGCAAACTTATACTCGTGGGAGTTGTTCCTTCAGGACATTGAAGGTAGAATAATTAGCTCATTAGTCATAAAATGCTTACACCAGACAAAGTCAGACAGACAGATGTGTCGTTCATATATCTATTATAGAGACGTTGATATAAAAGAGGAGTTCACATACTCATATAAACCTCCCTATTGATTACTGATTACCTTTTTGGTAAATGTAGAAGTAAGCTACCATCATATAAAGATTGTAAGAAAAATAATGACAATTGTTATGGCATTTGATTATATTATAAGTACACTACGTCTAGCGTGATTTCTGCCTTCTGCGACGCACCACCGTGATTCAGCCCAGCGTGACACACTACTATAGTCACCGCGATACACCGTGGAACACTGTGGAACGCGGTGATGTCGCCGTGGCGAATCGCGGTGACCGCGGTGACAGTCTCAATCAAAAATGTTGATAAGAAATCGCCGTGGATCGCGGTGATTTTAGCGAGTCATAATTTCACATTGAGCTTTTTAAAAAATATTTACATTTTATTTCAGGTACGACCAAGAACATGGTTTTCGGAAAATACGGAACATTATGACAAAACGGGAAAATGAAAATATGCGTCAGTCAAATCACAAAGACCTCATCAAATTCGTTGTCCGATTCTATGACAAATCTTTGCATTTTTAATATGACTATCAAAACAATTGATTAACATGTCGGTAAAAAACGTGATTTTATAACAATGATTGACATAACCAACACCTTTGTTCTCTGTAAAAGTTCGAAAGGCGGAGCTATGCACGTGCTCTTTCATAATAGGACGATTGCCACTGAGTAACAAACACGCGATTGGTTAAGCATGTCGCTTCTCTAAACAAAAGAAGCCAATTTTATCGCCGAGAAAGGTGTTATTTTATGGTTTCTTGTCGGCTTTACTTTGAAGACGTCAAACTGTCAATTCACGCAGATTGCGAATTTTCGCGAGACTTGTATTAATGCCCTTGACTCTTTGTTTACGATTTCACAACACAACTGCGAACATGGAACTTCGGAATAAATTATCAAAATAAAAAAGAGATCAAAATAAAAAAGATTAAAGTTGCAAACTGTGATTGTATTAATTGGTAAGTATCGGTTAATAGAAGACGATTTGTACTTTGCGAATAGTATACGGTCTGAAATATCGAACTGTACTTGTTCATTCACATGTACCTGTATTTCACCGCGACCCACCGCGACCGCAGTGGTCCACCGTGAGATTGATTTCCCGATAACGCCCGCGGTGCTCACCCACTATCACCGCGATTCTATCGCGATGGAACCACCTTTTAATCGCGGTGATTTTCCACGCTGACGAAAAATTGTCCACGGTGGGTCTGTGTTTTAGGCAGAAATCACGCTAGACGTAGTGTAGTCAAGTACCAGAAAACATATTAATTATTTGAAGCATTGTCCCGAAAGACCTTTTGAAATCCATTGAAAAATAATTTGCCATTTTAATTTAGTTTCAGGCGTCTCTTACTGGTTTGGGGGCAGAGTACCTGTACCCTCAGGCAGGGGAATTTTAGCGTCGTTATACACAGAAAGGGAAATTTTGACTTAGCAAACGAGTCAACAATGAAAACTATTAAATATATTTTTTAAATCACTTTATTTAGTCTAAGTCTTTACCTGACAACTTTATTCATGAAAATTATCAATAAATTGAATATTATATTAACTTATCAAATTTTAACCATCTAAGGTCTACCACTTGAACATTATAAGGTGGAGCCATGCAACAGATAATTTTTCTTGCAATTTAATAGATTTTCACTTCCGATTTTTAAATCGTTTTTAACTTCCAATTTGTAACCTTAATTAATTTTGTTAAACTACTTATACTAATTCTAATACAGTAATCAACTGTGCTTTCGACTGTAAGACACGGTATTTGTGCCTTTTTTGCTTCACCTGTTTTCATAACTTTTAAGCAGAAGCCATTTTCCCAAAACAGAAATCAGGTTCCCGGCAAACGAGTTAGCAGTTAACTGTATATAAATGAAGTTTTATTATAAAAGCACAAATAATCGAGAACCAGACAAGTCAAAACGGTCATTTAACATGACCATGTGATGTTCTTCAGATTTTATCATTAACCGTTTGTTACGGTGCTTTAGTAAATTTGATCCAAATATACCAAGGGGATTATGTCCATGTGTGCATTTTAAACCAAGGGGCTTTCGTCCGGATATCGTTATGGGACAGACAGACTGACCGACAGGACAATGTGATTCCTATATTGCCCCCCATCCCCCCCATCACCTACTGGTAGTGGGGGTATAATAAAGCATTTAGCTTGATTATAAAGGTATATTGGTAATGAATTATTTTTAGTTTTTTGCGGAAAATGGTAACGATCATCAAGACGACTGGGATGATTAAGGTGATGGAGCCTCTGTTTAAATTTGGTTAATGACATCATCTTTAATCGCGATTTTCGCTTCTTTCCCCAACCACTTTTTAATTAGTCTCTGTAAAAGATAAAATACACGATTGTAAAATCAAAGATGATTCATTTAAGTCTGTATATATTTGTCTCCTTATTAATCGATATAATGTTGTCTTATGCAATACACGCATATCCGTACCATATACATCAAAAGGAAAATCAAATAGTATGGTGCTAACATAACACTCATAATGATCGAGATTGTATTGTGAAAAGCCATGCCTGATGAATATAACTTATTGTTGAACACTCTTGACCTATCCCTACTGTTGAACGTTGTATCTGGGTGCAAGATTTGAATCAGTTGTTGTGAAATAAACTATTAAACAGTATTAACCCAACCTTAAACTCATTTGTTTATGTCAAACATTATTATTAACAGTTACATAAATATGGGTCTTATTTAGAAATGTAACTTCATATATCTTGTTATAAAGCATAGAAAATATACAGCATACAACTACACAATTATAACTGAACTATTGCATTAGTTGAACTGGTTATGTCAATTACTCTATTGACATTTTTCAACCTATATGCCCAACACTAGGTTCCACATTTAATGCCCCTCCCCCCCCCAATATTGATGGTGGGTGCATAACGACAACAGGGCTTTTTTACCTTATAATATAACAGAGGCTGATCTTCAGCTACTTCACAATTCCAAAAAGTTTGTTTTTTTCACAATTCTGAGAAAAAAATTCACAATTGGAATAAATAAATTCACAATAAATACGATTTTAATAGTCACGGTATTGCTATTGATATCCAATTTGACGGGACATGTTTGTTTGCTGCAGAAGGTCTCATTTTATAACGATCGTTCATTTTAGCCTAGATACGGAAGAAGTCGATTGGGAACAATTTGTATATTACGACAATGTCGATTAGCTATGGAAAATCACATGTTCACATTCATTCTATGTACATTGAGTGTGACATCACTGCGTTCTTCGTCGACTGTGCTCGATTAAAACATTCAAATTGACCGAAAAGGGTTGTTGCGGTTTTATATTTTATACCTAAATACTAATTGTCGTGACTTTTGTTAAAATTCCTAACAACGAAATAAAATATTTAATTTGGAAAATAATAAAAATTAAGTACGATCTAAAATTAGTATTTGGCTCATTTGTTTTGAATACGGTCGAAAATTGTTTTCAATTAATCAAGCTGACCATTTGTGTTAACATTTGCTAAAACTGAAGTCATGTCAAGAAATTTGAAATATTACGCCAAATAATTTCCCAAGCACAAAGATCCTTACTAAAAAAGTTTGTTTGAATTTGCATTAAATGATAAAGGAAAAGATATGGTTACCACTGAAGTTGAATCACATAAGAAATTAAAAACATCTCATTCTCATAGTGAAACCGACTACGAGTCTGACACCAATCCCCCACCCACCCATATAGACAATTATAGTCAATCCTGTTCCACTGATGCCCATTTGGTGCATTATAACTTTTGTTGACGGTATTATACTACAGGGAATTATGATTGTCATACAAGAAAGTGAAGACAACAGTCCCTGTATATGCATTTGAAGTCACTTTTAATATAAACAATTGTTTTAATATTATCTGTGCTAGTTTTGTTACTTTACATTACACTGTCACAACTGTGTTTTTCAATCGTGGTAATATTTTCACAATTTGACAAAAAAATGCGCTAAGTTTCACAAAATAAACTGGCTAGGTAAAAAAGCCCTGGACAAAATAATGCCTAGTACAGCGGTGATGTAATTTTGTTTGTAGTTTAGTTTTTTTTATGTCTGTATTTTTTTCTTCAAATACTTTGAAATATGTTTTGCTAGTTCAGATTACAACTGTTACACCTGAGCAGGAAGAAGAGCTGGTCCAGCAACAACATTCCATTTGGGAAAAGACATACGCACAGGTGAAGGACAACATCGATACAGCTCATAACAAACAACAAAAGGACTTCGCGAGGCAGACCAAGAGGTACGTTGAGCTGAAGGTGGGTGACCGTGTCCTGCTCCACCAGGCGAAGACAGCCACCAGGAAAGGGAACCTGGCGCAGTATTATACAGGGCCCTAAAGGATTTCGTCCCTCCAGGGCATGACAGCCAGTCTTGTCTGCACCAATGGCCAGCAGCTAAAGCAAAAGGTTTCTCTGGACCGCCTGAAAGCGTTTACAGAAGTAGAGGCAGAATCCATGGAGGCAAGACAGTCCACCGTATCTTCCAAAGCAGGAGGATCTATAGTAGAGCCCGAGGCAGGAGTCTGCCACAGTGCCAGAGCCAAGTCAGTCTGATGAGAGAGAGGAATATGTTTAACAGTTGGCTTCCTCTGGACAACTTCATGTTCCAGCATTTTTCCTCTAAAGTCGGTACCGGAAAATGGTACCATTCCCAATCAGATTTTCTGACCATTTTTCCCAATTTGAAGTTAAAAAATGCCCAAATGTAAGAAAAAATCCAAAAAGGCCCTGAAAAGATCGAAGATGTTCCTGTATTTTACTTTTGTTTTACCCAAGCGTAAACCTGCACGCACAGCTGCAGAGCCTTCCTCAGGCCGTTTTAGCGCCCCAGTGCCCGGGCGCTTAACTTGAGCATATCCGGGGCACCTAAAATTAGTGTTGCGCTTATAAAAGTCGCCGGGGGCAGGTGTATTTTATCAATTAATTAGCTGTGTTGACTGCAGCAGACCGACAATTCCTGCTGTGAAAGCTAACCTCTTACGTCGCAATGGCCGTTTTTCATTCGAGAAACATGTATACCCACTCTATAAAGTCAGTGAATGATCAAAGCAAGTGTCACTTCGCCAAAAATTTCAACAATTTACAGTCATTCCTAAGCCGCAATCAATCACGGTGAAGCACAGCCCTGCAGGCAGAGTTTCAACATGCAGTAAAATCGGTATGAGCCAATAGAAACGCTCAGTTTATCTTCGCTTTGGAATGAAGTTAACACTGACCAATCGGCGCAGTTGGCATGTATCCACACACAAGTAACCTCATACGCGCGTCAAGCATATTACCAACCTTTACAGTAAATGAGCTTTCGTATTTTATAATATGCACACTTATTTATTTAATAAATTTTTTAAAATTTTAAAAAATAAACTGCAAAAAATCAGTCTCAAATACGCTTATATGAAATCATATTCGGAAAAGCCTATCCAGTGTTACTGCTCAGTGTTGTAGTTTCGTAACCACAAGCGATCTTGTTTATGTACATGTATGCCATGTAAAACCTTTGTTTTCTGCAAAAGAGCGCGAAATTACTGCTGACAACCAGGACATCATGTTCCACGCATGGAAAGCGTGCGTTACCGTTCATGTGCTTTCTCAATACAGGTATTTAACATTTGACGCGCGTAGACACAACGTGCACTGGGAAATTCTCCTGCCGTTTTTGCAAGAACAAACCATGTATAATATACATGTGTACATGTATTTTAATCATGATTCTTTCAATGAGGCTTTTGCTTTTAAAAGGCTAGAGGTATACCATTTAAACGTTGATATTTCGTTTATTTATTTCGTTTAAACGTTTACAAACAACTGAAAACATGTCAGCCTTAATTTTAAGAGCTAAAACGCACCATGTAACGTCATATGACTAATGCTGCAACACAAAATTTCGACGTATGGACCAGGGCGCCTGAGAAAAATCCTGGGTTACTGTTAACAGCTAGGGGAAGTAACTTACTGTTTTTACATCTTTTATGACATTTTTTTATGAAAGTAATAAAATTCCCAACTTGGCTCAAAATGACGCTAATTTTCCCAATTTGACCTGTACCGGTACCATTCCCAAAGTGGTGAGGAAAAACGCTGAGCTCTTAATGACTTTGTTCTGCAGAGTTGATTCCTAAATCAACCATCTAACAGTGCCTCAAAGAATCTGCTAGAGGAGGTAATACTCAGAAAAAATGTTTGCAAATTTAAAATAATATATTAAAGGGACCTGTTCTCAGATTTTTAAAGAATGTCGTTAAAGTCTTCACTGTATGAATTTTGCCATTTCATAAGTTCTTATTAGGGGAAAGACGGAGAAATACAGACGGTGAAATAATACGGACGAAAAAATACTCCAATGTCCTTATAAATACTCCATCTACATGTATGCCTCTCAAACCTGATTTGCCTAAATATCTTTGATATCTCTAAAATATGCAAAGTACTCTAATTGGCAAAAAGAGCCAACAAAGCTTTCTACAGCACACGCTCAGAAATCGACCACGCCGCTTCCTTTCTTTCTTGACAGCGAAATTTTGAAATCAACGTTTCACATGTCATTGCTGTTAAACTATCACCCAGGTATTAAAATGGCATGTTGATTGTTATATCTTTTTTGCATTTACTGTTATTGAAAATGAACATATTTTATGAAATTTATCAAGGAATGATCGATAAATACGCTTTAATTTGAATATTTTCTGTATCCGAATTTCCCCATTAAACAATTACCGTTAGTAGTTAAGGTGCAGACACCAGTTCCTCAATAAAACAAGCAAATTTGGTGACGTTAAAGAAAAAGTCTTTATAATTATTCTTTTAAACTGAAGTATTACAGTTCCTTTTTTTAGAATGCCAAGAAAGTATGTACATAAAAAGCGAGGTAAAACCTTTAATTACACCCAAGAAAACCTTGAGTATGCTGTGAAGGCCATAAGAGAAGATGGGTTGAGTGTTAGGCAGGCCGCCAAAAAGTACTCAATTCCAAAATCAACACTTTGGGACCGAATAAGACAAATTAGCGGTCAATGTTAACCATGATCGTCCACCCGCGCTACCACCAAAGGTAGAGGAAACGATAGTCGGTACATTGAAAATGGCGAGGTTGGGAGTTGGTCTCAGCCGAAAGCAAGTGATGCAACATACTCATATACTGTGTAATCGTATGAAAATCCAGTCATCCTACACCCAATTCAAGGCAGGAAAAGATTGGTTTCAAGGTCTCTTCAAGAGGTTTCCCCACGTTGCTATGAGGAAACCTGAGAAGTTAACATCATGCAGGGCCAGCGTGATGAATCCGGAAATAGTTTCCACATATTTCAGGAATCTAGAGTCTGATATGACCGCCATTCAATTCTTATAACACCCTGAGCGTGTTTGGAATTGCGACTACACAGGCTTCAACTTTGAACACGAGTCAGTAAATGTCGTCGCCGAACGTGGGCAGAGATGTGTTTTTGTCACGGACAAGTGCTAGATCTAGCAACATAAAGGTAATAGAATGCAGCAGTGGGGCAGGAGAACGTATGCCCCCGTTGTTTATAACAAAAGGGAAAACCCAACCGATCAATTGATGGGTTCAGTGTTTCAATGGCACCCGTAAATTCTGATTGGACTTTCCAGAAAAATGGTTGGATTGACGACTCCATTAGGGAGAAGTGGTTTGACAAGGTTTTCCTGCGCCACATAGGACCCTATCGGCCATAGCTGCTGATCCTTGATGGACACGGATCACATGAAACGTTGGCGATTATAGAGCGTGCCATAGCCGAGAATGTTATGCTCATTTCTCTTCCACCGCATTGCACTCATGCGCTACAACCTCTTGACATGTTTATTTTCGGGCCCTTGAAATCTGCATGCGACTCGCATTGTTCTGACTTTCACTCGACCAAGTTAATAAGTTGACTTTTCCGGCACTTTTTACAAGTGCTTGGGATTCTGCTGTTACTCCAAGCAACATTAAGAATGGTTTCCGCGCATGTGGGATTGTACCGCTCAATCAAAATGCCATTCCACTGACGGCATTTGGGCCCAGCAAACACACAGACATATTCCTGTCACCTCCTTCATCCTCTCTATCTCTAGTAGTCAGTGACCAAACACCGCCAAGTCCGGCTGGTCAGTTTGCTGAGAACACTTAGGCTGGTCAGTTGGCTTAGAACGCTTCGGCTGGTCAGTTTGCTGTGAACACTTCGGCTGGTCAGTTGACTGAAAACGCTTGTCATGATATTTTCTAAAACGACGTTCAGCCTGCACTTGATATCTGTGACCCAACTCAGTTGTTTAACCCAATAACCTCTGGAGAATTTCTTGTCCAAGATTTGAACATGAAGGATACCGATACATTTGCAGCTGTAGACGATGGACAAACTGCAACAACAGTAGTTAGTCCTGACAGCGACATGATATTTCTGTTTACCAAATGTCCATCAATCCTCTACCTACTGATGCCTTAATTACTAGCGTGCCGCACCCCATTTCTTTGTAAATCATAATGCCTCAGCAAACTATTGCTTCTGTGCATATAATAATGCCACCTTCTTACGTTTAACTCTAAAAGTCTGTATCATCCATTTTCCTCCCACCATCTCCTGAAGCCAGACCAGCTGCCAAGAAAAGGAAACTCAATACATCACACAAGCTGTTGACATCAGATGAAGTTTTGTCTGAGAAAATAGAAAAAGCTAGACTGAAGCAAGTAAGGGAATCCGAACAAATCAATACACGGAAATCCGAGAATCGCCAATTACGCTCCTACTTCCTTCTGCGAGTAAACAAAGATGGCTCCAAAGAAACACAAGGCAGAGGTGAAGTCTAAATGTTCGCCTCTTTCCGACAGTCTTCGAACTTAGACATTATGTCGATTGAGGATCAGCAGTCTCTGAAGAAGTATCTGTCCATTAGAAAAAAGAATACAGAGGGTACATTTGACAAACTTGTTGCCAGGTATCTACTAGTCTCTAGTATGGTGTCCAATATAGCAGTTTTAATTCAAAATACGAAAATTATTTGGAATAAATTAACGAACTGTTAACTTCTAGTTGTTATTCATAATAATAAATATTCATAACACCATGGTTTTTTTTCCTTCTTTGAGACCCGCCGAATATCGGCCCTTTCCCCTAGACGTATTTTTCCCCTCTGTCATGGAATTTTCCCCAAACGATCCATTTTCCCCCAAGATTGCCTTTATATTAAACAAATAAAAACAACTAAGTTTGTAAATATCGTGAGAGTTCAACAATAGTAACGATATTGTTTACCGGAAACAAACCGAAGCGCATGTGTAAAATGACGGGAATTCCCCACGATTGTAACGGGCGTTCCGAATAGCCACAAAATGAAATCGGACTTGCCTATTGGTTCACGAATGAAGTCGGAAACGTACGAAGATACTCAGTCTGATAGACTGGTTTTATTTGCGATTTAATAGTGAACTTTACAATGAAATACATTATAACGCAGTCTGAAACGACCTGTATTTTAACCTTTGTTGATTACAACCAACAATGTCTAAAAATTGGCGTCACTATAACAAAAAATTAAAGAAAGAGGACGCGAAGGGGACACCGAGTGTCCTGAGTTTATTGAAGAAAAGAAATAAAGGTAATAAAAATGAGTTTTTAATGCCAAAATTTCGAAAGACAATTATGATTTAATGGTCTTATAAACGTTTCACGTTTACCCCACCCGCCTGTTGCTGAAACGATGATAAAGCAGATCAATCATCAACGTTTGTTGATAGTTCCCAGACAAAAATGTTTCATGTGTATATAATATTCTTTACTTCAGAAATAAAACGCAGGTGTTGTTTGTTAAATCAAAACGTAACTTAATGTTAAAATAATTTTATTTTATAATAATATAATATTTTTAAATTTAAACAATGGTTTACTGTAAGGTATAATTAGCTTTTATTTTAAACTTCAGGAGAATCTAGTTGTACTAGTCAATCTTTTGGGGAAATGGCCCCTACCGAGGCTTGTTCTGGGAACATCACGGTAGTTTCCACCAGTGGCCAGTGTTCTGAGTTGACAGGGGAATTGGGTCTCGGTACCCAGGGTAACATGCAAGTGAACCCAGTTGGTACAAGCTCTATTGACAGCCAGTGCGAAAACCCTGTCACCCCAAGTTTTGATGAGTGTGTCAACCCTGTGGCTCCAAGTTATAATGGGAGCCTGTGTGTCAAATCTGTGGATCCAAGTTCCGATGCTAGCACTAGCGTCAACCCTGTCGCTCCAATTTCTGATGCAAGCCCTAGTATCAGCCCTGTCGCTCCAAGTTCTGATGCTACCCCTAGTGTCAACCCATGAATGACATTGCAACAACAGACAGGACCATGTTGCAACAAACCCTGGATTCTCTCATGAGAATAAGTTTCTTTATTCAGAAACATGAAACATGAATTTTTGAAGGGTTTTGTCAGCTATTGTTAGTGGAATCATTTTAAAAAATCACTGAACTCTACACAGAAAACCATGTGTTCATTTGAACATTCACACTACTATTTTCATTGAATGATCATTCATCAGATATGCTCTTGTTAAACTGTTAAAACTTCCACATATTATGTGTAAAACTTAAATCCAAGCCCTGTTGTCTTAAATATGTTTTCAATATGTTATTATCCTATTATATAATAACTTAATGTACCCATAGGCATTAAAATATGTAAAAATGCTTATTGTAAACATGTTTTAGACTTTACCCAAAGTTGACAATAGCGCGCTTTTTTTCCCCCAAATCAGGCATTTCGCACGCTTTTTTTTCCCCTCCAAAAAGGCCAGGCCCTTTCCCCCAAATCAGAAAAAAACCACTGATAACACTTTTAATGTAATAAGACTTGCAGGTCTGAATGATTCAGACCTGTTATTAAAAGTTTAAACATGCGGCGTGATGATGTCCTATAATAAGGCTCAGGTTATATAGCCTATAATATATGTAAGAATCATAAGAATTGTGTATGCGTTGCTGTTATTACAATTTGTCACGCGTCGTGAGAAAACCGGTCTTAATGCATGTGCGTAAAGTGTCGTCCCGGATTAGCCTGTGCAGTCCGCACAGGCTGATCCAGGACGGCACTTTCCGCCTAAAGTGGATTTATGGTTAGAAGAGACTTCCTTGAAACAGAAAATACCAAAAAAGCGGAAAGTGCTATCCCAGATGAGCCTGTGCGGACTGCACAGGCTAATCCGGGACGACACTTTACGCACATGCATTAAGTCCGGTTATCCCACGACGCCCCTCATTTGTATTCATCATTACTTGAAGATTTTTGAATTACTGTATTCACACACAAAATATTATTTAAAGTTATGTTGTTTTTTTATTTCAGAAGAAATTGGTAAATATTAAATGTAATGTGTGTAGAATAGATTTTGTGTCTAATGCTTACAACTACTTCATGCAGGTGTCTAACCCTGCTTTCTTAAAGCATAATAAGGCTCTTGGTACTGGAATAACATTTAACAAGAAATGTCTTTAAAAAAAGACAATCGGCGTTGACATTAATTTTGAGACATCACTTTTACCCTAAACATAATACAAGAGGGCCAAGATGATCACGTGGCTTCTCGGACCCCAGATTTGATTTTCGGTCCCCACCTAGACAAGGCAACTTCTCTGACCCAAGATTTTTTGAGCACCATAAGAAAACTTCTCATATCCCAAAATTAATGTGTGATTAATTCAACAATTATTAATATATGTACCGTGAATAAACCGATCATACCGCCCCATGTTTTCACCAGTGATACATGAATAACCTAAATAATTTACGTTTACATCATTATTATATAAATTTGTCAGCCAAATTTAACAAATTAACAATGTACGAAAATAATTGCAGAAATGAATGAAAATTATTTTGTATCAGACGCGTCTAGTTATTCTTAAGTTATATACCCTACCTTCATCTTGGAAGTTATCTATGCATAATACATACACATTTCTAAGTCAGTTAATCATTTATACTGTGTATCCTTATGAATAGCAATCTTCAGGGAACATTCAGCGCATTTGAAATAATGATGACTTCCATTTTGATATTAACACAAACATAAAATTTCATTAGACTATGGCGATTTAAAATTGTATTCAGTACAAATATGATGTATCAAGGGTTTCTGTGTATAATTGGTATTGCAAATAATGTATTAATGCTACAAAAATGAAGTAAAAGTACAATGAATAACAGTTTTACGTATTCCGTTACTTATTTCACCACATTTTATTTATTGAAAGATATCTTTTTATAGGTTGATTAACATCTACTGGAGAAGTTGATAGAAATGTGCAATTCTATGTAATTCTTAATAGAACGCAACCGCCATTCAATTTCAAATTAACATGCACAGTAAGTTTATAAACATAAATACCCCCACTTACTGAAATATTCGCTC
This sequence comes from Congeria kusceri, assembly GCA_027627225.1. Classification (NCBI taxonomy): domain Eukaryota; kingdom Metazoa; phylum Mollusca; class Bivalvia; order Myida; family Dreissenidae; genus Congeria; species Congeria kusceri. The sequence continues at coordinate 22,374,178 of CM051024.1, forward strand.
TTATGATTCTCTGGACGCTAATTGATGCATGTATATTATAACAGCTATACACCGGCAGCTAAACGAGCGCTTATTGTAGAATGATCGTGAGTGTGTTGAACTCGCTAGAATCATTTGTTATTTATAGAGCGTGCCGCTAGGCTAAACAAAACAGTGGATTAATTCTGAGAACGATATATTATTCTGATCTTGACATACAATGAGAAAACATGTTCATAATTATGTTCAGTTCTAGAGTGTATGTCAAAGATATGATTATAACTTTACTTAAACCGCTTATGTAAACAATCATGTACATTTTAATCCCCAGAAGTATGCAACAGTTGTTGGTATACGTTAAACCATTGTTGTAAGTTTGCATTCCATAAAAATAGAAAATTTGCCAAATTCTATTATCGCAAGAAATCTAGGTCAAAAGTGATCTTAGACTGCTATGCCGAAACAGTGGCACTGTGGCGTGTATGTTTTGTTGTTCTTTGAATGGAATGTCCTCACTCCTGCACATCTATTATTTGGTCCTCTTGTCAATACCGTATTCTTTCTTAATATTATTTACAATATAACGACTATTAATATTATAATCTCATTGTTTTCAACACACAACTGGTACACAGTATCTTACTACATGTTTATTTTATAATTAATCCTTAATCCTCAAGCTACAAAAGATTAAAGACAGTATGCAAAATATCTCCATTTGAAAGAAACTCTTCATTCCATGACAGACTGTATATAATCTCTAGTCATAATATGTGATGTTATATTATTAAGAAAAAACCATGCAACTGCAGTTCAAGGTAAACCGATCATGGACTAAAAACAATGTTATCAGTGCAATTGAAGTTACCAAAATTAGTGAATTTTAAAATAAAGTGTAAGCAAAAATGGACAATATTATTGCGAAATTGTGATAATACCAGAAAAAAGTTATGTTTCTGGTGGCCCGACAGACCCTACTTTCTTCCAAGCAGACACTTATTTTTTCAGGACTTCTGCAATTCAAAACTGCTTTTGATAATCAAAGAATCATACTAAAACTGCTTCAAAAGAAAAATTAATCACTTTTCTTAAAATATGTGATCATAAAATATTAAAAACATAAAATTTACCTGTATATATTTCACACAAACTAAAATCTTGCACAATCAAATAAAAAATATGAATAAGAAACAACATTCGACCTACCAACCCTGTATTTGTTCGGTCATGCCATCAGAAACACAACTATTTTTTAGGCCTAACACATAAACCATTGTCTATTTTGCAGTTAGAATTTAACAATTAATAATAACATTTTGAATTGTTAAAGAGGCAGTTATATTTTAAAGTGTACCATTGATATTTCAGATCATTTATTGCATGGGAGGATCATGCAGCAGTTGATCCTACAGAGGAGCATGCCCTGAGAGTAGTACATGAAGCAGTTGATCCTACAGAGGAGCATGCCCTGAGAGAGTAGTACATGGAGAGTACAAGCAACGCCTTCGCATTGGTCAGGTCACTTTGCCAGATCCCTTCACTCTGACTGGATGAATGAATCTGCATGCACAAATTGGCCAAGCATGTACTTCTGTGATATAGCTGCCTACCTCAAAACCACAACACCTGCTGAACTCTACCATCACCTTTGTAACGAGTATAAACAAGGCAAAGCTTATAGGTGATTATATCATACTGTTTGTTATTTACTGATGAAGTAACACCACCAACAGGGGTTATACATTCCTCGACAAGTTCTTTGATTTAAAAGACTTAAACAGAGTAGACAAACTTCACTGTTCAGTTAAATCAAGATGGGTTTTGAGTCCTATTTTATAATTGCTGTGAATTTACATATTGATAAGAAACCAGATTTTTCAATCTCCCAAATAGTATCATAACAGTTAATGAACCGTTTGTTCGTCATTGAAAATAAACTTTTTACTTACTTCATTTACTTCACTGCCGGACTGTTGAAGGAGGTGAACTATCACCCAATCAGTGTGCTCAATGTGCCATGTTTGGTTCCATATTGGCTGTACAAAGCTTCAGAGTGTTGCAGAAGCCCATAACATTAATTGGTTTTGTGTAAATTGTGTGTAAAATTTAGTCAGTGTCATCACTGATTGAAAATCATATGCGAAATAATTTCACAGCTGGTTGTTCATCTATCAATTTTGACAGTGTAAAAAAGCATGAAACTTCTGACTCTTACCCTAACCAGTGTTTTTTTTTACCTTTGGGGACAAGGTGGGGGAGCCCTTTAGGCAGGTAATTTTAAGGCAAAAGGGGATTTTTTTTTTTTAGAAAAGCATTATTACACTTTTATATTCTACTTTGTTATAAAACATTAATCAATTGTTTGGCTACAAATAATAAGCTAGATTATGCACAAACTTGGTTTGATAACAAAATTGCTGGGATTATTTACGAAAATTCCTCTATCTTAGTCAGTTTTTGTCCGATTTTGGTCAAGTTTTTTTCAAAATAAAACTTACATTCTTAATGGAATTTTAAGGTTAATATAGGGGAAAACTATATACTTTTTTAGCAGGCGAATGGGGCCGAATTTCGGCCCCAATTGGCCATAAAAAAAACACTGCTAACCCAAGGGTTTCAACTCTTAATTGTTCAGTAAGCATTATCATATAATTTATAGATCGTTAATGTACATGTGGCCAAATTTTATGTATTAAATAAAAATAAATAAAATATATGTTTTTTAAACAAATATGCGAATAACTAACTACTGCTTAAAATAAAAAGTAAATCTGGGCAAGTGAATCCATGCCTGGGCTCGTGAGTTTTGAAAGTAGCGAGCCCAACTGGCTCATTACCCTAGATGGTTAATTTATATCCCTGCTCTATATGTACTACTAGTATATTTACAACTGAGCTAGCCAAGCATGTAAACAACAAAACGCATTATACAATTTCTTATTTTATTGTTAGCTCTGTAATGAAACACAGTAATGTTTCACTGTCATATAAAATGTGTTGCGGCAATCAAATAATAGATATAACTTTGCTTCTCTTCATTATGCATCTTGGTAAAAAATCATGTTATTTTGCAAGTCTTCATAAATGATGAATTAACTTCTACAAAAAAATGACAGTAATAATAGATTATTCATCAACTGTAACTGATTTCATTCTTACTTAACAAGTTTGATGTCTATATTCATATTTAATCCTCAAAGTCATTGCATACGTGCTTTTTTTCTGACAATTAAACATGATTTTTTATTACCAATTACAACAACACTACTGGTGAAACTTCAATATACAAGTTATAATCAAACAACAGAACAAATTGTGACCATGTGTAGTTTAAGCACATTCAAAAAAAAAAATATGTAATATATTGCAATGTTGATAGATATAATGTTTATATTTTGGGATTAATAACAATTTATGTCAACTATACGACATGTCAACTTTGAACATGATAACAACTTGTGTCTGTGTTATTAAGTAATACATCTTTATACTATGATGACATGTTTATACTTTGTTGAAATTAAATCATATAAAACAAACATGGTAGTTATCTTTTATCTACAACCAAAGGTCTGTTTTACTTATAATAAATTGGATTTTCTAATTGGAGGAACATGAAGATGAACAAGTCTAGCAGCACATTCCTCTTGAATGTTAAAACCTTTATCTGCTTGGATCATATCAAAAATCTACATACATGTTATGCTTTTGTCTGAGGCTCTACCATTATATAATTTTGAAATGTAGATTATAAGACGAGTTTGGAGCTACAGCAATTAAAAACCTGCCAGTGTTGTGATGCTTGTAATCAGACCATGTGGCTGCCTGTAGTATGGGATCTTTGGGAGTTTCAATAATGCTTCACTACTATCAATTATTGCCCGCAAATCAGGCAAATGTCGGTATCTGTCTGGTTTAGAAGCTAAAATCTGCTCTTTAGAAGGCGAAAAAATGAGATTGTTAAAAAATTTTGACATTGCAGTTATCCAACAATTAAATATCTGGCTACAGAGGCTTAATGAAATGTTGAATCTATCTGCCAGATCCTTTTTTAAAAGACCCAATCGCAACCACATGAGTGTGAGAAAAAACTCATCAACACTTTTAAGTTTACGGGCGGGAACAAACTTTCTTGGACTTTTATGGAATAGTCGTTTTTTAGTTGTTAAAATTTTTAATCCTTCCAGCGTTGTTTAACAAATTTGGACATGAAATCGTGTAAATTGTAAAACAAAGCCAATGTATCTAAACCAGTATAAAATTTGGCATCTGAGTCATGTTTTAAGAACCGCTTTGAAGGTGACAGACTAGACTCTGAAACAATCTCAATCTTTTTTTTAAGCAGCTCTACCTGATTTTTGTACAATACCATTTGTTGTTTAAGCAGACAATTTTGAGTTTTAAGCTTTTTAATAACCAGGGCTCGACATTAACGGTAGTCCGACTGTCTGGGACAACCAAATTGTTGGTCCGGACAAGTTAAAAATGAATCTGCTAGTCCGACGGGACAAGTGTTCTTTATCTCTCATTACGTAATAACAAAATTGGTTAAAAAATCCAGTCGTTTCGCTGCATTGCCTTCGAAAAGTTATTGTTTACATTCTAACAATAAAGCGCGAGGTATTCCGATACTTACATGTAATACTACAACGTACTGTTGACAAGGAAAATAAATCTTACATTGTTTAATTCGCCGCACTGACACGGCTACTCCCCTTATACATTATTTTACGTCATCATTCTCACTTGCGGTTTATTTACGTTAGTTACACATTCAAGTACCACGTCGTCTGCTTAAAATGTCAGGTTAATTTTCCTTTGTTTTTTTCCTCGTCAAAATCAACAGAAACGTCCAAAAATCTCCTGAAGGTCGAAAAGAAACAAAATGTAATCATGAAAAAAGAGAAAATGAGAGTTTGTGCCTAAGTGGCTGGAAGAATTTGAATGGCTAAGTTATGATGAAAGTACGACAAAACATTTGAAGGTCAGAACTGTTTTCTGGAATGTCATCACTAATTTCTTCACTGTGTATTTCACGACAGGGGGATGCAAATAAAGTTTTTTGGCGTTTCTGATAACGATCTTCTCTTTACTCACTGTCCTTTTTTTCGAATGTCCAAGTTTCAATTCAGGATCAGGGTGGTCTGCTGTAGGGCGCCCATCTACAAAATGTTCAGAGCACACACGGTAATCTTTTTGGGGTTCCAGTAACTTTACAGATGTACTACTTTCTGCACGAGATATTAGTTGAATCGAACGTTGTCGCTTCTCCAAATCCCGTTTCACTGTTGATAATGTTATCAACTGGAAGGGAGGAGCACATGTGCATTTTTCATCGGTTCTAAGAACATTATGAATGTCACACAAACACTGTTTCCATTTCTGTAGTTTGTAGTCTCCATTACTGCAGCCAACAACGTAACAATGTCTAAATGTACTTCCACTAAGGGACATCTTTACAACCGATGTGAAAATATTGTATGGATTACAATGTCCGAAATGTCAACAGCCGAAACTAAATGTCACTTTAGTAAAAAGCAGTCACTTTCAATAAATATAGGACTATTTTATCATTCGACTAGAAAAAAAATAAATTTTACACCGTTAAACATCTTCACAACAGAACTGTTGGATGAATACTTTTGGCTTCAAGGGAAACACGGTTTTCCACAATGCAGCTTCCTGCTTTGTTTCCTCGCAAAACCGAAGTAGGTCAATATGGCAGCCAAACCGTGTATCCGTGTATTGTACTTGTTTGGAAATTATTTCTTTCCTCCGCGGACTAAATCTTTGTGTATGTACCATTTAGCCAAATATGGATAGTAATCAGTTCCTAGTATAGAGATCAGACGAAAGCAGTGACGTCACACTCTGAGTATAGAATGCAATCTACCCGCTATTTAAAAGTGAAAGTGAAACCGGAAACGGCGCATGCGCAATGACACAGCTTAGAAGTCAGTTCAGTAAATATCTTCCGTATAAAAATTTCTCCGTCTTTCCCTTATTTTGAGCAGCAGGGCTGCAAATACCTATCAATATTTTGAAGACATTTTTGCAGCGTAAAATCAAAAAAGCTGAACAATCATTGAACAAATCAGAAAAATGTACATTTTCGTTGATTGCATTAGAAAATTTTACCGTTTTACAAATGTTTCAAATCTTCGGACATGACCACCACCACCGAACTTACTGCAGTGTTCCCCGTCCGCTGAAAACGCGCCAAATAAAATGCGCCACCTTACGGTCTTATTAAACAGTCAACAGGTCAGATCGGTCTATTTACAAAATCGGTCTGGTCAAGATAATGGCTAGAGATAACTAAGCATGTTTCCTGTAAATGCGAAATGAGCGAGATTCAAGGCTTGTGAAAATGTGTACTTTTAATATTTGTGCAATTTTAATATTATAACGTATGCTGTATGTGAACGAAATACTAAAACGTTATCAAAGACTCTATATTTATATTTTAGTTAAAGACAGGAGTTTTCAGTGTATATAGAACTTATATAAATCTAGCATTTGGAATGACAATACTGGCTAAAAGGTATAAGTTTGTGAGAACTGACAAAAAATAGCCTAACCAATCACAACTGACAGTAGCGCTCTGTATATTTTAATGTTAAGGCCCTGTCACACTGCGAGCGTACAGAGTGAGCAAATAATAAAAATATTATAAATACACACTTTATTTAACAGTACACATGTTCATACAATAGAAAAATAACTAAATACTTATTTGTGTGTAATGAGTCAATCAAAATAATGCATATGAACAGTATTGTGTGTACCGTAAAATATCTATATTTTCGGACTCTGTAAATTTTCGGACACCCTCTTTTTTAGCCAAAATAATTATTTTTTGTCACTATATATTTTCGGACATCCTGATTTTAAACCATTATTCATGAATCTTAATTTTCGGATATTTGATATGACAGTGGTATTTTAGCAGAATTCTAACCTGTTTGCGTTAATCCGGTGACACATCGCACATGTGTTTTTACAACCGGATTAAGGTCATAAAACCTGGCAGATGAATGAATGGAGGCAGTGGACCGTTACATTAGCGTTATTGGGTTAAGAGCCATGTGCCATAAATAATGGGTTTACCCGATTGTGTATACCGGTATTAATATCGTATATTAAATATGCTGTTGAAATTATCCTATTAAGGAACCAGTCTAAACCAGTCTTAACTATTTACCAATAAATTCTGCTTAATTTAATCATCTTTGAACTCGGTCGACAAAATGCAATCTTGGCGTAATTTTCTGTAAAACAATATCATACATATGAAATGATTTAAAATTAATTGCAAACATCGCTAAAAATAAATAATATTATACGGCGTGCTATTTAACAAGCACGCGAAATCATTAATCGATACTATCCGTGTATATTCGGTAGAAAACGTTATACACCGGACATATATCCGAAACGTAATTGCAATATTGTCATAGTGTCTATAAATTTTCGGACACCTGTAATTTGGAAATATTTTTGTGTATCCAAATTATCTGACACGAAATTTTTATTTATTTTTAAGTGTCCGAAAATATAGATATTTTACAGTAATCCACGTGAGAGTTCTCCGTCATCTACATGTCAAGCATGCTATCTTGACAAGGAACGGATCCTGCAGGAGAGTTGCACCAATGCTTTATGAGGTTTCGTTGCAGCTTGCCTTCTCTTGAAGCTCGGTTGGGTGCCTGCACGGTATCCACCAAGTTCTGGTCCTGCCTCCAGGAACCTGGCACCACGTTGCCATTGTGGGCATCCCTGTCTATTAGCTGGTTTTGCAGGACTGGGTACCTTGTCCGCATGAGATTGTGCAGCAGCATGCATGCCTTGACGAACAGCTTTACTGTCTCTGCGTGGTGCTGCATGGTGGTGAGGAGGACCTGGAAACGGTTCGCTAGGACACCAAAGGCATTTTCAACCACCCCTACTCATCCTTTTGGTGCTGTATGGTTTCATGAGGAATGTTTTGAGGGAGAAGGCGTCGTCGCCGATAATGAAGTACGGTACATCTTGAGTGTCGCCGGGGAGGGGTTCTGGTTGTGGCCTGCCAGTTATATCGCCGTTTTCGAGTCCTTCCCTCAGCTCGCTAGCGTTATAGATCTGAGCATCGGAGCAGGACCCCACTCCATCGACATCGGCCCACATGAAACGGTAATCAGCGTCAACCATAGCAAATAGGATGACACTGAAGAACCCCTTGTAGTTATGGTAGATTGAGCCAGACTTTGGGGGGTGCTTTACACGCTACATGTTTGCCATCAATGGCACCCACGGTGTGGGAAAAGTTCCATTTCTGGTACCACTTGTCTCCGAGTTCTCACCATCCTTCTTCGGTAGTGGGAAACGTCAACAGCGCATCCAGGTATGCGTCTCCAATGGCTTGGCAGACCTCACGGACATGGAGAGGGTGTTGTGAGGGACCCTCCAAGCAAACTTCATATCAGCATGCCTTGCATCTGAGGCTAAGTGGCGAAGGGTAGGTACCTACTTCAAACCTGGTTCCAGTGCGTCCCTGTAGCGAGTGTCCTGTTTCGTCAGCATCGGTGCCAGTCTCTGCAGCAGCTCATCAAACATAGCTGGGGTCATGCGGAGGAAGTTGTGGAAAGAGGTGGGATCTTCTCTCCTGAGCTCCACCATGAGTTGATCGAACAAACCAAGCTGAGGTCTTCTTAGGATCCATGGCCTCACCCATTAGGCACGCTGCCTCCTTCTTAGCCTTCTTATTCTCACCGTGAGTTGATTCAGAATCTGCAGATTGCGCTGATTTATAATTAAAGAAAGCAGGAGGTCCCTTCTGGCTGGATCTTCCATGGTGACAATAGTTGTATATGTGTACTCGGCGAAGGCTGGATTTGCAACGGAGATATCCAGAGGATGTTTGTTCTTCTATACTCTAAAGCGGCAAGTGCGTTACTCGGTCGGAACACAATCGGAACACAATCGCTTTAATCGCAACTCAAACGCTGCGCAATAGCTATTTCATCGCTACTTCATCGCTGCTCACCCGCTCCCTATACGCTAGGCAAGGGTATCACCGAATGTGGAGCGTACAGGAAACGATTGAGAAGCGCACGCGGCGAATACCGAACGACTGTGTAGCGAATGTATAGCGAATGAAAGCGATTGAGTAGCGTTTATTTAATCGCTCGCATTATTTTGGTCAGTCCAAAACTTTGCGAGCGAATGAATTGAGTACCAGCGAAAGACGGCGAACAGGAACGCACGAGAAACGCATTGATGCGAATGCCGAACGAGTGGGGAGCGATAAGTGCGAACGAGTGGCGATAAAAAAAATATTTATGTCATTTTTTATTACGCATTCGCAATGGCTTATTCGCTGCAGTGTAACAGGGCCTTTAGCTGCGCTCTTGATACAGTATGACTCGTTGACGTATATATAGAGCTAGCTTAATTGCAGATTGTGTTTCGGTCGAAAGACCGCTTTGTCATCAGCTGTTTTGTTTGGTTGAGTGATTTGCGGTGTCTGTCCATCGTATCGCGAAACAACTTTGTATAGAGGACGGGTCATTTTAACTAGGTGGTCGGTACATACATGAGCAGCAGTTCATTCTTTTTTATGTGAATTCCATCCCACGAGCGGCGTTTGACAGCACGACCCTCGATCCGTATGTATCGGTCTGTTGGCACTCATGTTGTCCGCATTGTAGGGCCCGCTGAACTTATTGAAGCTTATAGCTCCCTTGCGACCTTGGCCAGCTTTTCCTTTAGTGCGACAGTGCACATTCTTATTAAATGTTTATTATTATCAGCCCGGTGAGCTTTCTGCGCTGTCAAAATTCACCCAATCGAAGCATATTTTTCGGCATAGCTGTCTAAGATCACCTTTGACCCAGACTTTCTTGCGATAATTATGCAGCGGGAAAATTGAATGCCAATAGAATTGGGCAAATTTTCTAATTCTAGGGAATGCAAACTTCAAACAATGGTTAAACGTATACCAATAACTGTTGCATATTTTGGAGGATTAAAAATGTACTTAATTGTTTACATAAGCGGTTAAAATGAAGTTATAAACATATCTTCAACATATACTCTCGAACTGAGGCTAATTATGAACGTATTTTCTCATTGTATGCCATACACAGAATGCTGTATTCATTCACGTAACGAAATAACTATTTTGTTTAGCCTACACTTATATAAGCTGTACGCTCTATAAATAGCAATTGTGCAATGTTCCCATTCATAAATCTCATACACAGTGTTGCGGTGCCATGTAGCCCATTGATTCTAGCGAGTTCATCACATTCCAGAAACAGCAGTGTCATTCTAAAAATAGCGCGCGTAGCTAGCAACCGTTGTATAACTGTGTTAATATACTCGTACATGTATCAATAATAGCGTTCAGAGAATTATAAACCTAAAAATTTCAATAAATGGGGAATTTATATTTATAAACTTACTGTTAATTTGAATTAAAATTGTGGTTACGATTTATTAACTATTATTTATAATTGCATCTTTCTATCAACTTCTCCAGTAGATGTTATTTAATCTATAAAAAGATGCTACATTTTCTATACATACGATGTTATGAAAGAAGATTAGGAATACGTCGAAGTGTTATTCGCGTAGCATGAATACACAATTTGCAATACTAATTATACACAGGAACCCCTGATATATCATATTTCTACTGAAATAATTTAAAATCGTCATAGTCTGAATGAATTGTTATGGTTGCGTTATCAAAAATAAAGTCTTAACATTTCAAAAATCGCTGAATGTTCCCTGACTATTGCTTTTTATTGGGATATACAGTATAAATGCTTATTTGACTTTAAATCGTTATTGTATTAGATAACTAACATGAATGGTATATTACCGGTACTATAAATAACTATATACACTCGTCTGATATATAATAATTTTAATTCATTCCCGAAAGTATTTTCTTACATTGTTAATTTGTCAAATTGGCTTGACAAAATCAGATATAACAATTATGTTAACCTAAATTATTTGGGTTATTCATATATCACTGTTAAAAACATGGAGCTGTATGATTGGTTTATTTACAGCATAGATATTAATTATAATTTTTTTTAAGTTTTAAATTAATAAATTTATCTCAAATTAACTTTTGGGTCCGAGAAGTTTTCTTATAGTGTCCGAAAAATCTGGGGTCCAATAAGTCTTATATTGGTGGGGACCAAAAAATCTGGGGTCTGAGAAGTCACGTTACCGATCATCTTGGCCGTCTGTTTAGGTTATTTTTAAATGACATCTCAATATTAATTTCAACGCCGATTGTCTTTTTTAAAGACATTTCTTGTTTTTCCTGTCTCGTGCCCCAGCATCGTGTGCCAGGAAATGTGCCGCAAGTGCCGAGGCACATATGTTTGGCAGGAGGTTCTCTCGGAGCTGCTTTCGTCACGGCAAGGCTGGCCTGGGTTGCATTATCTGCGCTATTTTCGGCCGGTCGTTTTAAAACCCTGACCTCATTTCGTAATTCCGACAGAGAATTGGCCAATTCTTGCAGACTCTGCAATGACCCATGCATCTCAGACTTGTCTTTTAAAAGCTGTTCCGAGCATCACAAAAATGTTTAAGTGTGACCTCCCCGCGCTTGACTGCCTTTGTCGCACGTTCTGGATATTGTAGCCATATCCTTAACATATATTAGTAAACGCAAACAATATAATATCATTCGTGATATGCATGTATGATATATCGGTTAGTGCATTGTAGGCTAGTTATGGTATTTGGTCGCGTCCATAATATCTCTATGTAGAGCTGTGTAGTACAAAATGCTTGTTACATGTACTAGTATTCAAGTCTAAGATAGAGCAGCGAGATGTTTTTCGATGCTCGCAAGCTTGTATCAGACAAACTTGTAGAGAGTGCGTGGACGCACGATGGACAAATCTTGGTCCGTGACCTCAAACGCGTTATTCACAGAATAGAAAAACCTGAGCAGATCACTGAGCTCCGCTCCAAATCCAGTCGTTCCCATGCCTCTGTTGCAGATAGCAAGTAGACGTAAACTGCTCCACCTTCTACGAACAGTATACATACACTGTCCCTAAAAACTTTCAGTAAACGTGCGTAATGTGTTACTAATATTAATACTTGATATGAAAGACCACTAACCTTAACATATTGCCACTCTACAGAAACACGCTTTTTTCCATAAATATTATATTGTTTACAGGGCACTGACTACTCAACACAAAGATTGGGTGGTACTCTGACTTGTATCTGATAAATGTTTTGTAGTTAGTGATTTATCCAAACGAATACTTATTTATACGGCGAAATTTACTCAAGCTAAATACAAGGCCATACCTCCTCGTGTTTTACGAACTCATAGTAGTATTTGTACAAATGTTTGAACGGTTTGTTCTTATTAAATTGCTGTACTGCATGCTGTAAACAAAAGTAATCTCTTTAGCATGAGACAGTTTGGCTTTGTTAACGATACTAAATAAAGTAAATAATTATTGCAAATTGAAATAACTAATAATGATCATTATTAACTGTATACTATTGATACTGTCACCAAAATTTTTTAACTGCTCCGATATATGGTCTGATAAATCATACGAATTAGTAAAAACAAACACATTACGATATCTATAAAAAAAATAAAAAAAAAATTTCAGTTGACATCTAACAAATGAACAGGTGTACATTTACATACGCCTTTAAAACACATTTAAAGGCTTATTAAGAAGCCATCCGTTTTGTTATTACGGCACTTGAACTCGATTGAATGACCAGCCAATATGAATAATGCCCTACATTTTCATCTACCACTCGATAACGTTTTTCTTTTGCACTGTTTACTTATTTATTTTATTTCTTGATGAAGGATTTGTTGATGTTTCTTGTACTATAGCAACTCGTGACAAAGAGCACTTATTTCTCTTATTGTGTTGTGATGGATACACATAACATTTTACCAAGATACAAGTCAGTCGGATTGTTTTTCGCATCGCTAAATATGCTAGTTCTAATGTCCCTGTACAAAAACGAAATTGCTCTTGAATCGTCTCTCCATAACATCAAAGGTCAATCACAACTTTTCCGGTGCATCCGATGGCCGTATAAACGCGCCATAGTTGGTAAACGTCACACTTCTAACTTACTTTTCGTAAGAAGGTCAATTTTTGTTTTATTAACAGTCATGTTGGTAACATGGCTTAAGGAAATTATGTTGCTTTCTGGGGATATTGAATTAAACCCAGGCCCTGTAACGAGTAGTTCTCTAGATTCCAGCGCCACGGAGTACAACACACTGAATTGCCTTTTAGCAATGCCTAATAACTTTTCGTTTATTCAGTATAATGTGCAGAGTATACGGAACAAACTAGAAATTCTTACAGCAGAACTCTCAAATTTTGATGTATTATCTTTTACTGAGACGTGGCTTAACAACTCTATTGAAACTGACGAACTCCTTATCCCCTCTTATCACTGCCCCGAACGAAAAGATCGAATACATGATAGCCATGGTGGGGTTATGCTATTTGTTAAAGATTTTATCCATTACGATCGTAGACCTGACCTTGAACCTATTGCATTAGAATGCATTTGGATTGATCTCTACCTGCAGAGTAAGAAGCGTGTTTTATTTGGTTTATTTTATAGGCCACCAAACGCAGATGCATCATATACTAACTTAATTGATGACTCTATTGGTCTAGCAATCGAAACCGGGATATCTGACATCATAATAACCGGTGATTTTAATATGAATAACAGTCAGCCAACATTAGTACGACAACTTGACTCTTGGTGCCTTGAGCACAGTCTTGTTCAAGTTATTAATGAACCAACGCATTTTACGGAAAGATCCTCGTCAATTCTTGACTTATTGCTAGTAAGCAACCCCAACAGCTTGATATTATCAGGTGTTGGTGATCCTTTTCTTGACCAACAACAGCGCTACCATTGTCCTATATATGGTTTATTTAAATATAATAAGCCAAATGCGAAAGCATACGAGCGTCATATATGGAAATATAAGGATGGTAACTACGTTTTGCTACGTGAAAGTTTTTCTGCATTAAATTGGAATACAATTAAAAGTACTAATGTGGACACTTATTGCACTAATATCACCGACACTATTACTCGTAATGCCAAACAATGTATCCCAAATAGGTTAATAAAAATCAAACCGCGTGATGCTCCTTGGTTCAATACACATATACGTCGTATGATAAGAAAACGCAAACGGGTTTACAGACTCGCGAAATCCAAAAACAGTAATTATCAATGGTCTAAGTTTCGTACAATTAGAAACCAGACAATATCACTAATTCGACAAGCGAAAGATCAGTACTACGACAGTCTAAGCGAAAAACTTAAACAAAATAATAACACATCTAAGGACTGGTGGAAAATTCAAGTCATTTATCAATAAACCAAATAACAACATTAATACTGCACTAATAAACCCCGTCGACAATTCCACTGTTACTGATTGTTTTGAAAAGGCGAACATTCTTAATAAATTCTTTCAAAGTCAGTCAGTCCTTGACATTGACAACGAGGACACACCGGAGCTTACTTATGTACCAATTGCTAACTCACTAGAGACTTTTATTATTACACCTTCTGATGTCCATGACATTCTAAAGTCACTTTCAGTTGACAAAGCATCAGGATCTGACGGTATAAGTAACCATATTCTAAAAGAATGTCGAGCTGAACTGTCCATTCCCTTAAGTGACTTCTTTAACTTCTCACTTAACAAATGTATAATGCCAGACTGTTGGAAAGAGGCTAATGTCAGTGCAATTTTTAAAAAAGGTGATCCCAAAGTTGTGTGTAACTACTGACCAATTTCACTGCTTAACACGATGGAAAAAGTGTTTGAAAAAATAATTTTTAAACATGTGTACAATCACCTTGTAAGTAACAAAATACTCACCTCATTTCAGTCTGGATTTTTGCCAGGAGACTCGACCACTAACCAACTCACTTATATATATGATACGTTTTGCAAAGCCCTTGACAATGGATTAGAGGTTAAAGCTGTCTTTTTTGACATCAGTAAAGCCTTTGATAAAGTCTGGCACCAAGGTCTTTTACTTAAACTCCACGCAATTGGTATCCGCGGGAAGTTGCACTTTTGGATTAAAAATTACCTAAATTGTAGACGTCAACGTGTAGTGCTTCCAGGCGCCGTTTCTAACTGGGCCTCACTAGAGGCTGGTGTTCCCCAGGGCTCTATACTAGGGCCCCTATTATTCTTAATCTTTATAAATGATATTGTTAACGACATCCAAAGTAATATTCGTCTTTTTGCTGACGACACAACCCTTTACATTATTATAGACGAGCCCTACCATTCAAATTCAATATTACAAAATGATATCAACAAAATATCCAATTGGGCCTCAAAATGGCACGTTTTATTTAATCCCTCTAAATCGGAAACACTTACATTCTCCAGAAAACAACAACCGAATCAATATAACTTCACAATGCTTTCCAAACAAATACCGGTTGTTAGCTCCCACAAACATCTAGGAGTCGTCCTGTCGAACGATTGTAAATGGCACATACATATCAAATATATAACTGATAAAGCATGGGGTAGAATTAATATTATGCGCAAACTAAAACTTAAGCTTGATCGAAAATCGCTAGAAATCATTTATATATCCTTTATTCGCCCGTTAATGGAATATTCTGATGTAATTTGGGACAATTGTACTCAAGCAGAAAAACATGAACTTGACAAAATTCATTACGAAGCAGCGCGAATTGCCTGCGGAGCATCCAAACTAGTGTCTACAAATGAATTGCAAAAAGAAATTAACTGGGAACCCCTGCAAGACCGACGCGATAAACACCAACTCATATTATTTTATAAAATGCAAAACTCACTTAGCCCTCAGTATTTGACCGACCTTGTACCCCGACATGTTGGATCTATTGCTAGGTATAATCTTCGAAATGCGAATGACTTAAGAACATCCGAGTTTAGAACAACCCTTTACTATAATTCATTCCTACCCGCAGTTATCCGAAAATGGAATATCTTACCAGACGATGTTAAAAGTAGTGAATCGTTGAATATCTTTAAATCTAAACTAAATAGAAGCTTAGTTAAAACACCATCGTACTTTTATGTAGGTAAACGTTATTTTCAAATAATTCACACGCGTTTAAGGACCAAATCAAGTGCGCTAAATGAACACCTTTATGCGAAAAATATCATTGCGTCGCCTCTTTGTTCGTGTGGAGCTATTGAATCTAACAATCACTTCTTTTTCATATGTCCAGATTATAATGAAATTCGCACTACATTAATTAACAACATTTTGAGTATAACCAGCGACGTTGATCTCGATACACTTCTTTTTGGATGTACGTATCTCGACGAAAAAGAAAATTCTCAAATATTTCTACGTGTCCAACAATATATCAACGAATCCAGGCGATTTTCCTAACAATCTGTTACTGACTCTGTCACGAGTTGTTGCTGCCTCATGTTCTAGTCCTTGCATGAACAATCCTTCATCCTTAAATTTGTTTTTCAACACTTTCCATATTTATCATGTATAGTTCTTATCTCTGGCATATTCTATGAAAACGTATTTTTAAAACACTGCCATTTATTGTGTAAATATTACTCCAAGGAGAGAAACTATATAAGAATTATTTCTTTCGTTTCAATCCTTTTCTAACAATGACTGTATTGTGCATGTTTGATATACACTGTATTTGCCAAAAGAAATAAATACGTTTAAACTAATTAAGTCTAAGATACGTTTAATCATCACTTAGTAAAGTTATAACTGTACATTGCGAATGGACCGTATGCTAATACAATCGTTTTACGCATATTGACTTTAGGCTGCGTGCAATAATTGTATTGCATATCGCGCTGCAATTGTTATATATATATATATATATTCCTGTACTTTCTTTCTTGCATATCTCCCTACAATCGCAATACGCATTTCTCCGTTTAAGGCTGCGTGCGTTAATTTCATTGCACATCGCACTGCAATCATTTTACGTATTTCTGCCTTTTTAGGCTGCGTGCAATAATTTAATTGCATATTTGACTGCAATCGTATTACGTATTTCTGCGACTTACGGCTGTATAGAAGTAATTTTTATTGAATATTGCACAAGCTCTGACATCTCTGACTTCCTTGTAATAAGTCAGACGCATTTCAGGCTAATCATTCTAACCTTTTAGGTCGTAATATTACATGGTGATGAACGCATGTTAATAACGGATGAAATATTGAAGTTCAAAGCTTCTTTTGTCTGTTGAGTAGTCAAAACAGATATGCAAAGTTGCGTTCTTTACACTTCGTCATTCAACAGACACTTCACAAGGAATGACAAAAACGTCACAAAGCAATAGTAAAAGCGCAATACTTAAACATAAGTCATTGAATTGTCATTAACTGTGAAATGCAACGTGCAACGAGGCTGATGATACCGTTGACACAGTGCTTATTTTGAATATGTTCGAATTAGATATTGAAATGGATGTATACTCTGGCCTCAAGTCGTTGCTATGTGAGACTGCAAGGTCCATAGCAATGCACCTATCAGTATTCCCCCCAGGAAAGAGCGGCGGGAATAGGGACTTTAAACTGAAAGCGAATCCGACAGGCGGGTATTTGATATGCTGAACGATTCCGGGTAAAGGGGGAATATAATTTTGTCAAATTTTAGATCCCGGTAATATTGGCCCCCGGGCCATTTGATACAGCTATAGCATCTCCCACTGAGGGGATTTAGACAAAAATGCTTCGCTCTAGGGTGGGGAATTAGACCCCAAAAAATAAAATTGGTCAAACTCCCCTGGGTCAGCCCGCCGCTCCCCCCCCCCCTCCCGGGGGAAAATATTGATAGGTGCATAACTATAAAATGCACTTTGTACACCGAGTCTGAAAATATTCAGTGTCATTGTTGACTTTATATGAGTTTAGATTTAACTAAACATGTGGCATATCCCCTAAAGCTTCAAGTATTAACTATGCAAAAACAATTTTGCAAAAAATTGAAATTTTAATTGTTGTGCCACCTTTATGAGTTGAAAGCAAACATGCTGTTTAATTTAAACAATCCAGTTAAATCCATATCCTTGTTAATAAGGTTTCAATTTTCACTTCCGTGTATTTGTTGATCGAACAGCAAATTTCAGATTGATAGTTTATTCCATATATTATCATTATCAGTTCGCCCGTATTTCGTGCTTCATTTAAATACATCAGAGATGAAGAGTTTAACACTAGTACTTATCACTATTATTCATACAGGAACATCGTTTCAAACATCGGCATTATTTCAACACGAGGAAAACGTGCAGGGTGTTTCTTATGTCTACAAACCACCGCCAGGGTCAGTGGGAGCAAACCGACAAGAGAATATGAATTGCCCAAGGAATTCGTCCTCACCCAAGGACTCGGAGGTCATTGCATGCGCGCGCAAGTGTTTCCGAGACCCTATGTGCAAAAGCTTTCATGACTCTGCTGCGTTTAATGGAACGAACTATGTAACTAATCGACAAGTGGTAAGTAGAACAAAAAAAAAAATCAAAGCACATCTATACACGATGTTTGTGTTTCTACTTTATTTGATTCGTAGGCAAACTATTGCTTGCTATCACTTGTTATATCAAAAGATCTTGAAGTATAACGAAAACTATATATATATATATATAAACGGTATAAACATGCAAGGTATAAATCGAGAATGTGTAACGTAATTAGTGCAACGACGCATAAAACAATAAAACTTTATATCATTAAAATACCGAAATGCTTAATTATTTGTAATATTATTTCTTAAGTATAAATTAATAATTATCATGTTAAAGATATAAAGATCATATACATCTTTTTGGTGCATTATTCCACGTAAAATCTTGTTATCGCAAACTTAAAAGCAAGTTATAACTACGACTGGTTCAGCGTCGCCCGCAGAGTGTCAGTGTGACAACGCTGCGCATGCACAATATATATGCACAATATATTTAGGGGCAACCAAAATAAGTGTTCGCTTAACTGAAGCTACTCTCAGATTAAGTCAATAAATGGCACATACGGTGATCCACAACAATGACATTTTGTCGAACGCACATACAGTTTAGCCTACATAATTCGTTAGCACAACAACAACTTACCGGTATATTACAATGTATTTTAATTCATTCAATATATGTCATGGCTTTAATACAAATAAATTTATATTTAATTTCGTACATGTTTTATCGCAATAATTGTAAGGCCCGTCCCGAAGATTCCAATGTCAATTTTAGGAGTCGGATCCGGTTCCAAAGATCATGTGTAGATTCGTTGCATCCCTTGTATTTCCTATTTGTTATGTTTATACTTTTTGTTTCTTACATCTCGATTTTCCAGACCGAGCCACCGGAATGTCCCAGCAATTGGACTTTCTTTGACCACCATTGCTATCAGCTCCACACCAGTTCAATGAGCATGGACGCTGCCGTGACGTTGTGCAACCAGACGAGACCGGGTGCGAAGGTCGTAGAATACAACACTGAGAACGAACGCCAGTTTCTACGGAAAATGATGGTCGATGAAACTTCGACGAATGTGATCAGGATCTGGATTGGACCTCCTGTACATCCGCCGCAACAATGTCGTTTCCTTTCGAAACAGAATGTAGCTGACAGCTACGGCTATTGTGGAGAAGGTCGTTTCGTGGTCTGCGAGTTTGCTTCGTAATTTGACTCTAAAAACTTTATGTTAGTTTAAATGTGAAGCGTGTAGACATATCACAATCATGTATAGAACGTGTACTAGTATAAGGGTATACGTATATAAAGTCAGAACATTTGTTTTATAACACCAGGTGCGGTGCAGGTTTATGGTGATATTTCTACACGCGCTGAATTGTTTTGCTTTAAGCTAAATTGCGAATTGTTGTTATGGTGATCTTTTACGTTTCATCATTTGTTTTTGTTTGACTGCGGCGATCTCGACAGCCTTTAGTATCTCAAATTGAAATCCATGTATCAAAGAACTACTTTTTTGAGACGACGAGTTGGAACCGCCGTATTATTACTCAAATCGGCCCCCCAAGTCATCATATCCATTTCTTACTAGAAAGGATTAGGAGATGCGTCTCTCTGCTCATTTATATCAGTACATGTATATCACTAATCCCATACACGAATTGTATGGACGGGTAATAAGAAATAGATTCGATACACACCAAATATGACTGTCAAGATTTATTTATTTCAAACTTTCTGCATAAACTATTGTGCAGTCTTTCTGTTTGCTATGTTGTTGTTCTATTTCCGTAAAGTATAACCACATATTGCGTACGTTTTAGCGATACTGTATGTTTTTTTATAAATGTATAATGTGACTTACACCAGCTTTTACTGCATTTTCCGTGAAATCTCAATTGTATATACTATACGTTGATTTTTACGCTCCCCTAAAGGTCCTGTCACACTGTGGCGAATTTCAGTTATGAGTTTTGGCGAGTTGTAACTCGCCGCAACTCGACTGGTGTCGTGTAAATCTTGTACACATGTCGTTCTTTGTCGCAGTTATGTGTACCTATGTATTCTTATGTGGCCAGAACTCGCCATGAAGCGGCGATACTTTAAAACCGTTTAAAATTATCGCCGCTTTTCGGCGACTTTTTATTCTCGTACACGTGTCGAAGACACGTCGAAGGAATCTCGCGCACTCTCAAACACACGCGAATACATTCCGTAGACATGCCTTTCGTTGTCGTAGCGTGTCGCCGTATATTATCGCTCTACGACATAACACGAGTTTGCTGCGAGTTTGGGAGACTTGCCTACGACATATGCTCGTCCGTTTCTCGTACAATGTGTTCATAAACTCGTGCTCATGTCCTCACAAGTCGTACAGACTCCTCCACACTCGTACATTAGCAAAGACACGTCTTTAAATGTCAAAAAGATATCCTACACAGTTCTCTGCTGATCTCGTGATAAAATGTGATTATTCTACTTGTGTCGTGTCAAAATCGTGTCGAGGTTGAAGAGAACTCGAACACATGTCGTCTTAAAACTATTCCGCGACCAACTCGTCCACTTTACGGCGAGTTATAAGTCATCAGAACTCGTACAGAACTCGAAGCTCAAATTCGCCTCAGTGTGACAGGGCCTTTAAGGGAATTTAACAATGTTTCGCTTTTAATTGTCTGCCTATTAAGTGAACTACTGGAAACAGCTGGGGCATAAACAACACAATAACTTGTTTTCAAATGCATTTATCTGACATGTAAAATACATTAATAACCTTTGCATGTGATACATATCAATAGCAACAGTTGCAAATAAAACATTTTGAAAAACAGATGTATATATTTATCTGTAGCATAAATAGACGTAGTCTTAAAGACTCAGTGGGAATAAATAAATATTAACATAAAACACGCATCTGTGTCGAAAGTACTAAATTACTAAAAATAAATAAAAGTGTCTAATATCATCGCTATATACTATTGTTATATATAAACATTGACTTGACCTTTGACAACAAGTGAACATAACAAACAGCATTTGTGTTCCTAGGTGCAGATTACAGTAGCAAAATATCAAACAAAAGCCAGCATTACAAAGATAAGACGAAAATGTGTAACACAACTATGCTATTTTATAGAATAATTTATCTAAGACTGATAAAGAGTCCATTATTTTACAAGGTTGGGGACGGTTGCCATGGAGACATCTCTTACGTCATCAAAGTCCCCATAATTCCAATAGACTCCACGTCACCTGCAAAATAGGTCAAATGACTATGTTTTTCAGAAGCATACAGTTTGGGTAATCACATTCGAATTTGAAATTACATTGAAATTTAGTCATTACAGCTCGAAATGAGACAAAAAGTGGAAGTAAGAGCACATTTAACCCCAGTTATAATATAATATAATATAATATAATATAATATAATATAATATAATATAATATAATATAATATAATATAATATAATATTATATAATATTATATTATATTATTTTATTTTATTTTATATAACATAACATCACATCACATCACATCAAATAAATTAAAATAAAATAATATTATATATTTTCTCACGTGATAATCTCTCCTGTCGGTCCGACCGGAGGTGCTTAGCAAGGGAAGTAATCGTGGCGTCCTCTCCCGCAGTCGTCTGCCACGCCTCCAGGCTGGAGTAGCACTTCTCCTGGCCGGACCCCCCTCGGACCTCGATACGGGCAATATCGTCTTCCTGTACACCCTGCTCGTATAAATACATACTGATGACCAGTTGGTTTTAGACAACGATGCAACCATATTCTACATATAAACATAGACAAGAATAGCCCAAGAAGCAACATAATGACGACATGTAAACACTAGGCTCTATAGGACCATATTTCTTCACATCTGTGAGAAATATGATCTAATTCTTCACAGGTGTGAAAAATGAGATCTTATTCTTAACACATCACAATTTTATTCTTCATATTGTCTGTGAAGTTTGTGATCGCATCCACTTTTTGATATGCATTGAAATCATGTTCTTCTGTGACCCTCAAGCATTCCACGTTTTTTACCAATCACATTTCTCACACTTAAAAATATGACAAATGAGATCCTATTCTTCACAGGTGTATAAAATATGATTTGTGAAAAATAATTAATATCCTACATGACTCTACTACCAATAAACCCTTAACACACTAACTCCAACATTATTATTTATTTTTATTAAAACAATCAATATCATAATTATATTTCAGTAGGGTCCAATCGGCCACAGAACTCTAGCATCCCCGACATCAAAATTATCATTCAGGCACGTGCAGTGCAATGTTCGGGAAAATATTGGCCTCTTTGTGGACTTAACGCCGTTCTCCTTCTCAAACTTCAAACAACACTAACAACAACATCGGTTTTAGACAAAGTGTCTTGATCATGCATGTTTGATGTCACTAAACAAAAAATAATATTTTTGGCACCATAAACCATGCTGAAGATATTTTACGATCGCATTCTGTGACCACCATGTTTGAGTAAGATGTTACGCTGGTTTTTTGCCAAAAAAGATCTTTATGCTTAACTTAAATTATCATAAACGCGTCGTATGGTACAAACACCATTTTATCCAGTAAAATCGCTCAATAGGCAAATAAAGCAATGTGAATTTTGATAAGTTTGATAATGTGCATACACATTAATAAAGTTATGCATGTAAAATATTTATGAAATATACTTATCAAACGACTTGTAAGTACCACAAGTTATTGAAGTCATTAACAGTACGCGAAAAGAACGCTTGCAAGCAGCATTACTAAATAAGCAAGATGTTCACAACTTACAAGTTTCTTAGCGAACTCTTGCCACTTTACGAACACTTCATTGGCCTTGGCAACCTTGACAAAGGCCTGTCTCAAATGCGACACTGAAATGATATGTTCAATCTAATAACTATATGCCTCAAATTTGACACAGGAATAATATGTACATTTTCATATATTTCTAAAGTCAAGAAGCATCCGACTTAGGCATGATTTTGTCAAAAGGTTTTGTTTATATTCATAGTATGAAAAACCAACGACCAACAACCAAAATTACAAAGGAACAAAACCAATAAAAGATAACAATAACAAATAGAACAAGCGCAATCAACATGCATTCATTTTAGTGACAATATCAATTATTTAAACTATAAATTGTAAAATAATCCGTTAAATTTATGCTTTCCAGTGATCTATAGGGAAATATCAGTGAAATAAAATTGGTAATTCACTGTTTGAAACAGTGAAAATTATCACTCCGGTAATTGTCACTGTTTCACGCTTGTTCTCCATTTAATTCAGTAATTGTGACGTCATGACGTTATAATTTCAGCGATTTTTTTCAAATTAAACGCTTTGAGATGGCACATTAAATGAAACAAAACGGCTAAAAAAGCACAAAATAAAGAGAAAATTTGTAGGCTTCGGTAGAATATCGATATTTGATTCCCTCGTAATCATAGACAATATATATTTTGATTCACTCGTGAAAATATAAACTTCTATGATCACTCGTGAATTAAAATCGATATTCTAACGAAACCAACAAAAACCCTCTATTTGTTAGCAATGACCTTGACACCACACTACCATGACCTTACCCCTGCGACAACCGCCAGCAACAACATTCCGAACAAGAACTAAATCAAGGGTTGACGATAACAATATTTAAATTATGTATCTGTATTACGTACACTTATATAAAACAACATCGTTTATTAGAACTGACCTTGACCTATAAACTATCTTACCCCTGGCGCCAATGAAGCGCTGCTGCTTGTACCGCTGACCCTTCTGTCTGACCTCCTCCGCAAGGTCCTTCCGGCCACACCCCTCCAGCGCCTCCGCTAGCACTTGCACCTGGGAATACGAAATACGAATATAAATAGTAGTTGCGCCCTATTGGTCGGACGTCAGAGCATTACGCATAACGGAATTTCGGATATACAACTTAGGATATAAAAGATCGTTGAACGTATATTTTTCAAGCGACTGTATAGAAAGTGAGAAGCTTACTGAGACGTTTCCGAGTCTGAAAGAATAAATAGAACATTCCTAACTTGGTCTTATTGTTAAACATAACAAAAACTTTCATTTTCTTAACTATACTGATTTAATATAGTTCGGTTTACCTTGTCGATAGATTTGGGCACGCGTTTAGCCCACGTGACCAGCATATCATAGCGCGTGTCGGCAGTGTCCTTGTTCACGTGCTGTCTTAAAATAGCCTGTATGCGCATGCGCGGAAGGCTGAGTGCAGCTGCCAGGTCGCGCCACTCGTTTCCGAGTTGTCCAGCCAGCATGCGCAGAACTCCATTCGTCATCGGACCTGCTCAAGATAACAGAGAACAACACATTGAATAATCTTCCACATTAAATTCTTAATTTGTTTCGCAGTGTTCAGTTTTTAAGAAAGTCGTTACTGACCATGCTTTGTATATGCGCCATACAACTATTCCTCGTTAGAAACTACTAACATAACTTATCTCATTACATGTATTTGAACTAAGCACGTATACACGCTTGAATGAGAAATGTAATGCTAAATGTCTGCATACATGTCATAAACGAGAAGACTTTATGGCTGTATGTTACAACGCTTTACAGTAAATTGGAAGGGTGAGATTTAATGGAGAAGTTGCTTCCTCACGCTCTCAAGTATTACGACACCGTTCATCTAAAACACACAAAAATAGATACTGCACAAACGGCTCTGGTATTTTAAATATAAACGCGCACTAGGCTCGCATTAAACTGTTACCTTCCTTGATGGCCATGGGCGCTGTGGCCAGGGGCTTGGGTGGCGAAGCCTCGGGCTGAAACACAACATCAAAAAGTCGATGTCGTCTAAACGATGTCTCAAGCTAGTCTAGATAAAGAAGATAGGAACATAACACCCATAACAACAGCCACTTGGAACATAACACCCATACAACAGCCACTTGGAACATAACACACACCCATAACAACAGCCACTTACGACATAACACCCATAACAACAGCCACTTGGAACATAACACCCATAACAACAGCCACTTGAAACATAACAACAGCCACTTGGAACATAACACCCGTAACAACAGCCACTTGGAACATAACCCCCATAACAACAGCCACTTGGAACATAACACCCATAACAACAGCCACTTGTGTCACAGAGGAAGTTGTGGAAAGTTCACAATCTTAAGCAGTCCAATGACCACTATCCCAATGGAGCGTGCTAGCTTTATCAAATTTAAATTTTGTAATGAACAAACGCACAACGTACATCACTAAGGCGTACAACATTATGTTTGTTTCAGGTTACATGCTCGAAAAATTAGGGTAGATAGGTAGGTATTTTATTTATTTATTTATTTATTATTATTATTTTTTGGTTACTGGTCAACTTAAAGATTTTTAAACTGAATAAATATTCAAAACATTTTGGAAATATCATTAAACATTGTTTTGAAGAGGATGTTATCAAAACAAAATACTTGTTTATCCAAAAAACCTTAAACAATGAAATAAGTAAATAAAACAATTCTGACAAACTCAATAAAATGTTCTATGGCCGGAGCATTTTTTAGGGTAGGTCGGGTAACCTGAAACAAACATATTTTTACGACTAACAACAAAATGAGTCCATCAGAAGTTATGAACCTAATATATATGCATTGAAAATGGCTGTTATTTTTAATGTCGAAATGACTTACACGTCATATAAATGACATACCTTAGGAAGTTCAACGAGCAGTTCCGTTAACAGTATCTCCGCCTCTACCATTTCCGGTACTGCATTTTTAGCCGCCCCTTCCGCGCTAGGCCGTGGTACCATTGCCTTCGTGAAGACCTAAGCAACATATGTTTATACCACATATAACTACTTAAAGAAAACATGATAATAATAATAATGATGATGATAATCATCATCAGCATCAGCACATCAATAATAATAATAATAATAATAATAATAATAATAATAATAATATTAATAATAATACATAATAACATTAATATACATAAATTAATAAATAAATCATAAATCATCATCATCATCATCATCATCGCCTTCATCATTATCGTCATCAGAAGCAGCAATATCATAATCTCCATCATTATCATCATTATCATCCTCATCATCATCCTCATCATCATCATCATTATCATTATCATCATCGTCATGATCATCATCATCATTACCATAATTATCATTATCATCATCATCATAACCATCACCATTATCATCATTATTATCAAAATCATCGTCATTGTCATTGTCATCATCATCATCATTATCATCACCATCATCATTACCATAATTATAATAATCATTATCATCATCATTACCATCACCATCACCATCATTATCATTATCATCATAACCAACACCACCACAAACATCTAAAGCAATGGCACCAACAACAGGAAAACATTGGCATCGTTATTTTTAGATGTAACCTGCGGATCTGTGTAAAATCGTCTTACTATAGACTTTCTTTTTTTCTGCAGTTATGCAAGATGTACACCATGAAACAAACAATAATATGAACATATGCAACAATAAAATAAACACAGACAGAACGATATTGATAGCACTTTTGTTTGTACCTGAACAAAACCGCGATAGCAGTTCAGACCTTTCTGAGCGAAGGCGTCTTTCTCCGTCACTAAGAACTGAGTAACTGCCCGGATGTTGGAGTTGAATATCAGGGAGAGACGCGGGGACTGGGTTGCGCACACCAGGTTGCCACGGAAACGCATGTAGAGCTTCTGTCCCTCCCTGAGGCTGACGTCGCCGCTAGGGGTCGGGCCTTCCGTGTACCCGTCCTCGTCTAGACTCTGTAGGATAGAAACAACTAAATTGTCGGACATCCATCGGTAGTATAGGACGAATATCAAATAGATCGATATAGTCATAGCGCACTGTATGATAATATTTTTCACAAATCATATTTTTCACATCTGTGAAAAATAGGATCTCATTCTTCACAGGTGTGAAAATTGAGATCTTATTCTTCACACATCACAGTCGTATTCTTCACATTGTCGTTGAAGTTTGTGATCGAATCCAGTTTTTGACATGCAATTAAGTCATATTCTTCTGTGGTCCTCGCGCATAACCCGTTGTTCATCACACTTGAAAATGTGACTATTGAGATCCTAATCTTCACAGGTGTGTGAAAAAAAATTATTGGTGAAAAATATGGTCCTACAGCACTCTCTTGTCAAACTTTTTTTTCCCGAAAATGACGTGTCTCCTGACATGCTGATGTATCGTGACACCGAAATACTTGAGATGTGAATTTTAAAGAGTTTATGTAGATCTATTGAGAGCATGCGCTTTTGTCGAATTCACGAATGCGTGTATGTTTTTTTTCGGATGACGATATTTAAGTAAGATGCATTCGATTAGAAGTAATTAGATCTATTAATTTATTATACATTTTAAAGAGAGTCAAGACTTGCAATATCTCAAATAAAGAACAGAGACGAAAGACGCCTGCAAGAGATTTTGATATTTTATTATGTGACCCTCTGACGATTTGATTAACTGGGTTATAACCTGTCCAGATGCGGAGAAAAGAGACACAAGCAGAAATTTTATCAACTTGAAAGTAATTTAAAATAAGCAACATAATATGTTTCTAATGACGCATGAGTGAGTCATATAACTGAAAATAAAATGAAGCTTTCAAAATAATAAATACTGAATTAATTGTTTGCATTATTGATGCCACATGTTTTATAATGACATAACGTTACACAAATGTTTTAAAGATAATGCATTATACGAAAGTTGCTAATAATAATGTTAAGTTGCAGTGAGATGCGTTCTGCTTTTCTGATATATATAAGACAGATTAAGATTGTTGATTTATAATTGACATATTACATCAAGTCGTCAACCAATAAAGTGAGGTCAGTTACCTTAATCGCTCGTTCCGCTCTGTTCGCTATGGTACAGGCCACCTTTACGTCTAGAACGTTACTGTGACGTTGACGTAGGATAATCTTGACGTTACGCCGCGTCGACCCTTGTTCAATAAGCGTAGCCATTTTTTCGACGGCGGCGTCACGCTTATTTGGCTTTGTTCGTAAAAGAATGTATCTGAAATAAAATACACGTACATTTCAATAACGCTTCGTCATCGATTATATTCATCTAAATACATGCCCGTCGTCAAAATGTACAGCTCGTCTATAACCGGTATATGACGGATGCATAACTATAAAGTTTTGACCATTAAAACACACACTTTATTTAAGAAGTAATTTTCGCATTATCGTTGTTTATAGCCACGTATGAGAATGGCAAAGAGTTGTTTATTGGCCGATAAACTACGATAATGCGAAAATTATTTCGATTCTAACATGATTTGACATATATTTTTGTAATTGTAATTGTAACTACTTTTTACTATGCTCCGCTCAGAATCGGGACTTCTTTTTGCGTCGTTTATTAGGTAGTTTAACAACGATAATTTTGTTCTTTGTCTATATAAAAATTAGGGAGTATCATGTTAGAATTACCATTTGATTCACTGAAACCTCGTTTTACCACGCG
This sequence comes from Congeria kusceri, assembly GCA_027627225.1. Classification (NCBI taxonomy): domain Eukaryota; kingdom Metazoa; phylum Mollusca; class Bivalvia; order Myida; family Dreissenidae; genus Congeria; species Congeria kusceri. The sequence goes on from CM051024.1 coordinate 22,403,235, forward strand.
TTAACTGCATCATTGTAATATACTTGGTGTCAATCATTTGACGTTTTTTCATCGTAATTTTGTATGCATATTACAAGTAATGCACATGGATATGTCACATCTTGCCAGTTTATGTGAAATAAAGCTATTCTATTCTGAGTACGAGGGGATACTTTGTGATAAATTTTAAACCATATTCAATCAAAACTACATTTACGATTTTAGTCTTATATGGTACAAGTAGTAATAAGAAATATACCTTTCATACAATTCTGCCATAGTATAGTCTGACATTGTATATGTGGCAGTCTTAATAAATAAACCCTGCGTGAAATTCGGCTATAGTATAGTCTTAAACGATATATTATTAAGTAGTCTTAATAAATATACCTCTCACGGAATTGTGTGAGGTCAAAGTTCACGACGTCCTTATTTTTGTTGTCGACCAGATTGACGTCATGCATGGCCATCCAGCCACCCCTGGCGTCGTTACACAGCACGTGCACGGACTCCGTTTCGTCTGAAAATACTTGTTACTATGGCGACACTCGTTGACCTCTGATGGAGCTAAATTAGTTTTGTTAACAGAAAATGAGGCGTGTCGTTGGAAACCCGGGCTTAATGCATGTGCGTAAAGTGTCGTCCCGGATTAGCCTGTGCAATCCGCACAGGCTACTCCGGGGTGACACTTTCAGCTTTTATGGTATTTTCTTTTTCAAGAAAGTCTCTTCTAAACATAAATCCACTGTAGGCGGAAATTGTCGTCCTCGATTAAAATAAATATAGAATACATGGTTAATGCCGCTAAAGTTCGCCCTAATTTTATTTTCTTAGCCTCACAGGATAAACTTTCTCCATCCAGGCACCAACCATGTATTCTCTATTATACGTGTATATACACTTGTGGGGTTTGAACAATTGGATGTGGAACGAAATCTTTTTTTGTTCAGAAAAACTTTGATAACGCAAATAGTACAATTTTAGAGCAGCACACGTTTAAAAAAATACTTGTTAAAACTACCTTCTTTAGGGGCCGAAGGTCGGGCAGTTGACGGCCTCGAATCTGACGTCCTCGTCTCCTTGACAGCCGCCGTCGTCGGCCGCCTCTGGATCTGAGGCAGCGGCACGGTCATCGTGAGCGGCTTCTGGAACGTCATATCCGGCGGCGCGCGCATCGTGATGATCGAGCTGGCGGTGAGTAGATCCTCGCACTCCTTCGGGGCTCGAGCCCTCAGGTCCGGCACCACGTTCATGTCCAGGGTGTTCACCTGGGGCAGAAATAAGGCATTTTCTGAAGGAATCCTGAACAGAAATCTTAATGTTAGGCCTTAAATAATAGTTGTGTTTCTAGTGGGATGACCAATAAATGTAGGGTCGTTAAGTCGGAAGTTTGTTTGTTTTTGGTTGTACAAGACTTTGGTTTGTGCAAATTATCTATATGTAAATTTTATGACTTTCATGTATTTCATGGGCACCACTTTTAAGCTTTAAAGACGGTGGATTCTTATTCTTATTGGAGCAGATTTAGTATGTTTTTTGGATTATCAGTAGCAGTTTTATCTTTTAACTGCAGAACTCTTGAAAAAAATAAGGGTCGGCATGAAAAAAGCAGAATCGATCGGGTCACCAGAAACATAACTTTCTTTTGGCCTTAATATTGGCATTCATAATAAAGTACTTTGTTTGTTTATATGCGTAACTGACGATAAAAATGCTATCGATTTGCGTCTGCAATTTGTTCTGCTAATCAAAATAACAAAAGATCGATGAAAGCACGTACAAATATTATAAAGACAATTTGATTTTTCGCCATAAACTTTGACGGAAGGATACTTCTCGCAATTATGTTTGCGGATTAGTAATACATTGGCAAGTATAAAACTGAAATAATGATAATGATGATGGTCGTGGTGGTGATGATGGTCGTGGTGGTGATGATTGTCGTGGTGGTGATGATTGTCGTGGTGGTGATGATGGTCGTGGTGGTAATGATGGTCGTGGTGGTGATGATAATCGTGGTGGTGGTGATGATGATGGTCGTGGTGGTGATGATGGTCGTGGTGGTGATGATGGTCGTGGTGGTGATGATAATCGTGGTGGTGGTGGTGATGATGGTGGTGGTGGTGATGATGGTCGTGGTGGTGATGATGGTCGTGGTGGTGATGACGGTCGTGGTGGTGATGATGGTCGTGGTGATGATGATGGTCGTGGTGGTGATGATAATCGTGGTGTTGATGATAATCGTGGTGGTGATGATGGTCGTGGTGGTGATGATAATCGTGGTGGTGATGATGGTCGTGGTGGTGATGATGATCGTGGTGGTGATGATGGTCGTGGTGGTGATGATGATCGTGGTGGTGATGATGGTCGTGGTGGTGATGATGATCGTGGTGGTGGTGATGATCGTGGTGGTGATGATGATCGTGGTGGTGATGATGGTGGTGGTGGTGATGATGATGGTCGTGGTGTTGATGATGGTCGTGGTGGTGATGATAATCGTGGTGGTGATGATGGTCGTGGTGGTGATGATAATCGTGGTGGTGATGATGGTCGTGGTGGTGATGATGATCGTGGTGGTGGTGATGATGGTCGTGGTGGTGATGATAATCGTGGTGGTGGTGATGATGGTCGTGGTGTTGATGATGGTCGTGGTGGTGATGATGATGGTCGTGGTGTTGATGATAATCGTGGTGGCGATGATTGTCGTGGTGGTGATGATGGTCGTGGTGGTGATGATGATCGTGGTGGTGATGATGGCCGTGGTGGTGATGATAATCGTGGTGGTGGTGATGATGATGATCGTGGTGGTGATGATGCTCGTGGTGATGGTTGTGGTGACATTAATATCCATCCATGGATATGTTAATGGCAAACTTAAGACCGGTTGTTCACCTCCAGTTCCACGTTGGCGTTATATTTGACGGAGCCGGGTCGGTTGAGGAAAAACAGGCGCGAGTCAAAGCTGCACGTCGGTTTGTTGCCGCGACGTGTGAACGTCAGGTGGTCACGCTTGGGACGCATGATGACGGCAAACACGCCAAACGTCGAGCTCCGGCAGTCCACGAACTTTAACTCCTGAAAGGGTTAGAAGCAGAGTATTGACATCAAACAAACGCTGTTGAAGAAACGTTTCTTATACGCATTTATGTTTTATTAGTACCAGTATCCCATTTTACCTTGTGAACGTAAAACATTGCAATTGCAGGATATCAACAAGAAATCAGTTGTAGAAAAACAGTGTTGTGACGTACAGTTAAATCGAGACGATTTGTGTTTTTGTCATTGATGTACACAATACAGTATACCAATAAAAGAGACAAACTAAAATTGCAAAAGAACGCTGAAAATCGCTGTTACAAATATTTAAGAAATATCGGCTCATAAACATCGGCTTGGAGCTTGGGGCACGCCGGTATCAACCGGGCGGTTTAACATTGGCCAAATCGAGTAAATCGCCCGTACCGGCGTGATAACAGGCGTAGACCGGTGTACGCCGATGTGGCATTAAGTTGGGCCTCAGTTATGTGCACTTAGTACTGGTAAACCGCTTAGATCGGCAAAGATTGCTCAGGAAAAGTGTGAGTAGGTTAACTGACCGCCGCGTGATATGACTGAAATCCTGTTAAAAACGGCGCAAAATCCAAACAAACAAACACATCTAATGCGTATGAACTTTTTACGAGGGAGTTATAGCCATTTTTTGTCTAAAGAAAATATGCCCTTGTTATGCTAAAATTATTGTTTATAATACAAAATTCCGGCACTCATACTGAGGCATAAAATTTAGCCATTGAGTTCATTTTGAGAAAAAACTGACCCTGTACTCTTCAAACTGTGTGTCGGACGCCGGAAGCACGCGCCAGACGCCGTCGTGACCTCGTTTTCGAAGGACCGTCTCCTTTCCTGTCGGCAGGCGGGACAGACTAATTGGAAATGCAATCGACATCGACTCCTCAAACTGCAACAAAGTAAGCATTGAATAAACGAGATTAGGTTTTACATGCTGTAAGGGATATGTATTTTGCTGCCTGGGAACATTGGCAATGGTTAAATAAAACAAATGAGGCGTATCGTGGGAAACCCGGGCTTAATGCATGTGCGTTAAGTGTCGTCCCGGATCAGCATGTGCAGTTCGCACAGGCTGATCCGGGAAGTAACTTTCTGCTTTTACGGTATTTCCGGTTTCAAGGAAGTCTCTTCTAAACATAAATCCAGTGTAGGCGGAAAGTTCGGTCCTGGAGTAGCCTGTGCGGACTGCACAAGCTGATCCGGGACGACACTTTACGCACATGCATTAAGCCCTGTTTTCCCACGACACGCCTTAAATATACACTCGTTTGTCGTGTTATTAGACAGGTAAGTGTAATAAGAGGGACAGAGCAGACAATTTTATGAAACCAAACTCTTCAAGTGTTAGTACGATTGATAAATAAATACATATTCTCAAATGCAGTTTTCTAAGACTCTATAATCCGTCCAGATTTAGACCGATTTTTAGGTGGTTACAGTGATCGCCCCTGTCGTGCTGTCAACGCAGTGAGGCAGGGGAGACCACTGTGAGGGGTCCGTAATACAGTGTTTATGGACAGAAAACCTTACGAAGAATTTGGCGACGTATATGTATATAACATAAGATAGAATAATGATGAGGGACAGGGTAAAACGTGTGCTTTTATTCGCGAGTATTGGTCTGGATTTGCACGCTTGATGAAGTGTCGGTGTAAGAATTAACATATTTAGTTAAGTTTATTTAAGGATGAATTAAGAATGCGCTTAATAAATCCCCAGTAATAGTTCATGAACAGCTTTTGAACGGCAACGTTGTGTTGCAATGGCGATAAAATAAGATTCCGACCCCTTATGTGGGTCGAGTTGAACTCACCTGTAATTTCATAGTTTCGTCTGTTTGTTGGATTTCTATGATATTGCTGACAAGCTCTTCTGATTCGCCGAGCCTTAAAACGCCAGTTGATTGGTCCACACATTTGCACGTGACATCTGTTTTGCGCATGCTCCCTTCAATTGCCCGGATGATGCAACCAACTGACGGCTTAAAGTCAGCGCTTTTGGCATGATACCTGAAAAATAATATAAATATTTATAGTTGCTAACAACTAAGTCAACATTGAAGACAATAGATAATTATTAGAGCTTTACATATCGTAAAACGAGACACTCAAATGTTAGTAATGTATTGAGGAATACCCACGTAAAACATGGCCAGTTCTTGGGATTCTTTCGCTCTGCTTCTTCTCTAGCTTTTTCCTCCATGAATGTTCTCCTTTCCTCGTCCGGGTCTGTCCCTTTCCTGGCCGCTTCTTGGTAAATCTTCATTTCCTCCTCTGCCTTCTTCTTTTTCTCTTCCTCCGCCTTGATTCGAGCCTTCTCTTCGACGCGTCTCTTAGCTTCCTCTTCCGCTCGGCGTCTCTCCGCCGCTGCCACCCGAGCTTCCTCGGCGGCGACCACCGCAGCCTCGGCCATTGCCGCCGCCGTTTTGGCTTGAGCATCCGCCTCGGCTGCTAATGCTTCCATTTCCGCTGCGAGCTCTTGCGCATGCGCAACGCCTGTTGAAGCAACGGCGGCTGCATGCCTTGCCTCTGCAGCCTTTGCCAGACAACGCCTTTCTTCCGCGTGAATGGTTTCCTGGAGCTTTTCATTTGCTACATGTTAAATAAAAAAAGCTATTTGAGAAAGAAAACGCCTGAATTGTATTGTAATGCATTTTTATTCATTATATGAATACGTTTTTTAAAATTGGTTTAATATAGTTTTTGTTAGGTTTGAAACGAAAGTTACATCGATGCTCATTTTCATGAATATTACAACACGATACACTTGTGTTGTAGTTAGATCATATTTGAAACAATATAAAATGTATCTTATAATCTTAATGCATGCATCATACTGTTTAAGTTTCAAAATCGTTATGTACCTAACATTGATAACAACCAATGAGTCGCGTCCTTCTGCACAAGGACACGGCCCATGTTCCGTGTATACTAGTATCATATTTGACGGTCTTTCTTCTTTTGTGTTCAGAGAAAAAAACAACACTTTTAATAACGCAAAAGCAATTGAAAATGAACTATTTATGTTTTAAAATAAATTTAAATATGACTTAATCAAATACTAGTAAATGTTAATTACCCTTTTCGTTTTCTTCCGCGTTGTCAATCCACGTACTAAGGTCCTCTTGTTGAAACTTTCTCAGTATCTGAGACTTCACTTCTTCCGTGGATTGCCTGATATTTTTTATGAGGTAGGTAATAGTCTCTGACATCGTGCTACAACTCTTAAATGCATCGTTAATTGTCTGCATATCCCCTCTAAACTTCCCTAAATCTGCTGTAAAGTCTTTCAGCGATTGTATTTTTAATAGATCCAAGTAATGTTTCAATACCTCCTCCATGCTTTTGAGAAGGTTTGATAGCTTAGCTTCGAAATCGGGAATGCTATTCATGTCGCCATCTATTTTCACATTTCTCTGTAGCAATTGCTCTAAAGGACTCAATTGTTGCTTGATGGGTTCAGGTGACTTTTTGTCTCGGCGTTGTTGTTCATCTTGTGTTTGGCTTTCTTCTATGGCATTATTGTCTGTAGCTTGTAAAGCCCTAGAGTCAGTATCGTTTGGCGCCGCTGCGTTTTCAGGAATCAGTGTTTCGTTGTTACTATCATCATCACTTGGTAGGTTACCAGCCTCGCTTATTTTTGCTTGGGCGGCGGCCAGTGTGACCGCAGTATCGTGCTCATTTTCAGATCCTTCGTTTGGTTTGTCATCATTTTCAGTGGCGCTATTTGATGTGTCCATTTTGTTCGTTTCGTTTTTAGAATCTCGTTGACTGCTTATTTCATTTGTTTCCTCTGACTGCTCATCTGTTATGCTTTTTGAAACGTCCGAGCTCGCCATAACAACAGCCCCAGGTGAAGACGATACTAAGGAATCTTTTAAATGTGTGTCTTCTTCAACTGCTACTAGTACGTCGTTTCCAGTATCCGTCTCCTCATTAACTTCTTGTGATGTAGGTGTATTTTCAATCGTCTGATTTTCTCTTAGATCTGTTTTTGAGACACGGGGAATACCTTCGTCATCAATAACGACTTTTGTCAGTTTCTCGATAACCTCTACATCACTCGCGTCGTTATCTGTTTTGTTTGTTTCACTGTTTTTCACGTTTGTGTCTCGCTCCTCTACTGGAACCTTAGGGCAACTCTGCTGTCCTGATCCTGTTGTATCATCTGATGTGTCACTATTCTGCAACGCTTCAGCTTCAGGTGATGTATTTGTTTCTTGTTGACGAGTAATAACATAAATACTTTCGTCAGTACTTTTTTCAGTTACTGAAGTATCATTTGGTACACACTTGTCCTCATCGTTATAATTATCAGCAATATTATTTTCGGACAAAGCGATGCCTAACTGAAATGCAGTTTGCAAGGAAGCATGAACGCTCGTTTTTCTCGTAATACCTTTATCGTTGTTTACAAGAGACCGACTATCGGAAGTTGTTTGGTTTACTGCTTCATTGTCAGTAACTGGTGTGTTTTCAATATCAGTTTGTGTGTGTCCATCTGTATCACCACTATGCTTTTGATTATTTGAAGATTCATTGGGTGTCGGTGGTTTATGTATCCCCTGACTTTTACCTGTCTCGCTTGTAATAGATGATTCAAACCCAGCCTCTGAGTCTGATCCAATAGTGTTTACAGTTGTGTCATCAACAATGTTTGAATTTTCAGTTCCTGATTTCTGAACGGTCTGCTGGTCTACAGTCTCCTTCTTAACATCAACTTCTGAGCATAAATTAGCAGTTGTGTGTTCTTCTACCGAACTGTTAGCACATGTATAACTTGAAGCATTAATATTCACCTCACGATTTTCATTTAAACTATCAGTAGTGTCATTTACGCTCTCCTTACCTGCCGACGGCGGTATATCTTCTTTACTTGAAATGGTATTTTCGTCGGAATTTGCCGCTATCTCAATGTGTTTACCAGATGAATAATCTGAAATATTTATCGCATGAGTTACCTCTTTAGTGTTACAGATTTGTTCTTTATTAGTTTTAGGTTCATCAACTGATTGCTGAATCTCCGCGTCTTTGTCACAAACTGTTTCTGTTGTTTCGTGTATTGCTTTATTAGCCTCAGTATTTACTGCATTTAGACCGCTGTTTCCTGACTGATCAATGGATTCTGTTTGAGGTTCTTCGTGTACTGCTGAACCACCCACAATACTCTGTCCACCCGTAATAACCGTTTGAAACAGCTCAGTATTGTCAACAATTGCTGGAGGTTCAACAATATTGCGATCTTCCAATATATCGTCTACAGTTTTCTTCTCCTCGGCTGGGTCAGTGGAAGGGGTCCTCTTGCTCTGTGTTTCCTGTTGGCGATTTATAGAGTTTACATCCGCTTCCTGGCTTCTCGAATACGGAATGATTATTTCGCGTTCGCCTACATCAGTTCTCTTCTGTTTACTTTCAGTTTCTATAAATCTAATGTCTGTTTGAGTCGTTATATCAGCGCTTTCTCGCCCATTTCCAATGTCATCAGTTGCTTTAGGTTCTAAATGTGAGTCGTCCTGGTGAATTTCTTCACCATTTGGTTTCAAACTACGCGGTACGTTGTAATCAGACACCCCCAAATCCGTGTGTTCAATAACTGAATCCGAAGTAATGTCCGACTTAGTTTCTGAACTACCGTTTGTTCGCAAGTCAGTGTTAACGTTTAAAGTTCCAGGGTTGTTATCTTCAGCACTGTTTACACTCTTTAATTTTTCCGCAGGTAATTGAATTGGTGGATTTTCTGACGATTGATTTACCTGGGTGTTACTATCATTTGGAATTAATAATAGATCGCTTTCCAGTCGAGTACCGCTGTCATTTGAAGTTCCTTCTACGTTTGGAGAGCAATTTAAACTTTCACTGCTGGCGACGGTACCGGGTTTTATATCGGAGGTCGATTTTAACAATGCTTCCGTAGACATTATTAGAAAGGTTGTCTTTCAATGAAATTCAATAGATTTCAATTGATACCAAATATTAACATTCATACTTAGAGAATGACTCGCATTGCAGCGCGCTGCGTACACAATAGCATGTTCAAATAATTGATCAGCTAAAGTCATTAAAGTAAAGTGTTTGGCAAAAGCGCTAATCGCTTACTGCAGACTATACTATCCCAAATCGAAAGGTACGTGGCCCGTAAACAGGGTGGGTCGAAAGTAACACTGAAACAATATTATGATAGTCTCGTATTCAGTTTAATTTGCGCTAATTACTATTAATTACGTTTTTGACATTTTAAAACACTCGTCATTTCATACGAACTTAAACATAAAGACGTGCCATTAATGCTCAAGGTTTGTACACTCCTGTATTTCTGTTTTTCATACAATATTGTAATAATTAATAGTCTAAGTATTACATTTATTGCATTATGAAAAAGTTATGTTATCAGTTCGTCTCTCACATCTTTTAAATATACATGCTGTTTCCTCATGTGTTCATGTTCCACGAGCGTAGGATAATAAACATTGATTTGCTTAATAATTATTAAAGTCATTAATGAACATGGATATAAGTATGTTTAAACAAACTATATTTACTGGATACTGCGTGATTCTGATGAACAATCTGTAATGCGATACTTTACGGGGCATAGTTTATAATTAAATTAACAGGAATTACTCGCGCTATATAGATCCAATTGCAAACGTTCTACTTGGCATTGATGTTTGTTGAATTTTAATTAAATGCCTGGCTACGATTTGTTGATTTAACCTTATGTGGGAAGGATAAAATATATTGAGAAATCAAACTCGATTATTAGCAGTGGAATTAAGAGTTATACCTGAACAAATAGTACGTTATTTGTACAGTGGATATTAGCATATATTCGCTTAAAATCACTACACGTACATTGATTACTTTAAATTATTATGTAAACATACTGTTTGCACGTTTCACTTCATAAAATTTAAGCCAAGTGCTGCCAATGTACACGTACAATACAACTACAACACATGTATTTTCTTTTAAAAACGAAACATCTGTAGTGATATAAAACAATATTGATAGCCATATGTCTGAATCTAAGTTATAGAATCCTGTTTGAATATTGAATGTTTAGGTTCTATCGTGTGTATATAATTATGTAGTATAATATTGTCATGCGTAATATGTATTCTTTTTATTTATCAAATGTGTGCTATGTAAATGTGAAGCGCAACAGAATATTTTATAATTTTTGCGCTATATAAATGCCATGTAATTGTAATTGTAATTTAACTGTCTACTAAGTCAATTGTAATATATGAGCAACTCAGCTCGTATCAGTTCTAAAAGTAATGAATTAAATACCTACAATATAAATCTGTTAATGTAGTTTGATAGTTTGATAGTTTATTTCTAATACTTTAGTCATTATGCCCGTGGTATACATTAATACACATCTATAAAATAAATACAATACATCGGTCAATAGCATACAGGTTCACATACATAAACATATATTTATAATGTCAATAAAAGGTGTATAAATTCACAGGGCAATATTTTCTATGCATGTAAATAATTTCATACATAACCTTTCTGCAAATACTTTCACATAGTATAAAGATTCGTTTTGGCAATACAATTAATACGTAAATCTTTACATGATATTTGTAATTGTTTTGGAGAGACACTTCAATCGTAATATAATTGTGTTCTTAATTGAAAGGCCTTAAAAATATAAGTTGCGAGCCTTCTAACAGTCGATTCGTTTGTCGATCTCATAAGTTCAATATTACGAACATCGATAAATACTGGGCACTCTAAGAAGAATGGAATTATATATGTGTATGTATGCGGTGAAACAGATATGTTATATATGTATGTATGCGGTGAAACAGATATGTTATATATGTATGTATGCGGTGAAACAGATATGTTATATATGTATGTATGCGGTGAAACAGATATGTTATATATGTATGTATGCGGTGAAACAGATATGTTTTCAAACACTTTTGGCGTTTTATATGTAATAATACTCATCGGTTATTTTACATACGCAGTATCACCGATAATATTGTTTCAAATCGTGTAAATGACGACGGACTTCGTTTTTATTCAGTTGTGCGAGTACTCTGAAGACGTAATGCATAAATGTGAACGTTGTAGTTTAATGCGTTATGCATAAATGTGACCGTTATACTTTAATACGAAATGCATAAATGTAACCGTTATATTTTAATACGTAATACATACATGTTACCGTTATATTTAATACGCAATGCATAAATGTGACCGTTATATTTTCATAATAGTCAAACTACTCTGCGAATATTGAGTAGACATCAACATAATTATATTTGAGAGCAAAGTGGTAATACAACCTTTTAAACTATTAATAAAGCACTTCCGACGCTGTTCAAAGTTGAAATCTACTGTTGAAGATATTCTATTAACATGAAAGACTACTTAAATTGGATTCCATAATGCACGTGTCAGATTTTGGTATAGGTAAACTCGACTCAAACATTATTTAAGCGTATCCAAAAATCGGTCTAAATTTGTTCACGACTTTATCGGTAAAAGATCAAAGCTTTTTGTATTTATCATATTTAGATAATGCGTGCCTTTTGAAGAGATAAATTTCTTTATTACATGACAGAATCAAATGCAGGTTTGTACAAATAAGCACATAATAATACAAGAAAAGGAGAGTTGGGAACATGAAATACGTACTGAAATAGAGATCATTCCTATAGTAAGATCTCATTTAGCTAGCTTGGATGTCTATACATGCCAATTGAATAGAATTCCATTGCATTGCAAAATATATTTTAATAGCTGGTGTTTTATAAATGTTTGGCTATAGACGCATATTGGAACGGAATTCCATCACAAAGCGAAATAAATTTATCTAAGCATGTTAGAAATTTAACTTGTTAATTTAAATTTAACCGTAAAACAAAATAAGCTGATATTTATTGGCAAATGTACGAACATGTTTTACTTGCATTATTAAACAAACAAAGGTCAGAATATGTCTTTGAATAATAAAGTGACATTAGTTCTTTCAATAATATCAGTATTTGTCATTAGCAAATTTGTTATCAAAAGTAATTAGCAATTAGTAAGTAGTAAACCAAACTGAAGTTTTTGCTACATATTGTTTCAAAGACGTTGAACGATGTAGCGGTCCTTTATATCCAGTAACGACGATAACTTGAACAACAAAATAATTGATTTCCATGTCAAGCATCCATTTTTTCCACACGGGCCTCATTTAATCTGACTAGGCGACCTTTGACCAATGTATTACAATTACATTCTTAATTAAGATTTCATGAACGTTTAAATGACCTCATGTATAGAACTATACGGATCGATCTTAAACCAATTTTAACGAGGCAATATTCTTAGGTCTACAGAGCAGAGCATTTGTCACGCGACAGTTTAATCCACTGGATTTCAATAATAATTCAATCAATAATAAATCCTCCGAAAGAAGGTTAAAAGTTTAATCATTGAAAAAATAGTGATAATATGAAAGGCTCTACCATAAATATTTAATGTACACTATGTAATGACCTCATGACCTATATAACGCGTTAAAATGTCGTTATACGAGCTTACACCGTAACTAGTGATACATATTAGAAGCCCAATAAAATGTAATATCATACATTTCGATTGAACTAAAGAAGAGCCATTGCGGAAATCACATATTAGGCGAGCTATTAATTCATAAACCGTTTTCCGATGTGCAGCTGAAAACTCTACTACATGCACATAAGCTAAGGCAACAACTATTTTGGGATACAGAGCACCAAAAAAAACGTGCAAATGTCGGCAAATATTTGCGTATTCGATGTTCTTGTATTTGCTTTGTTATTTTATATGCTTTTTCTGAACTATCTTATTTCAAGGCGTTTTGTCATGCTTATTTAGAAATACATTAACAAATAGTTAATACACACTTGACTAGTGCAGTATTAATTTGCAAGGGATATCAATCGGGCAATATAAGGCTCATCAGGCAATCAGAACCAGGAAATGTGAGAATACCAAAGTCAATGGGCAATTTATGTATGAAACTAGAAAAGGTATCCACAGGTACGGATGCCCCAACCTATGCAGCCTGTTCTACACGCCGCCGCTTTGTCTATATGCATACAATACATTTTGCAAACGGAGAATTGTCCTTTTATACTGTACCTTCTGCTAATGTATTCTCTTTTTCTGTGTATTAAGTCGCGGTATAACAAATTCTCAATCAACAGCTTTAGTCCTGACAAAAAAAGTAATTTGAAAATTCTTGCATGCCGGACAAAATAATACTTCGGTCAAAGACGATGGCTTTAACTCCTATATTTGATCTTTGACCTTTAAGTGTGACCTTGACCTTGGTCCAAAGGACCTGGTTGTTGCACGCCCCATGCCATCAACTAATGCTTTTCAATTTCTATCAAGTTATTTGAAAATTATTCCATGCCGAACAAAATAATGCTTCGGACAGTGTCCATGGTATTAATTCGTATATTTGAACTTTAACTTTTAAGTGTGACCTTGGCCTTGGACTTAGTTCTTGAGTTTGACACGCCTTCTTATACTGGTTATCACTTCTGCCAAGTTATTTGAAAATCCTTCAATGCTGGACAAAGTTATTGCCTGGACAAGAATCTTAACTTTTATACATATACTTGACCTTTGACCTTTCAGTGTGACCTCTGACCTAGGGACATTGTGCTTGTACGCGACACACCATCTCACCATGCCATACATTTATGCAAAGTTATTTGAAATTCCTTCCACGCTGGACAAAATTATGCCCCGTGCATGGTCTATGGTTTAAAGTTTAATATTTGTCCTTGACCTTTATGTGTGACCTTGACCTTGGACCTAGGGCCCTAGTTCTTGCGCGCGACACACCGTCTAATTATACTTAATATTTCTGCTAAGTTATTTTAAAATCCTCCAATGCTGGACAAAATTTTGCTCCGGACAGTGTCTATGGCTTAAATTCTTATATTTGACCGCTTACCTTTAAGTGTGACCGTGACCTTGGGACTTGGTTCTTGCGCCGACACACCGTCTCACCATGCTTAACACTTGTGCCAAGTGATTTGAAATTCCTTCTATGCTGGACAAAATTATGCTCCGGACAGGGCCTATGGCTTTAATTCTTATATTTGATCTTTGACCTTTAGGTGTGACATTGACCTTGGACCTAGGGCCCTGGTTTTTGCGCGGACACACCGTCTCATTATGCTTAACATTTCTACCAAGTTATTTAAAAATCCTTCAATGCTGGACACAGTTAGTGTGCGGACAAGATTCCGAACATACGTACAAACGTACATACGTACATACGTCCGTACCCACGGACAGGGTAAAATACTATATGCCCCCCATCATTGATGGCGAGGTCATAAAAATAAATTTATATGAGTGAGTACGTGAGTGAGTGCATGAGTGAATGAATTAATGAATGAATGACTGAATTAATTACTTACTTTATAAATTTATTAATTTATTAATGAATGAATGAATGAATAAATAAATAAACCAACTATTCCATTTTACATTTCAACATTGACATTATTTAATGTTAAGCGTAGTAACTAAACAATTGAACATCACTATTACAATAAGCATTTCACTTTAAGGAGTTCGATGCCTTGCATTTTATTACACACACACACACACACACAACTACACGCCAGGAAAGTATTCAGTGTTCTCCAGGCTCGTGGTTGTGGTCCTTGGATATGATGACCTCGTTGTTGCGTTTGATAGCCCGCCCCTTGCAGCCGGGCTGTCGGCACTTCCAGTACACGGTGCCCAGCTTGCCGACCTTGTCCCGGATGTAGGAGTACCCGCGCACGCGCAGATTGAAGTGGCCCGACTTGTAGGAGGGCGTGTACTGGAGGCTCCCGTCTGAAATGTCTATGCGAGGCTAATATTAAGTATGTGGATTGGAAAGGTACATGCAACTGTAGTTACAATCAGATATTATGGAAATGCAAACGCATGTTTGCATATTCCCTCACATGCACACATCTAACCGCACGCACCTACATTCGAACGCAAGCCAACGCAAACACGCACACACAAACACACATGCGCAAATATATCCCCACACAAACACGCACGCTATCCCTATCAAATTAGCACGAACGCATCACCAAGCAAACACGCACACACAAATGTATCCACACTCTATCACGCACGCACTCAAGCCCCCACACACAAAAACTCATGCATGCAACCCCAATACACGAACACACTCATGCATGCATCCCCCATACACGAACACACTCATGCATGCATCCCCCATACACGAACACACTCATGCATGCATCCCCCATACACGAACACACTCATACATGCATCCCCCCATATACCAACACATTCATGCATGCATCCCCCATACACGAATACACTCATGCATGCATCCCCATACACGAACACACTCATGCATGCATCCCCCTACACGAACACACTCATGCATGCATCCCCCATACACGAACACACTCATGCATGCATCCCCCATAAACGAATACACTCATGCATGCATCCCCCATACACGAACAGACACATGCATGCATCCCCCATACACGAGCACACTCATGCATGCATCCCCATACACGAACACACTCATGCATGCATCCCCCTACACGAACACACTCATGCATGCATCCCCCATACACGAACACACTCATGCATGCATCCCCCATAAACGAATACACTCATGCATGCATCCCCCATACACGAACACACTCATGCATGCATCCCCATACACGAACACACTTATGCATTTATTTCAACACATGCGCACAGTTATGTACTAAACTGAATGGCTTGAGCTAACAATGGGGTAGAACAGCAACTGGTTTAAAAGTAAAGTGCCGATTATTAAACAAACGGAAACGTTATCGATAACGCATCATAAATACGATTACACGTCTAAACGTATGAATGGGTTTTGAAATGCAAAAGACCTTTAGTATATACCAGTATATATATTTATATGTTTGGTAGCACCAGCAATGTTTTATTAAGCACGTGTATAAGATTTTACAAATGTGATCGTGATCGTTTATCGAATCTGAAATCCCGACATGTCATTAATTCATCGTTGAGTTACAGGCACTAAAATCTGTATAAAGTTGATAAAAAAGTTAACATTAATTATTCATGCAACATCTGTGGCTACATTCTATCTACTATTTTACGTTTACGTGATTTGGTATAAAGTACCTTTGTCAAGGTGTCTGACGTCATAGCCTGTTGTCTTGCGCGGTTTGTAAGGCTTGCTGAACTTTGTCCTCTCCGGCGCCTTGCGCTGTGAGTAATAGTCTTGAACAAAGGGCAGGTCAACGTCGTCTTCTTCTATATGCACTGTTGCACTGCTGCTCAAAGCAAGCACATCTGACTCGCTTTCAGACGATTTGTCATCGGCGCGTGATGACTCTTCATATTTAGGTACTTCTGCTCTTACTTTTGTAGTCCCAGTTTTGGTCAATGTGTCCATCTTATCGTCAGTCTCTTCTGTTTCACTGCGTTCATTAATAACGTTATTGGAGTGCTCTTGTTTACTTCTATTATCCTCTGTAACATTGTCACGACCCTCACTAGCTTGCTTAGAATCTTTCTCCAAACCACATTTCAGGGCATACTCATATTCATCTGACGCAGGCTCCGTCTTAATTATAACAATTGCATCAGTATTTCTTTCACACTCAGATGCTTTATCCACGCTATTACCATCCTGATCACTAGCTTCAGATCTTTCAGAGACATGCTTAGAGTCTGAAACACCGTCATTCGTGGAACCTGACGGTGATTTAATTGCTGGAAAGAATTCTGAAATCCTTCTTTTCTTACTGGATCTATACGCGTCTTCTTTAAAGTCATGGAATCCCAAAGTTGTTGACTTTGGAGTCAAATACTGATGGGAACGTTTTCGACTTAATCCTGCCTGTGAATCGAATGATTTGTGACTTTCTGCTTCCCTTTTCTTTGATTCGCTAAGAATGCGCTTAACTAGTCTTGACACAGTCTGGTCTATAGATTTATCGCATTCAGATTTGACTCTCACGATGTCGGAAAAGTCTCTTGAATGATCGTCGTAATCATATTGGCCATATTGTCTCCCTTTGGATGAGGGAGAATTGTACTGCGGTTGTCCCCCTTGCATTTCTCCTGTGATGACATCGTTGACGCTCAATCGGTTATCTGCAACTAGTGTGTTACACAGTGATTGTAAGCGTGTTTGGTTAACAATCACAGCATTTTAACGTTCAATATTGATAATAATTTTGTTTCCTATCACATTTTATTTACATTTTCAAATTATCCGCAAACTATACTCTATCAAAGCAGGCTTGTTACGCCGACTCGCATGTTTACAAAATATATTTGATTTTCATTTTTAAAATGTACGCAGACAACAAGTCTCCTGAAGTCATGCTACGCTAGAAATATTTATAAAATCACGTGTTTGGCATTCGCAATTTAACAGAATAATGCAGTGAAAATTCCTTTTTTCCCAACTTACTCATCATTTCATTATGCTGAAGGTAGTGGGTGAAATGCTTGAAGAAATTCGAGACAACTCCTGTGTGCTCAAGTAGCGGTTCCTGTAGAAAGTTCTCTCCCTTGTCGGACGCGAGGACGGACCGGGATCCATCATGTACGTTGGAAACTAGCACCACGCTCTCCTCTCCGGTGTCCGCAAGGCGTCGCAACTGAAAACAACAATAGCGACAACAACACTAACATTTGACAACTTCCGCTAAGACAAATGCCTCGCAACAAAACGGGATAAACATTACGATTCTTTATGTACATACATTAATTCTTTTACCTGTTGCTTAGGCCTATTTAATGTCTCAGACAATGTTGTTTTATATTGTCTTAAATTATCACATAGTTTTTTATAATAATGGTAGGGCATGTCAAATCCGTGAAGACCTCGCCTTCTAGTTTCATGAAATGCAACAGACAAAGAAAAAACAAGGTATTAACTTATAATTTGGAAGAAAACGACAATATTTTCACTATGAATGTGACTACAACTGTTGTAACTGTATTTATAGATCTCACAAAATCGAAAGCCCAGTCACGAATCTTTACGCTACTGTTTAATTTATTAGTCAACTTAACTATAACATAAGCCGGGTCCGGCTAGCTCAGTTAGTAGAGCGCATGGCTGTCAATCCGGTGATCGTGAGTTCGAACCCCAGCCCGGTCACATTACTTGTGTGGGGATTGGTCATGAAATTATTACATGGCCATTCTCCCCCTACCTCTGATTCAAGTAGGGCAGTTGTCAGTTACTGGCATAGGTATGCACTTAGTACTGGTAAACCGCTTTGATCGGCTAAGCTTGCCCAGGAAACCGCCATGATATGACCGAAATACTGTTAAAAACGGCGAAAAACAAAACAAACAAACAAACAAACAACTATGCCATGACAATCATTATGAAATATTTTCAACTTTAGCCATAGCTACCCACCAGGCCGTGTATTTGCTGCTTTATCAGGATCTGTATGATGGTGTTGTACGCAGGGATGGCACTCATGGAGGAAACCATCTTGTCCAACTTCCGGCCGCAGTACAGCTGCATTCTGGGAATGGAACATGGAACACATTAAATTACAAATTGAATATGAGAAACGTCCAACATCCGGTCGCTGTACATCTGCATTCTGGGAACGGCGCAAATTAAGTTACAAGTTGGATGTGAACATGTTTGTCTATTTCTGATCGTAGTACAGCTGCATTCTGTGAACTGAAAACATTAAATTACATTTACATATATGAACCATCTTGTCCAACTTTTGCCGTACAGCTGGATTCTTGTGAAAGGAACACATTATCTAATAATGTACGAAAAACGAACGAACAGATATCAGTTAGTATAAAAATATTATTTAAATGACAAGACGTTGAACTAAATCAATCGCCAAAATAAAATAATATGAACTTTGGATTATCGTTTAGTTTAACGTTCGCTCACGTGACCGTAAGGCATTGTATGATCTAGATTGTAGAACCGTGTGTTCATTTCGAAGTTTATGAGGTCCTTCAGCGCCGAAGATGCATTATGTGAGGACCCGGATGTGTCCCAGCACCCCTGCCTAATTTACTTTTAGGCTAATCGAAAGTTGGGTCGAATTTTGAGTCATAGCTGCAATTTCCAGCTATTCATTTTTACTGAAATATTTTTAATGTTCGTGTGATCATGTGCTGTGGGGGTAGTAGCCGGTGTACCCGGAAGAAACCCAACATGTCCTGGTGGTCTTGTGTTGTGGGGGGAAGCCGGAGTACCCAGAGGAAACCCCACCTGTCCGGTATGGTGACCAACAACCAAACTCACTTGCGCCGAGTGGGAATCGAACCCGGGCATCCTAGGAGAGAAGCGTGTGTACCAACCACTGCGCGAGCCGGACAGTCACGACGGTTCAAACTTCTAACGCAAAACACGCTATGTATCGAGGTGGCATGCAGATTTTTATAGGGTCCGTTTTCTATTGATTTATTTTATTTAAGTTAAGACTTTTTCTTCGTATACTTTTTAACTTTAATTGGGTTAAAACTAGTTTTTTTTCCATTTGATACAAGTTATTGTTATACACAAACAGGACCCTTCATCTTTAATATCACATTTCTACAAGACAAATACATTTACTCCCGTTTGAACACATATATGGGAGAGCCCCCACCATAATGCTAGTCATAGGCTAAACCAGTGCTCCAGATAAGCTTTTGTACTGGAGGTAAATGTACGCGAACATTTGAAAATTTGGGAGTAAATGTACTCTCACTCTCCAGAATTTATGGGGGTAATTTACACTCTATGTAAATATGTGGTGGTAAATTTACATCCAACAAAACATGACAATATGTGAAACATAGTATTAAGTCTTAAACTGTTCAGAAATCTTACTTGTAACATTATTTGAGGGTTTAGTGTTAAACTATCGTATCTGCTTAACATTTCTTTATTAGATACAATAGTTTCACGCTCAACCCCCGAATTGTATTTACATTTTGTTTAGATTATTGAGGAGTATTATAATAATTATTGTCAACTACCGAACATATCAACGGCACATTCAAGTAGAGAGGCCTGTCAAAACGTCTGTCTTCTGTCTACTAGTCATAATTATATGACGTTATATACGCTTACATGGGAAAAAAATGCGTAAATGTACACCCAAATTTTAATTTCTCTGCGTAAATGCACATCCAAATTGTATTTTTCTCCGCGTATCTTCCAACATTTTATGCGTAATTGACGCGTGTACGCGCCTTATCTGGTCATCTGGGCTAAATTTACAATTTAAACACTAGTAACATCACATTTAACTAGATGCATAATTGAGGCGTGTAGTGGGAAACACATGCTTACTGCATGTGCGTCAGGTGTCGTTCCGGATCAGCCTCTGCAATCTGCAAAGGCTAATCAAAGACGGCACTTTCCACCTAAAGTAGATTTATGTATAGAACAGACTTCCTTGAAACAGAAAATACCATAAACGAGGAAAGTGCCGTCCAGGATTAGCATGTGCGGACTGCACAGGCTAATCCGGGACAACACACTTAGCACATGCATTAAGCCCGGTTTTCCCACGACACGCCTCGTATATTTTGGCATGGAAGCCAACCGTCTATTGACAACATGCGTTTCTCTTACAAGTACTGGCGTAAGCGACCGTGTTTTCAATTCGTTACAAGTTAAGAACTATAATCATTTAAACGCAAAACTCTTCAAACGATGGTTAGATAAAGGCCTGCAATTCTACCTGAACATGTATTTGAACTGAAAAGCATATGTTACATACCTTGTGTTATATCCTGATCACATTAACACAAATGTAGAAAACCCGCCGCAAATAGATGTTAAATTCGTCAGCCGAAAACTAGTTTACGTCAACGAGGCGAGTGAATGAACAAAATGTTCTCGTGTTTGTTTTATCCCCTCGCTCTAAAACCCGGTGTTAGGTTTTCACCGTAAGTCTGATTCGATAGGATTTATCGAAAATCAATTTTACCGTATGTGAATAGAACGCCGCGACAAGCTCGCTCTAATCGATAGAATAGCGAAATCTTCACCCTCAAGCTGTAAGCGCGCAGTGATCAATAGACGAGAGTACATTAGACAGTTATATTTTCCAATTTTCGAATGAATGAGATTAAGAAATAAACTAGAGCTATTGTTTTTTTTTATCAGCTCCGTTCACAAATAAAATTAAACTAAAACAATCGACGATGCTAGTAGAAATAAACAAACTCGTATAATTTTCTGCTATTGAAGACACTACAAATTACATGTATTTGCAGCATTAACAGCATTGCAGCAAGAACAGCTATTGTTATTACTGTAACAACCAAATTCGCCCCACAATAACAACAACTACTACTACTATATATTTTATAAAACTCCCTCTGCAATATTGCATTATTGGTCTACACGTATCTTGAGGATTAAAGCAAACAAACAAGAGATAAAAAGTAAACATTACAACGCAAGGATTTTACGGTGTCCACAATTTTTTCTTCTTCTTTTCCACAATTTAAAACTTTTTGGAAAAATAACATTAGTTATGTTATGTTTTTCGTTTTCTACTATTTCATCTCAAAATGCAATCATTTTTGAGTTGATTTCATGCTTTTGTAGATGAGTGATCGATTCTTACAACTGTTTTTTGCGAGAACAAAACAATGTTATCTGCAGAACGGACCGTTTTCGCTACGAAAGGAAGTGGCCAAATTGTGTTTTCGTGAATTTTACAGAATTTAATCAGGTAAATATACTGTTTCTTGGTCTGATATGCTAGCATATTGTGTCCTTTAATAAAGTGGAGATGCATAGTAACCCAATTATGCTTATAATATAATATTGGCATGAAACGTGCAACATGTGCTTTTAGTGCAAAAGGGACATGTGATGACCTACATTGAAGAATATGGGTGTTGTCACAAACTACATATTGACTCTATTTTAGTCGTCTAATATACCATAACAACTGAAACCGTCCAAGAAATTGACAATTTGGCAATAGTCAATTCAATCAAGAAGAAAATAATTATGTTATTTGCCATATATAAATGATATTAATCGTAGTAAATTATCACATAGGATTGGTTTATGGTTGTTTAACTTGCAGTTCGATAAAAAATATGGCGGATCTCAAGAATGAGAATGCAAACCGGTGTGAAATAAAATCGGAAATTCTTTTCTTTTAAGCAATCAACAACAAATTAATGTTTCTTTTTCGATGCACATTTAATGGCTTTGCACATGTTAGCTTAATTATCTTTATAGATCTTTACCTTGGGGGATTTTTTTTACTTTACCGAAGATGTCAAGATACATGTAGTGATGTACATGTACATTCTAACATAATCCATTTGATAATTATTAATCGTGAATTTAGCAGCTTTGAAAACAATTTTTCCTTTTAAATGTACTTTTTGATAATTTTCAAGAGTACAAGGGTGCAGTACCGTATTTAATTATCGAAGGCCCCTGTATTCCTTGAATTGTGTAGAACATTTCAGGTAAAAGACTATTTATATATATATATAACTTTGTAATGAATATGGCCATTATACATGTGCAACATTTTGTCCATAAATTTCAGTGTGATGGCTATTGGGCCGTTAGTCACTGTCATAACAAAAAGATACCACCACCATCTCACACAGGATTTGCTGTGGTCATATTTGGCGTGTGACCATGACTATGATGATCCACTGAGCAGATATTCCAGTGACCGTAAGGGAATATCGTAGCAGCGTATTTCCTAAAGTACTCAGCGGACTGAATGATCTGGGTCGAAAATTCGTCGAAGAAGTCCATCCATGGATCACATGCGCATTAATACACCAAATATTATTTGACCATGTGATATGCCACCCACAGTTTATAGAACATACAGGTAGAATATTATACATGTAGTAAAATTACAAAAAAATATATTAATTACCTTTGACCAAGTCGAATTGTTGTGACAAATAATTGCAATTTATTAGATGATTTGTTTGTAAATAATGAATGCAGTTAAAACTTAGCACTGGTAGCAGTTCTGGAATATTTGTAAAAAGTATGTTATTACGTTTTTGATCAACCTATCAATTGTAATGCCAATTAATTGTAACAATGATAACAGAGCTCATCCTTTAGGGAAATTTGGGAGAAATAGTGTCCCTAAGCCGTATGACTTCTGCTTGTTTTAAATGTAATGTTTTTTTGCAACCAAAAACCTTCATTTCCTCTCAAATGATTAACCTTTTCCCTTTTAGCCTTGGCTAGAATGATATCTGGGTTGATTGCTTGCTCAATTGGTTTGTATGTCCATACACAAATCTGGAGGCCACAGCTTTGTTCTAATACTGGTGACCCTAATCCGAGTGTTTGTTATAATACTGGTGACCCTAATCCGAGTGTTTTTCATAAAGATTGTAACAAGCAAGCACAATTTTAATTCGGAGACAAAAGCTAACGTTGGGGGGTAAGTATGTGTAGCCGTCAGTGATACCTCTTCTTATACTCGTTTCAGTATGGTGAGATGATCCTGCTGACCCAGAGGATGAGGAACATATTGCTGGTGGATGTGTTGTGGGAACGACATATAGTTCTCCACAGAGTTATTCTAACGATGACTGTGCAGAGAGAGAGGTGAGTTTTCGTGTTGCCTGTGCTATTATGGCATACACATTGACTTCGGATCCTATGTGCTTTCTCTTACTTGAGATGTCTCGCACTATTCTAAATAAAACTTATTTACAATGCTGAACATTTTGAGGGCTAGTTTATTGTCATAACAAGCTGATTTTCGCGTACAAATCCTGTTAGGGATCTGGTTTTATTATTTTGCATTCAACGTATGATGCAATAATTCCTTGGTGTTACTGTCAATGTTGTTACTGCTATAATGGTAACACAATGGACAGGTTTAGTTACGTGATGAACAATTATAACAAGAGCTCTCCCAGGACAGCGCGCTCGACTATTCACTCCGCTTTGATAGTATAGATAGTATATATATTCTGCCAGTGACCTTACATAATGACCATTAAAACGTATGTGAAATTTCAATTGAATATATGTCGTAGTTACAGAGATATGTACTTGAACACTAACTTTAACCTGAATATTTCTAAGTACAAAAATGAGCATACTTCTGCTTAAATGCAGGTTACAGTTACGGGCATTTGCCGTATATTATGAACCTGAAGACATGTGTGAAGTTTTAGCTGAATATCTGTAGTAGTTACATATATATTTACTTGCGCGCAAACCTTAAACTTATTGTTTTAAGTACAAAAAGAGCCATAATTCTGCTAAATTGCAGGTTAGAGTAATAGGCCTTGGTCAGTGACCTTACATAATGACCCCAAAGACAGTTGTGAAGTTTCAATTGAACATCTGTAGTTGTTACAGAGATATATACTTAATGCACTCGAACCTTAACCTGAATTTTCTAAGTACAAAAATGGGCATAATTCTGCTAAATTGCAGGTCCGAGTTATGGGCATTGGTCAGTGACCTTATATGATGACCCTGGAGACGTGTGAAGTTTCAATTGAATATTTTAGATGCTATAGAGATATGGAGTTGTTGCACGCAAACTTTAACCTTACTTTTTTTAGTACAAAAAGGGCATAATTCAGCTAAATTGCAGGTCAGAGTTATGGACCTTGGTCAGTGACCTTACATAATCATCCCAGCGACACTTGTAAAGGTTCAATTGAATATTTTCAGTAGTTACAGAGATATGTACTTGTTGCACGCACAACTTAACCTGACCTTTCTAAGTATAGAAGGGGCATAATTCTGCTAAAATGCTGGTCACAGTTATGAGTCTTGGCCAGTGATCTATATTATGACCCCGAACGTGTGTGAAGTTTCAATTGAATATCTGTAGTAGTTACAGATATATGGACTTGTTGCACGCAAGCCTTAACCAGAGCATTACGCCGACGCTGACGGCGACGCCGACGAACGGGTGAGTACTATAGCTCAAACTATTAATATTTATTACAACATTTAACGTCATCATATCTTGTTCAATTTATTTTATAAAAATACACAAATGATGTAATTTATAAAGAGAATGCTTCACAATTTGAGAAAACAGAGTAACACCAATGGCTACGTTTGGCAACACAATTGACATCCTACGCATGAAAACTCCTTGCGGCACAAATCTTCATATTAATATTTTTTCAACAACAGTTATAATGAAATTCACGACACAGTTTGCTTGTAGATGTGATTTTTGCTTCAGTTTGATGTTTATTTGTTTATATCAGGATGTACCTGAATATGCAACACCAGTTAGGACAAATGCAGGGTTATGCAATGGACAAACTATTAAATTAAACAAATTATATAACTCTTTTAAATAATAGAAGTGTGTAATAGACATACATCAAATTGGCATTATCGTAATTTATACAAACGGAAATTGGCTTATGTAATATTCATATATCTTAACAACATTTTGCTTAATTACCATAAGTTGTTACAACAGTGACCAAAATTGTAATATAAAGGACAACCATATTTTTGTCATTAATAGGTCTGCATTTTTATTTATTTTATGCTTTCCAGTGAATAATAGGCAAATATCAGTGAAATGAAATGGGTAATTCACTGTTTTAAAATTGTAACATTACCACTCTGAAAGTTCACTGGTTCCCGATTTAATACAGTAAATGAAACGGACCGTAAACGACGCCGGACTCAAACTTGTGATATGACGTCATTATTTTGACGCTATGAGTCCTGCTTAATGTTTCAATAAGATGCAATTTACACGTAAAACAACGGTGGAAAGAAGCATAAATAGAAAGAAAATGTGTTGATTTCGGTGTAAGATCATATTTTATTTCACTTGTGATCATACTAAATAGACATTGTCATTCGTAGCTGTGCTACTTGATAAATATCATTTTCTATGCGCTGGTCGAGAAACAATCATTTTCTACGAACACTCGTGAAATAAAATACGATCTTACACCGAAATAAACAAATATTTTCTAGTTTTTGGTAATATGACATAATTTCTGTTGTTATTTGTAGGACAAGCATGCCATTGACAAATGCGAAAAAACAAAGGCGTTACATAGAACGGACAGATAAGACTCCATCCAGGGGAGAAGAACATCTCGCAAAATGCAGGGAAACGAACAAGCGAGAGTTGGAAGTGGGAAAACGTAAACGGATAACCGATTTGACAACACGGGATGGAGCAAAAACAACAATGAAAAGAATGGAACAATAACAAAACCTGTGCAGAGGAAAAGAAAAAAAGAAATTGTGTCAATCATTGGAAACACCACCAGATTCTCCTGATAGCCCAACTGCTTCTCATCTTGAACATCATAATACAAAGAGACAGAAAGAGATAAATTGCTTAGTGTTACACATACATTTAAAATCTGCCAGAAAAAAAAAAGAAGCACAGAACGCCTAACACATAAGTACAGTACGAAACTGTTGCGAATGCAACAACAAGTGAATGGCCCCGACACTCCAAGAACGAAGGCAAAAACGTTTCTAAGACACTGGCGCACTGACAAAGGAAAGGGTAATCGGAATAAGAAGGAACTTGGAAGCAGCTCTGGGGCCATATTCCAGAAACATTTTACGTGAATCTTAAAATATTTTCACTTAAGTTCAAATTTGTGTAAGGTAACCTTTTTTATAACTACACACCAATTAATGAATCCAATTACAGTTAAATAAATATAAGTTAAAAATAAGTTGATAATTAATAAACATTTAGCAGTATTTCATGTATATATGGAATAAAATGCTTAAGAAAAATGATGATTTTAAGGCTAAGGATAAGATTTCACTTGAGATGTTTCTGGAATACGACCCCTTGTCACAATATATTTCAGTTTGTGTTGAATGAAGAAATAAAATTGAAGTACCATCGGTTACGCAATGAATTGTAATGACGTGTATTAGAACTGATGAGAGGAAATATACTGAAAAAGTATAAACTGATAAGTAAGACATTTAAGAATCCTATTTGATACTTATGTTCTATTTGACACTATATTGCTCCCAATACAAGCAAAAAATATTTTTTTATTTACAGCACCTTACTGTTCCCAAACATATCCAAACCCTATGGAATACACAATTGCTCACGTAAAGAGGAAATCCAATTCTTACAACCCAAATTATTATAACATTTCAACATTTCATAGCACTTTCTAATGTAACGGGAATTAGGAATTTCAAGTAAACGTAGCCAATACTTATTAACGTGCCTTGATGCACAAATATGAAATGTATATCCACCGCAGTCACCTAATGTAGCATTGTTACATGAATACAATGGTGCTGACATAAATCTTTTACAAGCATAAATAAGTACACTTTCAACAATATCATAAGATTTTAACCACCATATTTCCGATCCGATTTTAACCCCCATATTTCCGATCCATATAATATCATAGGCATGATTTTTGCATCTACTATATACAATTATTCACGTTTCTAAATTGTTTCTATTTATAGAATTCGGTATTGTACGGAATTATTCGTTATGCTTTTCGTTTTACGCGGGAAATTACCTCGTGAATTCTGCATGGATATCTAAACGTTAGACGGCATGGTTTGTCACTCGAGGTTTTATTGGCAGCAAAGCAAGGTCAATGACCCGCCCACCCACCCGTTTTTTTACGTGAATATACGTGTATTGCTTTGCTTTATCGCGTTGTGCTTTTTTACAATGATAAATGGAATGTCTTTTGTATGAGAAATATTTATTGTATTAATCTTTGTATCTTTTAGGTACCTGAGGTTTAAGCGTATGGTTGATTGAACGTCGTTGATCGATGAAGGTCACTAAGAATACGTAAAAGCGGATGCTTTTGTTTGATCTCTTTAGACTGTTGGCGGTAATTTCCAAAACAGGTATCGCGGAAAACTACTTCGTTTCTCTGCAGGCTATTTGTCAGTAAATCGAAACCAGAAAGGGTCCTTCTTCAAAACAGCAAAATTTCACACCCGTTTTCTTACATTTTTATTAATAAGATAATGTATGTAATATGTATTATAATGTGTATAACATGTGATGTATTACAATTACAGTTTGTAAAAAGGGTCAATTTATAAACATGTAACTTTAATCTAATGACACCCCTACATTTGCTATTTTACTTGTATGTAACCGAAATATTCACCTGAGTGTCCTAGAATAAGACCACCAAATTAATGCGCTACATATGTTATTTTTATTCGTAGCGAAAGAGTTTTATAGATCTTCGGCTACGAACCACTAACAATCGGTGCTCCTTACTACTACGCTTCATCGGTTATTCTGGCCCGTTGCAGATTTACTTGTTAACTGGCATGTATATAATTCCGTTTGCATCGTTTGCATAAGACAATTAGCTTGAACAAAATATTGTTTCGTTACTTACAAATTGGTTTTCATTATGATGTCATATATTATTGAATAAGACGCCACTTTATAAAGTTTAAAGGTGGGAAATTGAACTTCATTTAAACAAATGTTTCCTTTTTAGCATCAAATGCACTCATAATTCAGATGCTTTTTATTTCTTTTGTCGCCAACAGTCTTTCTTCGCTGTCAGCGTTTTGATTTCTGTTTGTTTTAGTTACTTTATACATAGACTAATTGAGAGCTAGAAGCGCATATCTCATGCACAATGATTGAATAAGTAGTCATTTTAGATGTCTAATAATGATTTTTATTTTTTAAGACGATGATTATTTATCATCCCGTTGCTGTGGCTGTCTAGCTGTTGACGTCTGTTTCATGTAGATGCCGTGATATTTCATAATATGCGTTATTATATTAGTGTAATTCTAATGATTTATGTTACAGTCCAATATTTATAGCTGCTGGTGTATGTATGTCATAGCTTGAAAATATATATATATTTTTTATTTTTTTTGAGAAGCGCATAAAGGACGCTATTTATTCGTATACTAGTATATTCTCTTATTTGCGCATATGGAAATGTTCCTCGTGTTCGGTTCATGTAATGTGTAAAAGTACTTCTGACGGTCACCGCTTTATTATAGCTGCATATTTGCTTATTTCTCTAAAATTAAAGGGTTTGGTGGTGATGAAGGCACCTTGACACTGATCTAGAGCCGTGGGTCCTCATACGTACCCATGGCATTAATATAAAAAAGAAAGAAAAGAAAAATAAAGAAATATAAAAGAATGACCAGTAGGGTTGCGTAGCCTGCTCGCAGTTACCCGAATCGTTCATTATCACCGATTCATGTATGAAGTGCCCGTGCCCACATCTCTTGATTGGTGGTATTGGAAAAATCTGACAACTATTGCAGCTGCGTCGAACAAAGCTAATGCATCACTTTATACACTTGTTTGCATTTTTAATTTTTTGTTTGCATTTGTTTGCATTAATAGTTTTTTGCAGTGGATGGAGAATGTTTGTGCCTGCCACACAAGTTGGTGTATGTGTATGTTTAGATTTGCTTATTAAGTATTGTTCTATAGAATTTGTTTTAGTATCGTTTGAGTTCCCGAGATGTATACTTTAGATGGCATCCAGTTATTCGTTCATACTTCGTACGAGGATGGTTACGACAGTAGTTTACCGTGCTACTCTTCCAGCAATCTAACCGAAAACCACTGTGGACAGATGCACGGTCCAACTCCAAACAAAAATCGATTTCATGTTAATTTTGCTGCCAATAACAAGCCTAATACGTTTTTGCTTTTTTTTTCAACTTCTGTTGGTTAAAACAATTTTGATTAGGGAATAATTGTTTTACTCACGATGAAATAGTGAGTAAAATAAAATAACAATTATAAGGATTAGGCATGTAATCATAAAGGGAAGCAAGCATTGAAACGATTACACTGTTGGCTTTAAAAGCCATGTTTTCTGCCATCGATGAACAAGATGAAAAGTACACACCTACATAATTAAATCCTTGTATACACTCTAACAATACATTATTGTAGTACCATTTTTCGTTCAAGCCCGTCTATACCCATTTTTAAATACCACCATTTTTGTTTTATTAACATTTACTTCTAATTTAGAGTCCACACAATACTCGTGAAGATAATTTAGCTGTTGTTGTAAGCCATAAACTGTATCCGAGGCAAGTGTTACATCGTCTGCAAATAATAGCGTAACTATTTCAACATAATCAGGAGTCAATTGTATACCTCTTATATTCTTGCTCTTAAGGTTATTATACAATTCATTCATATACAAGCAAAACAAGATAGGGCTTAAACTATAGCCTTGCCTTAATCCCATAAAACAATCAATAATATCACTTAACGCATTGTTCGACTTCATTTGTGATTTGACTTTCATATAAAGAACCTTTATAGCTTGTAAAAGATTCCCGCCTACATTATTATTTATTAAATTGTAAAGCAATCGTCTCCTATCAACATAATCAAAAGCCAGTATACTATCGCAGTGTATAGCCGTACAGTAAGCTGAATCGAAGTTGTTGATCTCTACTCCGGTGATCTCTAAATTGCATTTTAAAACGTCACATTAAATTGAGTTTGTCTTTCAATTACAATGAAAGCATATCAAAATATTTAAACATTAATTAAGTGAATGAAAACATTCGTCATTTTCGTGAACATTTCGATGCGCCAACGCGTTGTAAGCATTGTTTTCGTAAACAATTAAGAAAACACATAGAGGATATGTGTTTAATTCAGTGTAAGATCGTATTTTATTTCATGAGTGGTCATAGAAACCATAATATCTAGTTTATATGACCACGAATGAAATCAAATACGATCTTAACCTGTATTAAACAAATTTTCGTTTTAATTTATGCCTTTGAACGATAAATAAAAAAAATGTGCGAGATATGCTGAAGCGTCAAAAGTTTGTGGATTATGACGTCATAAATAATGACGTCATTATGATTCCATATTTGTCGATCACTGTTGTGGTGGGAAAATAGTGCCACTCTTACTGCGTCGTTGTCGCTTAATTATATTTGTATTGACTTGTATTATGTGTTTTCTGGTGTTTAAAACGGACGTTGTAAACACTGACGATTAGGGTATTGACGTACTTTCAAAAAATAAACAGAAAACAAGGTTAAAAGTAGGTCAATATAACCAAGAGTGAAATGATCAAACGTTATCATTTCACTCGACCTAGAGTGAAATTATCGGGTTATCATTCACTGGTATTCTCCACTCATTCACCGCATAGCATGAAATAAAACGTTTATCATTACTCGTACTCACTCTTTAAGCTTAGTGTACATATTGTTCAAATTTAAGGTTTTCTTCAACCACCCTAACTGACGCGACTGTACTCAGTACGCGTAGTTGCAGTATTTCAATTTCAGACTGAACGCTTAGTTTCACTTAGAATCAATTGATGATAATATGTAACATTATTGTGACTGTGTTCTACAACCAAATGTACAATGTTCTCGATATACTGTCTATCCTTACAGGTAATTTTTATTCAAAGCGGCTGCTTTTAGTGGCAGAAATATAAGTCAGACACGTTAAAAGGGATCACATGTACGTTACTTCTTTGATACAAGCAAACAAACAACAGGCTCTTTTCTGTTTCTTAAAAGTACATAAATAGGTGTTGCATGATCAGTAAAGCCTTTTAAAGTTTAATTTAGCTTTAAAGGAGCAATAAAATGATCCTTCTCGAACGAAAACATACTTAATAAGATAAATTTTAGAAACAATGTTCAGGTTATTAAGCAATACATTTGCCGTTTTGCACGATGAATAAATTTCATTCATTTTGATTTACCGCTTTTAAAATGCGTACTCTCAAGTTTGCTTAATATGTACTTCACAAAGGAATGTTCTCACAAAATAGCTTGTATGTACTTTTTTACTATTACTGATGTTTTGTTACTAATTACGCAGAATTTTCTATTTTGCTGAGCGCCCCTTAAATATGTTCTTTTTTATTTTATGAAAGAATGCTTTAGAATACGAATACTACATTTAAATTTTTATTGCGTGAAACAAAAAATAACGTTATGTATAATAAAATGTTACGAATATTATGATTTATGTGTGGATTATTTTATTATTTGCGTATTTTGTAACGTACTTGAATGTATCAGTCTAGCTAGACATGCGACAAATATGTGCATTAACGTATTTAAAACCAATTATATAACATATTTATCAGTTTTAAATGTTGAAAAAAGAAGTTAAATTTGCATCCCTAATTTGCTATATTATCAAATACGTTGAATAAAAGCTTTTATTGTATGCTTTTCAGTCAAATATGGAATTTTATTGGCGAAATAAAATTTTATATTTTCACTGTTGGAGCAGTGAAAATATAAGATTGTATATTTTCACTGCAGTGAAACTATAACATAAAACGGACTATTTTTCCATAAATAGCATCGATCTACAAATAGTTGTTTACAACCCTTGGCAAATTTATATACATGTACAGTATGTACATGTACGTGTTTACTTAAAACACATTGTTAAATTCAACAAAAATTTAAGTTAGCCACAACGACTCACCAAATATAGCATTATTTTCCCACCAAACTAACGAGTGACCGTTTTGGAATCATTTATGATTAATTCTTATAACGTCAAAATACACGAACTTGTGACGTTTAAGCTTATCTCGCGGAATTTTGTTTATTATTGTTCAAAAGCATAAAATAAAAGGAAATTTGTTGATTTCTACGCCACTCGTAAAAATATCATTTTCTATGAACACTCGTGAAATAAAATACGATTTTACACCGAATTCATCAGATATCATCTATAATTAGTTGAGAAAATAACAAAAATAAAATAAAAATATAGAAAGCAATGCAACGATGATTCGAAATAAGGTAGAAACATGGATGAATTTAGAAATCATAATTAATCTATCTAATTGATGTTATCTTATCGGTTTGTTTCGAACGGTTGATGCAGATTTTTAAATCAGTTTGACGAAAAATATTTTCATTTTAATAAATACATTTAATATATTTTCCATAAATGCATCAAGTGTGCTCGTATATAAAAGATATCGGTGTAACGCATTAGCAATGTAATCTGTTTAGTTAATCAAACTGAGGTTGGAATTCTACTGCAGTTAATACACGCACTAGTCAGTTATCCACGTAATACCGAAAACTAAGGCCAACATTATAATTAACTGTGTTTGCCATTGCCTACTGGACGAAAAAGTACCTACTCCAAAGTGTTTTCTTTGTTAAATCAAACTACTTATTTTAATTTTTTTTCGAATATTCCATTTTTTCATTGGGTTTAAAAAAAGCTTGCTCTTCTTTCATTTCGGTCGTTTTCTATTGGATTAATAAATTAACTTCATCAGTTAGACCCTTGCTAATCATGGGCCATATCAAAATGCAATTCTAATCATGTTTTATAAAACTTGTGAAAACTACGGGCTGTTTGTCAGCATTCATTTTCAAATAAAAGAAGATTGCTAAATGGATATTCATAAATTTGCATCCCCCCCCCCCCAAAAAAAAATGCATTTCTACCTACCCGGTACTATAGCAACCTTGGGTAGGCAATGGCAAAAAACAAAAACAATCTTTTAAGGTAGGCCTAAATAAACTTCATTTGATGATAGAGGCCTTTGCGTGGAAGTGCAGCGTACGCGTACAAGGATCATAAATCTTCAATATTTACATCGTTATTGTCCTTACGTCAATTTTCTTGTGCAGAGCATAACTGTATTAGTATTGAACGGAGAAGTTCCTTACTTGACATTTGTACCGCTCGCGGAAATATTTGATATCGTGAATTTCTCAGCATAATAAACATTCGTAACACGCGGACAGAAAGTACCTGGATAGTCAGCGGATGAAGCACTTTAAATCCACCAGAATTCTCGACCGTAGCTCCTTTGTTTAGCGAATATCGTCATTTGTTTTTGTGTTTTTGTCAAATACTGAATATGTTCCGCTTGATTATAATGTTTATGTCTCAAATGACCGCCATGTACAAGATCACGCGAGAACTCTTTTTGTGTGTAAACAATATCTCGGAGTTTGATGAATATTAACATTACTGTTTTCGTGATTTAGGAATGAGCCCATTAATGTATTTAGATACTTGTCCGAGATACAGCCTAGTAATTTATTTTGTTTTAGGAATATTGTATTTTAATGTAAACAGCTGTTATTTCTTGTAGGGCGGAGTCTGCACTTGCTCATGTATTCATACGCCACACATGTATTTTATTCGGCGTTTGTTTATTTGATACATTTAAACTCAGCTGTTTGTTTGTAAATACAGCTTTTCCCAGAATGCTATATTAAAACAAAGAGCTGTACCTAATATGTTGTTTATCAATTGAATTACTATATATGGAATGGACCTGAGCACATTTGATTGTTTAAAGCCGAGGATCTCATTGGTTGATTCGATCACGTGGTATCTTAGTCGTAACCTATAAATACGAAAACTAAGTCTCGACATCTTCTTTCTGGAGTTGACACCTCAGATACAGATCGCATTAGTTGCTACAACAACCAGGATATATTATATTACATTCATAGATATAAGGCCAGAGTTTTGTATTTATTGTTTCTCTGACATTTTTGGAAGTGTCCGGTTAGTGGAGGGAAAAAAATAAATCACAGAATTGAGTAAATTAATGACTAGAATTTCACACACGGAAATGGGCAGTGATACAAAAACTATGAATTAATACTTACAACAATCATATTACACAACAATAACTAAATAACTGCATAATAATCATGACATTAATACCAATAATTATAACATTAAAATGAATTTCCCCGATGATTTTATGCATCATGCTCCATGTCCGTCCGGTACTTCGTTTCCGCGCGAGCTCTCGGGAACAAATAACTCGAATTTGATGAAACCTTATATGCAGCATCCCTATAGGGTGGACATGCGCATATCGTCAGGTCGTTCAGGTCCGGTGATTTTTCAGGGAGTTATTGCCCTTTGATTAGAATTAGGACATTTTGTAAGGACATTTTCATTTCCAGTTTCCGCGCAAGATCTCAGGAACTAGCAACTCGAATTCAATAAAACTTTATATGCAGCTTCCCTACCAAGAGGACATATTAAAAGTATAAAATATTAATTAATATATATTAATAAAAAAATTATATAATATATTAGGAATACTATACTATAAAAATAAAATATTTTCGTTTCCGCACCAGATCTCACGAGCTAACTACTCGATTTCAACGGAACTTTATATGCAGCATCGATAGCGAGAGCGCATATTGTAAAGTCGTTCCGGTCTGATGATTTTTCAGTGAGTTATTGTCCTTTTTATATTGAAATAATAAATTTTAACGGAATATTTACCTTTCCGTGCGAGATCTCAGGTTCTAACAACTGGAATTCAATGAAACATTATAATTATACAGCATTCCTATCAGGAGGACATGCGCATATTGTCAGGTCGTTCCGTCCTGCAGCCAATTGTATAAACATTTCTTACCGCGGTAAACAATGATACCGCAGTAACCTGAACCCTACCATGGGTAAAACGGTTTGTATAAACAATTACCGAAAAATTAACCACGCACTTACCGCGTAGGTTTTTACCCACCTAGCTTACCTTGGTAATAGTATTTTAACCACAACAAACATGGCGGACATTAATCTGGTCAGACATCGTAGGTCTACTTCGACATTTTCGACGAACAGACAGACAGGAGACGGAATTAATGGACAACGAAGTGCGCCGAAGGTATCGGTTTTCGACGAACAACATTGACTTGTTCGACTGTTAGAACCAACGTTACGAAGACCGACACGACGAAACCAAGCACTTACTGTACGACAACAGATTTTACTGACATTATGGTTTCTTGCGTCCGGTGCTTTTCTCCGAATCATTGTTGATACCTTCGGCGTGGACACTGCGACCGTGTCGCTAGTGATGACCGACGTGACCGACTGCTTATTTGAACTGAAGGACAAGGTTATCAGATTTCCCGTGACTAACGCTGACCGACGACGTGTGATTACGGGTTTCACTGGCATTAGGGGGTTTCCGGGTGTCATCGGCTGCGTGGACGGCACGCACGTTCGGATTTTATCTCCCGTAGGTCCCGATGAGCCATCCTATGTTAACCGGACGGGCTTCCACTCGCTGAATGTCCAGGCAACGTGTGACCATAAAGGTGATTCATCTCTCTGCAATCTTGATATACACTTGTAAATCCACAAATCATCCAAGAGATAAATCCTTCAAGAACCTAATACAACCTTGTTAATTTCCAAACAGTTTAAACAAATAATTACAATATAATACAAATATGCAGAGGTGATTTAAATACAGCAATATACATGCATTAAAAGTACTATGAATATAGATCCACGCATATATATTGCCATGCTTTAAACGTAAATTTAAGTGTCAAGTTACCAAAATGTGCATCTTCAATTCTCCGATTTACACTTCACGATTTCTACACGTCTACTGACCCAAAATAGATTCGATGACATCACATAATTTTGACACATATGTACACGTCATCGTGAAGGGTTAAATAGTTTTAAGGGAGTAATTGCCCTTTGATTATAATTTGGCTTTTTTGCTTGTCCACACTATAACTTGTCCATGTATGGAAGGATCTTACAATTACTTGGCACAAATGTTTGTAGCAATGAGCTGGTGAGTACCGCTCATGAATCATGTCCGTAGGTCAAAGCTCAAGGTCACACCAAGAGGTCAAAAGGCAATACTGACACTGCAATGGATTTTAAACACTACCTGGAACCAATGTTAACCTGTTTCAAAGATACAATATGAAGTGCATTTAAAACAGGGCCATATGTCAAAGGTCAAGGTCACACGTAGAGGTCAAAGGTCAAAATAAGCTTTTCTCTTGTCCTGACTATAAATGGGTCATATATTGAGCTATTTTCCAATTATATGGTAAAAAGGTTTGTCTAAACGAGAGGGCATGTTACGCATATGAACTAGATAAAGGTCGAAGTCATACTTAAAGGTCAAAAGTGGAAATTGACCGTTTGCTTGTCCGGACTTTTAACTTGTTGAATGGATTTTACACGAATGTTAGCATCAACATGACAACGTTCCTCCGTATCAATCAGGTTCTTAGGTTTAAGGTCAAGACCACTCTAGGAACGTTGATTGTTATTATTTTTTTTCGCGCATGCGCACTGACTGGTTGGCAAAAGCGTTGGTTACAGATACAGAAAACATGCATACATACATGTGTTTACTCGATAAATCGATTAGAATTTCTGAAATATAGATTAAAACACTACAACTTTTTAAAAAAAAACACCCACCACATACCGACTTTGGTATATAACAAACTAAATTAATATATCAAATGGGCTGGTCAGAACAGTAATGATATAAATGCACTGTGTGTGCTAGTGTGTGTTATTTTGTATGAAAGAAAGTGGCGGGAGGTGCATTGTATACCCCATTGTAAAGTATGTATTGATCAGCCAGTTAATACCAACCTTAAAACAAACCCTTAGCGTAATACTTGTTAAAAGACAATATTTAAATATGATTTATAATTTTCCTAGCACATTGGAATACAATGATCTCATTACTTATATCTCAAAAAAAGAAACAGCAAAGGCGTCGGTAGTTAATTAGCAAATATTGGGAATGTAAATTAAACTTCCTTATTATCTTACATCTTTAAAGCATTGTCTTTATATAGCGCAACAATGTTGTATTATTTTAAAACATCCCTATGGTTATATAATTATTAAATGATGCTCATAATTGTGTACATTGTTGAAACGGGCGATCTACGATGGTTTTTTTTTACATTTTAAAAATAAAATGTTTTATAGAAAATTTGCACAATGTTTTAATTTGTATCGGGTTTTCAATAGCAATTAAACATGTTATGCGTAAACCGGATTAATTTTTGTTGTTGTCTCAGAACATCTTTTTAGCAATTAACACAATTTAATGGCCACCGTTTTACAATACATTATAAAAAAAGCAAGAATTCAGTATTTTTGGGCGTTTATATTATCCATGAAAATGACTGCTTAATACCATGGTAGTATTATAAATTTTGTTAAATAACCAGACATACGTCGGCCACCTGCGGTTTTAGGGCACTTAGAATCAAACTTGACACCATGTTGTTAGTTAATAACTGTTTGGGCAGTATGTGATCCTAATGAGGTAATGGGTTTGTGCTCAAACAAAGGGGTAATTAAACGCCGCATTAAATTATTAAACGATGGATAGGGTTCTCTTGTCCTGACTATAAATGGGTCATAGACTGAGCTATTTTCCAATTATATGGTAAAAATGTTTGTCTAAACGAGAGGGCATGTTACGCATATGAACTAGATAAAGGTCAAAGTCATACTTAGAGGTCAAAAGTGGAAATTGACCGTTTGCTTGTCCGGACTTTTAACTTGTTGAAAGGATTTTACAAGAATGTTAGCTTCAACATGACAACGTTCCTCCGTATCAATCAGGTTCTTAGGTTTAAGGTCAAGACCACACAAGGAACGTTGATTGTACGTTGAAAATTTGCACAATGTTTTAATTTGTATCGAGTTTTCAATAGCAATTAAACATGTTATGCGTAAACCGGATTAATTATTTTTTTTGTCTCAGAACATCTTTTTATGCTTAATACCATGGTAGTATTATAAATTTTGTTAAATAACCAGACATACGTCGGCCACATGTGGTTTTAGGGCACTTAGAATCAAACTTGACACCATGTTGTTAGTTAATAACTGTTTGGGCAGTATGTGATCCTAATGAGGTAATGGGTGTGTGCTCAAACAAAGGGGCAATTAAACGTCGCATTAAATTATTAACGATGGGTAGGATGTGACATATGCACAAGCTGGTGAAAACATACAAATTAAGATTAAGTTAAATACCATATTATTTTTACGAAAATGGATTAAAATATATAAGCAGGTAAGGTTTTTCTGACCCGTGTTGGTTCTGGTCAAGTTTCAATATTTAATTAATGTATTACATAAAGCCTATTTGGCGTGATCCATTATAATTGCTTTACATCATTATTTGCTTTAGTACCCTGTATTCTGGAACAAGTTAACTTAAATGCATATTTTATATTTTCTTTTGTCACGAACAACAACTTTGTCTTGTATAAGTGTTGCATACTTGGATATTGGGCACAATAAATGTAGGACTTTTAAATAAATCATTAGTAAACAATAATGATGAAAACAAATGTTTCACAATGAATTTATCCTTATTATAGTAATATTATGTGCCAAAATGTTTTAAAACATTGAATTGTGAAAATTAACTCATGTTTTTTTTTCAACACCCTCTATATGTGCCAATGTTATGCCCACCACCTTTTGCCAACCAGTGGGCGGAGACTAAACATAGCAGGTGCGCGTGACGTCACTCGTCAACGTTCAAAGCGGTATCGGCAAACATCCATCGGTTTTACCGATATTCTTGTTTTTACTTGTGCATGGACATTCCGACAAAATTGGGTGGTATAGAATCTGAAGTGATAACTGCGGCAAATTTAAGCAGGGAAACACATGGCAACTGCTCACAAACTTCAAAATAAACCAAAGATTTCACAGCTCAGTGCAATCTACCCAAACAAACATTTGCCACAGCTACTGAAAATACTTGCACAAACACTGACCAGAGATCTACGTACAATTAATTAAACATGTTTAGTGTTAGATCTTTGCACTGACTCAATCTACTTTAATAGAAATTCAAATGTTGACCCTAAAATGCACCAAATTATATTATATGTAAAATAATGACTTTGGATAAACCAGTTTCACATCCACTTTTACGGCTACTTGTTATATCTGCATTACATTAACATTTAACACAGTCATTGCAATACTAAGGGTGGATATGCCCCTCCTTCGGGGATATATAGTTGTCGCACTGTCAATCCGGATTTTTATTTCAACTCTGGAATGCATGAAGGGGTCTTATATAATGTTGGCATAAATGTTCATCAGTGCCTACAGTGTGTCTTGCATGTACTCAGAGTTACGGCCCTTGCTTTATATTTTATTTCCGTACACTAACTAGGGAATACGTGAAAGCATATTTATATAATATGTCAGTAAAATTTAGATTTAATAATATGTAGAAGTTGTAGCTGAAGCTATGTGCATTGCATAGCAACGGTTTGGTGAAAAAGACTATGTTCAATCCAATACAATCAACATTTTTTTAATAATGCATTTTTAGAAGATGTAATTGTTTGTTTGCTTAACCAATCATCCTTAAGTTGGATTGATTTGTGATATTGTAGTCTTTCATGAAATGTTCTTGCCATATTCCCAGTGGTTTCCATACCCTATCATTAGACTGAGGAACAAAGAGGAATGCATGTGTTGAGTTCTGAAAATGTACTAAGTGAGCTTTTCAATTACGTTATTATGCGTGTGCAATATAAACAACACTTGCACTTTTTTCTATCTTATACTTTTAATAATTCCTCATTTAAATTTGGTGTAAGCAAATATGCTGGAATTTATATTACAATACAATATCTTTACCTCCGCAAAGGAGGTTATGTTTTTTATGGTGTTGGTTTGTTTGTCGGTTTGTTTGTTTGTTAGTTAGCAACTTTATGCAAAACGTTGTGAACACATTTGCATAAAATATCGAGTAGGATTGGAAATAGGCCAAAATGAACAAATTCATGGTGGTGATCCGAATAACGGTAAACTGCAGGGCTTGCATTAATGGAAGTTTGGGAGTAATTTACTCCCAGTTTTTGTCTCAGGACTTCCAAAATTTCAGCCATGGACGTTTCAAAACTTCCAAAATTTCAGCCATGGAAGTTCCATCATGTAAGGATGAAAAAGTTAGAAGAAAAATTCAGTAATTTATCTAAATGTATACCTATTTCGCTGAACAAATTGGCATATAAACATTTGATGAAAAGAACTGGCCTTAAAAAAACTTGAATTTTATACTTAATTTCATTTCTGAAATGCTCAGGACTTATGTAGTGCAATACTGTCAAAACTTCCAAATATTATGAGCAAAACTTCCAAATATTATGAGCAAAACTTCCAAATATTATGAGCAAAACTTCCAAAATCAGAGGCCAGGAAGTTCAAACTTCCAGTTTTCAAAAGTTAATGAAAGCCCTGGTAAACTGTCTGGATCTAGGACTATTTTAAATGATTCATTATTGGGAGATACGGCATTTTGCCACATGATGCTGTAAAACTAATTAGTTGCACAGCACATGGTGGTAATGAGCAGCCTTTGCGGAGGATTCTCGGAGTGATTACTAGCCATAAATGTTTTAGATGACCGCAATGATACTTGCATGAAAATATTTGTATGTATTCAACTAGAATTAACATATGTTATGATATCAATCAATTGCAGGAACTAGTAAATGACTTTTTTGTTCAACCATGTGGAAATATAATTGTGTACATGCGAGCATACATTCATACGTTATTAACAATCATGAGCAGATACAAGTTAAAAACAGTAAATTGTTTAAAGGAAACAACAACAGGTAAATAGTTTGGAACACTAATTTAAAAAAGTATACATAACCATATTAATATCTGATGACATAATATACTAAGCGTATTTATAACGTTCATAACTGACGATTAAGTATCACAGCAATAATTCCAGACGAAGATAATCATCCTATTTATTGTCTTCTTTATTTTCACATGAGATATTGTTATATGAGATGCCTATATTTTGGTTTTCAGCAAAAAAAATAACGCATTCACTTCAAGTCATTAATTTAAGTAATACATTTACCACATACAACAAAATAGTGTATTTATTAAATCTTCATACAGATACATGCATAGAATCTTGAACTAATATCTTTAATAAGTAATGAAAATCTGTGATGGCACTGATTTGTATGGACTGGCATCTGAAGACTAATTATCTCAGGCAGTCCCCTAATTCGGCCCCAGAACGACCTGACCCACAATCTGGAAGGATGTGGTGAGCACGTTGGAGTCCACAGAGCGGGCTTGGTTGGGCTGCTGACCCCCAACATGCACATCTATGTAACCTGAAAAACACCAAGTGAGGACAGTCATCTTAACTGTTTAAAAAGTTGAATGTTTTTGGAGGGGGGAAGCAATTTCTGTGTCTCTGTACAATATAGTGTGTTGAAATCTGTGAGGTAGAGAAAAATAAATA
The DNA here is from genome assembly GCA_027627225.1 of Congeria kusceri. NCBI lineage: Eukaryota > Metazoa > Mollusca > Bivalvia > Myida > Dreissenidae > Congeria > Congeria kusceri. The sequence continues at coordinate 22,445,387 of CM051024.1, forward strand.
CATCCTTGTGGGGTGCGTGGGGAGGTTTTGTGTGTAAAAAAAAGACTTGCACGAGAGGAGCTATTTTTTTTATTTTTTTTTTAAATACTTAATCTTTATTGAATGAGATACAATGAAGTTTATGACAGCTAAACAAAACACGCCACACATTGTATCAATACACGAATGTGTAAACCTACCTGGCTGGACCACAAATCCCTGGGCATCTGTCCAAACAGCCATCTGCTCTGGTGTTATGACAAACTTGAACTCCTGAGTTGATGCAGCATTGACAAAGTAGCGGTTGAAGCCTGCAAGCTGGAGCTGGGGCATTGTCTCATTGGTTGATCTCCAAGAAATGTACACTTGCACCACCTAGAAAGAGAAGGAAATGTACACTTACATGACCTAGAAAGAGAAGAAAATGTACACTTGCACCATCTAGGATGAGAAAGAAATGTATACTTGAACCACTTCAAGTGAGAAAGAAATGTACACTTGGACCACATAGGGTGAAAAAGAAATGTAAACTTGAACCACTTCAGGTAAGAAAGAAATATACACTTGAACCACTTAGGGTGAGAAAGAAATATACACTTGAACCACATAGGGTGAGAAAGAAATGTACACTTGGACCATCTAGGTTGAGCAAGACATGTACATTTGAACCACATGGGTGAGACGGGAATGTACACTTGGATTACTTTGGGTGAGAAAGGAATGTACACTTGGATTACTTTGGGTGAGAAAGAAATGTACACTTGCACAATCTAGGGTGAGACAGAAATGTACACTTGAATCACATGGGTGAGAAGAAAATGTATACTTGGATTACTTACGGTGAGAAAGAAATTTACACTTGCACCATCTTGGGTGAGAAAGAAATGTACACTTGAACCACTTAGGGTGAGAACAAATGTACACTTTGACTACTTAGGGTGAGAAAGGAATGTACACTTGGACAACTTAGGGTGAGAAAGAACCACCTAGGTTGAGAAAGACATGTACACTTGAACAACCTAGGTTGAGAAAGACATGTACACTTGAACCACCTAGGTGTAGAAAGAAATGTACACTTGTACCACCTAGGTAAAGAAAGAAATGCACACTTGAACAACCTAGGTTGAGAAAGAAATGTACACTTGAACCAGCTATGGTGAGAAAGAAATGTACACTTGAACCAGTTAAGGTGAGGCAAAAATGTACACTTGAACCACCTAGATTGAGAAAAAAATGTACACTTGTACTAGCTTTGGTAAGAAAGAAATGTAAACATGTACTTGCTATGGTGAGAAAGAAATGTACACTTTAACCACCTAAAGTGAGAACGAAATATAAACTAGCACTTTGCAGATGTTCAAGTGAATCATTCCTAATTGTATGTATAAAATAATTTTTCACCACCTTACATGTTTAAATTGAAGTAAGTTGTATTCACTTGTTACGTTGTACCAACTGATATGTCCACATTAATGTTAATATTAATACAGACTGGAAAATCAAATTACATTCAATTGTAATTAAGTAATGTCTAGTCCAATTGCATTATGTAAATTGCACATATAAGACTGGACGCTTTCAAATGAAAAAAGTGCATACATAGTTCACACCTGGATTTCATACAGTTAAAGAAATAGTGAAGTCATATAACCTCTAATAAATTACCCCCCCCCCCCACCCACCCCCTTGCACTCATCAACTGCTGAAAGATATCGGTGAGTACAAATTGGATTTTATGGAACATATTTTCATAGAAACCTTCCATAAGCTGTACCTCGTATGAATTAACTCCCCCTGCATTCATCAGCTGCCCAAAGAGATACTGGTCATCCCCTGCCTGTATCACCGGGATAAGGTTGACTGTGAGGTACTGGAACTTGGTGTACGAGAGGCCATAGCCAAACGGGTAGAGTGGCCTCCCTTTGAAGTACCGATACGTCCGAGCAGTCATCGTGTATTCCGTCATGGAGGGAATCTTGGAAAAAGGTCAAAGGTCATGTACGAGACTATCACTAACACTGGCTTTAAAGACGCAGTTCTATTCTAGAATCATCATGCAATTAAGAAATAACTATTCAAATAATAATTAACAAATAAAGTTAAAACTGTTGCAATTTAGTGTACTAAGTCAACAATTTTCTATGATATGACTTTGATATAGTGAAAACAATTTGTATTAATTATAATCAAAATGCAAACACACTTGAATAAGTGTGGTCTGTTGTTTATATTATAAAGACAATTACTGTAAGTTGTTTTTACTAAATCAAAGTTATATCTATGTATTGTTTTGACTTTATATACAGCATTATACTTTTTACTCTATTTGGTAATTACTATGCATTTATTTTGCATTTTATTATGATTTTGAAGTTTTATGTCCCTTTAACTGAAACATTAAACAATCCGATGCGTTAGACTTTAAACATACTTATTACTGGGTACATGTACCGTATTAAGATTATAGGAAACCTGAGATCTCGAGCACTTTATGAAAATTACAATAAAATTTTGTCAACACAAAGAGAGATCATAAACAACAATCATGCCCTTGTTTGATACAACAACAATTATTATATTTATATGCTACATGTAGTAGATCTATAGCATCAGATTATATTAGAAACCAAGAAATGACTGCACAGTCAGTGCCTTTCTCAGTGTTGTTTTTTTCATCTTTTGGCGGGGCCCTTCAGATGGGGAATTTTACGGCAAAAGAGGAATTATACTTTTTAGAAAAAAATTATTACATATTTATATTCTAATTTGTTATAAAACATTAATCAATTGTTTTGCTACAAATGGTAAATTAGATCATGCACTAAATTGTTTTGATGAAAGATTGCTGTGATTGTTTACAAAAATGCCTCTATCTTAGTAATTTTTTGTCCTATTTCGGTCAATTTTTTTCAAAATAAAGCATACATTCTGAGTGGAATTTATCTACAAACATGAGTCAAGTGAGATAATAAATTATAAGCTTACAGCTAGTAAGATGGTTGCAGGATTTATATCCCTTTACATATATATTCCTATAGCAATTATTATTTGCATCTATGACTTGCATGTGAGAATTTATTATGTCTATGGCAATAAGTTTATGTTGGATTTATTTGCATTTCTTTACAGTTATACTTCTGTACCAACAATTATTTGCATCTACGACTTGTTTGTGAGAATTTATTATGTCTAAGGAAATAAAATTATGTTGGATTTATTTGCATTCCTTTACAGTTATACTCCTGTACCAACAATTATTTGCATCTACGACTTGTTTGTGAGAATTTATTATGTCTAAGGCAATAATATTATGTTGGATTTATTTGCATTCCTTTACAGTTATACTTCTGTACCAACAATTATTTGCATCTACGACTTGTTTGTGAGAATATATTATGTCTAAGACAATTCGTTTATGTTGGATTCATTTGCATCCCTTTACAGTTATACTTCTGTACCAACAATTATTTGCATCTACGACTTGTTTGTGAGAATATATTATGTCTAAGACAATTCGTTTATGTTGGATTCATTTGCATTCCTTTACAGTTATACTTCTGTACCAACAATTATTTGCATCTACGACTTGTTTGTGAGAATTTATTATGTCTAAGGCAATAAAATTATGTTGGATTTATTTGCATCCCTTTACAGTTATACTTCTGTACCAACAATTATTTGCATCTACGACTTGTTTGTGAGAATATATTATGTCTAAGACAATTCGTTTATGTTGGATTCATTTGCATTCCTTTACAGTTATACTTCTGTACCAACATTTATTTGCATCTACGACTTGTTTGTGAGAATATATTATGTCTAAGACAATAAGTTCATGTTGGATTCATTTGCAGTTATAAGGTGTCAACACTTATCTGTGCATTTATAAAATTAAAACTCAAATAATTTAACATTGAGACTTGTATAGCAGCTATACATTTAATTGAAATACAACTGTAAACATAATTATTTTTTATAAACAGCAGTGTGTTGTTGTTATTTTCAACTGATGTGCGAGGATATGAAGCAAAGGTTATACATGTGCCTTGGACATTACTGAGAGGATATGAAGCAAAGGTTATACATGTGCCTTGGACATTACTGACAGGATATGAAGCAAAAGGTTATACATGTGCCTTGGACATTACTGAGAGGATATGAAGCAAAGGTTATACATGTGCCTTGGACATTACTGAGAGGATATGAAGCAAAGGTTATACATGTGCCTTGGACATTACTGAGAGGATATGAAGCAAAGGTTATACATGTGCCTTGGACATTACTGACAGGAAATGAAGCAAAAGGTTATACATGTGCCTTGGACATTACTGAGAGGATATGAAGCAAAGGTTATACATGTGCCTTGGACATTACTGAGAGGATATGAAGCAAAGGTTATACATGTGCCTTGGACATTACTGAGAGGATATGAAGCAAAGGTTATACATGTGCCTTGGACATTACTGAGAGGATATGAAGCAAAGGTTATACATGTGCCTTGGACATTACTGAGAGGATATGAAGCAAAGGTTATACATGTGCCTTGGACATTACTGTTATATGCTTTAAACAGGTATGTTACTCAATTCACAACAATTTGGTTTGTTCAGAAGGTCACAGGTTTAAGAATCAACCTTGATTGCTGCAGTTAATCATTATTTTTTGTGTTTAAGGTTTGTTGGTCATTTTAAGCCCTTTTGCGTTTAAACAGCAGTCAGAAATTTGTCATCAGATCGAACCACAATTGCCAAACAAACCTAAGGCAGCCGATGTTTTCATAATTCATTACAATAATATTTTGTACAGCCATGTTTTTATAAAAAGAAACCTTTTATTCAAGACAAACATTCAAACTTGTAGTCCTGGGCCCATATTCACAAAGCTCCTAAGGGAACTTAAGTAAATTTCTTAAATTCATAAAATTCCTTAAGTCTCTGGCTATTTCATATATACCTCTTTTTACATATCAATGGTTTTAACTAGTAAATATTGCTAAGATGTTTCATATTTTACCATTTTGTAAACAGAAATCAACAGATTTCTCATAGAAAATTTAATCTGAAATTTTCACTTAAGTACAACTTAAGTTAAGATTTCCCTTAGGAGCTTTGTGAATACCAGCCCTTGGCTATTTTGGTTTATGGGAGGGCCCATATTCACCAACTCATTTTTAGACTTAAGTATTAAGAAAAGTTTGTGTTTTTTGGGGGTGGGGAGGGGGGGGGTTCGCCGTTTTTAACAGTATTTCAGTCATATCACAGCGGTCATTTAACCTACTCACACTTTTCCTAAGCCGATCTAAGCGGTGACCAGTACTAAGTGCACATACCTATGCAAGTAACTGACAACTGCCCTACTTGAATCAGAGGTAGGGGGAGAATGGCCGAAGAAAGAATTTCATGACCAATCCCCACACAAGTTATGTGGCTGGGCTGGGGTTCGAACTCACGATCCCCGGATTGACAGTCTAGTGCTCTACCAACTGTGACTAAGACTAAAAAAAATGCTGGTAACAATGTCACTGAGGTCATTAAAAATCATTCTTAATCAACAATGCTAAATAATATGAGTTGGTGAATAGTGCGTATGATTCAACTAATAGCCTTTTTAGAACCAAGCAGTTTCAAGCTTATTGTTTATTCTAATGACTTATGTACAATAATGGGTTAACGACTAGGGCCCCAAAATGAACTCCGAAATTTCTTTCCGCCTACCTGGTCAGCAGTATTGTACCATGTGTAAGGTAACCGACCAGCCGGGCTGGCATCATCAGTTGCCATGGTAACCACATTGTACAGCGCCTCGCCAGTTGCCTGCGCCGGGAAGAAGCACTGCATGATGGCGGACACACGGGGGTCCATGTCTGCATCACTGATGTTGACTGGCCCAGCACTGAACACTAGCAGAAGTATGGGAACACCGGCGGCTGGAGAAAAGAAAGATAAGATAAAATAAAATGCACAGTTAGTGGAGTCAGGGAGCAAAATCATGGCAAGCTGGAACTCAATGGACAGTTCTAAGTAATTTAATGAAGAATTAAAGAGGGTATTTACCATCTTAAAACAGACAAAGTGACATAAATTAAACAGCCCGATAAAGTTAAATACCATATATTTTGATTTAAAATGGAAGAAAAGTAAATAAGAACCATTGTTGTAAAACGCATAAACGGCAACTTTTTGATCACAAACTAGTTTTTGATTGTATATACAAAAACTCCAATACATATATATACATAGACTTGACTGTTGTTTTAGGTTACACAACACTAATAAACGATGCAAAAGTTGACACTCATATTTGTTGATTTATTAAATATTTTATTGTTTCCTTCGTCATTGTCTGATTTTAAATTATATAGTCACTTTTATCAGCTCATTTTGAAAATAATTGATAGGAAAGATGGTACATACACACTTTAATGGCAAATAAGGAATAATGGGACAATACTCAATATTTTTTTATGAAGAGTAAATGACAAGTAACTTAATGAAGAAAACAATGGAAGTTGTGAATTAAAGGACAGAAATCAACAATTTGATGAGGAATTAATAGCAACATAGGAATAAAAAGATAGTACTCAATAATTTGATGAAAAACAACTTGCACGTTGTGAATAAAGAGACAGAACTTCACATAAGATGTAAAATTTAAGTGACAAATTTTTCTCATAACTATGGACAAAAAATATATCACCTGTATTGCATAAGTAAAAAGTTATTGATAACCCACTTTAGCTACATAAGTAATTATTACTTAACATTAAACTTAATTTGCACATCTTTGCAAATGAATACCCATTACTAAAATTTATATTCAATTTGAAGCCTTGGTTTTGCAGTCATTCTCTTGCTGATTTATAGACTTCCACCTTTGAAACCACAGAAACAATTGTAATAATGCTACAACATTAAAACTTTACTCTGCTCTGACTTACAGAATTTGTAAAAAGCGAAGTTAAATCGAATCAATGCTGTGTGAAAAATAGAGCAATTAAACTAGGATAATTATTTCAACATGCTGTGAATTTCAAACAACATCAAATGAAGTTAGGGACATTGTAAAAATATCAGCAGAATTTTGTTGAAGAAGAATGCAAAACATAATTGAATCTGCATTAATTTACCCCAAATCCAAAAAAATATTCAAATGAAATCTAAGTTAATGAAACATCTTCAAGGATGAAAATATTGTTGTCTAATTCAATGCTACATCATATCTGGCAAAACAACATTTCTAGATGCTTTTAAGTGCTTTGGATTGGATAATAATCAATAGGCAAAGAGACATAGGAGGCGTGTCGTGGGAAAACCGGGCCTAATGCAAGTGCGTAAAGTGTTGTCCCGGATCATCCTGTGCAGTCCGCACAAGCTAATCCAGGACGACACTTTCCACCTACAGTGGATTTATGTTTAGAAGAAACTTCCTAGAAACAGAAAATACCATAAAAGCGGACAGTGTCGTCCCGGATCAGCCTGTGCAGACCGCACAGGCTGATCTGGGACGACACTGTCCGCACATGCATTAAGCATGGTTTTCCCATGGCACACCTCATACGTATTTTACAGACCACTACAATGATAGAAGCTGATTTACATTCCTGTAGAAATACAACCTCCTCGCTGAGATCTGACTGGTTACGAGCATAGCTCTCATAAAATCCCTGCTGTCTGAGTCATAACAAACCATGTGATGATGATCGATTAAAATCTACTAATTATTATTTATGGTTTAAATTAGCTTTTTTTTTTTCCTTTTTTTTTTTTCATTATTGACTGCAAACGATATACAAAAAGTCCAATTATGTAGACAATTGCACTGAGTTGCATTAAATAAGTAAAAAGTTACAAATACGTAATCCTTCCCGATCTGGAAGGACTCTACTTGCGACGGCGGTGGTTACTGTTAACCGAAAGGGGAAGTAACTGCTGCATGGAGTTTGGTTGAAATATTGCTGCTGGCTTACCATATTTTATGACATCTCGTATGATCTGGGACTGTTGGCCAGGTAACATCATGTCACTACGATCATTTCCCTCTGACTCGACATCTTGACCTTGGGACATAGAAACAGAAAACCTGATTATATAAAATAATAATATTAAAATAACATAAGGATTAGAAACATTACATTTTAAACTGCCATGTTCAATTTTTTTCTTATGCCCAAAAAGGGAATTTCAAGGGCATATACTGGTATATAGGATCTGGCATGAGTTGTCTTTATATTTTTATTAAACGAGTTCAGAAAATTTGTTAGTAAGCGAGCCTGTTATCACATGCTCAAACAGTGTAAAATTGCAAGTTACTTGCTTCATTACAGTTTCTGACTCAAATATTTTGTCAGTCAAATAACGTCAGAATTAATGTTATTGGCGTCATACTTGTAATACATGACGTATGTAAATAAGTGATGAGTCTAGCCAATAGAAATGCTCGGTAAGTTATCATACCCATGTGTAAGATAACGAGAGGGCCATGATGGCCCAAAGTGCTCACCTGAGAACTGGTACAGATAAAGACCATACTGTTGCGACAGGTTTGAAAATTAAGGTATCTGAACAATACGCAATTAGGGGGATAGGATCGATTTGATTTAAAACATAGGTTAGTGCAATGGGCTAACTAAAGTACAAGTTGCATAGTGGATGTGCAGTGTTTTTGCTAATGGTTCTCAAGTCATTTTTCTAAATGATGTTCCTGGTCCAATCTTGCTTATATTCGATTCCAACTGTAATATCATGGTCATAGACAAACTGTGCAAGATTGGTGAAGATTGGATGAAAAATTAAGTCTCTATCCTAAATAATGTCAATTTTTGTATATTTTTTCATCAACAAAGGGCAATAACTCTGGTGTTTGAAACACAATCTGACCCATTTTTGGCGTCTGCTGAGATCTGATGGTCATACACAAACTGTGAAAGTTTGGTTAAGATTGGATGGAAAATAAAGTCTTTAGAACGGAAAAAAGGCATTTTTGCACTTTTTTGCATGAAAAAGGTGCAATAACTCTAGTGTTATTGCTGTGATCTGGCCCAATAACAATCCCGTCCAAGATTTTATGGTCATACACAAACTGTGCAAGTCTGGTTAAGATTGGATGGAATGTGAAGTCTCTAGCTAGAGAGAGAAACAAATTGTTGACAGCACACGGACGACATACGACGGAAGACGGCCGAAGCAGGAGAGGTCCCCTATACCAATAGTTCATTGTAAAAAATATTCGTAATGAGTGTATTACATGGAAAACGAGTAATTAAAAAATCTACATGTGCGTCCATCCATTTTTCTGTCTGTCAGTTATGTTTGTTTTGTATTTAATAACTTCATACAATAATAAACAGAATTGAGAGAAAGTGAAAGACTTAGAGCCATAACTCTTTAATCAAAAGTGTTCTTTTATCATGCCAAATGTGGATATGGTCTTCTTAAATATACAAAATATAAGGTTTATTAGACTTTTTATAATACGAGTTCAAGTTTTTTAAGTACAAAATGTATTACAATCTTCTTATAACAGGAAATCGTACAGAAATTAAAATTATTTTAACATCAATTATTGAAATAAACACAAGAAGGGTGACTTACCTGTGCCAATGCAAATCACCACCAACTGTGTGTTCTGTACAGCCCCCTTAATGCTGTCGGATGAATAGTTGGTGCACTTGGTATCGGTGCATCCTGCCGCATAGTTCACTACGTCGGCCATGGGTTTGAGCCCCTGGAGAGGCGTGGAGGCGTACTTGGGGTCCGGGTCGGCCGCATAGTCCCCATATATCTGAACAAGGTTGTCAGCCATTGGCCCAACCACCTGTTGGTGTAACAGTCCGATATAATACCGGTATTTTAAATTATTATCAGACATTCTTGTGAAATCGTGAAATCATCAATGTTATGTGTCATTATAAGTACAAACAAGTGCTGTCACTATCACGTGACATATGCCCTCAAATGCTCTTCAGTAAGTGCAACATTTACACTAAAATACATCTTTGTAAATAAAAGTAAACGAGAATGTAAACTTAATTACTTCAGTCAAAATGGCTGCTCTGGAAAATCTTGTATTCGAGATATTGGATTTCATGAAAAAATTAAACTAAAAAAGTTAAAAAAGGGGCATAAATCTGTCAAACAGAGTAATGGTTTCTCTGGTGGAGACATTGATAGTGAAGAAGTATTTCAAGTTTCAAGTAAATACCTCTGATAGTATTCAAGACATTGGAAATTATTAAAAACTTTAACATTGGCCGGATGGACTAATGGAAGTACGGACAGACGGTTCGATTTTAATATGCCCTCCTTCGGTCGCATGAAATGGTAACAATAATGGTATTAAATTAATAGCTATAAAAGAATAATTTCTTGGCAGATTATAGAACTGACTTGTTGAGTAAAGAAAAGGTTCACCATTTCCAAAATAGTTAACGCGTTAACAATTAAAGTCATTAAAATCTTCATCTATGGTAGCCTGCAAGTTAAATAAATACAATATACCAATGCATGTCAAATTCCTTTCCAGTTACAAGAAAAAATATTCTTTTCACATGTGCACCATTTTAAATGTAGCAAAACATTTATTTTCTTAAACTTACAGCTATATTATTGAAGTGCTTTTTGATGGGCAGTAAGCCATCTGCATTCTTCAACAAAACGAAGGTCTGCATGGCCGCCTTCACCGCCAGGGACCGATGTTCTGGGCTCTGTACCAGGGACAGGTTGTACTGCAGGTAGGGGTTCATCTCCGGGGGGTCAAACTCCCCCAGTCGCATTCGGGTGTAGAAAAGGGGCTTAACTCTTTCCCTGACTAGGATTTCGGATAGCTTCCCTTGATTTACTGCATCAACTGAAATGCATCAAATTGTTTTTGGACTAGAATCTTTTCCAGCATCAACTCAAAAATTAATGCATTAAATAGTTTTTACTTTAAACTTAATATTGATAAATTCTTTTGTTTTAATTGCATCAACTCAAATGCATGAAATTGTTTTTACTATTATACTAAAAATTGATAAATTTTCTTGTTTTTGTTTTTGCACTAGGATTTCCAATATTTTATATATTTTTTATTTTATTTTTACTACATCAATAGAAATATATTAAATTGTAAGTAGACTCAAGTAATCGACAATCTGAATTGTTTAGTGGTCTCTAACAACATAAATTAGCTTCATCTTTAAGAAGGGTTTCTTTATTAAAGCAATTAAATGTACACAAACATAACTATCTGCAATATAAAATTACAGGTACTAATTCAATTTCTAAAATATATGAGGCGCGTCGTGGGAAAACCGGACTTAATGCATGTGTGTACAGTGTCGTCCCGGATTAGCCTGTTCAGTCCGCACAGGCTAATCCACGACGGCACTTTCCGCTTTTATGGTATTTTCTGTTTCAAGAAAGTCTCTTCTAAACATAAATCCACCGTAGGCGGAAAGTACTGTCCCGGATTAGCCTGTGCAGACTGCACAGGCTAATCCGGGACGACACTTTACGCACATGCATTAAGTCTGGTTTTCCCACGACGCGCCACAATTATTATGATTGCTTTTGACTGTGTTTATTTGTTTTCATTATTTTTTAAATCTTTAAGACTTATGTTTTCTTACATTTTTTTGCATGTATGTACATATAAACTATTTTTATTTAATAAAAAAAAAAAGCCTTAAATAAAAAAAATATATTTACCATAAACACACAAATGTAAAATAAATTAAATTTTATTCTGAAAACGGCCATTTACAAAATAAAACACCACCATGCACATGTAAATAAACAAAAGCAACATCATAAATGATATTAACATGTGTCTAAAGTGTCCCTTCACCCACCTATAGTAGCATACACTGCCGGATTATTTCCAGACAGTTCAATGTTGCATCCAGCCGCCACGCTAGCAGCGGCAGCATCAACTAGCGAGGCCTTGTAATTGTGCCAGTATATTATGTTCTCCAGTGCTCCCTCGTCACTAATTACGTAGCCCTTAAAGCCCCATTCTGCACGCAATTTTTCAGTTAGTAGCTCGTGATTAGCGCAAGCCGGGATGCCATTGACACTAAATAATAGATACATGGTAATAGTAAACAAGAGCACCACCTACGGGTGCTGGACACTCGACTTTCTCATATTTGATAGTACTCTAGGCTTTTGTTTATAGAATACGTTTATCAATGTCATGAAGTATTTTGAATTTCAAGTAAATACCTCTGATAGATATTAAAAAATTTGACCTAAAGCAAAAATATCTAAGTTGAAAAGAAGGGCAATAACTCCACAAAAATCCTTGATATAGTTACCTCATCTTGTCTACAGAATGGGTTCATAACTTTGATAAAGTTTTTTTGTGTTTCAAGTCAATACCTCTTATAGATATTCTGATATTTGACCTAACGCAAAATTTCCAAGTTGAAAAAAGGGCAATTACTCAAGCAAAATCCTTGATAGAGTTACCTCCTCTTGTTACAGAATAAATTCATCACTGTGATCAAGTGCTTTGAGTTTCAGGTCTATACCTCATATAGGTATTCAGAAATTTGACCTAAAAGAAAAATTTTAAGTTGAAAAAAGGGTAATAACTCCAACAAAATCCTTTAAAGAGTTACCTCTTCTTGCCTGCAGAATGGTGTCAGCACCATAAACAAATACCTTGAGTTTCAATTTAATGTTATTGAGAAATTTTATATTTGCCAAAAACTTGTTAAAATATGCTAAAGTTGCAAGTCCAAACAAGGGCAGATAACTCTGGAAATACAAATCACAGGGTTACCTGTCTTGTTGTAATTGAGTACCATTTTTAAAGTGAAAAAGTATTGAAAGCTTCAAATGGATACCTTTAATAGTTTGTGAGAAATGGACTCTGACAAAACACTGTACCAAAAAACTGTACCAAAAAACTTAACTAACGCAGACGCTGGCACTGATGCAGACCCTGACGCAGATGACAGGGCGACAATAGCTCGACTATTTTTCTTTGAAAAGTCAAGCTAATAAAAATAATAAATGTATCTCAGGACAGCACGCTGACTATTCAAACCTCTTTGTCAGAGTTACGGGCCTTGGTCAGTGATCTTATATAATGGTACTGAAGACATGTGTGAAGTTTTATTGAATATCTGAAGTTGATATAAAGATATGAAGTTGTTGCATGCAAACTTTAACCTGAATTTTCTAAGAACAAAAACGGGCATAATTCTGCTAAACTGCATGTGAAAGTAATGGGCCTTGGCCATCGACCTTATATAATGACCATGAATACATTTGTAAAGTTTTAATTTAATATCTGTAGTCGATATGGAGATATAAAGTTGTTGCACACAAACTTTAACCTGAAAAAGGGTCATAATTCTGCTAAATTGCAGGACAGAGTTATGGGCCTTTGTCAGTGACCTAACATAATGACCCCAAAGACATGTGTGAAGTTGCAATTGAATATCTGCAGTAGTTACAGACATATGTCATTTTTGCAGGCAAACCTTAACCAGAGCATTACGCAGACGCTGACAGGTGAGTAGTATAGCTCAGCCTATTCGGTGAATAGTCAAGCTAAAAAACAAATATTATATAAATAACACATGGCTGAGAGGGTGATAAACAAAAATATCAACCCGAGAAATGTTATATCAACCGAGGCAGTAGCCGAGGTTGATATGACTTTTCAAGGGCTGATATTATTTATATCACCCTCTCAGCCATGTGTTATCAATTTTATTACACCGAACAATCCGTATACCACTTTAAAATGATAGTAGCTTCGTGATTTGTTTCACCATTACTTTAATGTAGACTCTAGTAATAAATGCTACTTAAGCCAAGGCTTGACATTACCATTTCACAATACAATAGCTATCTAGTTAAAACATTGCAGAATCAGCCTTCCGTACTTTCCAATGCTTCGCAGACATGACCTTAACCTTTTACCGGCATGACCATTGAGTGTGTATGTAGCTCTATATTTAGACGTGTCAGTTTTAAAGATGGTGTGACCGCTTTGAAGTTTCTGCAGTGCATTAAATTAAATCGGTTATAAACATGGCGAAATACGAGCAAATGTTATCGTGTGATTCAAAAAGGAAAAATATACAGTTGATGGAAAGTATTTAATGGATTTTCAGATCACATAACGGACAAACGGACAAATGTGTGGCATAATCTGTAAACAGATTGTGCAGTAACGACACAAACCAGTTTTCAATGGGCTGATATTATTACATAGGGTTGTGTTGTGTCGTATTTAAACACAGAATTAAAGAAACCATCCAGCGGTGATGTCTAAAATTATTTTGGACGCCAATATTGATAATCGGATACGTTCTGACCAGTCATGGCGATTTCAAAATCACATCACTTTCTGGTTAGCGCGAATCACGTGAAATACTGAATAAAAAAATGTTAAGCTTTGTGGAAACGAAAAGGAATTGCAAATGCTTGTAGCTGGATATTAATTGCATAAATACCGTGGATTGACGTCAGCCCTTTGGAGGTAAAAGTTTCATAGTGGTTCAATTTTGTTTTGTTTTGAAAAACAAATCGCTGTTCTATTTTTAGCTCCGCGCGAGGGTGATATGAAAAAAATATTACCCTGGGATATAACTTTTGGTCTATGGACAAAATACACAGAGTGGTCACGTGAGGTGTAATAAAATGAAATAACTTTCTGATTCAAAAACATATTAATTTTTTACTTATTTTAAGAAAAAAAAGATTTGCTTTTATATGCGCATTGATGAAGTTTACTTCAATAACAACTGTAAATTTACAACAACTGCAAATGAATTAGACCACTGAAAGTGGTCTTCAAAATAAACAAGGATTTACAAAACCCAAAAACAAACAAGACACTGTGTTTGATAAACACACATGCCCCCAGTTAGCGTTGGACAGCCCATTTGAATTATTCCAATAAGTCCAAATTAGGTCAAGGTCAAAGTATGGTTGGGTGATAATGGGTGGATTGGCGATGGTCATAAGCAACAACTGTGCAAGTATCCAAGTGTGTAGCAAGCGGTGCTGGTCTTAGACGAAACGGTAAAATCTAGTAACAAAGCAACAGTCCATTTGAATTATAAGATCAAGGTCAAGGTTTAAGTGAGGTTGGGTGATATGGGTTTTGATAGGGAATGGTCATAAGCAACAACTGTGTACGTATCCAAGTGTTGTAGCAAGCGGTGTTGGGTCTGCTTAACCTCGTCACAGAGGGATGGAAGGACGGACGGACAGGACAATCACTATATACTTCCCACATCAAGATGCTGGGGGCATTAAAAGACAACATAAGATAAAAAGAACTATAAAGAAATCTCAAATACTAATTGCCTAATTTAAGCAGTTTTCAAAACTATCGTAAATTAAAGCAGTTTTTCATATTTTTTCTGATCGCAAACCTAATTTAAATCAGTTCTTTGTGTCACAGACAAAGCTCGCTATCCCAAACTACTGGCAAAACTATGAACTAAATAACTAACTTAATGAACTATACATAACTATTGACATACACAACGACAGGTACTTACTTATTCACTAAACAACTATGCTCTTAATAAACAGTACAATTAAGTGCTGAGTATTGTGCCTTAAGAAATACTGCTCCAGAGAACAATGATGAAAGAAAGATTTGTATTCTGAAACTCACTGAAATGTGATAGAACTGAATCTGTGCATAACGAGGTTAGGATTTTTTTCTGTTTAAATGTATATCAATTTAACAAATATGCTAGGAAAATTTAAATCTATTTAACATATTTGTTTAGCTTTTTTGCTAATTAAGTTAATAAATGAGTGAATACAATTTTGCAGATTTAATTGTTATAACTAACACGGCATCATGTGAAATCCGAAGTCCAAAACCATTCCTGTTAAAATATGGACACATTATTATAACATATGAGGCGCGTCGTGGGAAAACCGGGCTTAATGCATATGCGTAAAAAGTCGTCCCGGATTAGCCTGTGCAGTCTGCACAGGCTAATCCGGGACGACACTTTCCGCCTACAGTGGATTTACATTTAGAAGAGACTTCCTTGAAATAGAAAATACCATAAAAGCGCGAAAAGCCATCCCGGATTAGCCTGTGCGGACTGCACAGGCTAATCCGGGATGACACTGGATCCAGACAGTGATCTGGATCGCCACCAAATTGAATCATTTGTTCATTGGCCCATTACCAAATTTCCCAGAAAATTTCATGCAACTGAAAATCTTTTGCGTAAGGTTTCTAACAGTTTTGAGGTAAATTAAAAATTTCCTCCCAAGTGGTGATAATTACCAGTATGTTAATGATATACATACAATATAAATTATTCTAACATGATACTCGCTAATTTTTCTATAGACAAAGACCAAAATGATCGTTGTTAAATTACCCAATAAACTATGCAAAAAGAAGTTCTATTCTGAGCGGATCATAATAAAAAGCAGTTCCAAATACAAGTTAACTGCAAAAATATATGTCAATAATGTTAGAATCAACTTAATTTTTGCATTATCGTTGTTTATCAGACAATAAACAACTTTGTCGTTTTGATGCATGGCTAATAAACAACTTGGGCTAACCCCCTCTTGGTTTGATTCCAACGCATCAAAACTCCAAACTGTTGTTTATTGGCCGATAAAGTCACACTGTGACAGGCTATGAACAATTAACGAATGGTTACCAAACTATTTGGATACCACCCTACATTACCAAAGGTTACATTCCAATAATATATGAAGTCCACTCCATTTTGCCAGAGACATGCGCCATTCCTGAGGTCAAAATGATGGCTTTCTGAGTAATATGCAAACCTAGATTGCCTGCACAGAACATGGCAAAGAATGAATAGTTTCTTCTTATTTCAGCAAAATTTTACGAAATAAAACATTGCAATTCAGATTTTTTTTTTAATTATCGGAAATATTCACTCGATGACATGTTAAGTTTTCCTAAGGAGCCTAAGCCCCGTCTTATCAAAGATATTATGACAAGTTTAAGTTACCACTGAATTTTGTAGTTAAAAAAAATAGACATTTATGATCAGTATTGTCCAGAAATAAAGGACATGTGAAAGATACCAAAGAAATAAATAGAATTACTGAAATAAAGTAAACAAAGATGTTGGTGCTTAGCATTTATGCTTCCTCAAAAATTGTATAGTAATGTAAATATGCCCAACGATGTTTAAAAAGACGGGTCCTTTATGAATGTCAGCCCTTAATGGGACTTGTTCACAGATTTTCACATTTTTTGAAGTATGCCCTTAAATGTTTTAACTTGACAGATTTAAGCATCGGAAATAAAAAGCTATAAGTATAATAACAAGAAAAGTATTTAGAAAAAAAAGGAATTAAAAAAAGTAGTCCACTGGGGTTCGAACCCCGTACCTTAAGATTAAAAGTCTACCACCATAACCACTCAGCCATTCTGACTTCTATAGCTCACCTTGCATTATTTACTTTATGCAAGTGTTCCACGTGATTTCAACAGTTTAAACGAAAACGACAGAAACACTCCAAATAATTCCATCGTTAAGCATTACAAACGCTTTATAATTTATCAATTTCAACTGATGATTACTCTTTAACGAAATGGTTTTTACTGGATATTTCTAGGTCCATAGTGTCATTTTGCTCCCTTGTATACACTGTCCTTTTATTTTTGTAATCGGTGACAAAAAATGAAAAATTGTCAATGGGTCAATCTGTGAACAAGTCCGTTTAACAGCAACTAATTTGCTTCACAGAAATATTGCATTAGATGAAATGTCATTTATAACTAAATTAATTTGAAACCATTTTTTTTTACATCATTAAAAGGGTCATACTTAGCAGATTTGCTGATCTACATTAATTTGCGACAACAACCTGTACAAGATTTAAAACACATAATGATAAAATCACTTAAAACATGTTAAAATTTATCTGTTCAACCATCCAAATGCATTACCTTTTTCAATAATGCAAGCTAAAGGCTGAAAACTTTCCCAAAATATTAAAATAACAGTCTTCATAAAATAATCACTCGCGTTCTGATTTTTTTCAAAAATTCTTAAGCATGTTATAAACTCGTGGTAATACACCTAAATGGCTCAACGTGCAGATTGGAGAACTCATGGTAATACATCTTAATGGCTCAACGTGCAGATTGGAGAACTCATGGCAATACACCTAAATGGCTCAATGTGTGGATTGGAGAACTCATGGTAATGCACCTAAATGGCTCAACGTGCAGATTGGAGAACTCATGGTAATACACCTAAATGGCTCAACGTGCAGATTGGAGAACTCATGGTAATACACCTAAATGGCTCAACGTGTGGATTGGAGAACTCATGGTAATACACCTAAATGGCTCAACGTGTGGATTGGAGAAATGGCTCAACGTGCGGATTGGAGAACTCACGGTAATACACCTAAATGGCTCAACGTGCAGATTGGAGAACTCATGGTAATACACCTAAATGGCTCAATGTGTGGATTGGAGAACTCATGGTAATACACCTAAATAGCTCAACGTGTGGATTGGAGAACTCATGGTAATACACCTAAATGGCTCAACGTGTGGATTGGAGAACTCATGGAAATACACCTAAATGGCTCAACATGCAGATTGGAGAACTCATGGTAATACACCTAAATGGCTCAACGTGCGGATCGGAGAACTCATGGTAATACACCTAAATGGCTCAATGTGCAGATTGGAGAACTCATGGTAATACACCTAAATGGCTCAACGTGTGGATTGGAGAACTCATGGTAATACACCTAAATGGCTCAACGTGCAGATTGGAGAACTCATGGTAATACACCTAAATGGCTCAATGTGTGGATTGGAGAACTCATGGTAATACACCTAAATGGCTCAACGTGTGGATTGGAGAACTCATGATAATACACCTAAATGGCTCAACGTGTGGATTGGAGAACTCATGGTAATACACCTAAATGGCTCAACGTGCAGATTGGAGAACTCACGGTAATACACCTAAATGGCTCAACATGTGGATTGGAGAACTCATGGTAATACAACTAAATGGCTCAACATGCAGATTGTATAACTCATGGTTATACACCTAAATGGCTCAAAATGCAGATTGGAAAACTCGTGGTTATACACCAAATTGGCTCAAGTTGCGGACTGGTGAACTCATGGTAATACGCCTAAATGGCTCAACATGCAGATTGGATAACTCATGGTAATACACCTAAATGGCTCAACGTGCAGTTTGAAGAACTCATGGTTATACTACTAAATGGCTCAACATGCAGATTGGAAAACTCATGGTTATACACCTAAATGGCTCAACATGCAGACTGGAAAACTCATGGTTATACAACTAAATGGCTCAACATGCAGATTGGAAAACTCATGGTTATACACCCACATCGCTCAACATGCAGTATGCCATATTCATGGTAAAGAAATATGGGTCTTTCTGACTAGTAGTCAGTTCTGTATTCAGACCTGCGGTGATAAGATTCATAGAATTCTTGTCTCACTGCAGCTACTGGCAAAGCAATGACCTTGGTTATAAAGATACATGGCTAAACATGGCTGCATGACATACTCATTGTGAAGAAATATGGGTCTTTCCGACTGGTCGTCAGTTCTATATTTAGACCAGCAGTGATAACATCAATGGCCGCCTCCATACTGTTGTTGGCATAGTGATGATAGAGAACAAGATTCTCAACTGCCTCCTCATCGCTAATGATGTAACCATGGAAACCCCACTCCTTGCGGGTTATGTCTGTTAGCAGCTTTTGATTGGCACAGGCTGGGATGCCATTGATTCTTCAAATGGTTGAAACACTTGTATTAGATTATGCACACATAAACAAATTTTCAACATTAAGGTTTATAATCTCTAGGTCTAAATGGAATGCAAAAAGCAATTATGGACAGGTAAAGTTACATTTACCATGTATATAAAGCACCAAAAAAGTTCATTCTCAAGTATTAAATCAGATGCAAGAATAGCTTTTGAACAATAAAGATACATTTAGCTGTAAAAAAGTACAAAACAAAGAAACAATCTTGATGAATTTGGTGAACAATATTGAAAGTAATGGTGGAAAATACTAAATATACAGTGGAAACCCTCTTAACTGGATCCTCTCTAAACCAGAATCCTCTCCAAACCAGACAAAAGTTCCAGTCCAGTTTATTTCACGATACATTCATATACAAAATCTCCTCAATACCAGAAAAATCCCCTTAATTTCGGAAACCGGTCGAACTTTTTATCATAATTGGTCATTGTCAAGCATAAATTAACCCCTCAAAACCTTTCTGGTCTTAGTGTATCGCACCTTTGGCCTAGCTAGTGTCAAAGTTTGTTTACTGTGGATTAAGTCGCACAAAAATAAAACACTTGAAAATTAAGCCAAGTCTGAAAATCTCAAATCAATGTATAGTGTCTGTTAAAACATGGTCACAACATTAACTTGCGTTTTGTGCTTAATGCATTCTGGGAATTTAAATTATTCCAAATTAGTTCAGTACATGTACAAATGTAAGGGATCAAAGCATAATTCTTAACAGCGAATACCCAAACATATGTAGTAACAAGGTGGGCATAGAAAAGATAATGCAGTTTGCAAAAAGGTGATTGATTTTTAAAAGAAATCAAATAAAACGTTGATCAATATAGTGATATAGTGTGAAATTCATTTTCAAATTGAACGAGAAAAAGTGTATGTGCATGATTCACAATCGTGACATATTGAGTAAATTAAATATTTACAGATAAGATGGCATGTTCTATTGTTTTTAATATAACATAAAATGTTTAATAATGATAAATAAAACAATAAAAAGTGTTTAACACATTTGTGACATATTGGGTAAATTAAATATTTATTGAAATGATATGACATGTTGTATTGTTTTTAATACAACATTAAATGTTTAATAACGATAAATAACAAACAGAACAAAATGTTTCACTTATGTGTTTTCCAATGGTAGACATGGAATCATCAGTATCGTGGATTATTTACTTCCCCTCTAAACCGAAATCCCTTCTAAACCAGCATCCCCTCTTAACCAGAATCCCCTCTAAACCGGACTTTTTTCATGGTCCCCAGACGTCCGATTTAGAGGGTTTCCACTTTATAATGTTATTGTGGCAAATTATGATCCAAAGTCCCTTTTTTTAGACCATAATAAGGTACAGTACATTTTATAGAACAAACACTAACACATGCCTAAGGGTTACAGACCCAAACCATCAGAAAGTTTCAACAAAAAGTAGAAATTCATAAATATAAGATTTTATTAAATTATCATCTTGCATCCATGTTTATCTCTTAAATAACAATTCTAATATTGCTCCCTGTATACTCTGCACTCAGCTATCTAAAATTGACATTTAAACCAACAACAATAGCAATACAGAAATAGGCCTCAATCCAATTTGGAGGTAGACTAACATAATGAAATCTTCAGCGATAATGCACAAGACTGCCAATCGACTGAATGAATCTGAATGAATTCAAGTTCAAAACTATCTAGTTCTAAATTATCAAATTATCTAAAAGCTGTTAGCGAAATTGAAAACCTCTGCTTTATGGTGAATTTCCATTAGCATTGCAGGATTAAATTGAAGATTCGTTATTCTGCAATTAACCAGAATTTTTAGTAAAATTGTGTGCAGTTCATTGAATTGTGTAACACACATAATGTAAAAGTCGTGATTCTTGAACAACAGAGCAAAAATAGCAGAGTAATAAAATATTTATGGTATTGGATTTAATAAAAAAGAGATCATGTTTATGTTTTACAATGTACTGAAACAGTAAAAGTTGAAACTCAACCGCACAGCACCACATAATTGTTGAAACTCAACCGCATAGCATCATATAATTGTTGAAACTCAATGGCACAGCACCACATAATTGTTGAAACTCAACCGCACAGCACCACATAATTGTTGAAACTCAACCGCACAGCACCACATAATCATTGAAACTCAACCGCACAGCACCACATAATCATTGAAACTCAACCGCACAGCACCACATAATTGTTGAAACTCAACCGCACAGCACCACATAATTGTTGAAACTCAACTGCACAGCACCACATAATTGTTGAAACTCAACCGCACAGCACCACATAATTGTTGAAACTCAACCGCACAGCACCACATAATTGTTGAAACTCAACCGCACAGCACCACATAATCGTTGAAACTCAACCGCACAGCAGCACATAATCATTGAAACTCAACCGCACAGCACCACATAATCGTTGAAACTCAACCGCACATCGCCACATAATTGTTGAAACTCAACCGCACAGCACCACATAATTGTTGAAACTCAACCGCACAGCACCACATAATTGTTGAAACTCAACTGCACAGCACCACATAATTGTTGAAACTCAACCGCACAGCACCACATAATTGTTGAAACTCAACCGCACAGCACCACATAATTGTTGAAACTCAACCGCACAGCACCACATAATGGTGTCAGAATCAGGCACAGACACAGTATTTGAACGATTTTGTAGACATATTAGTTTAAATTCTACTGGAACTGTATATAAAAAAAATTGTTTGTCTCCATCTCCACTGTTTCTAAAAAATTCTATCGACATGTTGTTGGTACTAAAAATATATATTACAGATAAAACGGAGAGTATCCCTGTCTCTATTTATGCAAAATACTGTTGATATGACCCTTTGAGAAATTAAGAACTTCAGTAGATTTCAAAGGAAAATATAAAACATTTTGACATAGGAAGGACAGTGTACAGTCAGACAGACAGCAGCTTGTGCATAAACTAATTTCATTAAAATCCTTAAGAAATGAAGACTTTTTAGGAGATTTGATTGAGACACTAGAAACATTTTGACACTGAATTAGTGAAGGAAAGCATACAATGAGACAGCTGGGCATACAATAATTTTTAAACAATCCTTGAGAAATGACAACTACAAGGAGATTTGATAGGGATACTAGAAACACTTTGACATTTCAATCATGAAGGAAACCACACAGTGAAATTCCCAACTTTTCATTGAGAACTCGAAACACTTTGACACTGAAATCATGAAGGATAGCACACAGATGTTTGACAGGGATATGACAGAAATCTACTGTGAAACACACAGCATGGTATACAATAATTTCATAAAAATCCTTAAGGAATGATGTCTTTCGGGAGATTTCAAAGCGATACTTGAAACATTGACAGTGATATAGATGAGGCGAGAGGTTTCTTATTTCTTGGTTCTCGGATCCGCCAACCCAATTTTTGCCAAAAAGCAAACAAAAATAAATTGTAGACTGTAACCGATATCATAACAAAAGCAGTCGGAGGACAGCGCGCTCAACTTTTCTTGTGCTTGTCAGAGTTACTGGCATTTTTTTTCTAAAACAAGAAACATGGAAATTCCACAAAAACCAAATTTTCAAACGAAATGCATTAAAATCAGCACATCAATAAAATTTACAGTAATGGCAAACTTGACCTTGACCACACCCACCCCATATGCATTCCCAAGCGAGGTCTCGATATAAGGTATCTTTGTATTAAGTTTCATTAAAATATCACAATGCGTTCTTAAGTTATCGAGTGGAAACCATTTTTCTATGTTTAGTAACAGTGACCTTGACCCCACCCACCCCATATGCAATCCCACCCGAGGTCTCGATATAAGGTATCTATGTATTAAGTTTCATAAAATATCACAATGTGTTCTCAAGTTATTGAGTGGAACCCGTTTTTCTATTTTAGTAACAGTGACCTTGACCTTGACCCTATACGCAATCGCAAGTGAGGTCTCGACATAAGGTATGTATGTATTAAGTTTCATTAAAATGTCTCAATGCGTTCTTAAGTTATCAAGGGGAAACCGTATGTCTATCTTTAGTAACAGTGACCTTGACCCCACCCACCCGATATGCAATCCCAAGTGAGGTCTCGATATAAGGAATGTATGTATAAAGTTTCATAAAAATATCTCAATGTGTTCTCAAGTTATTGAGCGGAAACCGTTTTTCTATTTTTAGTAACAGTGACCTTGACCCCACCCTCCCCATATGCAATCCCAAGCGAAGTCTTGATATAAGGTATATATGTATTAAGTTTCATTAAAATATCACAATGCGTGTTCAAATTATTTAGCGGAAACCATTTTTCTATTTTTAGTAACAGTGACCTTGACCCACCAACCCCATATGCAATCCCAAGTGAGGTCTTGATATAAGGTACCTATGTATTACGAATTATTAATATATCTTAATATGTTCTGAAGTTAATGTTATTTTTAGTAACAGTGACCTTGACCCCACCCACCCCATATGCAATCCCAAGCGAGGTCTCGCTATAAGTTATCTATGTTTGAAGTTTCATTACAATAGCTTAGTCCGTTCTCGAGTTAGAGAGCGGAAACAAAAAGTTGAGAAACTAGCTTACCGAAAAACTTTTTAAGGGTAAAAAGGCCCATAATTTTGACAAATTTCAAACTAGAGTTACCAAACTTGGCCTATAGGTTCATTTTAATGTGGGGATTAATTATTTTAAGTTTGAATGAAATCCCTCAAGCCATTCCTGAGAAACTAGCTTACCGAAAAACTTTAACCTAGCTCAGACGGCGACGGCGACGCCGGGGGGAGTAGAATAGCTTGCCTTTTCTTCAAAAAGTCGAGCTAAGACACCTTGTGAAAGGGTTTCAACCTGTTACACGGAATGCAAAAAAATATTAATGTCATGGTTATCATGTAGTGATTAACTTAATGTTGTGTAATATGATTTTCGTAAGTAATAATGCACTAAAATTTTAATATCAATGCCCATTTCTATTTGTGAAATTCTCATCCCAAATTTACTCAATTCTGTGTTGTTGTTTTTTTTTTTTTTAATTTATTTATTTTCCCTCCTACAACCGGACACTTTTCCAAAAATGTCAGAGAACCAAGAAATAAAAAAAACTCTGGCCTAATGAAAGACTACAATGGCACAGACAGCAAGGTATACACACTTGTTGAAACTGCACATGAGGCTGAAGGAGCCGGCCAGTACACACTGGCGGAACGCGGGCAAGAAGGTCAGTCGCCAGTCTCTCTCGCTGACCTGCAGAGAAATGGTTATAAAAAGAATGATGTATGTGATTGTTTTTGTTATTACTGTTTGGGATAACATTGGAGAAAACAGATGCTATTAACATGGATGTGGTTGTTAATTATTGGTATCAAGATGATGATTATGTTAGAATCTGATACTAATAACAATTATTGTGAAGATAATGATACAGATCATAATGATGGATAATGAAGAAAACTGGTGATAATGACAATGGTTATTGGATTACAATATCAGTTATGGTAATGATGATGGCATGTAGGTGATGCAGATGATACTGATTATATGCTGATCAGGATAAAGATAACAGTAATAGAGACAAAGAATGAAAAGCAACATGTTTGAAGCTATAAGTCAAAGCACCAATTGCAGTGTTCCAAATAGCTCATATAAGACATGGTCCATGCTGGTTCAATACCTCTATTGTATTATAGACATGCTTCATGCATGTTGTATAGTAACAGCTACTGAATAAATGCCTTGCCTCATGCCAGTTTTTACAAGTTCTTTGTTGACAACAATTGAATGCCATTTCCATAGCAACTGCAATTGTATTTATGACTTGTTCCATGTCATTTCCAAAGAGCCTGCTATGATATTTATGACTTGTTCCATGTCATTTCCATAGCAACTGCAACTGTATTTATGACTTGTTCCATGCCACTTCCATAGCAACTGCTACTGTATTTATCATTTGTTCCATGCCACTTCCAAAGCAACTGCTACTGTATTTATGACATGTTCCATGCCACTTCCTTAGCAACTGCTATTGTATTTATGACTTGTTCCATGCCACTTCCATAGCAACTGCTACTGTATTATGACATGTTCCATGTCACTTCCATAGCAACTGCTACTGTATTATGACATGTTCCATGCCACTTCCATAGCAACTGCTACTGTATTATGACATGTTCCATGCCACTTCCATAGCAACTGCTACTGTATTTATGACATGTTTCATGCCACTTCCATAGCAACTGCTACTGTATTATGACATGTTCCATGCCACTTCCATAGCAACTGCTACTGTATTATGACATGTTCCATGCCACTTCCATAGCAACTGCTACTGTATTATTAAATATTCCATGCCACTTCCATAGCACCTGCTACTGTATTATGACATGTTCCATGCCACTTCCATAGCAACTGCTACTGTATTATGACATGGTTCATGCCACTCCATAGCAACTGCTAGTGTATTTATGACTTGTTCCATGCCACTTCCATAGCAACTGCTACTGTATTATGACAAGTTCCATGCCACTTCCATAGCAACTGCTACTGTATTATGACTTGTTCCACGCCACTTCCATAGCAACTTCTACTGTATTATGACACGTTCCATGCCACTTCCATAGCAACTGCTACTGTATTTATGACTTGTTCCATGCCACTTCCATAGCAACTGCTACTGTATTATGACTTGTTCCATGCCACTTGCATAGCAACTGCTACTGTATTATGACATGTTCCATGCCACTTCCTTAGCAACTGCTACTGTATTATGACATGTTCCATGCCACTTCCATAGCAACTGCTACTGTATGTATGACTTGTTATGTGCCACTCCCATAGCAACTGCTACTGTATTATGACATGTTCCATGCCACTTCCATAGCAACTGCTACAGTATTATGACATGTTCCATGCCACTTCCATAGCAACTGCTACTGTATTATGACATGTTCCATGCCACTTCAATAGCAACTGCTACTGTATTATGACATGTTCCATGCCACTTCAATAGCAACTGCTACTGTATTATGACATGTTCCATGCCACTTCAATAGCAACTGCTACTCTATTATGACATGTTCCATGCCACTTCCATAGCAACTGCTACTGTATTATGACTTGTTCCATGCCATTTCCATAGCAACTGCTACTGTATTATGACTTGTTCCATGCCATTTCCATAGCAACTGCTACTGTATTATGACTTGTTCCATGCCATTTCCATAGCAGCTGCCATATTTATGATTTGTTCCATGCCATTTCTATAGCAACCGCTATTTCTTATATGACTTGGTACATGCCATTTCCAAAGCAACATACCTACCACAAAAACACCACAAAACATTCACTCACACAACCATCCCACAAGGCCAAGCATTATAATTGTTAATTCAGAGGTGCATTTAGCAAACGAAACAACATTGCATTCAGAGGTGCATTAGCAAAACAAACAAACATTGCTTGTTGTGCCTTCTAGGATTTCATGTTGAATGCTAATAATTGTAATGGATTTAGCATAATGTTTATCCCAAGATAGCTGCACATGAAATCATATTCAAATGTAACAGAGTATGCCAATTGTACTTTTGTAATATTTGATACAAACACACTGTACTGTTTATATTTATTGTAGTTGCACATAACACTGTCTATCTTAATTGTTACTGTTTATGATACTGTATATCTATACTTGTAACTGCACATAATAGTCTACATATACTATAGCTGCAACTAATATTGTACATCTATTGTAGCTGCATTAAATAAAATATATATCTATCACTGCTGCACATAAAACAGTATACCGTAATCGATTATAGCTGCACATAATACTGTATATCCATATCTATTATAACTACATATAATAATGTATACCTTATATAGCTCCACATAATACTGTACATGTATTACAGTTGCTCATAACACTGTTTACCCATATTTATCATAACTGCATATATTATGTATATATATTACAGCTGCACATAATACTGTACATCTATTATAGCTGCACATAATACTATATACCCATATCTATTATACTGCACATGAGATTATACTGAACACCTACTGTAGCAAAATGTACTTCAAATATAGTACTTTTTATAGATAAACAAACCGACTCAACAATTAAAACTACTGTAATGTGCACACAATATTGAATACCTTTTGCAGTGACACATAACAGTGTATACCTATTGTAGCTGCACATAACAGTGTATACGTATTGTAGCTGCACATAACAGTGTATACCTATTGTAGCTGCACATAACAGAGTATACCTATTGTAGCTGCACATAACAGTGTATACCTATTGTAGCTGCACATAACAGTGTATACCTATAACAGTGTATACCTATTGTAGCTGCACATAACAGTGTATACCTATTGCAGCTGCACATACAGTGTATACGTATTGTAGCTGCACATAACAGTGTATACCTATTGTAGCTGCACATAACAGTGTATACCTATTGTAGCTGCACATAACAGTGTATACCTATTGTAGCTGCACATAACAGTGTATACCTATTGTAGCTGCACATAACAGTGTATACCTATTGTAGCTGCACATAAGGCTATATGTACCCGCTTTCACACAAGCTCTGAATGCAGGCAAGAAAGTCAGGCGCCAGTCCCGCTCGCTCACCTGAACCAAAACCACCGATACAATTACAACATGTTATAACAGACAAGACACACATTGGTCTACACCAAATATGCCCGATATAGACAAATATATGGTAAACTAACTTATTGCAAGGCATATACAGTGTAACATAGAAAACTGTGTACGTGGAATTGGGCCAAATCTTGAGTTGTGTGTATATAATTCAAATATTCACGAAAGTAGGACCATTAAAATAAAAGACAAATCTGACAAGACAAGAGAAGTTTCAATGTTGTTGTTTATAGTTAATGTCAATAAACTGAAAATATTTCATTTGGAATTTTTAGATAGATTTGAAAGCAATACAAAGTGTGCAGTGTTTCATGAATTATTTATGAAGCACAATCCAAGCAAAAATTGCTGATCATTTTTGTCTTAAATGTATTTTATAAAATACACCTACTTTTTTAAAATTGAAGCAGCATCATTATGATACTTGATATTGAAAAGGGGTGTTTATTTATGAAATACTTCCACATATAACCAACCTCATTGCCCTTGGTGCACTTACCTTGGCATCAAATGAGAATCTACTTTCTGGAATATTCTCAGGTCCACCATGAACATCGAAGTGCTTACAGCCGGCATTAGCTCGAACATAGCGGTAGTGGTCACCTTGCAATCCTTGGACAAAATTGGCTGCATAGACACCACTGAGGTAAGGATCCTCACCATATGTTTCCTGATGGTCATACATTTGTTACAGTTATTTAACATTTTACCATTTGATAAACAAAAGGGTGAAAACAGACAATGATGATGATATGCAGTTATTATCAGATCTGAAAATGTAGGAATGCAGACAATTTTTTAGTTTGAGTAAGAAGACAAATGAATGGATACTATAGACAGTAAACAAAAGTAAATAAAACTAATATAGAAAAATCTAATTTTAAAACATTTTTTTTTCGTTTAATAAGTAAAATGTTTTATGCAACTTTGTGACAGGTAAGCTAAAAATGATGGAATACATAGAATACCAGTATTTGGTACATTGTTAATACTTTATATAACACCAACATAGAAAGGTTAAGGTAGCTTGGGTTCTAAATAAATAATAGTTAAAACCAAGGTGTCTAATGATATATAAAAAGCTATATACAGATATAATACCATTAAAGTGCAACTGTATGTTTTTCTAATAATAAAGAACACCTATGATCATATTTATTTATATTTTTAAAATATATATGATTTGGTTAAGATATTAAGCATGTTTAAACTATCATATCAAGAAAAAGCAAGCAGCAGCTAGCAGGGCTTTTTTTATAGGCCCGAGATTTGGGGATGATGCCTACATTTGGCCCCTGCTATTTAAGGTAGAAAACCCTGAATGGGTAAATCAAAAAGAAGCAGGGAGCAGAACACTGCTTTTTTGCCATGTATGTCCACAAGATTTCTCATTATAATGAACAGCTGTCACACACCTGATTGCGGCCCCAGAGCGGGTGTCTCATGATGTTGATGACTGGACTGAAGCAGCTGAGGCCCTTGTGGTCCCCAAACTCCTTTCTCTTCACATAGTCATTGTGCTTGGCACGCACCTCAACACCAGTGGCTTCAGCGATGTCAAATATCAGCTGTGGACTGGAAATACAAAACAAAACCGCGATTTTAAAAAGTTGAATGCATTGCGAATGAATAATAAGCATTCTGGCTTATATGAGGGGTGGCAGACATTATGCTCCACTGTCTTTATGTGCCACTATTGAATTATACAGAAGAAATAACACATGAAAGGAGCATTAGAACAGAAATTTACCAGAGCTACAATGCAAATAACAAGCAATAGCATCAATACACAGCTAAAATTAAACAGAATAAAAGCACATTATATTGCAACAACACTAAATATGACTTGCAAACACATCTCTATGTATATGTTTTATTACCATACTTCTTAAAATACATTATATGCACCAATAAAGCATTAATTTCTTAATTTTGATATAAAATAAATAATATAATTCACAACAGATATAAATTTAATGGTGGCGCATAAAATCTCAAAAAGTGCAGCATAAAAACTAGGCGCATAAAGACGGTGGTGCATAAAGTCCGACATTCTATATGAGCATATTTTGAGCGAGATGTTTTTTTCTTACCAACAATATGGTAGGTTTTCAAACGTTTACATAATAACAAAACCAAGTGTGAGAAGAGTTGCACTTATATATGTAATCCATGATTCAAGATTTCATTAAAAGAATGACCTTATAAACATCTGAGCAACTGTTGAGTATTTACAGTTTTAGCAATCTATTGACTAAAGCTGTAAGAAGCACAGTTTTCTCGTACATTTTCTGCAATATATGTTATATTTGAAATATTCCTGTGATTGATTATGTACTAGTACTACAAAACTGCTCATGCACGCCTACAAATAACTGGCAATCAATGGGACACCTGAAGGCAGCTCCAAGTCCAACGGCCTGGGGGAAGGCAGTTGCCTCCCCTGCACCTGCGGCTCCTCGCAAACATTCCTCGTCCCACTGGTACGGCCCAATCCCCAACCGTTCAATCGATGGGGCTGGACCTCCCTTGGTCCCAGCCCCTCCATGAGACATTTGCAGCATAATTTCAGTCAAATTTAATCTTGACACTATGTCGTCCACTCGATCGTCCCATGGTAAAGAAGTATTTTCGAAAGGAAACGAACATAACGTTTGATCCAGCAAAACGCATAGCACCAGCGCGAATAAATTTGTGACAGCCATTCCACTTGATGACCACCATACAACCTTCCTAAAGTCGCTTATGCAACTTAAGGTCTGCTGATGTGTGCACTTTCACCTTTCCTGGCGGTGTAGCTCAAGTTGTTTACAATGATGTTGTTGTTGTAGTTATCTAGCACTTCTATAAAATTTTGTATTGTAAAAACCGCCCTTACATACTGGTTACTTTACACTAATGTACTCACCTTACTGGAAATGACAGATGGGTTGATCATTTTGATCGCAGTATTGAAAAAAGTGCGAACAAAAATAAATCAAATAAAAGCCATGAAATAAAAAAAACGTAAATTATTAAATGCACAAACACGCCAAAATAATGTACAATGTATATATACAAATGAACCAATTCTATTGATACAGTGCATGACACTTAGACTGTTTTTAGACAAATACACACACCTAAGCTACAAAATGTGGATAATGAAATACTAATGATGTTAAACAAACGCATATCTTACTTGAAAGCAGCTGCCAGTCCTAATGCTTGCGGAAAGCCAGTAGCTAAGCCAGAATTAGCATCCCCTCTCAGACATTCTGTATTCCAAGCCCAGGGTTCGATCCCCAGCCGCGGGATGGCAGGGGCGGGACCTCCCTGGGGACCAGCGCCCCCTTTCGCCATCTGGAACATCACATCCGGTAGCGTCAGCCGGCCGACCAGGTCATCCACACGGTCGTCCCATGGCAGGGATATGTTCTGGAACGGAAACTCGGCGTAGACCACGTATGTAACTAGTGTACCGAATATTAGGCTCAGCCACATTTTGCTGCCTAGCAACTAGATGTACTTAGTTAGTCTCACGTATTTTCCTTCTGCACCACGTGAAATCATATGATGAAAGATCTATCATATGCATATGTACCACACAATGAAAATTATTAACATATTATTCAAACCGCACTTAACGGAGCGTGAAATTCGCAATGTTGACAATACCGCATTTGATTAATGAAGGCTAATTTACATTAAGGTAATATCTGTTTTATGCAGCGTTATCAGATCATCAGATTTAATAAACTTTCTAAACTTAACACTAATATCAGTATCAATGTAAGTTTTTTTCTTCTGTTTTTTTTTCTTCTTTTTCGTTTAATATCAGATTTGCGAACTCTATAGAAAGTAAAAGTCTTCTTTACAGTGTTTTGCAAGCGCAATACATGCACATCGTTCATCAGCACATTTATAGAAGTTTAGATTTGATCTTTGTAATAAAAAATTTATTCACATAGAATGAATGCAATGCAATCTGGCAACGAAATTATTAATAGAAACTTAGCTATGTATGTTCATAAAGCATTTATTCAAAAATATTACGATTAATATTATTTTCCACACTTTACTTCTCTCTCCGCATGTTGCTTTGTATATTTTCTGTATACTTAAATGGACATGAAAATGCTGTTGTTTATTTCAGCATTGTTATTATTTGTATTTATATACTAGACCTATTGTAATTAATTAATGCTTAATTTAGTCGAGAATCAGCATTTTACAGATGACCATTATGCACGCATTTATATGTAATGACGATACTGTTTCATTATGCATGCATTTATATGTAATCACGATACTGTTTCATTATGCATGCATTTATATGTAATCACGATACTGTTTCATTATGCATGCATTTATATGTAATCACGATACTGTTTCATTATGCATGCATTTATATGTAATCACGATACTGTTTCATTATGCACGCATTTATATGTAATCACGATACTGTTTCATTATGCATGCATTTATATGTAATCACGATACTGTTTCATTATGCATGCATTTATATGTAATCACGATACTGTTTCATTATGCATGCATTTATATGTAATCACGATACTGTTTCATTATGCATGCATTTATATGTAATCACGATACTGTTTCATTATGCACGCATTTATATGTAATCACGATACTGTTTCATTATGCATGCATTTATATGTAATCACGATACTGTTTCATTATGCATGCATTTATATGTAATCACGATACTGTTTCATTATGCATGCATTTATATGTAATCACGGTACTGTTTCATTATGCACGCATTTATATGTAATCACGATACTGTTTCATTATGCACGCATTTATATGTAATCACGATACTGTTTCATTATGCATGCATTTATATGTAATCACGATACTGTTTCATGTATACTCATGAATTGTATGTATAGTGTATAATGATTAAACCATATATTTTTGACAGTAGGGTGTATCGATATTAGAAATTTATATCGCAATATATTGTGATATTATTTAATCTCTCGCGATATTTATTGGAATATATTACGACGTTTGTATTTATGTATTTAATAAGCTTTAGATTGATGAAATCACTATGAACATTGCAGTATTTTATAGAATGGTTTTTATAATCACCAATGTTGATGACAGGCTAAATTGTAGCATTACAATGTATCAGGTTTAATGTATAATTTAGCAATCCCATTTTAAGAGAACACATGCATATCAAACATAAATGGAAAATTATTGGTCGCTGGTACAGTCTATTATGGTCCGACTTTTGACCATCACCCCTAATAAGCTATCAACATTACTACATGTAATGTTACTGCCCTTGACTGACAATAAGCATGTTTTTATTAAGTCACAAGTTGTGGACTAAGGAAAGAACACAAAACTGAAAAAGACCACATAAATATTGCAATATATCGGCATGGATATTCATATCGCGATATTTTATTGCAAAATCAAATATTGCAATAAACCAATATACCCGTATATCGCGATACCCTTATTTGACAGTATATATATTCTCGTATTTTCTGTTAATGTATTTAATGATTAAGTACAGAACTCTTTAATTGACTTTAAACTTTGCCAAAGAATATATTTTATTTAAACATGACAACGAACTGCGATATAACTCTATAAACAGCGAAATACAAATATAATTTTGTTCTTTGTCTATAGAAAAATTAGCGAGTATCATCTTAGAATGAACCTGTTGCCGGTAATTGTGTGTATTATATCATATCATTAACATGTATTTAACTGTAATATTTTTCAAAAAACTTCATCCACAGTTACGTACGTATAGTGTACGGTATTTTTTCTAAATGTATGTAGTTTTTAGTACACCAATAAAGGCACTAACAAACATTACTAAATACGGCACATAGACGTGATAATTTTTAATAGAAACTGAAAAAAGTCCATTTTAAATTTTGAAAAACAAGGACATATATCGAACCTCTTTATTCATGTACATAGCTTTATTTAAACACTATTGCAATCCAATATAGGTAATGTTTTGTCCACAGAACTGTATTTAAACCTTGTTGACACGTTTCACATTATCTGTAAAGCTCTGTGAGATGTAATTACAAGATTTACTTGACATGACTTAGGTGAGATATACTTTCAACTACAAATCACAGAACGCTTACGCTGGACCGGTTGGGTGTTGAAAGACTGTGCTAACGTCATCTAAGCTCTTATTCGACTCCGTTGGTATCCACCTGACCTGTGTGCATTTATCCAGTTGCCATTCAAGGCTTGCGATATTACAGTTCCTAGACTATGTGCGAACATAAAAGTGTTGCATAAAGGCATCGAATTATCACAATACACGCAGATTCGACACCTTGTGAATCGTAGTATCGATTCCAGATCATTTGTACTTAGATATTGTAGAACACGTTTTTGTTTTGTTTTTACATTTTTCTACGTGTGTCACTTTTGAGTTGCCCAAACGTTATGAAAGAAAACCAAACAAACCAAATTTAACAATAAACCAAATACGTACATAGCAGCTTTTTTCTTTAGTGTGACATGACACAATGTCGCAATAAAACACAGAACCACAAGTTTTATTGACGACCATTTCGTTTTTCCAAGACATAAGTGTGATTTCATTTCGGTCTATTGTCTACTTCTGTAGAGGTGGGTGTAATATTAATAATTTCCCGTTACAAAGGCTAAGCTAATATGCTTTCTCGTGTATTAATGTCACAAGATAACGCTACGGCTGGTGCGACGAATTCATTTAACACTATCTACTCAGGCGTAGTTCAACTACTGCAAAAGTACTCCAAATTACATGCCACAAATGTTCCAAAACAAAAAGACACCACATACTAAGTTTCACTTACTAGTACTGTATTTAAATTATGTTTTCGGACACTCTATATTTTCGGACACCTTCAAAATCGGACAAAATAATAATAATTTTGTATCTACGGACACTTTCAGAAAAAGAATTAAATTATGATCTATGTTTTCGGACTGATATTTATTTGAAATTAACACCCTTTATTATTGCACGTTTCACAGTAGCGACAGTGGCTTTCACATGTTTCTACCCTATTGTTTATCAAGTAATACTGTGGTCTGCGTTGTGAAGTATTTGCAGGACCACGTTTTCCAATTAGCAAGTTGTATAAGGGCTTCAATATACACTTTAAGCAATAATAGTAAACCATTATCGCAAAGAACAAAACTAGCGTGTGCATCCATTATTTGCGATTTTTATGACACTGCTGCAGATGCTATATTTTCGGACAGATTTCAAAATATCATTTTTGTCACTCTAATTATTCGGACACTGTTGTTTCAAGTGTCAGAAAACATACATTAAATACTGTATTTGTCTTGGAAAAAACCTGCATTATAATAGTTCAGTAAAACCTAAATTGACTAAAGCGACAGGTGGACTATGAATTCCGCTGGATACTCCGGATTTCCCCCCAGAACAAGACTTCTTGGCAATAATATATAAAAAAAACTAGCCTGAAAAAACAGTAAGATCATATAATTCAAACTTAATCATACGTTTCCGTGTGTCTGAAAGGCGAATTAGGTAGAGGTGATGGTTCGAATAGTGTTTTTTATCGAAAGCACCGGGATTCTCTTCCATATTGCCAGCTCCCGAGAATTCCTGTTAGTTCGGTTACGGGGGATAGTTCAAGATACAGGCGACGCCCCGTTCCAGAAGCGACCTTGGGTCTTTTAGTGCCCGGTGTGGAGCACCTAGTACACTGCACCTCGGTTTAATGTCTCATGCGAAAGACGAGTTAGTAGGTAAGAGTGTAACGGGGGTTCAAACCTGCAACACCTGGGTTGTGAAGGTATTGCGTTACCACTAGATCACGGATCCGAAGGTGATAGGGAACACACAACTAGGATATGACAGACGACACTGTGGACCTTCAGCTTGTACAACTGGACGTCGACTCGCCACCTCTGTACCTGCTAAATATGCTACACATATATATTACAGGTCCTTTTATTATGTCCCTTGTTATGTACATTTACTTTTGTCAAAATTGTGTATCCTGTCCGGTGTGCGTCCATCCGTGTCTTGTGATGTAATACTTTTTATGTCCTATCGTTTCCATTGATTGACCTGATGCAAGTTTTTCACTGGTTAGAAAAATTAAAACTATTCATTTCTTGTACAATTAACTAACCATGGTTGCATTCCAGAGCTCTGAGTGGACGCGAGTCCCACATTTTGTGCATCCGTAATATTCCAACCTGGCGAGATTTGTTAATGTAATAATTCAAAACATTGTTTTTCTTTATAGTCAAATGTATGTAATTGATTTCATATTAATTGCATTTCAGTTTGTATTGTACATTTTATAGTTAGTTTGCTTTTGTTGATAACTGTGTTTGTCTTTGTATAGGTCTTTCCGTCCTTTAGCTATATTAGTCATCGTCTAATAAATAGAAAAAATCAACAAACTGACTTGTGTCACCATGACCTTCACCACTACACCACTACACATAAAAAATATGTGATATTACAAGTGCATGTATAATGACTGTGTATCTACTTTACCCATTTGTATTATTGAGAATAAACAACAAAACGCGTATCTAGTAAAGTTCATTCAGAACTAGCACCTCGTTAGTTACATTGGCGAATGTTTATACATAAAAGAGAACACTTGTCACTACTACTCCAGTAGTGAATAGTGTTATCTTTTATATATAAGTGTCACAGAAAAGACAAACAAACAAACAACAACTATGTTTGAAAATGATATTTGCACTTGTTCGGCGTTGGCGTCATTCTGCCCATGAACAACATGATTGGATCACCGCAATAAATACTTTAAACGATTCATGTATGTATTGCAATGTAATTTGGCATTTCCAGCTACGTTAATGCGAATCCGTGACTTTTCTAACAACACAGAATGTGTTTTGCTACATTTCATAAGCTACGCCCCATAACATAAAATCACATTGTGCCCAACTCAAAGCCGGGTAAAAGTCGAAAATAAATAAGTCGAAATGTTTGCACACTTTGTTTGTTTTAGTCTAATATAATTGAATATTAATAAATACGAACTTATTTCCCCCCATGTGATTTTATAAGCAACCACGCTTTCTTTTTTTTATAAATATTTTAGCATTCTTGAGCAAATGAAATTATTACAATTGTTCATTCGTGACACTTAATTACCGCGCACTTCATTCCACACATCGAATTGGAGTATGAAGTTGGTAGAGTTATACAACCGGGTCGAAAACATGTACATGTCATCACCATTAATTTTGTTCCGTCACCATTTCATGCAGTCTCCTATATGATCACCCGGATATGGTTTTTAACATACACGATATAACGCAGACCACAGTATTGCTTAGAAATTGAATATAACATTTGCAGCTTCACAGAATGATACTGATTTTTAAATAATGTAAAACAATACTTCATAAAGCTGACATTTCAACGAACACTTTTAAAACGGCTAACTCATCAACTGATGATACCGTGCGGAAAATGATAATCTGAATGCATCTTTTAGATACCTTGATTATAATACTATGCCAGAGACAGATAACAGTTTTATATTGTTGTTTTTTAATAAATATGTAGAAAGTTTTAGTCACTGCGTCAACAATACGCATACAATAACGGAACGAAACGACAAGCAAAACCCTTTTTAAGCAAACGAAGGAAAAAGTTCACGTGTGGTTTGTTGCAACTTGCCTATGACACTGTCTTCACTTTCACATTATAAATGTATAAGTTATATCTGACTATCGAATGCAATGTATTGCCAATGAGACTGAGAGAGTATGTGATACCTGCAGGCATACTTTTGTACATACAGCTACAATTTTAGTGCGGGTAAAAATTTATACTTGTAGGTACAAAAGTATGCATGCAGGTACAATTGAATACGTATAAGTATAGGTATATTTGTCTGACCCAAACCAAAATCAAGCAGACAGTCTTATTTCAAGCATTGTTTTTATTTTGATGAATAGTAATAAAATACTTTTATATTAATATTAAATACGTATATCAGTAAATAAATTAAAATAAATAAATAATTGTGTGTTTTCAAAACATTCTTTAATGTATATACCTGTAGGACTAATAATGTGCCAACAGTTATATATTTGTATCTGTAGGTATAAATTGCACCTGTAGGTATTATTTTAATGGTATCTACAGGTATAAATTTAGACCTATAGGTACACAATTGCACCTGTACGCACAATTTTATACCTGCAGATACATATATTTATTGATAGCAATTGTACTCGTACATATTTTCACTTTTGACTGAAACGGTACGCCATATAAAATTAGGCGAAGATACAAAAATACGACGTTTATATCCCTTCGGCGCATCGTGTCGGCGCTTTGGCGTATCGTGTCGGAGTATCGTCTCGGCACTTTGGCTTACCGTCTCGGCGCGATTTCGAACTTATAAATGAAAGGGCGCCGACGCGCCGACACGAAACGTCGACGCGCCGACACGATACGCCCAAACGCCGAGACGATACGCCGAAGTGCCGACACGATACGCGAAGCGCCGACACGATGATCCGAAGCGATATATAGAGAATAACAGGCTACTGCCTGGTCTTGTGTAATATATCAGGTGAGGCTTAGAATAATATAACGGCGAGGCTTGCCTAGCCGTTATTTTATTCGTGCCGAACCTGATATATTACACAAGACCAGGCAGTCACTTGTTTTTCTATTTATCATACCACGTTTTTCTTAAAATTACACCAAACGAGCTCTTTTTTTTTTTACATATTTAAAAACTAAGAGCCGCACTGATTTTACTGAGCTGGCTTTTACACGTTCACATACATGTAGTTCCGGATTTCTAAAAGTTGACTGGATAATACCTTATTATTAATATTTCGTAAAGATACATGAGCTGTTGTCACTACAAATACATAGATTACACACACGCCTATTCATATAATTTTGGAAACGCAAACTGAAATTGGTTACAACGGTCAATTTCATCGGAGAACACGCATCGACGAATTGTTTTGAGACGCCATTTTCATGATTTTTGGAGTTGAAATAGACATTTTGAAAATCGTTTCAACAATGATTATAGCGTGTTCAATTTTTGGCAAAAGCATGTTAGAGACTCAACATAAACTGATCCTGGGTAGTGACTTAGTGCATTTATTTAAAATGTATTGAAATAGCTGTACATGGATGACTTATTTTTCCATTGATGACGTCATACCACTACCAAAGTGCGGGTTTAGGTGAATATTTACAAAAATAAAGTTTTTATGATTTATGACAATTAAAAATAACAAACTATATACGTTCTTTGTATCAAATTGTTTGTTTTGTTAAATCTGATTCATTTTTACCGAAAATGTTGGCTTTAGGAGTTGATTTCGAGTAATATGACGCCTCCAACCATTGACTGATATAAAAAATATATCAGGCACCTTTGTATCAGGCCGATATCAGGATAGTGGTATGATAAAAACGTCGTCTCTTCGTATCTTCGCCCAATTTTATAGCCACATATGAAAAAATACCACGAGATTGTGACGTTTATATCGCTTCGGCGCATCGTATTGGCGCGTCGGCGCATCGTGTCGACGCTTCGGCGTATCGTGTCGGCGCATCGTATCAGCGCGTCGGCGTATCCATTCGTCGCGATTTCCAACTTAGAAAAGAAAGGGCGCCAAAGCGCCGACACGATACGCCGACGCGCCGACACTATACGCCGAAGCGCCGACACGATACGCCGAAAAGTCGACACTATACGCCGAAGCGATATAAACGTCGTCTCTTCGTATCTTCGCCCAATTGTATAGCCAAATATGAAAAACACACACGATATTGCGACGTT
Source organism: Congeria kusceri (assembly GCA_027627225.1). Classification (NCBI taxonomy): domain Eukaryota; kingdom Metazoa; phylum Mollusca; class Bivalvia; order Myida; family Dreissenidae; genus Congeria; species Congeria kusceri. The sequence goes on from CM051024.1 coordinate 22,485,683, forward strand.
TATATCGCTTTGGCGTATCGTGTCGGTGCTTCGGCGTATCGTGTCGGCGAGTCGGCGTATTGTGTCGGCGAGTCGGCGCCCGTTCATGAGCACAGGTCGAAGCCGCAAAACTACGATGTCGGTAACAGGTCACCGTAAATCTTTCATATCATATCACAATGCTTCGTGACCGAGAAATTCTTTGGCGATATATCATTTTGTTAACAAAACAGTGTTTGTTGGTTTAACCGAAATGTGGCCCTTCGGCATTCATAAACATTTATAAGTGATGCATATAATTATGTACTTTAATGCATAACAAATGATATATTACACTACATATAACGAAGGAATGTAAAATATTCATTCGATATGAATTTCACATACTTATTATGGCAATAAAAGTACTTTTACAATATGTAAATATCTCAGAAATAGTGTGCTAATAGCTCAGTGTATATAAAAAACCGATCTATTTCAAAGAGTTGTTTTTGGACCTAGACATTTAATAAATAATTGATGCTGAACATGGTATAGTAATAATCATTAGTGAAAACTGTATAATTTTGACAAAATTTGCTTGATAATTTGGAATTATATTGATACAGTTGAAATTGTGTTTCATAGATCTTTGGCTTCAGCGCAAGAGGCAATTTCCCTTGGCCTGTAAACAATATTTTTTTCTGGCATGTATTTGGATAAGTCGCACGTATGACGATGATTATTTTGAAATTACACTCACATTTACCTAATGGTAGAACATGCCAAACGAAAGGTCGAAGACTCACATCCGGTAGCGTATCGGGAAAGTCAATAGATAAATTATTATATACAGTTACACGTTGGCCATACACGGTGACGTTTTATGTTGCTAAATCAATATGCTGACAAACTCCATGGCTTTGTACAAGGAGATAATTCATCGACTCCGCTTTAAAAATTGTTTTATAACATCCCCACCAGTCTTTTTATTACTAGTATTTCATAAACATCAGTACCGGTATGTCAATAAAGGTGCAATGTTTGCTACACCTAATCTCTCGCGTGCACTAGATGATGTTCTATAAAGTAAATACATTATGCAGTTCAGAAATGGAATATATTTTCAGGGCAATTACACATTATTATTGTTATGAAGCGTATACTTGTTTTAATCTCCATAATGTTACCAACCTGTTTCACAGATAATTGTATCTCAAAAACATATAGGAGACAAACTTTGCTCGAAACAGAATGTCTGGTGTGTGTACTGTTGTCCAGAAGGTCTTTCCATTTGGTTAAATTTACCAAAAGTTCCGGCAGTATGGCATTTTGTTGAAGAGTGTGTCATGTCTTCTTAGATCTATACATACACGGGAACCATTAAACCTCTTATAGAGTACATCCGTTACAATAATTTTGCCTCTTGTTTGAGCAAGTGTTATTAAATGGCTACGTAAACAAGGAAATAAAATATTTTAAAATGGTATTTGGTGTTGGTTTCATTGAACGTGTTAATAATGTACATTGAAGTACCGAAATAAATAGCAATGCACATCTTCCGTGTCCATCAACATTGGTGCTAATCAGACACATTTCCGACAATACAGAATGGGTTTTGCTACATTTTGTAAGCTACGCCTCATGACATAAAATTGCAAAGTGTCAATTAACTGTGTGCGTGTGGTTTCATTACATGTATAGTAATTTGATATTACCCAATATGAAGTTATTCTGCCATATATAATCATTTATATGCAGTCAGGCTGTTTTTTGAAACGTATAACGTTCTTTAGCAAATGAAATAATAATAATAATACTTATTCATTCGAGACAACGGACCTAATGGCCGCGGACTTTATTCCACACATCGAATTGGAGTATGAAGTTGGTCAAATGTAGAGTTACACAACTGCGTCGAAAACATGTCATCACCATTAAGTTTGTTCCGCCACCATTCCATTTAGTCTCATATGTGATCACCCGGATATGGTTTTTAACATACACGATATAACGCAGACCACTTAGAAATTGAATATAACATTTTCTGCTTCACCGAACGATATTGTATTTCCAATGATGTAATACAAAGTTGACAAAGCTGTCATTTCACCGAACACTTAAACGCTAACTCAGTAACTGATGAAACAGTGCGGAAAATCATTTCAATCTGTCTATAATGATCGGAATATTAGAAATGTTAATTAATGTTTATCATAATCGAAATCTGCCATGCTGTTGAAAAATATTTTTACATATTAGTAGGCCTGTATACATTGAAAAATATACAAATTAAATAACGAAATACAGCATTGACAAACACCGCTTCTTAACAAATATATAAACTAGTGTTCACTAGTGGTTTGTTCAACTGTGTCCACTTTGACATAATTATTAATTTATAATTTGTTACTGACTATAAAGTATTATTTATTGAAGTTGATACCTATCTATTTTTATGAATAATTCACAATATATTTGACCCATTTACATAATAGTAGCACTTTTTATCTGACTCGTGTGTGGATCATTTAAGATCAGTTCTATAATCTATATTGCATTCTTTTTCTCACATAAATGGATATAAAGAGAACATATTGCCATGCGGTCGTATTTCTGTCAAAGAGATAAAATCACACGTGGATATTCGTATTGCATTTGTAATATAACAATATCTCAAATAACTTTCATGGATGTCTCACATTTCTTCAAACTCTCGTATCTAAGTCCATCGTGACGTGTGTTCATCTAATTTTATTATCATCTAGCGTGTGATACCTTCCAGTACTTTCTAGTCGTTCATGACACGTGTTGTTTATTTGCCTGAAACGACGTCATAAGACATATTGTGGTAGTGCATTAAAGATTCTTGCTGTAGTTTTATTACTATGTGTATGGTTACTATGTTTAAGGTTATGTTATGTTTTTTGAAAGTTATGGGTGTTTCCTCTAATCTCTCTATGAACAAACATAACAATAATTTTGGTGGTGGTCCGGGTCACCGCCTGGATCTAATACGCTTATACTTTATAGATATAAACAAGTGAAAATCCAGCTGCAGCAGCGGGATAGAACTCGATTAGCAGCACAAGGTCGTTTGTTGGTGAGAAATTGCCAAAACCAACACAGAAAAATACAAAACAAGTAAGTAACACAAACACAAATATATGAATAAAACTAGGAATTGGGTGTTCTTGATCATAGAGTTCTTGATTATTTTGAGATTGGCACATGTTGCTGTATAACGCATTAGTTACACAACACATAACTGCATTGGCACATGTTTGCGATCTTAGTGTGCTGCAGCAGGAGAGAATTCTTATTAGCGGCACAAGGTCTTTTATCTACGGAAAGTGACCAATTGCCAACACAACACAACATAATTCAAAAACACATAAGTAGCACAAAACGCAAATATGACTATATCTGGGGTCACCGCACTGAAACGGCCAATGCAAAAGGACGGTGTTCAAACCGGTGTAAAACTCGCAATTACCACAAAGCTAAGTCGGAATTACGAGTTTTTGTTATGAAGTTCGAGTTAAACACATTAAAACTTGACACCAGGAAGCTCATATCCTGTATACATTTTTCTTGTAATTGGAAATTACGGATATCAACTTTAATCTTAAAGATCGATAGAAAGATAGATAAAATATAGTTTTGTTTGAGTGTTTAAAAAAAGTTTTAGAAACAATATTGATATTTACTTGGACGTTAGAGGAACAAACACAAGGAAAATACCGGATTATAGTAGGCCCTATCGACACGAAATATAGGACTTCTTCGGTCAAAAACTACGTATTTTATACGTAATATTGTTCCTGTATAACGCAGTAGTTTAAGATTATTTTTTTTTTGTATTTTACATAGGTAGCCAATACCCACTACCAACTTGTCTGAACGATTCATATTTATTGATACCTTTTGGGATATATTAACATTGTATGTGGATCCAAACTAGATCGTTTAATTAACAATGTAAATTGTAGAGCTGTCAATCGTTTGCAGCGTTTCGTTACTACAAACTGCGATAAAAACATGTGTGTTAATAGGAACAAGCAAAGATGAGACGGATACTTGTTGTACTCCATTTTATCGGGCCTGAGTAAGTTGCAGTTTTATTGCTCTGGTGCGCGTTAAACAATTGCGTAATTCGATTGTAATTCAAATGGATAAATCTTTATCTTTTATTTCTTTTAAATTTGAATTGTTTAGCAATGATGTACATTTGTATTTACATGTTTGTACATAGTAATTAATTCTGGACCGAGTTTGAGGTTCGGCCTTTTGCCTGTTTAATCACCCAATGCTTTGCATTGACTGTTCCACTGAGATGACATCAGTGTAAATAATTTCATGTGTTGTGTTGTGTTGTGTTGTGCGTATTGTACAGTTGTACTATAGTAATTAGTTTGAATATTGTTTTACTCAGCAATTGAAATACAGTGCGTTATTTCAATACATATTTATGTGTTATTGCATGATGCAAAATACGTAAGATCTCGTGACATATTCTTAGAAGAAGAATTAGTTCGTGACATAATCTATAAACCTGTTTATGAATGGCGTATCGTGTATACTACTAGTTGACAGTACTTTTTTTTTTATATCTCAACCACAGACACTAATAGGCTATGAAATTAACACAAAGGTCTTCTGTCTGACTGACCGTTCCTGTAATTTGATTATGTATAACAGACCGACATACACAAAAGTGAACTATGGCTACCTTTAAGTGAAGCAAAACAACAGCTGGTGCTCAAAATGGCCGGTTTTGAAACAAATGCTGGATATTTTTCTATGGTTTATACAGCTTTTTTCCCGCTTTTCATCTGAAGCTCTGCTCATGTTGTGACCCAACATTCCATGTTATCACGTGTTTTATTTCAAGACTATAACTTTTCATATAAAAAAATTATTGAGGTACAGTTTGTGCAGGTGTGTTGTTAACTTCACAACTTCAGATCTCACAACATTGTTTTGTATTTTTAATAGTTTGATAACAATTTCATATTATTTTATGACTATCGATATGCAGTTTAGCCGAACTCTTGCACAATACCCAAGTTTGACACTTCTAGAGCAAATATTCATACTTTTAGGCTGCAAAAACGTACTTTAAACTCAAAAATATTTCTGGTGACGACTGGTAAAGATCTTTTTATATTAAATTTTTTTAACTAGTAAATATTGTTTAGATGTTGAGTATTTGACAGATTTTGTAAACATAAAATTTGGTCTGAAATTTTCACTTAAGTGCAACTTAAGTTAAGACTTCCCTTAGGAGCTTTATGAATACCGGCCCAGAACTGCTCGTTGTCCGTTACAATTTGACATTTACCGTGCTTTCTCCATCTGATGACAAAACATGTCCTGGCTTTATAGTAGCAGATAAGTCAACGAATTCGCTTTAAAATATTTTATAACACCACCATCAGTCTTTCGGTTATTGCACACGTGTCAATGAAGGTGGGATGTTTGGTACTTTTGTGCGCTCGCGTGCACAAATGTTGTTGTTTTTTGGGGGGGTGGGTGTGGGGATTTTTCGCCGTATTCAACAGTATTTCAGTCATATAACGGCGGTCAGTTAACCTACTCACACTTTTCCAGGATAAGCTGGTTTACCAGTACTGAGTGCATATACTTGTGCCAGTAATTGACAACTGCCCTACTTGAATCAGAGGTATGGAGATAATTGGCCGTAGAAATAATTTCATGACCAATCCCCACACAAGTTATGTGGCCGGGCTGGGAATTGACCCCGCGATCCTCGGATTTGTAGTCCAGCGCTCTGACAACTGAACTAGCCGGCCCGGCACAAATGGTTGTTATATCAATTAAATTGAATCGATTACGCAGCTCAGAAAGGGAATATATAGTCGAGACAATTCGAGCTACAAACTGTTCTAAGTGGATCTGTTTTAAATATATGGGAGACACCTTCATTATATGAAGATTTCACTATCCCCGACTGAATATTACATTACTGGTACAATACACATATTACCTCTATAAATACGTTTAGGCTGCAAACACCTCTTCTATCAACTTGTCTAAAAGATTTTTATTCAATGATACCTTTTGGGACATATTAGCATTGTATTTGGATCATAATGAGATTAGATCGTTTATTGAACAATGTAATTTTTACAACTGTTAATCGTATGCAGAGTGTTGTTACTACTAACTGCGAAAGAAACATGTGTGTTAGACACAAGCCGGGATGAGACGGATTCTAGTTTTACTTTAATCGGACCTGATAAAGTTGCAATTGTATTGTTCTGTTGAACGTTATCAAATTTAGTAATGCAATTGTTTTTCAAATGAATAAATATTCTCCTTTATTACTTTTAAATTTGAATTATAATGCATTGATGTTAATTTTTATTTACATGTTTGTGTATTGTGATTAATTCTTGGCCAAGTGTGAGGATCGGCCTTTTAACCTGTTTAAGAGGCCAATGCTTTGCATTGACTGTTTCAATGAGGTGACCCCAGTTTAAATCATTCCATTTGTTGTGTTGTGTTCTACGTATTGAACAGTTGTACGATAGTAATTAAGTTTGATTATTTTTTTATTCTGCAATTGAAACACAATGCATTATTTCAATACACATTTATGTGTTTAGTGCATGATGCAAACTATGTAAGACCTCGTAACATCTTCTTAGGAGAAGAAATAACTCATGACATATTCTATAAAACCTTTTTATCAAAAGCATATCATGTAGTAATACTAGATGAAATGTTATCTCACCCTCAGATACTGTCTGACCTTTTCTAAAAGTTGATTAGGTATAACAAACCAACACACGCAAATCATACAACTTCCTGATAAAACTTTGGCATGCCCTTTCTAGTAAAAGGTTTGTCTCCATAGTATGAGGAAATATCAAGCTCTATTATCTAATGCCTTTCGAATTGGTGGAAACGTAATACCGTTCAAATTTTGGTTATAATAAATAACGTAGTACTTCTAGAATATAATTATCATACGTTATGCGTTTCGAATAATATCAATTATCGGGCAAATGAAGCACTATTTTATTTAAATAGTAAACTAGTAGTTATTTTTCATCATATTTTGGAATCAGCCGGATAGAATCTTTTAGATTAATGATTCCTTTTAGGTTCTTTTGATGGCAGCCTGTCTGTTCTAATAACATATAATGTATTGGACTAGTGTTTTGATCTTTCGGACATCACGGTATCTTCTAGAAATAATTATTGGACATACTATCTCCTTAAGAAATTGTAATTATGCATATGACACAATTCGGTCAAGTGTCTGTGACAAAGGACATTTTCCTCGGAGTACACAGGGAATATTGCTCTTATGTATTTGACGACATATACTAACATATAATGTATTGGACCAGCGCCCTGATCTTTCGAAACTCACGGCATCTGCTATACATAATTATTGGAAACAAAAAAGGACTTTTATGACTGGTAATATTGTGTCGATTCAAACACAATTTTGACATTTGCCGATGTATTTAATCAATTTTCGCATAAAATACCGGTATCGAGGCAAACAATACACATTATTGTTGTTAATATTGCTTTCAACTTATTGACGCTGAATTTGGTGAAGTATTATACAATAATATGTATTTTTAGCAAAGAGGTTGAGCCAATGCCATGGAGGTGGAGCTCTGGACAAGAGGTGGTGTGACGTATTTCGCAACAAAGTCAATGCTTAACTTCAATTCAATTTAATGTTTATTTTTCAAGGTCTTAAGTTCATAAAGTATAATTTTGATTTCACTTTTGTACGAGTTCAGCCGTTCACCTAAAATGTTCCGACCATTATTTATGGTACCCCTAGTTAATATATGATCTGAACTACCGACGATTTTGGTTTCCTATAAATACCCTAATCCCTGTCAATTGTGTAACATCATCTGTCAACCAACCCATGATGTAAATATAATTATAATAAGCGTGACGGGAAATTGATCCAATAGCAAATTGCATGACAGGTGACCACACGATCTCCGCTGTGCGTGTATGTTGTTGACATAATAATAAGTGTCACTTATTAGTGGCTGCGTTGATTGACAGGTGTACTCAACTAAGATACCATCTGGAGGTTTGTAATTATGAGTTTTAATCTGGAAATATCTCTATATTTTAAGTATTGATAATATATATGTAAATAAATATTCTTTTGATTTTATAAAATCGTGTGACTGTGTCACAGTGGAGCCAATGCACTACCCGTTATAAAGATGCTTAAAGTCACCTCATTTCAATGAGAAGTGCGGTTTGGGGTTTGGAGTCCTCAACGTTCTCATATACTGACTCAAAATTTATAACGCTAATATATCGTATTGCGGAGAATGCTGCGTATTTGTTAAAGCAACGATCAAATTGCATTGAAACTTTATGTCTTAGATTTTGCCCACAACAAAATATTGCGATTGGAAGATTATTCACGTGTATCATACAAAGTGTTAAACTCATATATGAATCACATTTCTATTGTTTGATAACTACATGGACTATTATATTATACCCTTTAATGTTAGGTCCGTATATAAATACAAGCCATACAATTTAACTTTGCAGGATTAGCTGTCCACAAACAAATATAAGTGGACAGAAACATGCATCGAATAGTCGCACTTTGGCGGGGGAAGTATATTATGTGTCATGGTTCTTGTTTATTATTAAATCTGAGAGTTATGTCAGTGTTGATTCTACTTCACTTTTGTTTAAATGATGAATAAGACTGATGTAACATTTTGGTCGTTCATGAGGTTATTTTTCAAATATATAGGATCTGACACGAGTTGTCATTTCATATAATATTTTATTAAACTAGTTCAGGTATTTTGTTAGTAAGCGAGCCTTTGGCGAGCTTACTAACGAATTTCCTTGACAAGTTTAATAAAACATGATATGAAATGACAACGAGTGTCAGATCTTTTTTATCACATGCTTTAAAAGGAAAAAAATGCTTATAATTTTACCTAAGCATGTCGATAAATTCTAAAAGTTGTTTACTGCATTGACGTCATTTCATATTGACGACGTTATTTCACCAAAATAACGTCATACGATTGGTCAGTCAAAAAATCTGTAGCCCATGAACACGCTCAAAATGTTATCTCACACATGTGTAAGATCAAAATCATCGTAATGGTTGTATTACATGGAAAACAAGGTATAGCATGTGATAAAATAGTGTTTTTGTTCTGGATATTCCATTTGATCTCTATTGTGATTACTTTATGTCGAGAATGTTTGTATATTGTGATGAGCATTGTGGCTATTGAATGTTACTAATATAAATAAAATACATATTATTTGTATTTTGTCATGCTTTTATTAGACACAAAATTGTACACAATTATGTTAATGTTTATTGAACGGGATATAGCCTCAAACTAAGCTACATAAAGGTATCAAATTTCTATACAGCGTAAATCAGTAGAGCCACATAAAATTATCAAGTTGAATATAAATGCACCATGTTATAGAACGTTATCATAGATCAATACAACAAAGTTGAAAAACAGATTTCCGTCATGTAATCAACATTAAGTGCAGTATCACTTTAGAGATGGGTGTACTACAGTGGCAATAGTACCAAAGCACAGATTCTTACATACAAATCTATTAGAACATGCCATTAAACAAACTTTGTAAGCCAAATGCATATGCACAGGTTCATTGGTTGTTTTGACCACACTGTTTATAAATTAGGGAATCAGTTGGAAGATTTTTTGAAGACCACTGTCCGGCTTTGATTATATTCTATGCTTACTGCAATCAGATTTGTTGTTCGCCTCTTAAAGCTGTTTTTTTTTCGAGTCCTTGCTCTAGCAGCTATGTCAACAAATGAATCCTGTAAACAAACACATGAAATTCGACTTAATGGAAGATAATAATTATAATTTACGGTATGCGTGTAGTGGGTTGCATTTCATATGTTAATCACAGTGTTTAAGTGTTGACAAACTGTGTCGATTGAGCGATAATTGTACAGATCGATTAGTTCTTATATACATAATAATAGAAATTAATAGTACGCGTATGTTTAACTTCTGTAGTTAAGTTTACATTTTAGGTACGGTTCAAATAAAGCTATGTGTATGATAGTTTACACTATTGTTGTGCACACGATCTAACCGAATAATGATTTAAGGAGGTTAACTGTATTTACAGAAAACCGTAAATTCATTTGTGCATTAGCTCTATCTCCTGTTCTGAGCTTTACCTCCGTGGCATTGGCTCAACCTCTTTGCTAAAAATGCACATTAATGTATAATACCCGTCTAAAGTCATCGTCAGTAAGTTGCTACACATATTTACATCAATAATAAGAGTGCTGTTTGCCAAATTACCTGCATTTTGTGCAAGCAAATAATTGAACACATTGGCAAATGTCAAAATAGCGTTTGATCGACCCGATGTTACTACGTAAAAAGTTCTCATGTTGAGAATTCTATGTTTATTGCAAATCGTCTATATATATGTGTGTGTAATCAAATCATTTCTTCGTGGAACTGCATTGCCCGATTTTTAAAATAGACCTTTTAATTATTTTATTATAGAAAAATCGATACATACCTCTTAACTTTGTTTACGTTTTTGACTAAGTTCCTGTTGTGAGCTCTACCTCGGCAGGTGCTTTCGCTCATTGTTATTTATCTGCAAACAGAGGTGGAGCTAGTGTTTACAGGCCGTGTTTTACTGATGCTCCTGCTGGAGTTTCCTTTACACTGCAGTAAAATTAACACAATCAAATCCAGAAGTTTTCACGCATTGCCTGTGTCAGGCGGAAATACTGTTGTCAAGAAGTCCAGACAAGATGACCGTTTGTTGTATATTAAGTTTTTGTTCATGTCCACAGAAATGACAACGATCATTTAACATTTTTTATACAAAATCTCATAGAAAACAATATAAATCCAATATTCAACAGTTTCAGATTTTCTTTTCCTAAAGCGGCATCGGGGAGCATCCATCCATCGGTCTACCAATATTCTTGTTACACAATAATCTATCATTCATTTGATATTACCCGATGTACGGTAAATAAGTTTAATTTTTAGACCTGGTTGTCAGGCGTTGTAACATAAATACATGTTGTATACGGCTGAAAAAAAAAAGGAGTGACTTTAAAGTTTTTCTTTAAATATGTTAACGATCTTTGCTCAATACCGTAATCCAGTTACAAAAGATGCACGCATGATTGTCATCAGATTGATGAAATTGTTTCGTTTATGAAAGGAACGTTTAAAATATCCGGCATGTGCGTTAAATTATTAGCAAACTTTGTATTAGATTTACGTAAATCCCACTATTTTACACTCTGCGATTGATACTGACTCTTTGTCAGATTTCGTTACCCGTTCTTACAGCAATCCTTAAGATGTTTGCAGTGAATTGGACTGAACCTTTACACTGAACCTTTACACTGAACCTTTACACTGAACCTTTACACTGAACCTTTACACTGAACCTTTACACTGAACCTTTACACTGAACCTTTACACTATTTTGAATAGACTTCACTCCGTGAATATTGTCAAACATCTTACAGAAGTTACTTCGTATTATATTGTCATTGCATCATAATCTTGAGTTCCTTGATGGGTTTTTGAACTCCTGCAGAGCCTTACGTGTTGCAACATTAAATAGGTGTAATTGGCAGCATGCCATAATAGGCATTTTTATATTGTATGCGTTATTTAACTGTAATACATTGTAGCCAATAGGTTTTTCTACATATTTTCCTGAAGAATGTAAAAAAAATATTCTTAAACAGTTATTTCAGAAATTTCTGCAAAGAAACCTTTTTTTTTCAGGAATAAAAACACCTCCCAAGATTTGTATCTTCTCTGGATGTAATTTCATTTGCAGAATTTTATAGCTAGAACAATTAGGTTACGTCATTCTAAATCTTATTTCATTTATTCAAATATTAAAATATTGACCCACGTTTCTTGCGATATTTAATTGTAATTTATGTAATTTAACGAGTGTGAATTGAAAACATAAAGTGTGCGGAATAAAACAAAAATCGTGTCCTCTGTTTCTTGCACAAACAGTAATAAACTTCAGATTTCTTGTAATAGATATTGTTTGATACGTGTTGACACTAAATAGAAAGCTGTTGTCTTTGTGTATGTAAAACAAATCTTTCAAAAATAAAATTCTTTAAGCAGCTGAGAAATGATAAGAAACTGAGGAATGATACGTAATTAAAAAATGTGGCACACTTTGAAAATTGTGGTACTTAGTTGTAAGCAGCCGTGAAAGCTACAGGTCATATAGGTGACAGCATACCTGGGCGTGTCAAACTGTCTGAATGGGGGCGGTTTGTCTGAGAGACAAAAATGCGCGTTAGTTTCAATCTCTGGGTGAAATAATATATTATTCTCGAGACACAGTATGTCGTATCCATTTGATATTTTATTCTATTATTTCACATAATTATATATACGATATGCAATTAATATTTATCTTTACGTGTCAAAGTGAGCAACAAACCGTATTCAGTTTGGTAATAAGGTAATGATGATAATAATAATAATAATAATTATTATTATTATTATTATCATCATTATTATGATGTCTCTGGAGTTAATTATTCCGAAATTTCATTATTCCTATATGTATGTGTCATTAGCTTAACACTTGCTGTAGCGAATACCTTTTTGCAGTGCGGAACAAAATACAGAAAACAAGTCTTACACTTATTTTAGTCGCTATTTATTATTCTAATTTTTAAATATCTAGATGCAATGTCCTAACTGGAAAGATATACCCACGTTACTTTTTCCTGAAACCAATTGGTATATTAACACGTTACGTATTGTTGGTATACGTACCAATGTGCGACAATAAGTGAGTTAGTTGCATGGGTATAAGTTGTTTTTGAGCCATGTAATATGTTTATAGCTGTACATAAGCTTGAGGATACAACAGTAATTGAGATTTATTTGGTTTAAGTATTAAGTATTTTGTCTTAACACACATTGTAACATTTAAATAGTTCTAGCTAACTGCTACGACAACTTTAAGGATCACACTAATAATAAAAACAAAACAATAGCATACAGACAATACTACAGCTACATGTAAAATCGACACAATTTTGTAGAGCAACAAACAGTATGTGTGATTAATTATCATCTTAAAATAAGATTTTCAAATAGTACTGTATTACAATGCATACCAAATTCACCGGTCTTTAGGGTGCAAACTAAAAAAATAGTACCCGGATAATCAAAAAGAACCCTTGACAGTAAAGTTTTATTTTTGATTGTCCGGATTCTTTTTAAACCAATTTATCGTCCATACATGCCATTAGTATTTTTGCGATCATTTACAATAACAACTTTCTGCAAAGAACATCTACAGTGAGTCTTCTCCAGCGCTATTAGTTTGCCGTTTTGTCGTTCAAACAAGCATAACATGAGACGATATATTTTGTATATTTCATCGCCAAATATGCTTCGTCTTAAATGCGTATTGGGAAATTACCCAGGCTCAATCTCAATTGGTCGTTACACAGCAACAAGGATTTCAATAAAGGGAATTGTGAACACCATTAAGATCAGACATTAGACACGATGCTCCTGGGAAAATACAAGTAAGAAAATCTAGGTTTAGAAACGAGCGTATTAGTTGACAAGTGGCTGTCGCATGACCGCGTCTTCTCTAAAATACTACTGAGATTTGAATAATACTTATGGGATATATTAACAGGATCTGTCTGATACTAACATACGTATCGTTTCTTGTCCAACACCTGCGTCACAGTTTTAATTTAATTAGCGAAAAGTTGAAAGGTAGAGCCTGTTTAACCAAGAAAGGGTGTGTGCAATATTAAATATTTACAACTTTTTTCATCATTTAAAATCATGCTTATTGTATCAATTTTATTCAGAATCTCATTCAGACGCAACAGCAAGTATCTTGCGTACAGAAAGTTAATAATTGATATACAGCGCGGCATGGAAATTCGCGTGTTTCGAATTAAGGATACACTACAACAAAAACCAAATGTATAATAGATTTAAGGATCAAGAAACTGGCACAATTGTTTAAAATTGTTGTTTAAACAACAGTTTGGTTGTGTCATATTTACTATCTCTGAGTTGTATTATGTGTAAAGCACATAAGGATAATTCAATAGGCCTTTCTTTACTGCTCATTCAGTTGAAAGTTTCGTAACGAATTAATCGACAGTTATTACAATAAGATTTAGTTAAATATTTCATCAAGGAAATGATAATATATAAACATTAACAACTTATTGTACTTTTGTTTAAATTTTAAAATTAATTTAGATACTAAATAATAAACATGTACATAGACAATACATAGACTTTTGTTTCTTCTATTGGTCACTTGCGTTAAATAAAAGCCATAAAAAACAATTATTGTATTAAATGAACTGGTCAGTCAGATTTTAAACAACTACTAAAATACGCAGTGCATTAGGACAATCGTGCACTTTTGTTAAATTGAAGAACTGACCAGAATGCTTTTGTTGGAAGTTGGTACCATGGTCAGTTTTGTCGCCAGGCCAAGGTTCAAGTCATTGATCAAAAGTGGGTAAAATACTGCTAGTTTGCCAAGTTAATACCTCGTGTGTAGCATTTAATGTGGTTATTTATATTAAAATCAGTGTATAAGGATCTCTTAATTTCTAATGATAAAGTTCATAAAACCTATTTCACAAAACTATTTACCTAACTCATTTCTGCACTTGGAATGCCACAACTATTTAGTCAATATTCCGTCAATATTTGTAATTATGTTTCTCTGACAACGATTCGGAAATAAATAGATTACACTTGTAAAATCTACGATAATGCAGTACGAATAAACTGTTATATATTATGGTTTATCTTCAAAATAATTTCATGTCAACTGGGGTTTGCTTGTATTGATATACGAATCAGTAAGACAACTATCTTTAGAGTCATGTAAAAACAATTATTGTCAGTTTAGATCAGATCTCGAATGTCATAAACTCGGGTCAAATTTCATTATACAGAATAGAGCGTATTTGGTGCTTAGTACTATACACAGAAATATTTTTCAGTCTTGTAAACAGTGTCAAAATAATAGAACGGCACAATTACACGAACGGTGTTTGTTTATTTTACAACAAAACTCAAATGAAACTTGAGAGAACATGTATATACAGTAACACATGTTTAACTGCATACAGCGCATTTGCTTAGTTGTTAACTTGTGTCTAATATTTATTTACATAATTGCCAAATCACTTATCAGTTTCTGACAACACTTTCGTCTGTGTCTTTTAAAACAGATGCAAGAATCTGAAGGTGAAAATGGTAATTTAAGATGTGCTTTCTAGATGGGCTGTCTGTATCAAACAATTTAAAGGGACAATGTCAACGAAAAATTGGCTAAATTCCTATTGCACTTTAAATTATTTTATATGATATTAATGTGCTTTACTTAGACATGTGCATACAATAAATAAAATGTAATATAAAACACAATAAGATATTTGATAAAAACAAATTAGCAAAACGTCAGAAAAAATTAAAACCCCAAGTGGGTATCGGACTCACGACTTAGGAGCCATACAAAGAAATGACAGTAGACAGCGCTTTAACCAACTGCGCTTGGTAAGGAATCGTTTGTAAACTGTGGTCATATAAAATGCTCTCAATTACGACGTCAAAATGTAAACAGGAAAAGCACCAAACAAACAAAACCCATATTATAAATTGACTTTTATATCAGAATGCGTAAACTATTTTCCCATTATATATGCCCTGTTTAACCATTATTATATGCCGGTATTAATATATAAATTTCAGATTTGTAAAAGAAATTGCCTCCTTGGGACCCTTTTCGATTACACGAACAATCAGCATTGAATCCATAAACGTCAATTATATGTTACTTTAATCAGACTCTCGAACGCAGCGAGTGGTATTCACGAATCATCTTAAGTAATTTCTCTAATCTTTTCACTTCAGTGAAAAATGTGAAAGTATTGTATTTTGTTTAATAAGTTAACACATGTGTTATATTGCAGATATTTCTTGAAGTACATAAGCCCTAATGGTATTTGACAACCTTGCATAGTGTTGCACAGTTTACATTTGGAATGGTAATGTTAAGGAAATATTCATATTTAAGGCAAAGGGTAAAATTTAACTTAAGATGCTATGTGAATATGACAACAGGAGGATCTGCTTTTCTCTTGACATTTTTACTTACCCTCTATTTAATGCACTTCTAATGCCGTAATATTTACAGCGGCCTAAAATCTTTTCAGAATTGCTTTTAGTGATAGTGGAACATAAGTAGAAGGTAAAAAAGCCGAATTTCACATTTATCCGCCCTCCACCCCCACCCACCACCCCGATCATTGGGTCATACGTTTTCCATTACACACAATAAACACAAATATAAATGTGTCACAAAAGAACAAACAACTGTAGACACAACAGTGAGATTACGGTGTTTTTTCCATGACTGTTATTTAACTAGTAGCAAAGCATTATAGGTTATGACACTCAAGCTATATCAGCAGGGGAGAAAACAACTCGATACCCTTTAGTATTATTTATGTTGTAAGGTAATAGACTATTCGATGCAACATGATGCTGAAAACTACACCATATCAAAACATGTTAATGGTTTGCGAATCGACTAGACAACACGACCGTTTCATCCGAAAACATGTACTGACCTAATGCAGTGTTTGCGTCATTAAAAAGTATAGGATTGTAAATGGCCCGATTGTATTGTCGACATTATACCAACCAATTTCGATTTGATTATGATTTGTATATTTATATATGATTTGTCATAAAACTGTTTATTAAAATAATGGTGTTTGTGTATATAAATCATGTACATTGATCACAGTCGCTGTTTAATTGAACTAGGTATCCAATATTATTATGCCACTAGTGCACAATCACGTTCAATATGCTGACCCAATATTTTTAAGCGTTATTATACCACTGACCGATAAAACAAATTAAGCCCGTCTACTTTCTGTAATATTATGTCCCTGACTGATAACACGTTTAATCTCCGCCCACATTAACAAATATTATGCTACTATGTCACGTGCAAGAATTGTTTATTCCCGCCCACTTCTCGGAACTACTTTTTGTAG
Source organism: Congeria kusceri (assembly GCA_027627225.1). Taxonomy (NCBI): domain Eukaryota; kingdom Metazoa; phylum Mollusca; class Bivalvia; order Myida; family Dreissenidae; genus Congeria; species Congeria kusceri. Next base: position 22,502,784 of record CM051024.1, read on the forward strand.
GCGTGCAATGTCACATACGTCGTTAAAATTTAAACAAAGAATAGATCTATACAATGACAAAATTTTAATTCACAAAAATAAAATTTACTGGAACAAAACAAACATTATTCAATTAAAAAGTATTAAGTTCTTTTGTCGAATAAGCATTATGCAAAAACATGCAATGCACAGCATAAAAAACATGTCAATAAAATCTTAGAAAGCTGATATTTTTTGAAAAGCTGAACAAATTAGAATCAGATATAACAAAAATTGAAATTCATGAAAGAATTGGATGAAATTATGTGCCTGCTTATTTTATCTATACAGAAACAAATGCTCAGGATATGATTCCAAATCACTCTGACTATAAATTATATCAACAACTGAAAAGGAACTGCAAAGTCCCTAATTATTAATCACTATTACATACATCACATACACCATTACATAAAATTCAGGGAATCCATTGCTGTAAGTTGCAGTGTACTGCAAGTGTAAGTCTTACCAAGAAAGAAGCTACTTAAATCATTTATTTTGTTTCACTTTAATACAAATGAAATGTTTTAGAAAAATGCTTTTAATAATAGTTTTTTTTTTTAAATAGAAGATTGAAATGTTTTAATAATAAAAAATCAAAAAAATACTAGAATAACAGATAACAATAATCATTTTATTTGAGACGAAGGGTATACAAATAAAAACAAAAACAAAAAAAACACAACAATTTAACAAAAATGAACTCTACTTTTGATTAGAAATTCAAATAAATATATATATATATAATAAAGATAATACTACAGTAGCCAATGTAAGTTGATTCTCAACAAATTAATTAACTTAAAAGTTAAAGAAAAAACTTAGCTTTAAAAATTAAAAACAATAGGTTTTTGAGATCTTAAATGCAGAAAAGCCAATTAGTTTAAAATGACTTCAGTCCAACATGAACAAGGGAAATGAATAAGAAAAATAAAATAAGGGAAATGATGCACAACAATAGAAGAACATGACATTGAAAAATATATATATGATGGTCAACTAGGAATTCTTCAATTTACAGTAAAACATAGTTAAATGCTGTATGGAACTCATATACAAGATAATCCATCTATCGATACAGTAATACATGTCCACTATAAAGTGTCTTAGAAAATGTCACATCAATAATTATTTTTTCGCAACAACTTTCAAATTTCAATTCTTTGCTTTCCCTGGCTGTCCATCTGAAAATATTAAAGAAAGTCCCCTTTTGAAATTAACTCACAAAAACATGAACAAAAAACAACATAATTATGTGTATACCTTATTTAATTAATTATATGAATATTAAAATAGTTGGCTCTAAAATGTTTATTGAATAAGCAGGGATAATGTGCACTCAGTCTCAAAGCTGCTATTTAATACCAGGACACTCACCACCTGCTGACTCTGTCAGGAAGCACATGATGCAGAAGCGTCGTTGTACGATACCCGTCGTTGTCGAACCAATATTATGCAGCTCAAGACACCATACGAGCCCACATCACAAACACAGCATGCTGCATCTCTGAATTCTGCAGTTGCGTTCCCCACCCACTTTGACATCACACGTGGGGGATAGTGTTTCAGAGCAATCGTCAACATCTGAACTAAGAACTTTGAACGCATTATGCACTGATGGAAATGTTGATTATTGACTTATTTAATAATAAATCCACTGATAGTTTTTACTTTTAAATCCGCTATCGTTTTTTTGTTAAACCTATGTTCTTGAATGTTCACATAACACACACTGACACATAGATCTAAACTTTTGAAAAATCGTTAATGTCGTTGCAGTCTACTTCTTATGTGTGTTAATAGATAAAATGATGTACATGTATTTATATTGTGTTCAATGTTACAATGAGTAACAATTTCTCGCTTTAATTTTTGAATGAGTAACAATTTCTCGCTTTAATTTTTGTGTATTTAATTAATGTGTGTTAAAATGTTATTGTTGACGATTTTATGCTTAACTATTTTTCATGCGTAACTATGCATCGCCAAGTAGACGTCATCATGCTGTCTTACTTGCATATTGTGTTGTACTGTAGATTGCTAAATGTTTGCGAGATTTTGTTTAATTTATTTTTTCTTATGAAAACTACATTTGCAAAAAAGTGGCATAATAAATAGAATATATGGTTGGTGACTTTTGACTTCGGCGAGCCTCGCCTTTTCCTACGCCATTTTGGACTCGTCTGATATCACATGCTATCAAAAGTCACCAGCCATATATTCACTATTTATCACCAAATGAGCTCTTTGTTCTTATTTATATTGATATATAGGACACATACGTTGAAGTTAACACTTACAATGACATTATTAATAACAAATGCCGATCATTTCAAGTCATTACTCATTAATGTGTTGTACTCTAACACAAATCCTGCAGAAGCGACAACTCCTGCGACACGTCGAGATGTTTATAATCCAAAACGTCGTCAGCGATATTGCCACTGATGCCATACCAGACTGACTGTCGACATACTACCCATCCTGGAATATCTCAGCAAAAGCATTGACTGCTTTGGTATACTGTCCTACTTTTAAAACTAAGTTCGACATATATTTGCATATGTTCCGCTCCATTTATCGCTGTTGTCAATTGTGCCGTGAAACATCCGAAAGTCCTTTACTCCCAATTAAAGCCGGCAATTCGATGTACGTTTCAAAAGAATCGTGTCAAAAAGAAGCGTTTCACCTAAAAAACAGTTTTGATAAATGCGCTTGTAAAGTATAGTTACATTATCTTGAGATCTCCATTCAATCAATATCGTTCTCAGATTGGACATTTGTACAACGTAGAGAGATTTCAAAACGTTTATTTAAAAAACAGTAGTTTTCATTTGTGAAGAAGTTCTTTCCAGGCCGTGGATTCATAACAGACTATTGCTCTTTATGTTCGCCCTGAAACGTTTTAATATCAAGTATGGGGACTGAATGACACACTTAATGCGAAAAATTCCATTTAACTACTTCGAAAAAGTTTCTTGAATGCGCAATAAGAAACCAATAAAAACCGCGACATGTGATATTTTATGCTACGAGTTGTGTAAAAACTGGATATTATGAAAACATGTGTAATGCCTGTTTCAGAAATTGTGCTGTTACGAATACGCAATGTCTGCCTACAATCAAATCACTTTCCCAATCCTTTAAAATCTTCACAACTAACTTCTGCTTATTTTCTTTGTGGTGATGTTTTGATATTAGAATTTTATGTGAATGAAAACGTTACCCGAGTTTAAGTGTCAATGGCCTGAACCATATCCACAAAGCTCCTTAGTGAAAACTTAAGAATATTTCTTAAAACCATAAAAATCCGTATATCTGTCGCTTGTTCATTTTAAAGTTTACTTTTTCTTGAATGGTTAAAATCTGGCAAAGATGCTTCTTATTTGAACAAATTTCATATATAAAATATTGATTTTCCAAAGAAAAATGTTATTTCGATTTTTGCACTTAAGTTAAAATTTTCATTAGGAGCTTAGTGGATATGGGCCCTAGTGTTCAGACACATGTGTGCAACGATTATGTTCAGGCGCCAGTACAATTTGTAAACCTGCAAGAATAGCTATGGAGCAAGGTCTCGCTATTTATATGTTTACTCCCTTTCTTGAAGCTAAACACGTTATATAAGTAAAAACATATGACTCTGTATTCGTTAAGTACCTTCCACAAATACACCGATACACTTTACGATTGAAGTAGTTTACATTTTCTCAATTATTTCGTAATATAAAATATGCATATAAAGTCTTAATTTATTGTAAATATTCAAATACAATGTATTGGAAAATAGATATATCACAAGTGTAAAATCTACGAGAATTTCGTCAGAATCAACTGTAATATATTATAGATTGTCTTCGAATGTATTTTTATAAGAACTGAGGTTTGTTTTTATTGATATTTATAGAATAAGTATTACAATTGTCCTCAACTTCACGAAACTATAATGGTCATTATAGGTAGTTTAAATCAGATGTCGAATGTTATTAATCCGGGTCAAATTTCATTATACAATATAGAACGTATTTGATTCGTACACACGGACACAATTGTATGACCTCTTGTTTTCTATTGTGGTACACAATTCGAATGGTTGAAATGGTGCGAACATGAATATACAGTAACACATGGTAACATTTCACACCGAGATTTATTTACAGAATATTCTTCATCACTTTAAGTCTACATTTTCGTCTCTGTCTTTTAAAGCAGACACAAAAAGCTAAAGTTGAAAAGGATAATTCACGACAAGACTCTAGGGTGTGCTCAGTACATTGGATGTATGTTTCGGAACAACTTATATTCTCAAACGAATGTATATCGGAATGTGCAATCTAGCGTAATAACTCTACGAAAAATAGACATTAGATCCATACATGTAAATTATATTTCCATAAATATCGTGATATATTTATATTTCCATAAATATTTTATCATATATCATATAACAATCGGCCATTTGCTTAAATAGCTTTTCAATAATAATAGTTCAGATTTTAAAATCACACACACAAAACAAATTACCATCTTTCTTGAACCTTTGCCTGTTTTCGAGACATGAACCCGGTTTTATTATCATTGATGGAGTTGTTAACATATTTCAGGCCTATCATTTCAAAGCGCACATACAAAACACATGCACTTATTTTTATTGAATGGATATTAAAGAAATTCACACAATCACTGAAACATCAAGTAGGTGGCGGAATGCATATCATTGATGTATATGTTAAAATAAGTCGCTACTTAATTGTGGTTAACGTAAAAATAGTTCTTGAATAGTTATAACATATTATTTGTATCATTTTTTTTAAAACCTCTCAAACGCAACCCGTAGCAGTATTTAAATTTGCTTTCATCAGTCATTTTCTCCATATCTGCTACTAAACCTTTTTATGCTCTTCTAATGACGCATTATTTACATCATATTTTGGCCTAGAATCTCTACAGAATACTTTTAGGATTTTATTATGTATTTGACGGCAGCCTGTCTGATATAATAACAGACGGTGTATTGGACCAGTGTTCTGATCTTTCGGACATCACAATATCTCCCAGACATAATTATTGAATATAATATCTCCTTAAGAAATTGCAATTATGTATATGACACGATTGGGTCAAGTGTCATTTGCAGAGCCAGAAACAATTTGTGTCCTGGTTTGGGAAGTACACGTGCACGAAATGCTCATAAAATGGACTTGGTGTAATTTATACAAAAGCAAATGACCAACTGTCCAATCCTATTAAGTATTGTTAACAAGTCTATATTCTGAAAATCTTAATATGACACGAAATCGTAATAACTCATTACAATAGATCAGAATAAATAAACGCACTAAATCATCAAAATATTATTCACTTCTATGTCGAAAGATTTGGATGTATCAGAATAACGTGTTTTAATACTGTTGTGGTTATTTGACCGTATTTATTGTTTATAAAACTGTAATTACAAGAAATGAATGCGTACGTATTTCGCCTATCAATTCCCGACAATGTAGATATTGTGGTAGATGCAGGAACAGGACAACTCATTGTTCTTACAAGTTGACAGTTTATGATTCGTTTTAGACTTGTTGACAAAGAGATTTTCTGGCTTTGCAGTAACAGAAAAATCAACGACTCTGCTACTAAACCTTTTTATTACACCACCAACAGCCAGCTGGTTATTGCATTACTACAAATCCTGAATATAGTTTACTACGATGTACGACGAAACCTACGGGCCATCTAGGTGACAACACATGCTGGGGTTCTCTCGGGTAGACAATTCGGCGACATAATTTGATACTCCAAAACAGCTTACATTAGAAAACGTTTACATGTCATTCAAAGGTTATTGTTACGCACTCTGTTGTTTATTTGCTACGCGCATACTTCCGGATTGTAACTACATGTATATTTAATACCTATTTCAAATATCGCACGCGTATTTATTATCTGAATGCACATGCTCTGATTATTCGCATATGGACTAGGTCAGACGATACTGGATCGGTTTGTTCAAAACAATCATTAAATGTATTGATCGCTTCAAGACTGTCTGAAATCAGACTGATTCCCATATATTGAAGAATAAGAAATCTTTATCTGAACACACAATCCCATTCGTTTCGCTTTGTGCCTCTTTAATATTCTACACTTTTTATTATATTTTTTATTTTGGTAGTTAATTGTCTGATGTCATTTCCCTTTGCATTACAAAATGGAACACGCGGTTGTCCATGTTAATGTTGCGAAATAATAAAAAATTATATGTATGCAAATAACTCTTGTTAAGTTTCATGAAACGCATTAAGATATATACATGTATTGTTTTCAATGTCCAGGCGCTGGCTCATATTTCTGCTCTAAATACCGCGCGACATTCGTAATAATACTTTTTATCTCAAAATTGCTTGAAACACATTACAATAACACATCGGTTTTAGTTAATTTCTAAATTAAGCATATCAACATAATTTAGATAGATCAGTGTATAATCGAGACGATAAAATCAAAGCGTTCTGCAACCAACCACTACATAAAGTATTCCCTGATCGCTATAAGTTTCATTACTGGAAATGCTTCTTCTTAAATTCGTATTATAAAAAAACTAGGCTCACATCTCATTGGTTTGATATACAACGTTAATGTCTTCAATTGAGAGAATCTTGAACACGATTAAAATCAGACAATTGCATTCATCAGAAAATCAATGTTTAGAAATGAATATATGGCATTTTAGGTGACAAAGAGCTGTTGTAAGGCAGTCATTACAAACGTTATGAAGGTAACAAAGAGCTGTTGTAAGGCAGTCATTACAAACGTTATGAAGGTAACAAAGAGCTGTTGTAAGGCAGTCATTACAAACGTTATGAAGGTAACAAAGAGCTGTTGTAAGGCAGTCATTTCAAACGTTATGAAGGTAACAAAGAGCTGTTGTAAGGCAGTCATTACAAACGTTATGAAGGTAACAAAGAGCTGTTGTAAGACAGTCATTACAAACGTTAAGGTAACAAAGAGCTGTTGTAAGGCAGTCATTACAAACGTTATGAAGGTAACAAAGCTAGGCAAAGAGACCAGTGGATTTTTCATTTTAAAATCGTTAGTCTCCGTACTTGTTAACGGTCGAGAGTCCGGATAACCTCATATACACAACATATCCTTCTTTCCTATAGATTCAGCCAATCCTATAGATTCGGCCACCCACGGATAATGGAAATCAGCTATTATTTCTTATTTAATTTGTGTTAGTTATCTGTATTAAGAAAATTCTATCACATACATATTGTTTTTGCTTTTAAAAATTGCGAACTTCAGATTTTGTCTGAGAAAATTAAGATTTTTTAAAGAAATTCCCAAAATGGCTACAAGCTTTGTGCATAAGCCAATATTTTTGTAAACATTCAATTTCAAACAGTTTGCTTATGTGTGTTAGTCTAATAAAGAATGCTTCTAATGAATTATATCAAAATTGTAACACATTTATTTTTGTTTTATTTTCAAAATGAAGACTGAACCAAGTGATAAGAAACATCTGACAAATTCATGGTTGCCATGTAACTAAGTGAATGGCAGATTTCCACATTTTCTGGTTTATATTTAGTAGGAGAGACCTTAAATTTATAGATAATAGTCTCACTGGTGTTGAAATTGTGTTCACTTAGGGTAAACAAGCAGTTTAGCTCATAAGTAGCCGAACATATAGGAAAAGAGGGTAAGTTAACCAAACTAAATATATCATGTGCTGGAATTTTCATCGAAGCACTGATCCAAACACGAAATAATGTGAACTTATCTTTATTAACTAATATAGAAATATTGAAGAACTAACTACATCACCTGTGACAAAATAATATTGCGATATCACTACTATAAATGTAAAGTGAAAATCATTGAAAGTCTTATCTCTCTCTCAAATTGTGTTTGTCGATGTTCTGTGTGAAATGAAAAAAACACACACACACTACTACTCCATTTATCATTTAACTGAGTTTTAAAAATATCTAAGATATAATATACCACAATATCTTCGCAAAAAGATATAATATACCACAATATACTCGCAAAAAGATATAATATACCACAATAAACCACTTAGTTATACAAGTTGTTTTCGATTTAGCGATTGTGTCATGAACAACATGTAATGCAATCAATGCATTTGAAAACATATTAAAACACATTGGTATGCTGCCACCATCCTGTTAATAACACAATCGGATGCATATAATTACCTTGGAAATAAGCAAACAAGGATATGACAAGAAACGAACAGATTGATTGCAAATGTTGGCCACAAAGGCTGAATACGACTACACCAATATGTGATTAGAGGAAAAGCAGTGTGTTATTGACATGATACAATCGGACCCAGACACAAGCGTGCCATCAGTGACTTACCGGTGATCGTAAACTCCAAAAGTCTGCACTTGAAACTGTCGATGGTGATTAACAACGCAACGGAATGTTGACATTGGACTGTCAGTATTAGACGTTAAGGAATCGGGTTCAAATCGGAAAGAGAACAATTACACATTAGTTATCTAAAATTGTGAATGAAACAATACGTTATTGAATATTCTGTGTAATTTGCGGTTTACAAATCTGTATGGAAGCGTCCTGGTGCCAAGTGTAAAAATAAAAATAAATAAAATTAATCAATATTAACAAACTTAACTCGTTATTACAACTTAGTATATCGTAATCACGACTTTTTATCTCGTAATTGCGACTTTGTATGTCGTAATTACGACTTGTTTATGTCGTAATTACTACTTTTTATCTCGTCATTACGACTTCTTATCTCGTAATTACGACTTCTTATCTCGTAATTAAGACTTTTTATATCGTAATTACGACTTACTATTTCGTAATTACGACTTAGTATCTCGTAATAACGACTTCTTACCTCGTAATTACGAATTTATCTCGTAATTACGAGATAAAACTGTATAAAAGCCAAATGTGATAGAAGCAGTATTTCATATATTGAAATAATATCGTGACCTTACTTTCATCAGACGAATTGAAATGGACCTTCAAATTCGATCGTTGTTCGAAATGGGCTTAAATTATTCCGAAATTCTACGATGTCTTGCAGTAGGGAATGTTCCAGGCCTAAATAGTAGTGTGCAGCACTCTGCTCCTTGTTGGTTCCTCCCTGCTGCCCCTCTGGGCAGGGAAACAACTGAATATCTTTAGAAATATCATATATTTTTGCCAGTATTCAATGACAAATTCACAGTAAATGCCTAAAACCTTAATTACATGTAGAAGCACGAAACTGATAAAATACCTGGATTTACCTAATTACTAGAAATTTTCAAAGAACTGGTTAGGCTCCCCCCCCCCCCACCCTGCCACTTTTTAGCAGCACTCTGTACCTTTTCTGATCCTAGATCTTTCCCTACTTGCAGTGAATGGCTTAAAAATTAGCAGCAGTAGTAGTTCTTCTTCTTTTCCTCCTACTACTACTATTATTACAACAACAACAACAACTACTACTACTACTACTACTACTACTACTACTACTACTACTACTACTAGTACTACTACTACTACTACTACTACAACCACTACTACTACTACGACTACTACTTCTACTACTACTACTACTACTACTACTACTACTACTACTACTACTACTACTACTACTATTACTACTTCTATTGTCACTGCCACTGTTGCTGCTGCTCTTCTGCTGCTGCTGTTACTACAACAACGACAACAACAACTACTACTACTACAACTACTACTACTACTACTACTGTTACTGCCAATGTTGCTGCTGCTCTGCTGCTGCTACTACTACTACTGCCACTACTGCTACTGCTACTACTACTACTACTACTACTAGTACTCCTACTACTACTACTACTACTACTACTACTACTACTACTACTACTACTACTACTACTACTACTACTACTACTACTGCTACTACTACTACTACTACTACTACTACTACTACTACAACTACTACTACTGCTGCTGCTACTTATAATATTAATAATAATAATACAACTACTTTTGCTACTACTGCCACTGCCACTTATACTGCTGCTACAGCTACTACTACTACTACTGCTGCTGCTGCTATTACTACTTCTACTATTACTACTACTAATACTACTACTACTGCTACTACTACTACTACTACTACTACTACTACTACTATTAATAATAATAATAATAATAATAATAAAAGTAATAATAACAATATGAAACAATCTTTATTACATGAAGGTATCAATATTAAAATTATATCTTATGTATTTGTTTCAGACAGACAGACAGACAGACAGACAGAGAGGCAGGCAGTGTACTATTAGTACTATTTCAATCTACAATAGCCTGCTTAAATCACGCTTGGCTTATGCGTCATCACTACCCTCTTTAGTCGTAATTACGACATTTAATATCGTAAATACAAGATATCTAGTCGTAATTACGAGATACTATGTCGTTAAACGATATAAAAAGTCGTAATGACGAGATTAAAAGTCGTAATTACGAGATACTAAGTCGTAATTACGAGATACTATGTCGTAATCACGAGATAAAAAGTCGTTAATACGAGATAAGTTTTATAATATTGAGTATTTTTTATTTATTTTTATTTTTACACATGGCGCCAGGACGCTTCCATAAATCTGGCCTTGTAATCTGGCGTTTTACACCACGTTTTACGGCTTTTTCTGAGATGCACGACGATGATCTGTGATTTGTACTATATGATGCTAGGTCCTGAAAGCTTGTCAACAAGAACGGATTTAGCTGATAATTGTATTTACGTCATTTCATTGTGCCTCAGAAATGTGCAATTCTTTTGCTCTGGTGAACATTAAACCATTGAGTCATTAAATTGTAATTCAACTAAAGTGATATTATATTTTATTACTATTTAATTGGATTGCAATGCTATGAGGTTAAAGTTTATTTACAAGTGCGTGTTTTGTGATTAATGCTGGGCTAGGTTTGAGGTTCGCATGCCTTTAAACCGGTTTAAACCCCCATTGCTTTGCATTGACCGTTCCAAGGCGGTGACCCCAGGTTAACTTATTGCACAACTTATAAAATAGCATTCATTCAAATATTCGTATAACATGTCGTAATTATTTTACTCTAATAATATCTTACCAGAATCTTTGAATTAAACACGTATGCCATTTCGATATTCACTTTCAAAGATTTAAGGATACAGACGGGCTATTCGATATCCGATATAATTTACAAAACGTCATTGGGGTATCACTATGAATCTTATTTCATGGTTAATAGCAAACGCAATAACGTTTCTACGAACATGTGACGCATTATAAACATATTGACTTTGTTGTGTTTCTCAAATGCATTTACAACATGAACAGAATTTGTGAAATATTAAATGCAGAATAACGTGTAATTGAAGCACCTTTTTTTCTCAAATTGCTAAGGCAATAGTACGATGATGATGACGCGACAGTACAATTATGATAATGCGCCAGTACGATGATGATAACACGACAGTACGCTTATGATAACAAGACGGTACGATGATGATAACGCGACAAAACTATGATGATGAGGCGACAATACGATGACGATTACACTATACTACGATACTACGATAACGAAAACGAAAACGCGATATCACGATATAACGATTATGAAAACGCGACGGTACGATGGTGGAAACACGACAGTATTTCGCATTATCAACGTACTATAGTATGATCGAGTTTTCGTTATCGTAGCATCGCGTTGTCATCATCGTGTTGCCTTTTTTCCGTAGCTTCGTGATTTAGCAATTTCAACATTATACTAGCGAGTATCGCGTTTAAGATCAATACATTATTAGATTCAAGAATTCAGAATTTCTTAGGTGATAATTATTTATTTTATTTGGCTCAGATTTTCTTTCCGTAGGATTTCTCTTATTTTCCTATTTTTAATTTTCATTTTACAGTTGTGTTTGTTTACAGCGCGAAATTATGCATGCATATTATTCATAAAGCATGGGTTCATATTAAAAATAAAATGTATTGGACAATAATCGAAACCAAACAGGCATCGTACGAAATTACCGACAGTTACCGATATCGGCCGATCTTAGAAAAAAACGCGGGAAATAATTACATGTGCAATTTATTCCACACACAGCATATATTTTGGTTGATGTCCTCACAAGTGTCAATTTTTAACACGAAGAACCCTTGAAATGTTTTATATATGCTATACAGAATGACGTTTCAAACTTAACTGCGAGTCAATTTCTTTTGTTCTAAAAGTATAACGTTATAATAATGTATATTTGTTGATCACACTTTCATTGTCAAACGTATGTTTCTGTGACAAAATTGTTTTTGCTACTTTTATTGTTGTTTTAGTCAATACTCTGTTGAAATGCGTGTAAAAGCTTACATATAAAAAGCATGAATTATTGTAAGGTTAAACCTTACAATAATCAAATATCAACACGTATAATATAACGTTTTATCTAGTATTCGTATCCCTAATGATTCATTGGTATTTAAGTCGACTATATATGCTATTTGTAAAACTATTTCTTTCTTCTGATATATTGCTTTAATCTTTAATGTAATGCTGCGAAGGCAAATAGCCACTGGATTTAAATGACGCACTAAATATTTTGCAAGACGAGTGCGACTTTTTTTTACCGCTGAAGTTGCCTTTACACTATAGACAATGCACGTATCTCCCAACACAGAAGATTTCACACTAAAAGTAACAGAAACGTTATTTCACATGTTCTCCGCAAATAATCTCCGGTGGGTGTTGTCCAGAAGGACGTGACATTTGGTTAATTCGTAATCTGACGTAAGTCAGACAGTATGACCTTTTGTTGTATATTAGCAAATAGTTTGTTATGTCTACAAAATTGTCCAAGATCTCTACACACACAAGGCCCATAGTGCACTTATAGAGCACATAAGTTGTTTTTTTAACGTTTGTTTACGGGACTTTAAGAATTTAAGAATTTATTAAACGAAACATGTATGTGATGTTTCTGGGATTTTAAAAATGTAAGACATTTATTAAACGACATGTGTATGGAATGTTTGTCTATATATTTTGGGACCGGTCGCTCAAGCAAACATTTTTCTTGATGCTAGTTAAAACTTCTTAACGGATGAAACGACAATTCAATTTTCGATTGACATCAACCATTTATTTAATGATTTAATTCTAAATATGTGCGTTACAGAACAGCAACCAACCACAGTACCACAAACCACAAAAGCGGCGCACATACTATTGTTTCTGAAACATGTGCATTCAGTCAGAATATCAATTAGAATATTTGCAATATCATTTTTCGCACCAAGCATTCAATGTATAATTCAGGAGAACGATGCTTGATGCATGAATGGCATCAGTTGAAATTAGGACGCAATTAAGATTTATTTAATACTGTAATGAAAAAGTAACTGCATGAATAATTGATCAATAGATATATAAACGTGTTTTGTATTTTGTATTATTTGCCTTGTGATTGTTTGCAGTACATGTATGTTGATTATTCGAATAACAATGATGTACAATTATTATATGCATATCTTAATTCATCAGACGTTTGCCGGTATTCTGTTTCAAACCGAACACATAGAGCCCCAGTGTCAATATATTGTAGTTTAACACCACACATATGGGTGTCTCGGTATTTAAAAAGTAAACAAGCATCCTTAACAACTTCCTGTGGAGGAACATTTGTCTGGAAGGATAACTTCTGGGATTCGAAGCTTCTTGGGATGTAATTGCGTTTGCTTTAAGTTTATCTACAACGTAATTAGGGTACGTCTAATAAAAATTTTGACCTAAGCCTCATTACAGAGCATACGATATGTCTTAAATAACAAATATGGTTGCGATCAACAGTATTTTATGCATTCATAAACGCTCAACATTTACATAACGGAGCTCAGAGAAACTGCGTAAATAAGTACTATACTAAGAATTTGTCTGAACGTACGAAAAGAATCAAATGTCGCTAAATAAAGGTACGTTGCAAAGTATGTATTAATGAATACTTGAGCGTTCTAACACTGTTCGTTTCTCCCATAAACTCAATCGTACGCACATTACTTGTAACATATTATTTTTGAAAAGTGTTGAAACCCAATACCACTTGGGGCTTTTTTGTGAACGCGCTTTAAACGTGCCAAAACAATGAAACAGCGTCAGATGGATGTATAATGATGTGGCCAGAAAATTATCTTACTTTGCCCAGTATTACTCAGCCGTTATATATCAAATATTTAAAAAAAACTTCAGGTGAAATAGTATACAGCAAACACCTCGTGAGACAGTCCATGACAACTCAGTAGCAGTATCAACAAACACCTCGTGAGACAGTCCATGACAACTCAGTAGCAGTTTCAAGTTCAAGCTCATAATAGTATACAGACAGGTATCAGCAAACACCTCGTGAGACAGTCCATGACAACTCAGTAGCAGTTTCAAGTTCAAGCTCATAATAGTATACAGACAGGTATCAGCAAACACCTCGTGAGACAGTCCATGACAACTCAGTAGCAGTTTCAAGTTCAAGCTCATAATAGTATACATACAGGTATCAACAAACACCTCGTGAGACAGTCCATGACAACTCAGTAGCAGTTTCAAGTTCAAGCTCATAATCCAAAAAAGTAAGTTAGGTGAGAAAACGTCCCAGAACTTGTACTATAGCACCCAAAACAATACATATGATTAATTGCATGTAAAACTCATCTTGCATTACAGTAACACGAAGTACACATTAAAATATAACACGAGACGAAACACATGTTTCATTACCAAAGATGCTACGTATTACATTCATATTATAACAAAATATATTTTCACGTCTCATTGGGTTTGTTATAAAGCAATCAGGAATTCAATGGAGATATTCATGAACACCATTAAGATCAGACAAGTGCATTCATCAATATTATCATGGAGACACACAAGGAAGAATATACAGATTTAGAAAACAAAAACATTGCGCTTTTGTTGAGAAATGATTGTGGACGTTAGAGCAAATGTCCCTTAAATACTTATATCCCTTAAATATGATTTCAGCCACATTTGGAATCAAAACGCTGACATCGTAGAAAGACTGTTGGCGACAAAAGAAACGAAAAGCATGCGAATTATTATTTCATTTTTCCTAAAACGAAAATATTTGTTTGAAAGAAGTATGAAGTTCAGTTTTCCACTTTTAAGCTTGATAATATGGCTTTTTATTCAATAGTATACGACATCATAATGAAAATTATCTGGAAGTAACGAACAAATATTTTTCAAGCTAAGTATCTTATGCAAACGGAATTATATAATTGCCAGTTAAGAAGTCAATCTGCAACGAGCCATTCAGAATAACCGATGAAGCGTGGTGGTTAGGAGCGTCGATTGTTAGTGATTCGTAGCCTTCTGAGTCAAAAGTAGGTCATACAATGCGCGCTCCCGATTTTCATACTACAGTTTAAAATTAATACATTGCAGTAATTTGTCATCAAACCACTCAGAATAAGAATCGGTAACAAGAAATAACACTTTCGCAACGAGTCAAAAATAACCTATGTAGCGCATTAATTTGGTGGTCTTATTCCAGGACACTCAGGTGAATTTTCGGTTACATACAAGTAAATTGCAAAAATAGGGCTGTCATTTGTTTGGTTTAACATTTTTAATAAATCGTTGTTTGTTTAGAAACTTTAATTGTAATAAATCACATGGTGCTGTTTTGAAAGAGGACCATTCAGGTTTCGATTTACTGACTCGTAGCCTGCAAAGAAAAGAAGTAGTTTTCCGCGATAACTCTTTTGGAAATTACCCTCTCGAAAGACCGTTGGTTTCCACCATCAGTCT
The DNA here is from genome assembly GCA_027627225.1 of Congeria kusceri. Lineage (NCBI taxonomy): Eukaryota > Metazoa > Mollusca > Bivalvia > Myida > Dreissenidae > Congeria > Congeria kusceri. The sequence goes on from CM051024.1 coordinate 22,518,642, forward strand.
AATCAAAATAAACATGATTTAATTTACATCCATCAACAATGTAAATGAAGTTTATACATTTATTTGTCTTTAAACTTGAACAACTCTGGCTTGTTTGCAATATGATATTTGTACAAATAATTATATAATAACAAATAACTCAAAACAGTAAACAGATAAACAGTTTGTTGGTTGTGCAGAAAGGCAAGTAGATTAAAAGTTTTCTTTTAAATTTACTGGGATACCCTCGTAAACACAACTAAATATATAATACACTGAAATCTGCGAAAACAAAATCCGGATTGCATTAGAACACATTAGTTTATATTTATTTATTTTAGATCGATTGCATCAACAGCCTAAGGATTATTGAGACACTCGAGTCCGTTTCCTGGGTAGAACCAGTACTTGGTGTCTTTGGGGAAGATCTTGAGAACGCTCCCAGAGTGGGGATCGAACCCGGGACCTCGCAATCGCAAGGCGGACACCATATCCACTAAGCCACCGCGACCTCGACATAATCGGAAACATATGCTCTATTTATTGGTACATGTAATTTATTACTATTGCAGGACTTTACCTACTAAAACTTTGACAAAAACAATCACTATTTCAATAATTATAATTGTGAAGTAATATTCAGTAAATGATATAATAATCGCTCTGATTTTTGCTGATATAAATACTGGTGGTATTATGGAATTTATGGTTTAACCATCCAGGCGATAATACATCAATAATACATGCACAAGGTTCTTACAAATAAGAAATATAAATAACATATTGCTATTTTAAACGGATTTATTTAGTTCCATGCGTCATCGTTTCTTTTATAAAATAATGTAATTAAAGCATAATCTGACATAACCTTTTCATTCTGATAAGAACCCATGTGAGATAAATATCCACTTGCACATAATTAGTTGTCTGGAGTGGGAGTAAGACGTTTTCAAGACAGAACGTTTTACAAGATAATTAGGTCTGCATATGGCTATGACATTGATTGTCATATTATTTAAGCCGGTCCAAGCAATTTAGTCGCTCTAGTCGAGGTATCACTTATTTAAAATAGTATAATCATCTACTAAAATGACTAGAAATGCCTTTTAATAAAACAATTTTAACGATTAGTTGTTGTTAAAGAAGACTTGACAATCACTGTGACAGGTTAAAGTTTTGATTTAACAAATTAGTAGAACATTTAACCACATGTGACATTGCAGATGACTAGAAATGCCTTTTAATAAAACAATTTTAACGATTAGATGTTGTTAAAGAAGACTTGACAATCATTGTAACAGTTTAAAGTTTGTATTTAACAAATTATTAGAACATTTAACCACAGTTGACATTGCAGATGTCCTTCGTAAATTGTTTTAGTAATTTCTCACTAAATAACCATGTAAAATAATTTAAAACAATACTTATTTATTTATATAAATGATTTTTTATCTTAGGTTCCAGGGCGATTTCTGATGTAGTACAATTAGTGCAAACCAACACTATATTATTGCGCCATCAATACTGTTAGAAGCTCAATCTGGTGCGTTTTTGTTCTTACAAAACAAGGTAAACACATTAGATAGGAGATATAAACAACACTGTAATTCTAACCTGAAAGGAAGGAGATGCCAAGCAAACTGCAGATTTATTGCAAATGTCAGGAAGGTAAAATACGAGTACCAACGTGATTAGATTTGCATCAGGTTTTTTTTTTTTTTTTTTTTTTACATAATCCTTCCTTTGTAAACTTACCGTCAAAGGATTAATCCAAACATTTAAAGCTAGCACGTGAAAGCTTTCGAAAGGGATTTACAGCTCAATGGAGTGTTGGCGTTGGATTGTTATATTAGACCTCAGGGAATCGGATTCAAAAAGAAAAATGCCACAACATATTTCAATTGAACTACACACATATAAACAAACATGCGGTTTTCAAAGTGTTTGTCAAAATATACAGAAAAAAGAACAGTGTACACACATAACCTAAATATCGGTCTTCACGCAGAACTATATCGGAATTAGTAATATTCTTCAGCAGAAAAATATTCCACTTTTAGACGTTCGTAACTGTGTAACTCAAACCGGTTAATAAAAACGACTAATGTTGCGTTAGTTCGTTTATAGTATTTACTATTATCATTAAATTACTCAAGGTCATAACACGCTAGCTGCTTTTGTAGGTATGGAGAGAAACACCTGTTAGCAACTTTATATAATTTATTTAAAGTGAGTGTCTGTATTCAGCAGGCTTACGTGTTTCAACGTCTTTGCAGAAAACCGTACCCCATTTAAACACGGAAATAATGAGCAATTTGACAAGGAAGATACGAAAGACAAAAATGGACCTGGATTCTGGAATAATTATCTCTGATTAGAACATGATATTTGCATAACATATTTAATAAATATTGCTCTTAAGCTCACCATTTGTTGAAACTTGACAAAACAAGTACATACATTAACAGTGATAAATTCGCAAAGCGTAACGATAGGTTTTTATATTAACACAATGTGTACAATATATTTATTTACGTACTTTCGAAAATCAGTTTCTTTATGTGTTTAATGTGTGTCGTTTAAAATCAAAATGCCGTTGCTTGTGGCTAACATTCAGTGTATGAATAGTAGCAATCACGCGCCTCCGGTTTTCTTAGCCTCACAAGATAAACGTCTCTATATTCCATACTATCCCTAGTATTCTATATGTGCATTATTTGTCCTAATGAACAAACTGATTTGTATGTCGCTCATAATAGCTAAAGAAGCACATTTTTGTCTTTTTTAATATGTTCAACTGCAGGAAAAATAAAGTGTTTCAATTGAATACACCGTGACGGTTTTAACACTGATAATGTATTTCACAAAAGTTAATCAAACTCAAATTTTTTTAAACATGATTTCAAAAAATAACGTGTTTACACTTGTTAACACACGTGGACACCTATGCACGCGCTTACAACGCACATGTAGAAATATGAAATAATAAAACCTAAAACACTTATAACAGCTTACGAAAGATCTGAAATAATTTGGCCAAATTAGGTAGTTGTCTTACTTTGCATAGTAGCAAGCAGCCATAATATATCTCGTATATGGCTGATACGTATCTAAAATCACGAGATGATACATCATACAAACGTATCGGATAACATAAAAAAAAAACGAAAAAGGAAACAGAAATTAACAGCTCGTGGATAGTACCATGACAACTTAGAAGCAGACATTCATATTATAGCGAGTTCATGATCCCAACAAGTAAGATATGTTGACTTACGTCACAGAAAGTGTGCTGTAACACCTGATTTACGTCACAGACAGTGTGCTGTAAAATCTGACTTACGTGACAGAACATGTGCTGTAACACCTCACTTACGTCACAGAAAGTGTGCTGTAACACCTGACTTACGTCACAAAACATGTGCTGTAACACATGACTTACGTTACAGAACATGTGCTGTAACACCTGACTTACGTTACAGAACATGTGTTGTAACACCTGACTTACGTCACAGAACGTGTGCTGTAACACCTGACTTACGTCGCAAAACATATGCTGTAACACCCAACACAATTCAAGACATATTGTCTGTAAAACACATGATATTTAAAAGAACCACGAAACATACACAAACATACGTAACTGATTAAAACTGGGTTCACCGGAGGGGTTGTTTCAAAGCAGTTGGTGTATAATGCGGCCTACATGCGCACCAGATACAAAAAAGTGGTACTTGTATGAGCGATTATTTGTAACTGCAAACTAGTTTTCCCATCAGCCGGAACATGAGCTACAGGTCTCAACTCAAATCGCACTTCGAAACTGATCAGGTTGTCATGTTAACATGCAGCATTAGCTCAAATATTTTTAAGCATTGATAAAGATTGGTCAAACATGATGCTAATTACAGCAAGCTAGAGATAATAATATAACTAATATCAGTACATCATACTATTATCCAAAACGTGCTGCGAATATGAACATAGTGAATCAAATTTCAGAGATGTTCATCTACTTTACAGATGTAAAGAAATAAAATCACTTGTTTAAAAAAAATATCACAAAACAAATATTGTTTTTGAACCTCAAACAGTATGTGTATATATGTGCATGTATTAATGCTTTATTATTCAGTTATTATTCAAGTAATACAATGACACTCTAAATAATATATATACGACAACAGGAAAGAAAGGTTACAGATGAAATGAAAAGACAAACACAGGCTATGAACAAAATAAGTAGAATAGTTAACATGCCATAATGGAGCAATATAGCAAATAAAAATATTATGACACGAGATGACATGCATATTTTATTTAAAAGATCCTATGTATTACATCAATATTTTAGGCGTGTCGTGTGAAAACCGGGCTTAATACATGTGCGTAAAGTGTCGTCCAGGATTAGCCTTTGCAGTCCGCACTGGCTAATCCAGGACGGCACTTTCCGCCTACAGAGGATTTGTGGTTAGAAGAGACTTCATCGAAACAGAAAATACCATAAAAGCGGAAAGTCCGTCCTGGATTAGCGAGTGCGGACTGCACAGGCTGATACGTGACGACACTTCACGCACATGCATTAAGCCCGGTTTTCCCACGACACGGCTCCTATGTATTACATCAATATTTATCGAAATACTTTGTGCGTTCAACCTTATTTGTAACTATAAGAACATTTTTTAATATATATGCATCAACAATGTTGGGTTATATACATTTAAACATTGATTAGGTTTAAACATGAAACGTTTTTATAATGATATTCGTTCCAATTACATGTATTTACATGTATTTACGAGGTAAAAAATATAACAATACCAAAAACACCGGGTATAACGATAACTGACAATAAAAGTGGTCGTTGATAAGAGAGGCGCGTGTATTAAACATTCTACTTTCAAAATAACTTTCTTTATTGTCCAAAGATCTAATTGGATTGGGATTACTTCATGTACTCAACAAAATATATTATACAAGAAAGTCTGCGTAAAACATTTCGGATAGCTTCAGCACTCATCCAGACATTAAAAACAATTCAATATCTACCAAAAGTAAACTATAAATAGCTACCGTTCTATAAAGGACCACAATGGAAATAAGAGACAATCTTGTCTCTTTTTTTGTTTAATCCTTTGTTTATAATGTAGATGACATGGCATTTATCGACTCATCTATGTTCTTTTACATGTATAATTTAACTGCTATTTTACCATGTTATGTTTACATTTTATAAGGAAATATATCTATTTAGCTATCTTTAGACGGATTAATTTAGTTCCATGCGTCATATTTTTCTATTAAATAATGTTATTACAGCATATTTGGAAATGCTTATCATTGTAATAAGTAGTCGTGCGAGATAAATATCCACGAATACTTAATTAGCTGTCTGGAGTGGGAGTAAGACGGTTTTAAGACAGAACGTGTCACTAGATAATTAGATCTGCCTATGGCCATGGCATCGATTGCCATATAGTCTATGCTAACCCGAGCGAATTAGTCGCTTAATCATTGGTTGTTTAAAATCGGAATCTTCGTCTACGAGCATCTGAAAATGACTTTCAAAAAATATATGCCAATGATTAAGGCTGTTACTGGTCGTTGCGGAATACGTGAAAATCACGATGTAACAGGTTAAACTGTTGATTCAACAAATTATTTAATAGAACATGAACAAATTGTGCCATTGAAGATGTTGTCAGTAAAATACAGATAAACACACTAGTTATCAGTTTACTCAGTTTGAACTTACTAATTGTTGAAGAAAGATGCATGTTAGCAAATTCATAAAACGCGACCACAATACTTTTTAGTTGAATTAGTTCATTTTTTTATCAAGTATATTAAGTTCAATTGCTAGTTCTGATGTTTTGTAACGAATGCAATCAAGATATTTGACAGCACATGGGTAGAGTGTCCTCATTCAGTTAAAAGCACAGTCTTTGGGATAACCTTTCCTCTTATATTTTCAACACGGTAAACACATTAAAGACAACGACAAAAGTGTAATCCTAAAAGAAAAGGCCAAGCAACAAGCAGGTTTGTTGCAAATGTCGGATAGATTAAATGCAAGCACCAACCCGTGATTAGAGGCTCGACACATTGTTTTATTGACAGATTCACACAAATGCTTTCCGACAATTACTTAATTCAGAGCCTTTAAAGCCGGAATGTACAAGTGTTCAATGGTGATTTGCAGCTCAATACGAATCAAAACGGAAAATGCCACGACAGTCTTGAATTAAACTATTTAAATTTTTGCAATATACATACAATTTTCAATGGATGGTAATAAGAGTTCCTCTCCTGATGCTGTCGCTGGAGTGTCATTATTCCTATATCATATAAAAAAAAACAGAAAGGTGTACACACAGCAGCTAAATATTGGTATTCATAAAGGACAATACTAAATCAGTAACTATCATCAACTGAAGTATAAACTACTTTAAGACTTTTGTTATTTTTAACTGAAACCGGTTTAAAAGACGGTAGATTTTATTGATGTTTTAAACATGTTTTGCTGTGATATACGATGAAGGGATTCTAGCATTATATCATTAATAACAGTATAACACCAGGGAATATAATAGTGAAAACGGGTGCGATGTGGTTGAGAAAATATTGTTGGAATTCAAGATGTAAATGACACGAGGTCAGTGTGCCAGACTGTCACATGCATGTACCTCACCATTTGTTGGCAAGTACTGGCCTCGTGGCATTGTAGTTGTCAATTTAATAAGCGAATTGTTGAAATACTACGTATATTGTGTTGCGTCTGATTGTAAAAATGCACATGTGATATTTGCATATCATTTTCATATTGTCGTTGTGCAATCGCGAAAGAAAAGTCTTTATATAATATGTAAACTTTGTTTTTTATTCCGTAACGCAGAAAGCACCGAAGAACTCTATTATTTCTAATTTAAGATCCTCTGTAACAGTGGAATAACAATTGAATAATTAACCGAGACAAATATAATTTTCACTACTGATTCAAGGCACGAGAACGATGACCCCATCGTTGAATATTTTCTTAAGACGTAAAGCGTGTGTGTGTTTCGTGTTTTTGTGTACGAGTTGTAAAGTCTTCTTGCCTTACATAAATGGCATAAAGTTTATTTACCTTTGGTTCTGCTGAATTTTCATATTTTATTTCGATAATATTTAATAGTCATACAATGATTCTACATTGATGACAAGTAAAACGAGCGTTATTAAAAATGATTTTGACATATATTACACAAATCAAATGAACTTATATAAACACTGGCAAGTTAATGTATTGATAATTAAAACTGAATTTGATATAAAATTATGAAACGTACACAATTAATAAAAAAACGGCATGAACAACATTGTTTCATTAATGGAACTGGACAATCCGATTAAACCCATCTCCTGAATTATGCTGCGCTTTGGAAGGTCGTGAACTTAAGTCCAAATGAAGAGCTGGAATGCTTCTGGTTACGGTTATAGAAGTTGTTAATTTTGTCGACAGGCCCATGTTTAAGCCTCTCATCAAGAGCGGATAAAAAATGCATTAAACCAACGAGCTTTAGTATATTGTTGTAAGATATATTAATATCCGTGCACACAGACTTTTTTCCCAAGGCTTATGTAAAATCAAACAAAACCTATGCACACAAATATATCCGTGTCTTTTTTGTGCTAGGAAATGCACAAAACGCAATTCTCCATTATAATATACATTCCACTATTTTTCTTATCAAACCGCAATTGCATTTCTCTAATAGTACCTTAACAGGCACGGGCCAAAGGGCTATCGCTTTTTGATGATTATCCTCGAAGGTTAAACGATACAGACATGTTATTAGATATCCCGTATAATTACAAAATGCTATTGGGCTGTCACTATAAATCTCGATTCATCGTTAATGGCAAGGGCAATGACATGTATATAAACAACAGACACGTGATATGCATGTGTTTCTCAAATGCATTTACTAAGCAAACATAATTTGTGGAGTATTTAATGTGTGTTGTTCGGCGAACATGCCACATTACTCCTTTATAAAAAACGTAATCACGTTATCAAAGTTCTTCTTTTTACTTGATTATGAAAACTTGGGCAAAACGAACACCAATTAAAAACAAGATACACACAGAGTCGCACCTCTGCTATCTTCGGCGAGGCGAATACTTTATTTGGAATGTTTTTCTATTAAGTAATTGAGGATCATAATATACGTTTTGTATCGCTCTCCAGAAATCTGGAGTTGGAGTATCAAATGCGGTTTGATGCTGTATTTTAACATCTTTACGCCGACTCCTGCGCCAATTTTGTGGCCACGACATATCAACTAGTCAGTCATTTACACTCACCAGCTGTGTGGAGAGGGGCAATCTACTGCATGGACAATAGTTTCTATATAAAACCACATATGCCACGCAGCTCGACGGGCTATGACATTCAAGCAATATCAAAACAGACAAGTGGCGTTTACGAATCATAAACCCACCCGATTGGCGGAGGAAGTATGTGCTACGGTTGACGTTTGACGTTGGAAGAGGTCATAACATATCTCATATCAGTATCGTCCTACTTAAGATGGACTTACCAAGCAGGTAAGGTTCTGTACCGTTATAAACTTTCGACATTCAGACATTCAATCTTGCACCAGGCAAGAACGGTACTAAAAATGAGACTACGCTCTTCATTTAGCAAGCTGAGATGTCAAAAGCATGTGTCCCGGCCCGATTCTCGACCTCCAGAAGACAGATTACAATTGGTGGACTGGACGTAGGTTCACGTTGAATGCCATCACTTCATGGAACCTCACAACTGGAGACTGTTAAAAACCCACTGCGACGAATTGGAGTCTTTGTTCGAAGCAAAAAGTACGGCGCTACTTGCCGATAATACAACGCTTATACAAATCAAACTTCAAGCCCTGCAAACTGCCATGCTCAGCAGACTGTCCGGTTCTTATGCCAACACCTATTGGTTGAACCACTCTTTCAATTCCTAGACATGTGACGTCATCATTAACTATGAGAAGCAGCTCCGAAAGTCTTTTACTCTCTCCGGAACAAAATGCCGACATGTCAATTTTAACTACTAAACGAATCGTGTCCGATTATGGTATTTCCAACGAAATTTCCAGAAATGAAAATAATTAAAAGACCGGTTATAAATAATTTACAACACTGTTTCTCTTACACATGTATTACAATGCGTACTTTCTTCTTAATTTAAAATAAAAGAAACTCAAGAAACATCACCAAGAGAGACATTCTTATTTGTAAACATTCTCTGGTCCCTTTTGAGGCCAGGAAGGACTGCCAATAAAACCCCATAAAATACGCGCACCACCTTCGAACTTTCTTTGCAAGCATTGGGGTTTAACCCGGTCAAAAGGCATGCCGAATCTCAAACTCGGTACATTATGAATTGCAATACACATAAACGTAAATAAAATTTAAAAATACCAATTTAATTACTCAATGGTTTAATGTACACTAAGTAATAGATTGGTAACTTTATCAGTCACGCGATGAAATGGAGTAAAAAAGTTATATCTACATCTCACATCTTTGCTTGTTCACAAGATTATAAAGTATATATACATTAGCATAACAATAATGACTTCAGTCAATGTATGTAGCAGGTATTTAATCAAGATTAATCTACAAACGGTTTGATGAACTCAATAATTTGTTTAATATATATCTCTATATATGGCATAAAGACTATACTTACATATGAATATGGCATTGACACCAACTGTATTTCAGCACGTCGACGTTTTGTTTTTAGGTATTCGATAATACATTCTTAATTCACATTACTGATTTTGCGACGCTTCATTCGAATAAGCCATAGATATGTATTAATAAATTTGAATTCTGCTTCAATTTTATGGCAATGCAAAACTTGTTTTTATAAATACTGTATTTATTTCGTAAAATTACAGCGCATGCAGTTGTGGTTACAACTGCTTATTTTTACAAGTAAGCCTTAATTTTACCTGATTTATATTATGCTTTCATGATCAGATATAAGCAGACTTCAATACAATTTAATACCGATGTCTCTGTATGATATTAAGCCTAGTTTGACGACAAGCTGCGGCTTAGGCTACCAAAGCCCACTATAACAAAGGTGTTCAATTACCGAAATAACAAGACAGAGTTAGAACAAAACATGCTAGACAAGCATTACAGATTGTTTTTGTTAACAGTTTCGTGTCATGCGAACCATAATGGGGTTTTAATGGGGAACGATATTCACATATACCTTTACTAAGTTAAGAGAAGCGTGTCATCTAATACACACAGTATTTTTGTATAAATGCGCGTGTAATGTATACGCAAGTATCATGTGAATGATCTTCATTCTCTTAGTATTAATCTCAGTTTGCACATTTCTAGAATACAACGCGATTTTAAAACGTGCAATCAAATATCAGCAATGTTCTATTTGTCTGGGATTCTTTCTACGTCCATGGATTCAAAACAGCAATTGCATTTTACGTTCGTTCCCAATGGTTTTTTAATACAGACTGACGATGGAATGGCACACTTAATGCAAAAAAATCGTTCAAACTACTACAGTAGAGCTCTTATTCTATTGAGTACTCAATAAAAATTATATAAAAGTGTGACATGTGATATTTGATGCTTTTTACGGCTTGCGTAAACAAGAAGGCCACGATGGCCCTAGGTCGCTCACCTAAGTTTAACTCATCATAATGGCTTATAACAAGAGGGCCAAGTGGCACTAAACCACTTACCTGAGTATAAAGATCTGGGCCTTGCAGCTTGAGGAGAAGAATTTTATAGTCTCAATAAACCGTGTGATCCACAGGGCGAAGCCACTTTCTACCGTAGGGGCATAATTTGAACAATTTTTGTAGTGAACAATTTTTCAAGCCAAATATGAAACCTCTGGGCCTTGCGGTTTTGGAGGAGAAGATTTTTCAAAGCCCCCTTTCCATATCTGTCTATAGAAACCAAGTGACCCCGGGTTGTGTCATTTTGCTTGTTTCAGAAGAAAATATATTTAAAGTCATTTTGCTATTTAAGTTTATGTAATCCATGTTACCTCCGGGGCGTGGCCAGTTTTGACCCCAGGGGCATCATTTGAAAACTCTTTTTAGAGGACAATTCTACAACGTTACATACCAAATATGAAACCTCTGGGCCTTGATCTTTCAGGAGAAGATTTTTGAAGTCATTTTACTATTTTAGTCTATAAAACCATGTGACCCCTGGGGCGTGCCAGTTTTGACCCCAGGGGAATCATTTGAACAAACTTTGTAGAGGACCACTATACAATGTTAAATACCAAATATGAAACTTTAAAGTCATTTGCTATTTAAGTCTATATAAACCATATGACCCCCGGGGTGTGGCCAGTCTTGGCCACAGGGGCATCATTTGAACAATCTTTGTAGAGGACCGCTATGCAATGTTACAAACCAAAAATGACACCTCTGTGCTATGCGGTTGCAGAGGAGATGATTTTTAAAAATCGCTTATCCATCTGCATGTGTCGACAAAATTGCCATTAAGCTATTTGATCATTACCAATTCACATTTTAACTCATCTGATGTAGCGCTTGGTTAACACTCAAGCGCAATAAAGTTTCTGCCAGGACTGGATATTTTCATCCAATAAAATGAAATGCATTGCTTTGAAGCCTAATCCGTGTTTGGTTTTCATTGATTAATCGTTTGAGTAATCTTTTCATTAAGCGAGGTGTATGCCTTATTCGCAGTGATATACCACTTCAGTCTGAACTGAGAGTGAAAGAAAAACAACTAAAAAAAAGCAGGCATATTAATCATTTAGAGCCTCACCCACGCCCAGTCACATTCACTAAAAACTCAGAACATTTAAAAACAATACCACGTGACCATTTTTATAATTATCAAAGACTATAGGGATCTTTCTACACTAAAACGCATTAAAATATTTTATAGATGCATACTGAGAATATTATGTGAAGGTTGGATAAAGATCAAGTTAATCATGCAAGCCTCGGGCTACCCTGTTTAGAGCCGTTCATGATAAACTTGGTATTTATCCAACACTCACATAATATTCTATTTATGATATCTTATTATCATTCTTTGCAAAATGAATGTGTGATGAGTTGGTCCTTCCATATGTGTGTGTAGTATATTTTAACTGAGTGCATCGGCATTCTCTCCCATTTGGCTATCGCCGCCAGAAGACAAGTTAGTTAGGTTACGGGGGATAGTGCAAGGTACAAGAGACGCCCCGTTCCAGAAGCATTCATTGGTCTTTAAGTGCCCGTTGTGAAACACATAGTACACTGCACTTTGGTAATACGTCTCATGACGAGTAGGTTAGTGTGTGGCGGGGGCTCGAACCTGCGACCCTTGGTTTGTGAAGCCAGTCCATTACCACTAGACTACAGATCCGCAGCAAGGCCCTTCCATTTTTGAAATAGTTGTTTTTTAACGACAGTACACTGGGGAAAAACCAGACTGTATCATTCCGCGTGCACTTCGACGAGAACAAAATAGTCCATGATGTAATCGAGTTTTATTGATCTAAAACCATTTGAACAAGTTTTGTATTTCTTTTAATGTTATAAAAATTTATAAGACGGGTTGCTATTTTATCTATTTGATTGTAGTAGTAGGGTAAAATACGATACACATTATATTATGTTAAGAAAGTATACGTTTACAAGAATATGTTTAAAGCATTTGCTAATAACACAGAGATAACTAAAATTGGGTATGTCCACAATAAAAAAATGTATTAGGACTAATGTTCCCAGCATAATACATGCTTGGCATAATAAAATATACGTGTGCATGTTTATCACCAATTGTGATAATACCGTATGTGTAAGCATTGACCCTTCAGGGTTTCACAAGTAATGCAATCTTAGACAAAAAATATAACGTTGTATAATTCTGTAAACTAAGTCACTGTTACGAAGAAACTTATACATATGTAATTGATTTATACAATATTCAAAGTGTTTGTCAAATGTACAGAAAAACGAAAGGTGTTCACACAGCAGCTAAATATCGGTCTGCAGCAGACCTATATTAGAATTAGTAATATACTTCAACTGAAAAATATATAACATTTAGACGTTTGTAGCTTTGTTATTTTAAACCGATTAATACAGATGATTAATGTTGTGTTTGTTCGTTGCTATTTTTTATTATCATGAGTATAATCACGCTTTTGCTCAAGGTCATACCAAGCTAGCTGGTTTAGTAGAAAGACCTATTAGCAACACTAGATCATTTATTTAAAGTGAGTGTCTGTATTCAAGAGGCTTACATGTTCCAACGTCCATGCAGAAAACTGTAACCCATTCAAACACGGAAACGATCAGCGATTTCACAAGGACGATGCTAAAGACAGAGAGAGGACCAGTATTCTGGAATACTTATCTATGAGTATATGCATGATATTTGCATAAAGTATTAAATTCATATTGCTCAAAAGCTCACCGTGTGTTGAAACCTGACAAAACATGTACATATATTAATAGTTTTAAATTTATAAAGCGTAAAGATACGAAGATACGTTTTTATCTTAACATTTTATGTACATTAGATTTGATTACATGCATGTCAAAAGTGACATAATTGTATATAAATAGAAAATGTGAATTATGGTTGTGAAACCTGAACTGACTTGTATATTTATGAAAAGGCAACATTAAAATATTGATTTCAACCAATATATATCATTAATTTTAAGTATAAATAAATTCTCTCCTTATTAGTAAGATTTCACTTATCTAAATCTTAACGCTACTGGACCCACTCCCTTAATAACACACTTTTTCAACACTTTAGTGTTCGGCAAAGTAGGCACCTGATGGATATGGAACTGGTTCTTGCCTGAAAATAGTGAATTCATTTTTAAGTAAAAATAAACCATTTCGACTATCTTAGTCAACCATTTCGACTATCTTAGTCAACCATTTCGACTATCTTAGTCAACCATTTCGACTATCTTAGTCAACCATTTCGACTATCTTAGTCAGCCATTTCGACTATCTTAGTCAACCATTTCGACTATCTTAGTCAACCATTTCGACTATCTTAGTCAACCATTTCGACTATCTTAGTCAACCATTTCGACTATATTAGTCAACCTTTCTCATTGTAAATAACCATATAATAAACCATAAAGTTTTGAAGATTTTGTTCTGACAGTAATCTCGTTTTTCCTCAATTTTTCTCAATAGCTAGGATTGCTCCCCGGGTGCTTTCTTGGGGACCCTTTGTTATACCTCTTCTTCATTGATTTTGCTTTGTTTACAGTTGGACTTTGTTGGTTTGGTTTCCCCATTTCTGTAAATATCAATTTGCATTGATATGTTACCAATATCAAATTCAACAACCATTTATTTATTTGTACAGCACAACACATGATCTGCCATGAATCAGATCAATATGCGCACATTTATTTATCGAACATGTATACAAGTTGACAACCTAGCATCAATTATTGTATCCAGTTGTGATGCAAGTTCTTATTCAGTCGATAATATTAATTGTTGAATTTGAACCATAAAAGGTAGATCAGACTGATTATTTAATAACCTGACTACCATACAATCTTTGAAACTATCACTGCACTATATTTAAGTAAACATTCTATCAAAATATCCACAATATACAGGACAATTCACAAAAATCACCGCATATACATATAATTTATCGTTTACAATATCATACAAATTATTTTCTTATTTCGTTCATCCGAAAATATCACAATATAAGCTGTTTGACAGACAAAAAAACAACGTTTGAGTATACCTCTATTATTGAGAGTCACGTGATCCCAACCTGATTAATTTACGGGTTTCGTTTAAAGGTATGGTGTAGTTATAACAAGAAATTCGCGGTATTTTGGCTTACTCAAGGTTACGCATGTGCAAATAAATTCGTTCTTTGTTACATAAAATATTCAAAATTTGATCTCACTTTTCACCATACATTGTTGGAAAGATGAGGACATAACCTTTTGAAAAAACAGCATGTCAAAAAATTATATGTGTTGTAACTCAAAATATTTACCTTAGAAAAAACACACCGGTTTTGACGGGTATGGAGGCTGCCATTTTGCGCATGAATACATGGGCCAAAAGTTATGAAGCTGGGAACCACTAGACAAAAAGTAGTGCACAAAACAGCCTTTTTTCTTATTGCTTACATATATACCTTTAAAATGATACCAAAACATATCATTTAAACTGTATTTTACAAATTATATGCATCCTGCGCTCAACCACATGTGCTTATTATCTAACTGACAGCATGTAACCCTGAGGATGTGACTTCCGTTTTGGGGTAATTAGACCTCAAGTGGAGGAATTACTCAATATTTACCGAAACACTGCTCTAGTCGCCAATATTTTCCCGTACTTTTTTTTACGAAGAGCGCATGTCAGATTACGATTCACAGCAAATCTAGGTCGTAAAATTGGCTTTTGTAATCAAACAAACGACTTAATTCTGTAGAAAAGACTACTATTTTTACAAACATTAACTACTTTTACAAACATTTATTACTAAGTTATTATTTAAAACTATTTACTGGCTTTGATCCGGAACTAACCAAGATTTGGAATACCCCACACAACTGTACATTCACAAAATACATTGAACATCTAGTGATGAGCTGATTAATCATTTAGTCAAATAATCATGACGAACAGAGCCATGACGTGACGATAACGATTGGAAAAACTAATCGACAAAATTTTTACATGTCATCGGTAGTACTTTTGGCCAAAACTGTATTCTGTAGTAAAAATAAAACAAAATAAAATAGTGTTTTGCAAATCTAGACTGTTCAATACATTATAAATAAAATACATTGTACATCTCATGCAATATACAACGCTATAAAACATTCCTTGTCTCTGTGTTCACTAAAAGATTTTTATGATTTTATATGCATTTTAGTATGGATTGGTTAATGATTTATTATATATCATTTATGTAATACACATGGCACAAGTAAATTCTTGCCTTTGATTTTAAGATCGTAAAATGCATTCTATTTGTATGTACATGCACTTCCTTATAAAAAAACTTGTACTTAGTTTAGTTTCGAGACATTATGTCTTTTAAATTACATGTATAACCGACAAATCACTACAATGTCAAGGGGGAGGGGTGGTCATTGTTTTACACTGCATTTTTTTTATTTTAAGTGCCTTTGTAGGTATAATTTTATTAATTTATCAAATAATTGTTTGTTTAAACTAAGAGAAAGTTTAACCAAATAAATTAACAAACATTTAAGTTGGTAAAAAAGGATTAGGTGACAATCCACATATTTAGTCATGATTATATGATTAATCAGTCACGTCTGGTTTTAATAAGTAAACAAATATGTTTAGGACTGATTCCAAGCACTAGTAATATGTGAACTGCTGGAAAAATAATGCGTTTCAATTAAAAACACCGTCACCGTTACTATCATGTCTTTCCCATACGTTCAATACACTCATGTTATTCAAAACATGTTATTTTAAACCGTGTTGAAACTAATTAGCACATGCGGATACCTGTCCACGCGCTTACAACGCATATGTAACAATATCAAAAAATGAAACATAAAACTCTTATAACAGCTTACGGAATATCTGAAATATGTATATACAATCAGGTACGATGATATATATTACAAAGGTATAGGATAACATAAAACACGAAAAAGGAAAAACTAATTAACAGCTCTGGAGAAAATCCATGGCAACCCAGTAGCAGACATTAATAACATAGCGAGTGCATTATTCTGAAAAGTAAGATTCGGTAACATACGTCACATAACTTGTGCTGTAACACGTGACTTACCTCTCAGAACTTGTGCTGTAACACCTGACTTACCTCGCAGAACTTGTGCTGTAACACCTAACACCATACATGCGACCGATGTCCTGAAAAACACAGGATGCTAAAAAATACGCAAAACATACACAAAACATACACAAATGATTAAAACTGGGTTTACCGGAGCGGTTGTTTCAAAGCATTAGGAGTATAATGCGCCCTAATTTCCAACCAAATACAAAAAAATGGTATTTTTATTATCGCGATTATTTGTAACTTCAAAATAGTTTTCCCACGAGCCGGAGAGCTGCAGACCATATATTTGGCAGCATACGTGGGCGCAATCCCGGGTATACTGTCACAACGGTAACGGCTTGTCTGAGAGGAAACACGCTCCATAATTTTCGTTTAGCAGATATGTGGGCGAAATAATATGGTACTCTTGAAAAGAACTAAAGTTTACCTAAAATTGTATTTTTATGCCGTCTCAAGTTCATATATTAATAATTTCATGGTAATTGTTTGTTGGAATGTTAGTAGTCATGAACACTCCATTTGCATAATGTTATAAAAATGGAAGTATTTAATACCGATTCGGTTTTCGTTTTTACAATTGACAAATAAGTAAATTTCATGTATTGGCTTTTAAAATAAGAATACAATTCATAAAAAAAATATTTTAAAGAGTATTATTTGTGCTTAGTCATGTCTTACATTTGTAATGGATAATGATAAATGTATAGCGCAAACACGAATTGTTAATTTAATGTGTAATACTTGGCGTTTCGGCGTGAGGTCTTCATCAGTAGTAATGCTAGGTTCCCACAGTCACGATTCGCGCCACGATTGAAAAATCGTGGTCTTAATCGTGGACCAATCGTGGTGATCCTAACAGATCTAATCAGATCTTAAATGTCAGTCGTGGCAATCGTGTTAAGCGTAGAAAGATTGTGAACGGTTCAAAAAGTCTCTACGATTAACACGATCAACTGCGATCAATTGTCCATCGGGATCATCGTATCAAATTTTATTGCATCGTAACAAAGCGCGGCAAATCGTATCTAATCGTGCATCCAAATCGTGGTGATCGGGATCGATCGTTGACGAGAAAAACACCACGCTCTGTTAAGATGTGTTGCGATCTCAAGAAAAAATGTTGCGACCACAATCGTATCCTATCGTAACGAAGCGGATTCGTGATAAGCGTATCAGAACGTATCTGTACGTACTAGAACGTCCTAATTCGGGGAACCCGATCTTGATGATCATGTCAGATCGAAACCCAATCGTGAACAAGATCGAAAAAATCCCAACGGAACGTATCTAATGGTATCTAAACTGGATATTAAACCGTGACAGATCGTGACACCTGTAATTGACAAATCATGACCAGATCTCAACATAGCGCAAAACATCAAAACGTATGGACTCGCATCACATCGTATCCAAACCTGAAATCTAAGAGAAATACATCAGCTGTGAGTGGCCAATCGTGGCGTTCGTATCGGATTGCACGATAGTGGGAACCTAGCAAAATAACAATAAACAAAGGAAATGACGTCAACGTCATACCATAATTAATGACATTACGTCGTTTGGCGGCTAAATGATGACAGGTAAAAAAGGTAAAATAGAACTATGCTGACATGTATAGAACACATAATCATGATAGTATATTACGATGGATCGTATTTTTAAATAGTAATGGATATATCTTTGAGGCTGGAGTTTTTTCCAATCTGCTCCAAAAATGCAATTATATTGTTTCTATGAGTAAATTTTGTTACATATTCAGAGCACGTATCTATGTATGATCAACGCGTATCGTTAGAATCTTATTTTGTATTTTGAACCCAAGTATACTATATATTTCAAAAGTGGACGCAATAATCAAAAACACTTTCAACAATTAAACATTAATCAGATACGTAACACAAGTTACGGAGTGATTTGCTCAGACAGGGAGTATTATTCATAATGTATGTACATAGACATCCGCCATAGACATGTCTCAAATCGCTAAAAGCTATCTCAACTCATATCTCACTTCAAATAGATAAGAAATTGTTTTCGAAACTGATCAGGTTGTCATGTTAACATACAGAAATAGCACACGTATTTCAAAGCATTGATAAAGATTGGTCAATAATGGTGTTAATTGCAGTGAGCTAGAGCTGATAATATAACTAATATACTTCAACCAAAACGTGATGTGAACATAACCATTGTGAATCAAATTGAGCTGATAATATAACTAATATACATAAACCAAAACGTGCTGTAAACATAACCATTGTGAATCAAATCGAGCTGATAATATAACTAATAGACATCAACCAAAACGTGCTGTAAACATAACCATTGTGAATCAAATTTCAGACATGTTATTCTTATTGACATTTATAACTATATAAATGGGCGTTTTTAAGAAATATAATAACTTTATGAAGAAAACTATTATAAAACAAAATGTGTTTTTGAACCTCGAACAATATAAGTATATCTGTGTATGTATGCATGTTTTATGAGTCAATAAGTATGAACAGGACACTCTTAATTATATATATATAAGACAACATGAAAGAAAGGTTATAGGTGAACTGAAAAGTACAACACTGGCCATGAACAATATCAGTAGAATAGTTAACATAACATAATGGAGCTATACGGTAAATACAACTATTATAACACGAGACCACATACATATTTCATTTAGAAGATGCTACGTATTACATTATTACATCATTATTTATTAATTATTAGAACTCCAAGCTTACGTCTCAATGGTGTGTTATACAACAACCTGGTTTTCAGTGGATTTAAATGTTAACACCATTATGATCACACAAGTACATTCATCACAGTTTACATGGTGGTATACACGTTATATTTTTGAATCTAGATTAAGAAACCAAAATATTGTGCTTTATTTGACAACTGTGTGTCTTTAGGCTGTCAGTGCCAACGTCTTTCCCGAAATACTTTTGTGCGTTCAACCTTATTTGTAATTATACGTGCATTTATTTTATTTGCATGCATTAACAATGTGAGGTTAAATGCATTTAAACAATGATTCGCCTGTAAGCTTGAAAAGTTACTGTCTTGTGTTTTTCATAATTATGTTCGTTCCAATTACATGTACTTACGAGATAAAGAAATATAACAGCAATACCTAAAAACCCGGGGTATGAAGATAAACTGAACAATGAAAGTGGTCGTTGATCATAGATGCACGTGTATTAAACATTCTACTTTCAAAATCACTCTTCATTTATTGTCCAGAGATCTAATCGGATTGGGATTACTTCAAGCACACTACAAAATATATATTACAAAGAAGTCTGCGAAGTCTGCAATAACATTTTGGATACTAAAGTAGTTTAAGCCCTTATCCAGACATTAAGCAAATTGCAATATCTAGCAATAGCAAACTATAAATGCGCCATAGTTTCTATTAATTAATGTTATCATCATATTTGGAAATGCTTATCATTGTAATAAATAGTCGAGCGAGATAAATATCCACTTATACTTAATTAGCTGTCTGGAGTGGGAGTAAGACGGTTTTAAGACAGAACGATAATTAGATCTGTGTATGGCTATGCAATAGGTTGCCATATAGTCTATGCTAACCCGAGCGAATAGGTCGCTTAATTATTGGTTGTTTAAAATGCGTATTATCATCTACGAGCGTCTGAAAATGACTTTCAACAAAAATATGCTTATGATTAAGGCTGTTTTTTGTCGTTACGGAACACGTGACAATCACTATGCAACAGGTTGAACTGTTGATTCAACAAATTATTTAATAGAACTTGAACCGAATGTGCCATTGAAGAACATCTTCAATGGCACATTCGGTTCAAGTTCTATTAAATAATTTGTTGAATCAACAGTTCAACCTGTTGCATAGTGATTGTCAGTAAACATGTCAACATGTCAGTAAAATACAAATAAACACACTAGTTATCAGTTTATTCAGTTTCAACTTACTAATTGTTGAAGAAAGGGGTATGTAAGCACATTCTTAAAACGCGACTGCAATACCTTTTAGTTGAATTATATGTTTTTTGATAAAGTATATTAAGTTCAATTGCTAGGTCTGATGTTTTATAACGAATGCAATCAATATATTTGACAGCACATGGGAAGTGTGCCATCAATCAGTTAAAATCACATTTTGAGGGAAAACCTTACCTCTGATATTAGCAAACACGGTAAGCAAATTGAAGATATGATAAAACAAGCGTGATCCTAAAAGAAAAGGCCAAGCAACAAGCAGATTTATTGCAGATGTGAGATTGTTTTTTTTGTAGGGTTTTTATTGACAGATTCACACAAATGCTTTCCTTTCCCACAATTACTTCATCCAGAGCCTTTAAAGCCGGAATGTACAAGTATTCAATGGTGATTTGCAGCTCAATAAGAATGAAAACGGAAAATGCCACGACAGTCTCAAATTAAACTATTGGCACATCAGCAAACATACAATTTTCAAAATGATTGTCTCATATACAGAAAAGTGTACATACAGCAGCTAAATATTAGTTCTCATAAATTAAGTAAGTAATTATCATCAACTAAAGTATAAACTAAGTTTAGACTTTTGTTATTTTTAACTGAAACTGGTTTCAAAGACGATTCATTTTATTCGCGTGTTTCTGTATTTCTGTGATATAAATTGAAGGTTATGCCACTCTAACATTAATATCAGAATGTTTTCGGTCGCAGTATAACCCCAGGAATGTAATAGCGAAAACAGTTGCGATGTGGTTGAAAAACAATTGTTAGAATTCAAGAAGAAATTGTCACGAGGTCAATGTGCATTATGATATTCTGCAAAGCATCTTAATTCTTTATCACAGCAAGCACTGAAGAACTCCAGTATTCTGAATTTAAGATTCCCTGTAACAGTGGAATAAAAATTGAATAATTAACCGAGACAAATATAATGTTCACAACTGATTCAAGCACGAGAACGATGACGCTATCTTTGATTATTTTTTTAGGAAGTACGTTTATTTCGTGTTGGTGTGCATGGGTTGTAAAGTATTCTTGCTTACATAATTGACATTGAGTTTATTTACCTTTAATTCTGCTGAAGTTTCGTAATATTTCACAGTAATACAACGATTCTACATCACAAAAATTATACAAAACAACGTTATTTACAGTATGATTATGCCATATATTTACACAGTTGAACTGAACTTATATTAAAACTGGCAAGTTCATGTACTGATGACTTAAACTGAAACTGAAGTTAATATTAAATTATGAAACGTACTCAATTAATAAAAAATCGGAATGAACAACATTGTTTACTTAATGGAACTGGACAATCTGATTAAACCCAACTCCTAAACTATGCTGTGCATTCGGGAAGATCGTGAACTTATGTCCAAATAAGGAATGGGAGATCGTGAACTTAAGTCCAAATAAAGAACGGGAGATCGTGAACTTCAGTCCAAATAAAGAACGGGAGATCGTGAACTTCAGTCCAAATAAAGAACGAGAAGATCGTGAACTTAAGTCCAAATAAAAAACTGGAATGCTTCTGCTTACGGTTATAAATATTGGTACAATGGTCAATGATTTCGACAGGCCCATGTTCAAGCCCCTGATCAAGAGCGATTAAACAGCTGATATTTTACCAATGAGCTTGGGTATTTTGCGGATAATTATATGAAAATCCGTGCATACAGACTTTTTTGTTTCCAATGTTCATGTTAAATACAACAAATCCAATTTTTCAAAATTGTTTCCGTGTTATTTGTTTGTGCGCTAGGAATTGCACAAAACGCAATTCTAAAATAATATTCATTCAACCAGTCTTTAACAAACCGCAATTGCATTTCACTAATAATACCTTACCAGGCACGGGCCAAAGGGTGATGACTATCCTCAATGGTTTAAAGATACAGACCTGTAATTAGATATCCCGTATAATTACAAAATGATATTGGGTCATCACTATAAATCTCGATTCATCGTTAATGGGAAATGCAAGAACATTTCTATGAACAACAGACACGTGATATCCAAGTGTTTCTCGAGCGCATTTAATAGGCAAGCATAATATATGACGTATTTAATGTGTGTTGTTCAGCAAACATGCGTCGCATCGCTCCTTCAAAAAGTTTAATCACGTGTAACCGAAGTTCTCTTGTTACTCGATTTTGAATACTTGCGCAAAACAAACGTCATCAATTAAAACACAAACATACTTGATAAACAAATAGTTTCACATCTGTTATTTTCAGGGAGGTGAATACTATTTGTGTAATGTTTAACATGTATATTCCCTTTTTGTATTAAATATATTAGAAACATAACGTACGTGTTTATCACTCTCAAGAAATCTGTAATTGGAGTAGAATGCTGAATTGTCTAACATCTTTTCGGCGACTCCTGGGTCAATGTTGGTGATACGACAGTTACCGAGCATAAACCCTTCCGATTGGCGTAGGAAATTGGTGCCACGGTTCACTTTTTGAGATCATCGCATATCACATTACAGCAATCGTATAATTAAGTTGACCTTACCAAGCAGTTATGGTTCGTCACCGTTGTATACTTTAAACATTCAGACAACGCTTATACAAATCAAACAGCAAACTTCCAAGATCAGCAGACTGTCCTGTTGTTATGCCACACCTTTTGGTTAAAACACCCCTCTCAAACTCTATTCAGGCGAAGTCATCATTGACAAGGAGAAGCAGCTTCGAAAGTCATTTACTGCTGGAATTATGCCGACAGGTCAATGTTAATTACATATCAATTCGCGTTCGATTATGGAATTTGCAATTACAAAACATTTTAATTTGTTGATTATGGTGTGCTTCTTTAACAGGTATCAACATTTTGGTTGGGCTACAATTGAGCCCCCATGTAGGTCTTTAAACTTCATTAAAAAGTGTCCGTCTTCAAAGTACCTAACTCACATCTACACATTTGTTTATAAAGGAGTCCTTGTTATATTGTTTAAGATTTAATGATCAACCATCGTTTGAGATATGCAGTTTGATGATACAGGTTGATCCTTTGTTTTTGTGTCAATGGAACTTAAAAAGACACCAACAATAAAAACCTAACTTATTTCATAGGTCTTGAAATTGACGCATATTTGGTTTGAACCTGAAAGCTCCGGGACTGGAAATATGTCGCAATGTTCTTTCAAATTGACTTTGAGGCCGGTTTAATTAAAGACGGGTTATAAATAATTTACAACACTGTTTCTCTTAAAAATGTATTTAAATGCTACTTTCTTTTAAATAGAAGATAAATGAAACTCCAGAAACATCAGTAGGAGAAACATTCTTATTTACATCGTCGCGTCCTTTTTGAGATCAGGACCGACTGCTAATTAAACACCGTAAAATACCCACACTGCCTTGCTCTGGTGAA
Source organism: Congeria kusceri (assembly GCA_027627225.1). Classification (NCBI taxonomy): domain Eukaryota; kingdom Metazoa; phylum Mollusca; class Bivalvia; order Myida; family Dreissenidae; genus Congeria; species Congeria kusceri. The sequence continues at coordinate 22,542,843 of CM051024.1, forward strand.
CATTAAACCATTGAGTAATTAAATTGTAATTCAATTGAATTGATATTCTCTTGTATTACCATTTAATTTAATTGCATTGCTTTGAGGTCAAATTTTAATTACAAGTGCTTGTATTTTAATTATTTCCTGGCTAAGTCTGAGGTTCGGCATGCCTTTGAACCAGTTTAAACCCCCAGTGGTTTGCATTGACTGTTCCAAGGCGGTGAACCCAGTTATATTTATTTTTATGTTTTTGTTGTGCTGTACGTATTTGTCCTGTATTGTATATGCAATTGATCAAGTGCCTAAAATAAAGGTTTCTCTCCTGGTGATGTGTCTGGAGTTTCATTATTCTTGTATTTTGATCTGTCAGTGCAAAGCATTGGGGTTTTTACCGGTCAAAAGGCATGCCGAACCTCCATTATTAATCGCAATACACATAAATGTAAATAAAATTTAACCTTACAGCATTGCAATTCAAATTAAAAAAATGTAATAAAATTATACATACAATTGAATAACAATTTAACACTGCCCTTCAACTCAATGGTTTAATGTACACTAAAGTAATATGTTGGTCACTTTATCAGGCACGCGATGGTGTAAAGGTTATAAAGTATATGTACATTAGCATACAAATAATGACTTTAGTAAATGTACGTAGCAGGTATTTAATCAAGATTAATATTCAAACGGTTTGATGAACTCAATAATCTGTTTACTATATACCTCTATATATTGCATAAAAACTATAATAACAAACTACCGGGTAATTTGGCTTTGAAACCAACTGTATGCTATCAATGAGATCTTAAATATAAATTTAACTCAAATTTCAGCACGTTGACGTTTTGTTTTCAGATAATTAATAGTACATTCTTAATTCACATTACTGATTTTGCGACGCTTCATTTGAATAAGCCATAGATATGTATTAATAAATTTGAGTTATGCTTCAATTCTATGCCAATGCAAAACTTGTTTTTATAAATACTGTAAATGTGTATTCATTTCGTAATTGCAATTGTGGTTACACCTGCGTATTTTACAGGTAAGCCTTAATTTTACCTTAATTATATTATGCTTTCCATGATCAGACATTAGCAGACATAAATATAATTTAATAATCTTATACCGATGTCGCTGTATGATATTAAGCCTATTTTGACCAGCTACGGCCTAAGCTTACAACGCTCATTATAACAACGGCGTTCAGTCACTGAAATATCAAGATACTGTTAGAACAAAACATTCACGAAATGCAATTTCAGATGCAAACCATAATAGGGTTTTGTTATTTTTTTATGAAATGCAATATAATGTTGCGTAATGGGGATCGTCAACAACGGAAAGAACGATATTTCCTTATATTGGATTAAAATCTTTACTTAGTTAAGAGAAGCGTGTCATCTAATACAAACACTATGTTTGTATAAATGCCTGTTTAATGTATGGGCAAGTATCTTGTGAATGGTCTTCGTTCACTGAGTATCAATCTCAGTTTGCACATTTCTAGAATACAAAGCGTCTGTAAATCATGCAATTAGATATCAGTAATGTTATATTTGTCTGAAATTTCTTCTACGTCCATGCGATTCAAAACAACTATTGCATTTTATGTTCGTTCACAAAGGTTATACAAACTGGGTATCGAATGTTAGAAAGTTGTTAAATGATTATGGTTTTAGTTTTGTATTTGATAATCCCAATTCTGTACAAAGTAGCAGTTTTATTAATGAATTCAAATGTAGACTGGTTGACAATTTTAAACAAGACTGGTACGGTAAAATTAGCAACAGCTCTGTGTTATATATGTATAAACACGTTAAAACTACTTTAGAGTATGAAGCATACTTAGATTTACTTCCAAGACGTTTGCGCTTATTTTTTGTCCGACTAAAAGTTTCAGTACATCCTTTAAGAATACAAACTGGCAGATACTCTAGAAATAACATAACAAGGAATCAACGTTATTGTTTGTGTTGTAATGATATGGACATAGAAGATGAATATCATTTTATTTGCGTATGCAGTTGTTACACCGTACTAAGGAAGAAATACATTAACCGTATTTTCTATGTTAATCCATCTGTATATAAATTCCATCAGTTATTAGCTTCATGTGACAAACCCATCTTATTAAATGTATGTAAATACATCAAAGAAGCATTAGATATTAGAAATTCGATCATAAATGAAACTGTGTAGTTAATTGTCCTTACCACCTTTGCTTTCTTTGTTTGTTGTTTATTTTGTTGTTTTGTGTTGCTTGTTTTTTGTTGTAATATTGCATTACTTGACCGATTGTGTGTGTCTGACCTTGTTTGGTTATATACATTTTTGCTCGTTCTACCTAATAACGTGACAGAAAAGAATATTTGTATTAATGTATGAAGACGATGTACTATTGTATAAGTCTGAATAAACTGTCTGTCTGTCTGTCTGTCAGTAACACTATGAATGGCAGATCAAAATTACTGTAACAGAAAATGTAGTTTTCAAATCATTTGAAACTGTCTATGAATTTATTAACTTTATTACAGTTTGTTTTTGAATATCGGTACGATTGTGAACATACATTATCTGGAAAAGGGAATCATTGCATTTCAATATTTAGAGTTTTTATTTCCTTGATTTACATGTTCTAAGTATGTATGTTCACATTTACTTCATTCAAGTGAACGTCTCTTGTGTATGGATAAGTTTGTCGTTATGTTTCACGCATTTCCGTAACCAAAATACACATGTACATTTGAGTATGCGTACCGTATATTGTGGCTTTTGAGTACGTCAACACATACTGTTTAATTGTCTTTCTATTTTGTTCCTAAGGTCAGACAGTATTATTGCATGTAATAATAATAAATGCAATCTTATCATCGTTCACTGACAAGACGTATTTACTGATCCGCATTTGATCATTTTATACCCAACATATTTGTTTTCTTTCCCCGCATATGAAACATGCATGTACTAATCTAAGCATAATTGTTTACAAAAACAACAATAAAACTGCTTTTGAAACGGATTGAATGCAGTTAATGTAATGCGATGTGGCAATGTGAGGATTATGCACGACCTTTTTTGCACCAGAGATCAAAGGTACTAAAAATAGAAAAAAAACTGAATACTGTAATAATACGAAATGGACATAATATATGACCATGAAACTTGGTACAGAGATTGAACTATAGGTTTGCCATCTGTCTGTATGTCGTTCTGTCTGTTCGTCCGTATGTCTGTCTGTCCGTCCGTCCCCAAAACCTGGATCCTGTGATAACTCGGAAAGTACTGAAGACACTTTGATGAAACTTTGTATACGTAGCAACAGCAATGTGAGAATTATGCACGGCCTTTTATTTTTCACCAGAGGTCAAAGGTCACGTGACTGTTACTAAAAATAGAAATAAACTTAATACTGTAATATTTTGAAAAGTGCATAAGATATAGATATGATCATGAAACTTCATGAAACTTGGTACACAGATTGGACTATGGGTTTGCCCTGCGTCTGTGTGCGTCTGTCTGTCTGTTCGTCCGTCGGTCTCACTCTGTCTGTCTGTCCCGTCATTCGAAAAGAACACAACATATGATCGTGAAACTTGGTACACAAAATGGACTATATGATTGCCCTCTGTCAGTTTAGTACTGCAATAACTAAAAAAAGTAATTCCAATGTCTGGTCAATGTTACTAAAATAGAAAAAAACACAACTTAATACTTCAGTGACAAATGGGATTTGAATATGAAACTTTGTACATCTACAGATAAAGGGCGAGTTGACAGTATTGCACAATGTTTAATTAGTATGGGTTTTCACCGGTAGGGGACTCCTGTATTGCTTGCAATACTATCAAATACTATCAAAGCCTTGTTGTGTGTTGTTTTAAAACTGCAATATATAGTCAATTGCTCTCAGGCCTGAAATAAAAACCCTTTTGTTGTACATTGAAGTTTTACTACTGTTGATGCAACTTGAATTTCATTATTCATTTAGCAAATAACGGCCAACATTTTGACACGCTCGGTCTGCGAATCTTTTCATCGAAGGTGTGAAAACATCGAGTCCCAATCAAGACCGCGACTTTAAATTAACAGTAGGCAAATACGTGTGAAATATTCATTTGGCACAAAATTTTAAACTTCTAATTAATGAAAATTCGAAAACAAAATTTCGAATAAAACGAGTTTATTTTAGTTAAATAAAAACGAAACAGATCTAAGTTCGGGACCAGAAAAATACTTCGAAATAACGCTGACTTAGAATTAACAGATTTCGAAACAGATGTTGAAATGTATATATAAAGAATACTAGGTTGGTGTTGAAATTATGATGTCATCGGGTGCATTACGTCATCATTAAATATTTCACTGTCACAGTGACGAAGCGTAAGGTCATCTAGAATATATCGTGCCATTTTATTTAATATTTTACAGCATTTCCGATGTAAACAACGGTTTTAACACCCACATTAATTAAGTTAAATTATTTTTTCCGAAACAACGATGTTCAAATGTACATATATGAAGAATACTAGTTTGGTGTGGAAATTATGACGTCATCGGGTGCATTACGTCATCAGTCAAATATTTTACTGTCTCAGTGACGAAGCGTAAGCTCTTCTATAATATATCGTGCCCTTTTATTAATTATTTTACCGCATTTCCGATTTAAACAATGGTTTTAACACCTTCGTTAATTAGGTTAAATTATTTTTTTCAATTTGGGTTGGCAGGAAGATGTAGAATAGAATATTAAATTTTATTCAGTTTAAAATAAACATATACAACAAAGCGATGTAATCTGGCTTTTTACACCCAACATTACGGCTTCTTCCTGAAATTGCACGAAGATGATCTGAAAATTGAACTATATGATGCTATGTCTTTAAAGAGTTTTATAAAAAGACGAGATGTAGTTGATACTTGTATTTTGGTTCATTTCATCGTGCCTCAGAAAGTTACAGTTCTGCTACTCTGGTTTGCATCTAGCCATTGAGTAATTAAATGGTTATTCAATTAATAGTATTCTCTTTTATTGCTGTTAAATTTGAATTGCGATGCTATGAGTTTAATTTTTATTTACACTTACATATTTTGTGTATAATTCTGGGCAAAGTGTGAGGTTCGTGTGCACGTAAACCAGTTTAAACCCCCAATGCGTTGCACTGACCGTTCCAAGGCGGTAACCTCAGTTTCATTCATGTGTGTTTTGTGTTTTTGTGATGTGCTGTGTAATTTGTTGGCAACTGGTCACTTGCCATAAATAAAGGACCTCGGGCTGTTAATAAGAGTTCTCTCCTGGAGTCGCAACTGGAGTTTCGCTGTGTTTATATTTGAGAACAGATATGTTTATATAGCGAGGTTTAGAAATCTTACACCTTAATTTATCTGACTTCAATACCTATCTTGTGTTCTATTTAACACACCAAAACACACTAAATATTATGAAAAAACAAAATAAAGTCACGAAAATCGATAACATGACGTCTTTAGACTGCACTTGTTCGCTTTACCCCACAGTGTTGAAATAAAGTTTATCTAACAGTGTGTTATTTCGTCAATGCCGTTGTGATGATGGGATAAATTTCACAACGTTTTTCTATGTACTGTTCTAGAATAGTTTATCGCAATAGGAACGTATAAAATTCTAACCATTCCCAGCTACTCCTTTATTATGATGTGAAACGTGTGTGATTGACGACAATAGTAATGTAAAAGAAGATGTTAATTGAACGTTAATTTATTTATGACTTTTATTGTGTACAACATTTTGTCAACAAATATTATTCGTATAACCAACCCAAGATATTTAAACAGTCTTTGGAATGTGGTTTATTTTGATAGTTATCTCGTCAACTTATGCATGTGAAAATACCGTGATGTAACAGTATTCAAGAATGATCAAAGCAGAAACGAAAAAATTAATGACTATGAGAATAATGTTGATTTGAGGCCATCCATGGTATGTCAGGAGGACAAGCGGTTGGCCAACGAAGGATTAGCCAAGTTTGACGCGGCACTTGCAATGTGTCTGCCAGAGGTTACAGAAACAGCTTAAACCAGGACAGCACTTTGCGAACGCATATTCTGAGTCTGGTAGACAGATCATGCTATAGCTTGCACAGGCCCTGAAAAATAAACATTTGTTGGAATACAGCAAACCAGACAAAATATCGATATTTTCGTTACAGCATACAAAACACTAAAAAATCCGCTCAAATGTCACGGTTGTGTTTTGTTCATTTCAAGTTGTTGCTGAGGATATGTCATTCTTTACGCTAACTGAAATAAGTGATTTTGTTGTTGTGGTTGTTTGTGATGGTGACGGAATTCGTTAATATGGGGTAGTGGTGTCGATGGTGACGGAATTCGTTAATATGGAGTAGTGGTGTCGATGGTGACGGAATTCGTTAATATGGGGTAGTGGTGTCGATGGTGATGGAATTCGTTAATATGGGGTAGTGGTGTTTGACATCATGCTAATTGTCAGACCATAGCATTATTCACCAAACTTGTATATTTTAGATTTTCATCAACACACTTTTGCATTAGTGGAAGTTAATCACTGGGCTGCTATTAATGAAAGATATATGTCTTAGTCATAACATTTTATAATATAATTTTTTAAAGAATATGATTTTTTTTTTTACAAAATTCATAGTTTGACACAAAATTTGCAATATTATTCCAAACCTTTACATATTTATTATTTTTATGCAAATATCCAAAGTATAGTGTTCCTAACATGCATTCTACTTTTGATTTTTTTTCAAATAAAGTCAAACATAACTTAATACAAAGAATCGTTTTAAATATGGGCTCAAGGACTGTGTTTGTAAATTTGTAATGAGATTGGGATTGCAAGCCATGCCCCACTATTCGCGCGGACCATAGGAATAGCACACCTTCACCACAGCAGCTGAGGCATGGACTCTTGTGTTTGAATATGCTATTGTCTCGAATTTATAACATTGTTTTACATTATCGATGTTTTTAATATAAGGCTAATGAAACTCAAGAGCCATCACTGAAGTCTTCCGAACACTTTCTTTATATTCGTTAAATAGGTTTTAGTATTATGACATTGATGACTTTGGATGAGTTACATAGCATTCTAGCTATATAGGGTCAACAGTTCATGGTTCCTTTTTGATTAAACACATTGATTCCAACTATATTAAATCCAAATCAAAAACAATCTCTGTACGCGGATGACGCATCCTTGATGTTAGATGGCACACCAAAATCATTGGAAGCATTAATACGTGTAATTGAAGAGTTTGCATTAGTATCAGGTTTAATACTAAACAAAAACAAATGAAAAGTTTTAAAACTAGGCACGTTGAAGTACAGTCAAACAAATACTGTAAACTTAAGAAAAAATATTTGGAACTCCCAACATGCATACACTCTGGGTATAACTTTTAGCACCAATTCGGACGAAATAATACACTTGAACATTCCAGCAAAAGTGAAATACTTTGAATGCTGTCTGCATAAATAGAAAATATGGAACCTATCAACAATAGGTAAAATAACAGTCCTTGTATGTTTTGCAAAATTAGTTTACCCATTTATGGTCCCGTCGAATCATCCCGAAAATATTATAAAACAATTAAATAGTAAAGCTTTAATTTTCTTTGTGATGGAAAGCCAGACGAAGTATCTAGAAAGCGCATTGTTCAAGACTACCCTGACGGAGGCCTGAAAATGTTAGATATTGATATTTTTTGGAATCTCTCAAAGCAAGCTGGGTTAAACGTTTTACCTTCTAACAGGAATCAAATCTAATACAAATTTACAAATAACATGCTAAAAATGTTGTTGGAAATTTAACGTTTAAATCAAACCTAAAACCGTCTGAAGTGAAAGACTTAAATGTAAAATCAGAATTCTTGAAAAATGTAATCCATGGATGCCAATATGCCACCTATAGGAAAGTAAATATATTAATTCCTAAGCAAATTATTTGGAATAATTCTTTAATAAAAAAAACTTACAAAACACTATTTTTCAAATCATGGTTTGAACAAGGTGTGCAATATCTAGAACATATTTTTGATTACATATTTAAGTTTTTTGAAGTACAACACTTTAGTAAGCAGCATTCCAACTGGATGGAAAATATCATTACATAAAGTTAATATTGAATATGCTGTTCCCGAATACATGGTTAACAAAATAACCGATTCTACAAAAGTGTGTAAACTCTACACAGTATTATTAAACAAAGACAAACCAACATAATTTAAACAAATAACCAAATGGAGAACAGCACTTAATCAACAAACTATAAACCATAGCATTGTTTTTAGCCAACCATCGAATCTTCCTTTGAAACTCAACTTAATAGATGTTTTCAATATAATTATCTTATGCATATTATTCCAAATAATATATATTTACATAAATGCAAAATAACACCATCAAATCAATGTGACTTTTGTTCTATGTACCCGGAATTAAAATCACATTGTTTTGGGAATGTCACAGGTCCAAACGTTTTGGACTGATGTAAAGAATTATATCCAAGAAAAACTAGAAATTGGAAAAAGTTTAGAACTGACTTATACCATAATATCATTTTGTAACTGTGAAACGGTCAACAAAAATAAAGCTTTCTGTATTAACTTCATTACATTGTTAGCCGAGTTTTACATATTTATGTGCAAAAATAAAAAAAACGTGTTCCACATATAAACATTTTCCAAAAGTCCTTATGCATGTAAAATAAAATATACACCTTTTCTTTTTGTCTGAGTTCAATATTAAAAGGTTCTTACTTGCGCTTGACAGTCCGGAACGTGCCTAAGACGTCTCCTTCGTCCATGTCGGCCGGATCTGAAACAAATGAGCGCCATGATTAATGAAGTTAAAAATTAACATTTGAGTCTTTCCATAGCACCATGAGTGGATTTCCAATCATTGTAAAATAATTTTATCTCATATCTTTCGCGGCTTTGTCATCAAGTGAAAGTATCTTGCATACGTTTTCTAGAAATGAATACTCCAGATATTGATACATTAGTTTGAAATGACCGATACATGTAAAGTTTGCACAGCTATTTGTCTAAAACTAAACCATATCTAGACACATTTATTTCAGTCGCGAAAACAGGTTCAAACCACGATGTTTCTAGTTAGATGTTCAATACTGATCAGGTATAATAATGGCAATCAGAGCTATTTTTTACAGAATAAATCAGAAAAGCGATCATGTATTTTTAGAAAACGTATGCCAACTCCTGTCACCTTACAAGAAAACCTCTCATGTATTGGAAATCCACTTATGGTTTCTATGGACCCACTTTTTGCATTAGAGATCAAAATAATAATTATCGTGAAAAGCGTTTTTCACTCCCACAACTTCTTATAATTCATTTTAATGCGAGCTATTAATTGATTACGTTATTACATGACGTTCTTGTAAGAATATGCCATACATGCGTTTCCCACGCAGCCTTTATCTTGTTCGTTTGTTTACAGCCGGAAGTAATCATGTATTTCCATTTATGTTTTGCGCGCAATCACCCCGAAGGCATTGTGCAAACCGCGAAGGCATTGTGCAAACCGGTGGTACATCCTTATATTATACATATACGGGTTATCGTAATGTTGCGCTTATCCAACTGCATGTGTCGACAAAATGGTCATTAAGCTATCTGATCATTACTCATTGACATTTTACCTCTTCTGATGTAGCGCTTAGTTCGCACTCAATCACAATGAAGTTTCTGCCAGGAGTGGATATTTTCGTCCAATAAACTTAAATGTCATGCTTTGAAGCCTAATCCATGTTTGGTTTTCACTGATTAATCGTTTGATTGATGTTTTCATTAAATGATATTTTGCCTTGTACGCGGTGATATACCAATTTAGTCTGAACTGAGACGTAAAGAAAAATAACTTGGAGTGCCTGATTTGTGCAAGAAATAACATACATATTAATTTTTAGAGTCTCATCCACGTACAATCGCAATCAATGAAAACATAAAACATTTAGAAAAAGTAGCATGTGACTATTTTAATATAGAATTATCAGATACAAAAGGGATCCTTTAACACTTAAATCGCGTTACAGTATTTTTATAGATGCTGATATAGAATACTATGTGAGTGATGGATAAAGATCAAGTTTATCATGCGAGGCTGAGAGTCTTACATAATATTCTATTTATCCTATTTTTCTGTCATTGTTTAAAGAATATGGGCAAAATTCTAAATAAAAATTAATTTTCGAAAAGGTGGTCGTTCCATAATTGACATCTTTGCTATTTAAAGACAGTACATTGTTTGAAAAAAAAACGAACTGTATCATTCCGCGTGCTCTTCGAAGAGCAAAATAGTCCATGATGTTATCGAGTTTTTATTGATCAAACAACCTTTTCATAAGTATTTTATTTCGTTTAATGTTCATAACAATGCCACAATCATTTTTGCAATAATTTATGAAAATAATAAATTTGTGTTTCTTGATTTATTGCAACTTGTGACGACTGAACCCGATCTTCTAATAGCGATTAGATAAACATGATTTTAAATATTGATAGTACATAGCTCAAGTGTATACGATTGGTTGTTATTCTATCGATTTACTTGTAGTAATAGGATAAAACACAGTATATATTCTAATATGTTTCGAGAGTACACGTTTACAAGCATATGTTTAAAGCGTGTGTTGATAACGCAGAGATTACTAAATTAGGGTATGTCCACAATTAAACTATTCTTAGGACTAATGTACCAAGCATGATAAATGCTTAACATACACGTGTGCATGTGTATCTCCAATTATGTTAATACCGTATGTGTGAGCATTGACGCTTTATTATTAAAAAGACTCCTTATGGTTTCACAAGAAATCTTATTGTCCGGCTAGCGCAGTGGTTGTACACTCGCTTCTCACCTAGGCTGCCCAGGTTCGATTCCCCTTCGGCGCAAGTGAGTTTGGTTGTTGGTCAACATACATGACAGGTGGGGTTTCCTCCGGGTACTCCAGTCCCTCCCCCCTACAACACAAGACCACCTGGACATGTGGGATCTCCTCCGGAAACTCTGGTTGCTCCCCACAGCACAAGACCACACCAATATTAAAAATATTTCAGTAAAAAGATAAATAGTTGGAAATTGTAGCTATGATTCAAGATTTGTCCCAACTTTCGATGAGTCTAAAAGTAATTTAGGCAGGGGTTCTGGGACACACCCCGGGTCCTCAAATATTGCAGCTTCGTCGCGGAAGGACCTCATAAACTTGGAAACACACACACAGAAATGCAATCTTAGATTACAAAAATATATCGTTGTATAATTCTGTAAACTACGTCATTGTTACGAAGGATGTTATACATCAGTAACTTATTTTTATGGTTACAGAAACTTATCTGATTTGCGTGATGCCGAAGATTAATTCACAGTTAACAGAATTACACGTTTGCATACAAACAAGTTTTATTGAGCTTGATTCCAAACAATTCCAATGCTATATCCGACATTCGGATCTCATCCGCTTAAAATGTAATACCATAGTTATTGTTGGCTTTTATGGATTTCCTTTGCAAACCCAGTCTGTAGGGAATACAATCAGTACCTGCTATCAAATGCCAAATGGAAAGCAGAACACGTTTACAACGAATTTCGATCAAGTATTTATGGGATGAACAGCGTCATATTCACTGCTTTGATTTATTACGTTATTTGACATTTCCATAAGAAATCATTCTCATTATTGTCTGCGTAATGTGTACGAAAATCGCACGGCATGCATTGGTAATAAATCAATGTACTTATATGTGTACCCAAACTAAATAAAAGCACGTTGCTACGGCAACCCTCTTTTGAGCAATAAATCAAATGTGTATGAGCTGAAATGAAACAAAATATCGCACAATATTTAAAGGGTATTATAGCTTCGGCTTCAAAGTCCTTTTCAGTTCATGTGAGATTCATACACAATAGACGTGATTTTGTTATTCATGCGTGTGAATAATATCGCACACATAATTGTATATATAGGATCTGACACGAGTTGTCATGTCATACCATATTTTATTAAACGAGTACAGGAACTTTGTTAGTAAGCGAGCCTTTGGCGAGCTTACTAACGAATTTCCTGTATGAGTTTAATAAAATATGGCATGAAATGACAACTCGTGTCGAATCTTTTTCATCACATGCTTTTAAACCAAAAAGAAAACTTATAATTTTACCAAAATATGTTGATAAATCAATAACAATGTGTACTTTACGTGACGTCATTTCATGTTGATGACGTCATTTCACCAAAATAAACTCATGCAATTGGTCAGTCAAAGAATATGTAGCCAATGTAAACGCTCAAAATGTTATCTTACACATGTGTAAAATAAAAATATTCGTAATGGCTATATAACACTGAAAACAAGATAAAGCATGTGATAAATAGTTATTTACAGTGCATGAGCAATCTTTTAAACAAACAAATAATGCATTGCCTTGAACAATTTTACTTTTGCCGTATAGACCATTTAACTGAAAACCTGTATATAAGTTGAAACACATTCGAACCTAAAATGAAATAAATTAATGCTAATTTCTTAATTTACATAGTGCATAGTGATGGAATGGTAAATGGAATAGTACAAACATTTTTGTTTTGGTGTCAAAAACTACATAACACACGATGAAGTAGGGAATACGCGTTTAATATAAGTATATCAAACTTGTATAATATTGGGTTAGTTGTTAGTTTTAGTTGATATGCAACTAGGCAAATGATATAACAATGCGGCAATATTTCACTTTACATGTATTCAATTGAAAATACCTATTAATATATCATTATAAAATGTTTTTTTTACCAGCATTCGATTTATGTTCATATTTGACGTAGTTAATTAAATGGGAAGTTTATGCTTGTGTCATCTTGAATGTACAGATATTTAGTAATGTTGCCCTGTTTTAATTTTATGCATATATTTTACAGGAACATATGCGATTATATATTTCGATCCATTCCTATTTTTAACTTGTAAACAATATCGGTTGAATTTTGTTTAAGAGTTTGCATGTTCATAATAAAATATGTTTACACTAATAAAATAATAATATATACATGTAAGATTAGCTTAGTTTACATTCTGTTTTGATGTACCCAAGTTTCGAAGATGCCAAATATAATGCTCAACTCAACTCAAACTCTTGATTTCCCCCAGTATGGGGATTTTGAACATGGTACCAAATGAATAAACTACATATATATATCATTAACGACATTTCCGGTCTTAAAAAACTGAGACAATGATAGTTCGGAAGAATGGTATTTTAAGTAATATGTCATTATTTCTACCAAAGGTCATGTAGTTTTGTCAGCTATGGATTTTGTGCCAACTATTGGAGCCCACACAGTGTAATTAGTAATCAAAATCACACCTCAGTAGCATGCGTCAATGACTACTAAGAAGCGCTTTGCGAACAATCAAAGGCTGAAATAGTTTGTTTTTAATTATCAACAAGTTGCCGAGAAAGCACAGCTGTGAAGCTCGAATGTTCTTTTCTGCGCATTGAATTAAGAAATAATGTTCGATTTAGCGTTGCTTATCGGCTTATATTCAACGATTTGGAGTTTTGATGCATATGAATTAAACAACGAGGGCGTTGACCTTAGTTGTTTTATATACCGCATCAGAACGACAAATCTTTGTTTTTTACCCGATAAACAACGATAACGTGAAATTTAGTTCGATCCTAACTTGATATAACAACATATGCAATTATAATGCTAACTATACTTTACGGTTTGAAAAATATTGTTTTAGGGCTGTTTATTGGTAGTTTAACAACGGTAAATTGTGTTCTTTGTCTATAGAAAACTCTGCGCTTGTCATGTTAAAATGTGCTTTGCTTCTTGGTATAGTTCTAAAGTGTCTCTAATGAGCAAAATCATATTACAAAACTATACCGTTTGAAAATAATATTTTTAAAATGATACAAACTCTCTCTTTATTTTAGGCACAAATGGTAAAATAATTTAATGCGTATAAATCCGTTTAAAACAACGCATGTCTTATATAGCATACATATAAGAACAATGACCAAAAACCAAGGCTGGTTTCCAAGAATCTCTTAATATAATGTTTATTTTATATTTTCCGAGCAATAATATTATTCATTATTAATATACTGTGATAACACTCTGTTTGAATAGCAAAGTGTGATCGTTTTCATTAAACGATTTTAGTTATCCGTCGTTATCATTGCATCCATTCAGAATCTCGAGAAGACCATACAATCTGTGTTGGCATCAGTTGTAATTTGCCTAAAATTTTCATAAAACCGACCATTCACTTTATTAATTACGTCATGCAATATCGTCAAAAAGGGTTTTCTTGTTTCCAGCAAATATGCCACAATCTCACGCCATTATAATAGAAATGATACTAGTTATGAGCAGCAAATGATGCCGTTAATGGCTTGAGTTCAGTTGTTAAAAGAAGTCGATAGCTCACCAATCCTTTGATAATTCCTTTGACAATATTAAACTGAAAACTGCAATATTGTGTATTTATGCAACCAACCAACGAGCCACGATGTTATGCCGATAGGAAGCATGGTTACATGGCACGTTTTTCTCATTAATTTTATGAGTTTCTGCTTTAAAGATACCGTGCATTCACGAAATATAGTGTAAACATCATTTCAAGATTTTTACAACGTACACAACTAAAACTTGTTTATTTAATAATGTATTTAATAATAAGACGTAGCAAGACGTGGATTGTTTTTAAATCAGAAAATATATGGAAATTAAAATTCATGTTTGACAATGTATAATTATATATTCATATTTGATCAATAAATAATGTCCAACAGTTATTCAGCGGTTCATGAAATAAAGTTTAGTAAAAGCGTTATTTATTTATATATAACTATGTTTATATTACATTTACTATAATTAAGAGCATAAATAGTTTTAAACATATGAGACATTTTAACTTTATAATAAATTTAAAGACATGTATACATTATACTGAAAGGTAAAATAACTGAAGGCATTAGCCATTTTTCCTACGAAAAAAGTTCTTACCTATCCAATATGCAGCAATTAAGCAGAGTGTCGCAGCAACAATACAGATCTGTAGAAAGAATTTCATTTTTGCAGTTTCTAACCACACGTAGTTCCTTAAATATTATATCCTTTCAGTTAAACGATTGTGCCAGTATAACCAGATGGTATTAACAACGCCGAAATCTCACGCAGGAAAAGGAAGATTGATGTATTTAAATGCCGCCGTTTCCTTGGAAAGTACCGCAAAAGCAACACCTAATTGTTCACTGCCAAGGCAAGCAATTAAATTATTATTATCCGCTTTCCGAATGGCGTGCTGCGCTTTGTGGTATCACAGAGACTCCAGTGGCCGCGAACTGTCGTGTATGCCTTTAACAACGATGGGTATTCCAATTTAGTGTGAGCTCTGCGATTCCCTGATCCTAGTTTATTGACTATAGGTTTTCTCGAAGTATATAAACCGCAGCTTATGGTGCAAAAAAAATGTATTGCGTCTGAAAGCAAAGACGCCCATGGTTATTAAGCATACGAATGGTTGATTGGTGATATGCCATTTACATCCGTGCTTTATTTAATCGCCAATCTTAACCATTAGTAATTCTCAATACTGTCCGTGCATCTTTCATGTAAATTTAATTGACCGTTCTGAGGCGGTGAACCCAGTTTGAATCATACTCGTGTTTTTGCGTGTCTCATAGGCGGTGTTTTATGGGCATACGGTCAAATGCATGAAGTGAAGCATATAGGATGTTAGAAACAGTGTCTATAACGCTGATCATGCAGTTTAATATCTTCTAAGAATTAAAATCAACGCGTTTATTGTGAAAATTGGGATTTTGTTTTAATTTTATCGTAGATATAAAATTTGAATACCTGACATTTATATATAAATTTAAAAACTGCATGTTTTCGTGTATTGTTTGTTTAAGTAATACTGTAATTATGGTTTCATGGAAACGTGATCGTTATGTATAAATATAGAGACTACAATTGCGATTTTTTTTAAATATTTCCCAACAAAAGATATGACGCACCAAATAAATGGAAATTTTCTTAATGTATAAGAATTTCAGCTTGATATGCCAGCTATGATTGTTTGAGTTATACTTGCATGTGCTCATACCAAAATATTGGAAAACAATCCGAAAGAATTTCGTATTCACCATGGCGCAGCTGAAATTCTTATAAATAAAGACAATTCATCAATTGTTATTTGGTGCGTTATAACTTTTGTTTAGTTATATAATTGATACATGTGTTTATATTTTGCTATTAATATTATGTACGAAAAGGTTGTGTTTATACTTTTTGAAAATGCTTTAATGAATATAACGTATTCGATCATAAAACACAACGTAAGCAATAGACAAAATTAATAACGTTTCTTTACTAAGGCAAGTGTTAAATTGCATTCATAGCATCGATCCCACAGGGCACCCAACCATATACAGAGTGGAATGTTTTTTTTTATTCATGAAGTAATTATTGCCTTTCAAACAATGCAAATCTGGGTCACGCCTTGGAACAGTACTGCAACGCAGTTTGAGCTTGAGCTAGAGTTTTGCCAATCCTCACACTTGGTCCCTTAATAGGCAACTGACTAAGCAAAAGTAATGACATATTATTAATATAACATGGAAACCCAATTACAAACACAAATATTAAACAAAATAGATTTAATTTAATAACTCAATAGTCATATCGTGTTACTATAAAGCAAACATCAGAAAATACAAAAGTGTGAGACATGATCAAATGACAATAATATATACAAGACATGGTTTCCGTAACATCAGGACATGTAGTGATATACTGTCCAATTCATTGTTACCTTAATTTTAGTTGTGGTTAATGTATAAATCAAAAGGTAAAGCTTGCCACATGTCGTGCAACGCCTTCGCAAGTCAAATATAATCAGAACAGAACAGAATTGTATTACACATAAACTTTACAGTTTCTACATTTTCACACATAAGAATAGTACATCTAGTTAAAGTGGAACTGTTTTCGTATGTCCATTGAAGTAAACAACAGTTATATAATCCATGTTGTATCCATGCATACCTGGGAGTAATAAAGTATTGTTCTGTTCTGTTCTTCTTTTCTGTTATATATAATTTGTAATTATACAAGCAGCAACAATTACTTTCACACTGTTCAAATTCATATACGGGTATTGAAAATATAGTAGTTATGACACATAAAAAGTGTTTGAAGCAAGTGTTAAAGGGTTTAAGGTTACCGTTGTCGAACTTGTGAAATAAGTAACACATATAGAGACACAAGAGAAAGAGACACGATACTGTTTTCACAAACATGATGTGCTGGTGTTACTAATCAATATGATGGTACCTCCGAAAAACACATAATTAATTTCAACAAATAACGCTACTTATGTTATATACGCTTAACAAAACCTTTGTCACTAAAATAGATGAACCTCTTTTCTTATAACTCATCGACAACACACACAATACCAGGTTATGTAGCGTTGTTATCAATCAATAATACATAGTGTTACTAAAAATAGTAACATTTTGACGTCGATTACAGGCCGTTACGTGGCTCCGCTAAGCCGATATAATTATAATTGGCGGCGGCCGATTTTTCGATAATGGAAGAGAATCCGATCGCGCGACATCAACGACCACGAATGGCGTATTTAGTCAAAATTAAACGGTTAAATCCGAAAATGCAAATACTGAATATTAACGAAAGTTTGTAGTTAAATTGATTAAATATATATATGATCTATAGCTTATGCATCTTTTAGTTTGAGAAAAAGAATCACTGAACAAAATTGAACAGATCGGAAACTTTTACTGTACCTCAATTTCAATCCATTGCTGCCAACAACAAAAATCCAACAATACTGTAAGCACTTCAATTCCATTGTCTTGTATCCATAAGCCTTAAATTTTAACAATCATGATATTAATTTCATGTGAACCATTCTGACCAGAAACACGATTTACGAAATCGTAATGACTGGTCAGAACGTTTGATTTTATTCGATTCAAAGTCTCAAAATATATTATTTATCCAACTGACACATTCATCATTCAGAATTCGTCCATGCATGATTTATTAAACTAATAGTAATGTATTTTACTAAAAATAAAAGCAAACACGAAATAACGTTGTCACAACAAAACTGCGAGTCCAGCGAAAACTGGTTTGTTTCGTCACTGTTTTTCTGTTTATAAATTACGTCTTTCGTTAGAATTGCGTCACGTATTGCGTATTTAGTTGAATGTTAAATAAAAGTACAGAAAGTTTGTTTGGTGCTTTTGTTAACATTTTGTGTAATAAAGAAAGTAACATGATTCTTTTCTTGTGACAGGATAATATGTATTATAAACGATAATATACGGCAGAGCTGGGCCGGGCGTCTATATTCGATTATAGATGCCCGGCCCAGCTCTGCCGTATATTATTGTCTAAATATTATGCTTCATCGGGGAAAAAAAACAACATAATTAATTTTTACAAATAACTGTACTTTATGTCCATATGCCTAAACAAATCTTTTGTCACTAACTTAGATGAGTCTGTATTCTAATACATCGTCGATAATACAACATTAATTTACAGTTTATATACTCAAATAGAAAAGTAGACACCAACCGGAATAATAGAAGACACATTGCAACCTGAATAATAGAAGAAACATTGCATGCCCTCACTTTACTGAGAACTGGTTATAGAAGAAATTTTTTTCTTTTAAACTTAATATCGCTTGCTATCATGTACATGCATAGTCGAAAATGTTGATTTGAAAATGTATATTCTATCTGTCGTATCAGCAGACTAAATGGTTTGAACACATGTTTGTCTTTCATCTTATGATGTACGGTTAGTAATACTATATACACGTCCTTATGTTTCTTTTAATAATTCACTGACTATAGGATGTAAAGATCTCGCAACATTATATTTCCGTTGTCATCTCCTTACACAGCAGTTGTTCAACAAATATATGATCAAATAGGAATTAACTTTCTGGGAAGGATTTCTATTGCTTTAACACGTAAAACAAAGTTAAAACGAGGTTGATTTGAACATTTGTGAGAGACTCAGCCGGAGTATGTGTCTATTAAATTGTTTATTATAATTCTTAAACAGTCTTAATATATTACTGAAAAATTTTATGAACGGTTATTTTGTAAATTCTTATTTGGTTGTGTTTAGTCATACAAAACGTGCAGCTTTTCTTTATACCATAAACTAACGGAAAAAAATCGAAATTGATTTAATATGAAATCTTCTTCGCTTCTCATAGCTCCTACGCACGCAGCAATTGCTTAATTTGCGACATGTTTACTGCCCCCAATCAATCTCCACGTGCGCGATAATTGGAAAATTAAAATTAAAACGCACTCAATATAAGAGACAAACTGGACGGTTTTATTTATAATTGGTGGCATTTTTCGAGGCAATAAAACGTTATCATTTAATTAAACCCATTAATTACAAGAAGCAATTTAATCTAGTCTTTAAGTTAAATCTTTGAAAATGTGCACTCATTTAAATAGTTTGTTAATTGAAGCATGGCAGTCATAACCTTTTGGAAATGTGTCTTATATACAAGCATACGAAAATGATTAATAGTTTTTTCCAATCAATATAAATTTATTACGGTTCAACATCAAGAATAAACAAAGATACATATCATAGTATTTGTATCATATGGGGTTTGCTGGTATATATAATGCAGAGTTCTCCGCTACCGACAAACTTAAAACAATTTCAAATAGATTTTTTCAAAAATTTCAGTATTAAAAAGTAATCAAGTGTCGTAACTAAAGCATCAGGTCTAACACACTCAAAGACTCTGTCAAGATAAGCTTAAAAATAGATAGATACATGCCTCAACCGGGGCTTGAACAAACGACTTCCGTAAAAGTAAACGTTGGTCACACTAACCACTAGGCGCTTGCAAGCTCTGCGATTGCCTGATCCTAGTTTATTGACTTTATGTTTCTCGAATAATATTAATCACAGCTTATGGTGCAGAAAAAAATTATTGCGTCTGAAAGCAAATGCGCCATTGGTTATTAAGCAGACGAATGCTTTATTTGTTGATTTGTTATATGCCATTTACATCTATCGGCAGATCCTCAAGATCCGTAAAGATCATGTCCAATATCAAGGGATTTGTCTCCGATTAGGTTTAGCCGGATTTATCAAACCTAATCAGCAAGGTTTGAAATAATTGTTGTAAAACAGATCTATTAAGGGATGGTACACTTCATCCTATTGTTACGCTTTGGCAATGGTACGCTTCATCCTGCACCAAAATTCCCAATTCAAAACATCCAATCAACGACACAGGATACAGTTAAATGAACGAATCAAGACATATGAATTGTATTAGTATTTTTTATTCGGTAGTTTGCAGTTAAGACGTAAAATTAATGACAATTATTAATGAATACTCGATGCTAAAGGTAAAAGCATAATTCAGTTTCTCAAGGTAGTGTTAACTTTGCACTGCGCATGCGCAAATACTCGGGTTTTCCGGTATACATTACTGTTTTCCCGGTCTTGCAAAATGAACGCTTCGCCGGCCGATACCTATAACACGGTTACATCGGCCGGTTGCCGGATAAAAAGTATGACCTACCCATTAGACGCGTATTTTTAACGCCATTTCAATGACCACGTGTGCCAAAAATATCGACAGACAACGTTACCGACGCTTTATCTTTTGTGTCATATTGATTGATCCTTATTCATAAACGACTATCTGGAATATATTTCTGTGTAAGTTCGCTCTTTTGTACATAATGTTTTGTTTTTCTTTTTGAAATCGGTGACAAAATTAGGAAATTGTCAATATATGAATAGGTCCTTTTAAAACTATCACAGGAAGACTTTCAATAGTACGTGATGTATCCCTTGCCCAAAAGATAAACTTGTAAAGTTATTTGAGTCTAACTAACGTTGTTATTTTTCGTTGGGGTGTCTGATTGATTAAAGAAATTCAATAAATTATACATAGTAAGATTCCGCCGTTTTCTGGGCATGTCTATGTCAGTTTATACACCACCCTTGGCATGATTAATTTATTACAACATATGTGTCAATTAGATAAGGTTTCTGCGAGTTTAAATGCTTTCAAGACAGTTTTATATGGTTAATAATACATAGCTTCGTTTGTGTATTATGAAATGAAATAATATTTCCAAGGGAAAGAAAAAATTAGAAAAAGCATACTTCTTGTTACAAACAGAACTTTACAGCTCCATTTTATTGTAACACTTTTTTATTTTATTTTATACCAAATTGTGAATAATAAAAAGGTGGCGATATAGGAGATATGGGAGTTAATTCATCATTTTGCCAAGGTCTTCTTTCATCCATATCTTATAATACGCGAGCAATTTGTATTTTGCAAAGAATAAACATATGCATATATCGTAATAGTCCAAATTTAGGAATACAATGGATAAATGATGCGATTAAGTGTCACCAGATTACAGACAAGCGTCTCAATCTTTGTCACCATTATACGACAAATCGTCGATATGGGAATTCTAAACTGTGAGAAAATGGATGTATCTTGTAGATTTTGAATCACAAAAACGGCGTGTTATATGCATAATTACAACAGATATTTCGAAGATAACCAACTTAATAGCATTGTTTACAACGATATAAGTTTAAATAATAATAATACATAGCTCTTCAGATTTTGTTGCAGATGTTTACATTGATATTACAGTTAGCTACATCTCCTCAGATGTTAAATGTTAACCTGAGTAAGAGAATAACAACCTTCTGAGGTACGACGAAATGTAATGGAACTAGTATGATATATATCTCTTTGTGTTTAATTGTTACTACATGACTTATGTTTGTGTAAATCAAAATGAATTATTGTTAAAAATAATATTTCAATTGGAAGCGATGTGTGTTACTAAATGTTTAAATTAGTGCCATTAACGTACATACAGTGTCCAATTGTAATGCAAGTAACGCAATTCGGGTTTCGTTGGTACAATACTTCCCTTCGAATAACTATTTGCTTGAGACAGAAATTAACATTGCATGAAAACCTGTGTAAGCATGTGTTTGCCGTTGCAAGAGGAAATCTCATTGGCGTTTATAGCCGACATACAAACCGATATTCACACCTATTGTTCATCTTAGGCAGTAATCATAATGCGACAAGGGCGGTGTTTTCAGCGGCAAAAACCGATAAACATATATTGTCCGTAGGCAGTACTTAATCTTGATTCTACAAAGAAATTGTTTTCAGCGGCAATGCTGTACGAGTTAAAAACAACCCTCTATAGAAATAAATATGCTATATACAAACGCAAACGTCAATGTTAACAATATATATTTACATACTTTGTTATTGGTCACAAGCCCATAAAACCTACACTATTCTGGTTGTTTATGTAGTTCTGTTGCGTATGAGTTATTCAAAATGAATACTAAATGGAGAATGTAAAACATACTGTGACTTATCAAAGTTAATTGTATAATTTTGACATGTCGATTACTGAAAGCTGCTAACTACAGCTATGGTATGTCGCCACATTTTGTTGTACATGTAGCTATTTTACACATAATGTTATTTTGTATAATTATATAGTGGCGATGTAGGCGTTTAATATCTGGCTAGGTTATCTATAAATCTTTCCAAATGACACAAATTAGTTGGAGTTTTGCGTGGGTCAAAATACAATACAGTGTGAATCATATTTGGTCTACACATAGGTCTTGATCGAGAAAGAAATTACAAGAGTGAAATGTTACTATACCATTCTATTTTGGTTTCCTAATATTTCCATTGTACTTTTACAGCAATACAGCTGTACCATGCAATCAATTGTATTTAGCATAAAACTCATCCACATATACGTACGTATTAAGCAATAATAGCAATATAAATAATAGATCTAAATACGTATAAAGGAAGTTTGATAATATCCGTATTATTAGCATTTGCCTTTACATCATATATTTACTCATTCGTGTGCCTTTTTGCTCAACAGTAGGACGTTTATGTTTATGTACGGGGGTTGTCCAGTGCAACAGCTAGTTGTATATAACGTTCTCCTAACACATTGTGTTATGATAAGTTCTTTCTAAAAATGATCAACAATCAATAATTTTTAATATTGTGTTTGTGCATTTTAATTAGATCGATGATATTTACATTTGAATACAGTGTGCCAATGAAACTAATTTTTCAACGAGAACGATTAATCAACTTCCAATATCTGTTTGCCGTTCTAAACTTATTCCAGCCTCGTGTACCCTTTTGAACGTTAGAAATATCGACAATGCAATACGCGTGAATGCTTGTAATTAATAGAACGCCTTTGAAGCCTTTGAACAGTTATTATTAAAACGCTAAATTAACAATCCTCTCGGGCCCGGTTAGCTCAGGTGGGAAAGCGCTGGACGGTCAATCCGGGAATCGTGAGTTCGAACCCTAGCCCCGCCACATGGCTTGTGTGGGGATTGGTCATGAAATTATTACTACCGGCATCCCCCCCCCCCCCTACCTCTGATTTAAGTATGGCAGTTGTCAGTTACTGGCATAGGTATGTGCACTTGGTACTGGTAAACCGCTTTGGTCGGCTAAGCTTGCCCAGGAAAAGTGTGAGTAGGTTAACTGACCGCCGTGATATGACTGAAATATGTAATTGATGACTACAATTACTGTTCAAAGTATTTACAACCGTGAACAAATTCAAATTCTGTTTATAGTATTTAATACAATAGTGATACTGCCAATGTTCCAATAATTACTTCTAGGAGAAAATAATTAAAATCAATGCATAATGGTGATAATCGTGGAATAATAATTATTATCTGGCAAAGTTCCAGATGCTAAAATGAATGGGAGGATCAGGTCAACAATAAACAGACTTAAACCTCAAATTATTACTTTGTCCGATGAATTGCGATGAATTGTATAGCAAACTATATACTAGCCTTCAATAAATGTTAACGATGCAGAAATGTATTGTTATTTTTACAACATTTAAATGTTAGATATACAGGGTTTATCAACAAGAATCATTCAATATATTTCTGTATTCATTATATAATATATGATATTTAAAATGACCATTAAGAAACCACTTAATTATATTATTATATTATACACCTGAGGTACGCTCTGAGGTACAGTTTCATGGATTAATTATTAATGAATTACGTGTTCGTCTTAATTTAATTATTAACACAATTTAAACTTGACAATGCTATTAACGTCGAGCATGATAAATACCCGTTAATATTTTCCTTATAAAATGGCAGTAAATTCGCAAACATACAAAACAGAAAAATGTTGCACTAGTACAACCTATGGTGAATTTAATATATCTTAAACACTCCAGACTATCTTTGCACATTGTCCATGTTGTGATTCGGTAGAGCTATTTAAATAGTTGTTGTTGTTGTTTTTTATAAACCTTTGTATTTATTGTCATTTGCATTTTACATTCTTGTTAGAGGGATTGTCCATTCAATGATTTAGGTAGGGCATCGCAAACGCGATCAAAAATATAAGTATGGGTTGGCGTATTAATGTACAATCGTTAAACAGTTGTACAATTGAAATGGCTGGATGGTTACTTCAGTTAATTTGACACTGATCGACTTCAGAAAATGTTGTGTCCTATGGCAATTAGTTCACTTTTAAAAATTGATTTATCTTTTCTTGAATCCGAAATGAAGATTCATAAAGCGCCAACGGCTAATACAACGCCTTCGCAAATAAATTAAATGCGTTTGGATAACTTTGAAACAAATTATAAACAACTTTATGCAAAACGTTATCAAGTTCCTGTAAACAAGAAGGTTGAAAGTGAACCGTTGAACACATCTTTAGATTTTGGTGGTAAATCGGATCGCCGTCTATATGGGTGTTTTTAAAAACAGTCATTTTTATTTTGAGATATCGAGGTATAGCAAGGGAGGTGGCCCACTACTGAAAAATTCAATTATTAATAAGGTAATTTATCTTGTTGGAGGTCTGCGCTGTTCAAGTGCTTTCTAGTTTTTAAACTCGTTTTATGATGCATTGAACTGATCCAACGAAAGGACACAAATGTCTTGCTCTATATAAACTTTGAAATAATTGCATAAATTAATACAAAAACAGATACAAAATTCGTAATCACAGTCATGTTCATTTGTCATAAAAATCGTATCAATGGTTGTTTAGCTTGTACTGTTGTTTATGAGATATTCAAAATAGAGACATATTAAACATACTGTGACTTATAAAATTTAATGGTATAATTTTAACATGTCAATTACAGAAAATCTGCTAACGACAGCTACGGTCTGTCGCCACAATATGTTTTACATGTATTTATTTTACACATAATAATATTTTGTATAACTAGATCGTGGCGATGAAGGCGTTTAACATATTGAACGGTTATTTGTAAAACTGTCCGAATGTCACACATTAGTTGGAGTTTTGCGTAGGTCAAATACAGTTCAAGGTGATTTATATTGGGTCTACACATATGTCTTTCTTTGGAAAGAAATTACAGCAGTGAAATTGTACCACACCTGTATATTTTAGTTTCCTTATTTTTACATCGTTTTCACAACAATACAGCTTTACTATGCAAGCAATTGTATTTTGCGTATAAACTATACATATATACTTATCTAAAAAATGTCCAATATATGATGAAGGATGAGATTAAGTGACACCAGTTTCCAGATAATCGTCTGCATCATCGTCATCATTACACAAAAACTCGTCCATCTTCGATTGCTTAACTGTGAGAAAATGGATGCGAAATTTAGATTTGTAATCGCAAAAA
Source organism: Congeria kusceri (assembly GCA_027627225.1). Classification (NCBI taxonomy): domain Eukaryota; kingdom Metazoa; phylum Mollusca; class Bivalvia; order Myida; family Dreissenidae; genus Congeria; species Congeria kusceri. The sequence goes on from CM051024.1 coordinate 22,568,679, forward strand.
TAGCTTGTTATTCGTAATTAAAACCGTACGTTACCACATAACCAACCTAAAGGCATTCTTTACAATTATTTAATTGTCAAGCATGACTAGTAGTATTAGTAGTATTAGTAGTATTAGCAGTAGTAGTCGTTGTCGTAGAAGTAGTAGTCATAATGGTAGTAGTAATAATAGTAGTAGTAGAAGTAGAAGTAGAAGTAGTGGTAGTAGTAGTAGTAGTAGTAGTATCAGTTGTCGTAGTAGAAGTAGTAGTAGTAGTAGTAGAAATAGTAGTAGTAGTAATTGTAGTAGTAGTAGTAGTAGTAGTAGTAGTAGTAGTAGTAGTAGTAGTAGTAGTAGTAGTAGTAGTAGTAGCAGTAGATTTAGTAGTAGTAGTAGTAGTAGTAGTAGTAGTAGTGGTAGTAGTAGTAGTAGTAGTAGCACTGTAGTAGTAGTTATTGTTGCTGTTGTTGTTGTTGATCAGTAGCAGGAGTATTATTAGTATTATTAGTGTGCGTTAATTTGAACCATTTATAGCAATATAAATATTCGAGCTAAATACTTTTAAAGCAAGTCCAATACTATATGTATTGTTAATATTTGCCTGTATATATCATGAATTTCGCGTGCCTCCTTGCTCAACCGTAGAACAAACCAAAACAGAATATGATACAATCTTTTTGAAAATGATTAACAATCAACAATAATTATTATTATGTTTGTCAATCTTAATTAGATCTATGATATTTACTTTGAATGCAGCGTGCCAATGATATTATAAATAATATTTCTCACGAAACCTTCCAGGAATTGTATGTATAGAAAATCTGAAATTATTTCTCCTATTATATGCAGATGATATGGTATTGTTTGTCAAATCCCCAGAAATGCTTAGGCTTATGTGAAAAGATGCAGACAAATAGTGTAATGCATGGGGACTGAACATTAATGTCGCAATAACTAAAGCTATGCGGTTTGAGAGAGAACGGGCAACTACTTTTGAGTTATATATTTACAACCCCTTAGTTGAAACTGTAACTTCGTTCAAATACCTGGGCATCAACTTGTTTAAAACTGGTAATTTATACCGATCACAAACGTCGATCGCAGAACATGCATCCTTTTCACTAAGTAAATTATTTCAATCCAGCAGTAGATTTACCACTCCAGCAGTAGATTTACCACTCCAGCAGTAGATTTACCACTCCAGCAGAGAATACAATTATTTGATACCCCAGATGCCCTTATTCCTAATTTTTGCTCTGAAATATGGGGCTACCACCAAGCGAAAGATATTGAACTGATCGAAACCAATTTTTTTAGATCATTGCTAGGAGTAAAAAACAACACAAATTTAGCTGCCCTCTACAGAGAAATCGGTAGGGTCTCTTTACATGTATGTCGAAGAAATCATATGTTAAAATATTGGCAAAATGTTATCAATTTAGATAATAATCATTTTGAAAAAGGTACTTGTGCATAATTCCTCTACGTTATATAATATCGCTAAATGTATTTATATATTTTGCCGAGAAACTTGAATAGATACTTGAATTTACATTTATATTATTGTACATTTTACGCTAGTAACATGTACATTTTACACTAGAAAAATGTCCACCATGCTGTTTGAATTTATCAGTGTAATGATTTGACTTGTTCATAATCATTAGTATAATATTCATTAATTTGTGTGATGCTCAACACTGTCTTGTTATATGCTCTCGTAACTGTGTACTTCTCCATGTCAATATTATTTATTGTGCTTTAACAACGTATAATGTTTATGCAATAAATTTTGGAATTGGACTTGGACTTGGTGGTCATTTTTCGACGAGAACCATTACTCAACGTCCGTATCTGTTTGCCGTTCTAAAATTCTCCAAACTCAGGCACGCTTTTGAAAGTTACAAATATCGACAATGTGTGAATGATAGTAATCAATCGGACGCATTTGAAGCCTTTTAACCATGTGTATATAAACGCTTATTGAACAAACACGGATTGATACAGACGTTATTGTTGACTACAATTAGCGTACAAACGAACTGTGCAAAGTATTTACAAACGTTGATTGATTCAAATTCTGATAATGGTATTTAATGCCAATGTTCCAATTATTACTTTGAGAAGGAAATAATTAACATCAATGCATAATGGTGATAATCGTGGAATGATAATAATTATTATCTGTCACATTTGCAGATGCTGAAAACATCAGCGATATAACCAACCCACTTGTGTGTGGTAATCTTGTTCCAAATGTGAGGTATAGGTCACCATTAAACATACTTGAACCCCAAATTAGTACATGTACTTTGTCCGATCCATTGCGATAAATTGTATAGCAAATTCTATACTAGCCTTCAATAAATGTTACTGATGCAGTTTTTATTGTTTTTATAGCATTCAAATATTACATACACAGGGTTTACCAACAAGGATCCTTAAATATATTTCTTCCATTCATTATATAATATACGATATTTAAAATGACCAATGAGAACCCACATAATTATATTCTTATATTATACACCTGAATATTATTAGAGGTACGCATTGAAGTACAGTTGTATGGGTATTTTTTATGAATTACGTATTTGTCTTCATTGTATTTATTTGCCAATTATAAAAACGTCCAACATGATAAACAATCGTAATATTTTTTCGTACAAAAAGACAGGCTATTCGCAAAAATACAAAATAATAATACTGCACTAGTACAAACTATGATGCATTTAATATATCTTAAATATCACATACTATATGTGCCATTGTACACGTGCTGTTTCGGTAGAGCTATTAAATAGTTTTTATGCATTTTTGTATTTATTGTCATTTGCATGTCGATCACAAATATTTTTTTTAGAATGGGTTTATGTGTGTGTTTGTGTACAATCGTTAAGCAGTTGTACAGCGAAAATGGCTGGATAGACATGTCAGTTAATTTAACTATGATCGAATTTCTGGAAATGTGCATCGTGTACTATGGCAAGTGGTGCGCTTCAAAATAGATACGTCTATACTTGAATCCAAAATAATGGCTTATAAAACGCCAACGGCTAAAATAACGTCTCCGCAAATAAAGTTAAATGCACTTTTATAACTTTGAAATAAATTATAAACAATTTTACGCAAAACGTTATGATAGGAAGGTGTATGTAATGTTCTGGGATGGTTGGAAATGAGCGTGTCGTGGGAAAACTGAGCTTAATCCATGAGCGTAAAGTGACGTCCCGCATCAGCCTGTGCAGTCCGCACAGGCTTATCCAGGACGGCACTTTCCGCCTACAGTGGATTTATGTTTGTAACAGACTTCTTTGAAACAGAAAATAACTTAAAAGCGGAAAGTGCCGTTCCGGATTAGCCTGTGCGGACTGCACTGGCTAAGTTAATCCGGGACGACACTTTACGCTCATGCATTAAGTCCGGTTTTCCCACGACACGCCTCATTTGCAGATGTTGGTGGTGATTCTGATGAAACCTATCACTGCCAAATTTAATTCTTAAAAATGTTAATGTTTTGGTTGGTGGTCTGCGCTCTCCGAGTACTTTCCAGTGTTTATCCTAGTTTCATGATGAACTGTTCCAACGAGTCAACATAATTTGCTTGCTAACTTTATTTTCCTTTTTTATCAAACGATATTTACTACGAAACGATTGCATAGGTTAATACAAAACTAATATACGTTAAGCGTTATCACTGTCATTGTCATTTATCATAAAATACCTTATTAAATATCAGTTGAAAATCTTAACAAAATACATGCTTTATCAATCGGTGAAATATATGTCGACCGAAAAAAAACGTATTATGCTACTCGCTATTTTTCTGATCCCGTATTACCATACTAGTTGGACTACTTTTTTATGACATTATCATAGAGTTATGTAAGCAAATATAATCTATACATACAATGATTAGTCAATATTGTAGTTTATTAACAAATAATATAAGGTTAATTCACATTTTAAGTTTATCGTGGTATATAATAAAAGGAATATTACACTAGTCAGTTGTTCCAAAAGTATGTATTTAGTCTCGTTATTTCGTATTACATTAGAGGCGGAGCCACACGCCACTCGACTAATACATACTCTTGGAACAATTGACCAGCTTAATATTCCGTATATATCAAAGGTTGAGCTTCTTTCTCTGTGATAGCCCATTATATTACGACTCAGTGTTAACCTCTGTAATTAATCATTGTTACGTCGATATTATTTATAGCATTTAAACGACGTGACATCAGGATATTCAGGACAGGCTCATTTCCTGTACTCTAGACTTAAAGAAACAAACGCAAAAATGGTTACCTAACGGATAATACAGTATAAGTATATAGTAGTTTTAGTGGAACACATGATAAAGTTATGAGGATTACCAAAATATCAGTCAAGTAATGCACTGAAAACCAATCCGATTACAGAAAAAAGTCATTAGCGGAACGCTTCGTGGTAAAATAACATAATGTTTTATAGTTTGACACGCTATGAAAACATTTGCGTATTGTTCATTACGTTCCACAACATACATAGTGTCGCATTTATTCTCTCGCTCTAAATATATAAAAGTATGATCAACTATAATAGAAAAACAAAGCGTCAACAGTCGCTGTGTCGCCAATATGTCAACATACCGTACTCCAACTTGGACACCACCAGTTTCGATAACATACAGAACACGTACATCGGGTTTATTTCAAGCATATAACAAGAAGGTTTCTAGAAACATTTTTCGAAATTTAGTAATAGATATGACGTCAATCCTACGGTCGTTTCGAATATTATCTCCAAATTGGACACCGCCAGTTTCGATAACAGAACACGTACATCGGGTTTATGTCAAGCATATAAAGATGAGACGTCAATCATACGGTAGTTACGAATATTATGTCTCGTCCTACTGTCATGGACACACACCTGAGACTAAGCATTGTGTCAAATCGTGATCTGATATTCTCAGCCGATCTGTCGTTAGGTGACAGTGTTTTAAATAAAGGCTCGCTGTTAAATATATAAACTACGGTATGCATTTCAGAAAAGGTATTATCATTATATAAACTAAGGGTATACATTTCAGAAAAGGTATTCTTCTTCTTCTTCTTCTTCTTCTTCTTATTATTATTATTATTATTATTATTATTATTATTATGTATTAAAACTTAACGTTTGCTTTTAAATATTGTTTTAAATCTGGGTGCTCATTTATCACTGCATTTGCTGTTGATTAGTTACTTTATATATATGTATACTTATATTCATTTATTGTAGACGATGTACCTTGTACAAGTCTTAATAAAATATATGTTCTGTTCTGTTCTGTTCTGTTCTGTGTTTACAAGTTTGTTCAGAGGCTTTATGACTTATAAATAATATCACACGTATGCGTTGGTGCGAACGTGAGAGTGTGACATTTAAATTATTTAAAAGATTTCTTGATCATTCGAAATGAAACTGCAAAATAGTGAACGGTTGTTTTAATAATTCTGAGATCATTGTGTTTAAGGCATGTAATCGACAAAACATGCATACTTACTGTGCTGAAAGACATTTCGGGAGCGATCATACCCGTGTATTATATATTATGATGATGTCTTGGTGTTGTTGATGTTGTTTGTGTTGTTGTTTGTACCATAAAGCAACAAACTTAGAATGTCAGGATTTAATTAATATGAAATCATTTTCGCTTCTAATAGCGCCTACGCTCGCAGCAATTAATTCATGTGCGACATGTTTATTGACCCCCCAATCAATCTCCACATGCGCGATTATCGGGAACTCACAACCCACTCAATAATGGAGACAAATTGACGGGATACTCGGTAATGGGTGACATAAGGTAGAAAACGTTATTCTGTTCATTTATCATGAGAAACAAACCTTTTAATTTATTGTTTAGATGTTCAAAATACGTTTATTTAAATATTTTTTAACGGAAACGTGACAACCATTGAATTATACGTACACGCACTCAAAAACAAACTATGTGACGCCAATACATATATCATGGACACGATTCAATAGAATTATCAAACAAAGGTATCGATTTTAGTATTGGTTTTTTATGGGTTTAATGACCCGAACATCTACACCACATTGTAATAATACACGGTTAGTTTTTCCTTGTTGAAAATGTAATACATTTTTTGAATTAAAATACCATTGTAATCAGTTCTCGCTCATACTTATTTTTGTCAAATCTGAACTACAATTTCTATAGTTATAGAAACGTACACCACTTTGCGATTGCCATTAAAACTTTCACACTCTCACTGCTAAAAGTATGTGGCTATCTGAGATAATACAGAAAAATGTCCCCAAAGTTATAACTTCGTAAAGTTAATGGAGTCTACATAATGTGGTTGTTTTGTGGGTGGTGTTCGACTGAAGAAAATCAGCATTAAATTAAATAAATTATGCATCGTCAGACCCCACTGCCTTTTCTGTTGCATTATACATACCACCCTGGACATGATTAATGTATTACGAAATATTTGTCAATTAGATAAGGGGTCTTGATCTGGGTTTGACACTTTGCTCTAAATACTTTAATACATTAGCATTATAGTTAGTTATATGTTCTCAATGGTTAAATATTAACCTGAGTAACAGAATAGCAACTTTCTTGGGCACCATGAAATGAAATAGAAATAGTAAATATATATATGTTTTTGTTTATACAATGTATATATCTTTTTGTGTTTATACATGACTATATTTGTGTATATCAAACAAAATAATTATTGAAAATAACATGTCCATGGGAAGCGAAGTTTTCTAGTTAATGACCAGATTAGAGCCATTAACGTACATTCAGAGGCCAATTGTAATTTAAAACGATGTTAGCTTGTACTATGATTCCAGAATAACAATACTTTGCTTATGAAGGAAATTAACACTGCATGAATTTTTTTTTTCAAGCATGTGTTTGCCGCCGAAGGGGGCTTTGTATTGTCAACATACAACCCGATGTTCACACATATTCTCCGTAGTCAGTAATCTTGTTACCACGAAGACATTGTTTTCATCGACATTGCTATGATGCCTTAAAACTGCAACCCTCGATATTAATGCATATGCTATATTTAAATGCAAACGTCCATGTTATCCACAGAAATTTTACATGTGTTTATTAATCGCAAGCCCTTACAAACTACACTACTCTGGCTGTTTATATTCTTCTGTAGTTTACTGAATGATTACTTCAAAATATATTCTAAATGGAGACTATTAAACATAATGTGACTCATGGAAGTCAATGGTATAACTTTGAAACTTTGGTATAGGGGACCTCTCCTGCGTCGTCCGTCGTGCGTCGGCCGTCGTCCGTATGCCGGCAACAATTGGGTTCGTTCTCTCGATGAAGACTTCACTTTTTATCCAACCTTAACCAAACTTGCACATTTTGTGTATGACCATAACATCTCGGATCATATTGTGATTTCTTCAGATAACACCAGTAACACTAGAGTTATCGCCACTTTTTCATGCAAAAAAGTGCAAAAATGCATTTTTCCAACATATAGACTTTGTTTTCCAACCAATCTTAACCAAACTTTTACAGTTTGTGTATGACCATCAAATCTTAGCAGACACCAAAAATGGGCCAGATCGTATTTCAAACACCAGAATTAACGTCCTTTGTTTATAAAAAAAATATACAAAAATAGACATTATTCAGGATAGAGACTTCATTTTTCATCCAATCTTCACTTATCTTGCACAGTTTGTCTATTACCATGAACTTACAGTTGAATTCAAATACACGCAATATCGGACCAGAAACACTGGAGTAATTGCCCTTTGTGAAAACAAATATGCAAAAATGGACATTATTCAGAATAAAGACTTCATTTTTCATCCAATCTTCACCAAACATATTCCTCTGTTATTTGTAAAGCGTTCATTGTAAATCCAACTGTCCAAATATCACAAAATGTTTCCATAATCCTCCTCTTACACAAATATAGCAACGTCTAGATTACAATATTCCAACAACTATCAAGGAACCACACACGTACATGTATGCACATATCATAAACACTCAAATATAGGAATAGCATTGATAAATGATGCAATTAAGTGACACCCGTTTTCAGACCAGCGTCTGCATCATCGTCAGTTTTCTTCGACAAACTTTCGATCTGGGATTTCTAAACTGTGAGAAAATGGGATTCGTCGTTTAGATTTTGAATCACAACAGACCGTGCTTAGGATATGACTTCCGTTTCCGGTGTAGTTAGTCGATGTTTTTTAAGCGCAATAAGAATTTGGAATAAAGTGATTCTAGTACAGTGTATACGGACTACGATTGGATATATGTGATTCGCATGTGAGTCTCTATCGCTATAGATACATTTTAGCTATAAAACTATAATATTGACTTGGAAAATGCATGTTTGCTAGTTTTTCTTTGTCTCGGGTTTGGAGACAAACGCAAAGTTCAACAACTGTGTCACTAACTGTTAATTGACAAGTTCTCACGACGGGTATTTCTCTGTTCTTCGCCACACATGAGCGAGTCGCAAATCGCAAGGGTGACAGGTGCGAAATGAATCAGCTGGATTAATTACTTTCCGTTGAACAGATGGGAATAAACCGTGAAAACGAAAGAAAAATAGTACACTTGAATACACTTGAATACTTTCGGTAGTTTGTAGTTTGTAGTTTGTAAACAGTCGCCATTTTTCAACAAGGTATTTAGAAATCTCTATTGTTCGGTATAAATATAAGTAAAAAGCATCAAGTCAACTCTGAACTTGCAAGTATGGATCACCTGGACAGTTTTGATAGTTACAGCAATGAAAATTCGCAGGATGAGCCATTTATCACCCAAAACCGTTTCCTCATCCCACAGGCGGGAAATAGCGCGAACTATGACACTTCAAATAGGAAACGTTCCAGAGTAAATACAGGTGGAGAATGCAACAGTGGTGTAATTAAAACAAGCCAACACGAGTTTGAAGATTTATCTCTTGACGGCAAATTGGTTGAAATTTTTAAACACATGAAAAACTTGGAACACAAAGTTGATGAATGCCTACAAATGCATATGAAAATTCAAGGTATTGAAGGAACACTCACTGAGCACAATACACGCCTCAAACTCCTAGAATATAAATCTATCGACATTGAAGCCCGTAGTAGAAGGAATAACCTTATATTTGGCGGACTCAGCGAACAAAGAGACGAAATCTGTTCAAATGTCGTCGCACAATTCCTTGCCGAACAGCTTCGCATAACACCATGTCCTCACATCCAGCGAGCGCATCGCCTTGGAAAGTTCTCCAGGGGAGTCACACGAGGCATAATTGTTAACTTTTTGGACTACCAAGACACAGTAAACATCCTTGCACACGCAAACCGTTTAAGAGGGTCGCGCTTCAGCATTAACCGGGACTACCCAAAGGAGATCACCCAGGCACGGAAAGCTCTGTGGCCTAAATACAAACAACTCCGTGAAAGCAATCCACGAAGTAAAGTTGCAATGGTCTTCCCGGCTAAGATTGTAATGGACGGTAAGGTGGTTGAAGATACATTCCCCGACTGGAACCATATACTTCAAGGCAATAGAGTCAGTGATCGTCCCTTAGTCTTCAACACCAAGCCAACTCAACCCCGACAAGCATCACAACCCAGAATAACACATGTGAGTCCTTCACTTCCCGGCACAGCATTAAATGGACCCACAGTTAATTCCGGAAACACAACAGTTCATAAATCAGCTGAATCACCACCGGTGCAAAGTGCCAAGCATGTCTCCAGGAGGACACAATCAGTATCTCCTCATCCGCCAAGGGCAGCGCAGGCGCGCAGCCATGCTCCAGTATCGCCAAGAGCTCCCATTCTCATGCAGTCCTCGCAACCGATAGCCCAGAGCATACAACGACCTTGGGACACTCCTCATCCAACTGACACGAACATGCCGCCAAAATCGACCAATATTAACAGGATCCCAGATGCCAACAACCATTCCCACTAGGACAGTGGGGGGATAGAACTATCCTCTGACCTGAAACGAAACAATATAAAATTAGGAACATTAAATGTTAGTGGACTCAAGAAACGCCTACACTACCCAGAATTTATTGAATTTGTGACCAATTATGACATACTTTGCTTATCGGAAACTCATACGGATACTCATGATATTATTAAAATAAATAACTTTGAATACCTAGCTAAACACAGAGAACAGGAATATAAAAGGAAATCTGGTGGCATTGGAATCTTTATCAAAGATGAACTGACCCCTTTTGTTAAAATATTACAATCTAATTCTGAATATGTACTTTGGATCTCTATTTGTAAAACATTTACACAATTTGAAGAAAATTTAATATTAGGAGCAGTATATGTCCCACCGGAAAACTCAAGATTTTTTAATGAAGATGATTTCATGGTCTTTGAAAATGAAATCTCCCAAAAGTGTAATGAAAATGAATATGTATTCCTTGCAGGTGATTTTAATGGCAGAGTTGGCAGTATGAGAGATTATGCAATATCAGATCCCCATTTAAATGATATTTTTAATATTGATGATGACATGCAGATCCAACTTGACAAATACAAAACACTCGAAAAATTATCAATTCCACTAAATCGCAACTCTAAAGACCATCGCACAAACACACACGGATTTCGCCTTATCGACCTATGTAAAAATACCAACATTTTCATCCTCAATGGAAGACTCCCTCCAGAGAATGCCACTGACATATTAACTTTTAGAAATAAATCAACCATCGACTATGTTATTGCCTCATCCGAGTGCTTTTACCATATTTCTGATTTCCATATAATTGAAACAGATTCACTCTTTTCAGATGGACACAATGCCCTTGCTTGGACCATAAATACCCCACATCAAGTATGCTCAAACGTAACCACCAAAAATCCAACAAACACTAACCAGAAACGTAAATGGAAGCCTGAATTAACAGATCAATTTGTCAACAATATTAACCTAAACAAAGTAGAACAAATTTTAACACAAATGAACACATACCCTCATTCCCATCAGACAGTAGAGCACATCACCGATGAACTTCAATCAGTCTTCAATCAGGCATACACCAGCACATATCCTGAAAACAATAAACATTATTATAACACATCTCATGAAAATAAAAAACATTGGTTTGGCCCCCAATGCTCTAAAGCACGCAAGAATTACCATGCTGCCAAAAATTACTACATTAAAAACAAAACCCCAGACAACAAACTTAGAATGACAAATTGCAGTAAACACTACAAACGCACAATGAACTTCCATATCAATGCTAGCAAACAAAACATGTCTAATAAACTACGCTCTATGACAGATAAAAACCCTAAACAGTACTGGTCTTTTCTAAATAAACTAAAACCAAAAACTAAAGTTAGCATAACACCAACACTAGAAGAATTTTATGACCATTTCAAAGAAATTAACACCAACACAATAGTTGATAATCGCTTCAATGACATAATTCACCAAGATCTGAACAACACAAATAACACATTAAATGCCATAATTTTAAACGAAGAAATTGAAAAATGTATCCAAAAGCTCAAAAACTCTAAAACACCAAGCCCATTTGATAACATTTTAAATGAATTCATTAAGACTACTAAACATCTCCTTATTCCAGTCTATTGTAAATTATTTAATTGTGTCTTGGAAACTGGATTTATCCCACAAAGCTGGCTAAATGGAATTATCATACCCATATACAAAAATAAAGGTGACCCAAAAGACCCAAATAACTACAGACCTATTACTATTTTGAGCTGCTTAGGTAAACTCTTTACATCCTTACTAAATGACAGATTAACTAAATTTCTAAATGAAAATAATAGTTTAGATGAAAATCAAGCTGGTTTTAGAAAAGGGTATTCATGCTCTGACCATATCTTTACATTACACTCACTAATCGAAATACTAAAAAAAAGAAAACAGAAACTATACTGTGCCTTCATCGATTTCTCTCAAGCATTTGATAAAGTCTGGCGAATTGGCTTATGGAATAAACTCCTCAAACACAACATTAATGGTAAATTCCTACAACTAATTCAAAATATGTATCACAACATCAAATCACGCATCTCTTCTAACGGCAACCTATCAGAAGCCTTCATCTCAGAAATTGGTGTCCGGCAAGGAGAAAATTTATCACCGTTACTCTTTTCCTTGTACCTGAATGACCTTCAAACACATATGCATTATAATGGCTCGGTTGGCATAGAACTAACAGATCCCCTAACTCTTTCTCTGTGGCTTAAACTTCTTGTCCTACTCTATGCTGACGACTCGGTGATTCTATCAGACTCTAAATCAGATTTTCAAAACAGTCTAGACATCTTTCATAATTATTGTGTCAACTGGCATCTAAAGATAAATCTAAACAAAACAAAAATTGTAGTATTCGGTGCAAGACAACTACAAAATTTTAATTTTAAATTAGGCAACAATCCTGTAGAAATCACAGATCGTTACCACTACCTCGGTATAACTCTATCCAGCAATGGGTCTTTCCTTAATGCGAGAAAACATATAGCTGAGCAAGCAACCAAAGCAATGCATCTTCTATACACACGTGCCAACAACGCAAATCTACCAATTGACCTCACTCTAAAACTATTTGATCACACTGTACTACCAATTTTAACCTATGGTTCTGAAATATTTGGCTACGAAAACATAGATATACTGGAAAAAGTCCATAACAACTTTCTCAGAAAAATCACCAATGCTCGAAAATCAACACCAATAGCTTTTTTATATGGCGAACTTGGCCGACACCCCATAGCATTAAACATCAAATGCCGAATGATCTCATACTGGAATAGACTTCTAATAGGCAAAGACCAGAAATTATCACTACAAATTTACAAATATATGATGAACTTGCCAAACTCAGACTTTAAATGGGCTAACAAAATAAATGCAATTCTTACCTCAGTAAACCTAAGTCATTTATGGAACAACCAATTCCAAATAACCCAAAACAATATACATCGCCAAGTCAAAACCGAATTACTAACACAATTTAAAATTCAATGGCACATTCAACTACAACAAAGTCATAAAGGACAAACATATACAAGTTTTAAAACAGCCCCAATATTTGAAGGCTACCTTACAAAACTAACAAAATATGAATCTAATTACCTTTTTAAATTCAGAACTGCTAATCACTGGTTTCCAGTCGAGACAGGTCGATATGACGGAACACCCTTTGATCAGAGAACATGTAGACTCTGTAACTCTGGTCAAGTTGGCTCCGAACATCACTATCTGCTTCACTGTGATTTCTTTAAAACTGAAAGAGAACGTTTCTTAGGGCATAACCTTCAGGAAGCTACCCTTAACACAATTCTATCATCTGATTCGCTTCAACTATTAAAAGATACAAGCAAATTTATTTGTTTTATTTTCAGCAAGTTTAAGCCGTAGTTGTTTTTACAACAGCTTTATTTGCTAAAACGTTCTCATTAATATACTGCTTCTGACTGCAAATGTCCCAGCTGTATACTGTAAATGCCACCATTTACCAATAGCAGTCTGTAAACAGCTATTTATTTAATAGTCAATAATTCATGTTTACCAATAGCAATCTGTAAACAGCTATTCATTTAATAGTCAAATAATTCATGTTTGCATTTATTTATTTAGATTCTGTGCTTTACTGTATTTAGACGGCCAATGCCACCAGCTACCAATGACATTCCTAACAACCTTTGCTTATACTCAGTCTTCCTTTATCATAAATCAATCTCGGTTTGTATCAAATTATGTGATTATGCGATCCTTTAACATCTGTGTAACCCATATTCTCAAGCACTCATCTCGACATAAATGTCATTTAATTTTTTTTTACTTAACCAGTTGTTTATATAACAAAAGTTTACAACATATCATCTAAAATGTACCTTTGCCTTATCGCTATTGTTAAATGTACATATACTAGAATGCAAAATATTACCAACTTATTTTTTTTTAATGCATTTTTGTACCATAAATAAATGTGCCAGTAAGATGATGATGATTATAGACGCGATCACGACTATTTACGATCGCCCTTTTTTCTTTTATTATGCGTACGATTACTATGATGTTATGTTGATAACAATATTATTATTATTATTATCACTATTATTATTAGTAGTATTAGTTTTATTATTTGTATTAGTATTATCACTTGTTATTGTAAATACCCCCCTTATATATCGATCATTATAACGCTTTATCGAACGAAAGAATTATTGGAAGTCAATAATTCATTAAATAGTTAGCTTTGTTATATTGCCCTTATTGTATATGTATATACTTGGGTGAAAATAAACGTGTTGTTCTGTTCTGTTCTGGTATGGGTGTTGTGTGAATAATATAGATCGGAATCGTTGAGGCGTTGTGGAGTTCTGAACGTTCTAAACGTTTTCCAAAACGTGTAGTCTTCTTGGTAGTTACTAACAATAAGATTTTAATTAGCTTATCTGTAAATCAATTAAGATCAGTTTTAGTTTGGGTTTTTTTTTGTCCGTAATGTGTATGCATATACAAGGCAAATCACAGTTGAAATAACATTAATTTTTTGTGATAAGTTGCTCCACATTTAAATAACCAGTTACAAAAATATACATTGAAATTCTGATCTAGTTAGCCAACACACAATTTGAATAGTTGCGTTTATTCCAAGTATAGTGTTTTACAATGTTTCGCTAACAAGTAATACGTAATATTTTTTTTATTATTTACATCAAACGTTAGCATATATGGTTGTTTAATTTATTAATAAATTAAGTGTCAGTTACGGTTACCAATCTATCAATGCATTCGCTTTTGAACATTTAAAAAAAAAAAAAATTTGAAGTAATTAATGACTACAGTTGTAGTACAAAATAACTTTCGAAATTATTTCTAAATGTCAATTTGTTTCAATTCTGATTATATTGTTTATTGAAATAGCTTGATAAAGCCAATGAGAGAATAAATATTCGTAAGTTTCACTGGAAACTACTCTAACAGTTAGAAAATGTAAACAATGGTGGCAGCAACAGCAAAGATCATATAACTTTCAAGCTAAGCGTAAGAGAACTCTGCAGAATTCCACGAAATCCAGAAATACAACTTGTACAGCAAATGTCTAATAATATCCGAGTTATGACGTTGATGAGAAAATGGGTCCTGGCTCTAAATGCTGGAGATAATCGTGGAACAATCATAATTAAACGGCAAGGTTTCAGATGCTGAAAATATCGGCGATGAAACCAGCCCGCTGGTTCGTGGTTAAGATAATGACTTGGAACATATGTCTGAGATTCTGTTCACCTTTAAACAGGCTTAATCAACAATGAGTTGCAGTGGACATTACTGTGCGCTGACTACCAATGATAATTTGTTTTTCGTGATAGTTTCATGTCACTTGACTAAATACAAATATGTCCAATAGCAGTTCGCTATTACTGAGCAGCTTTTGTTGTTGCTGTTTACTTTATTTTTGTTTTGCAATACACTTCTGCCTCTATTGCCAATGCTTAAGAGGCGTTTATTTCCACAAATTATGCTTAAGCAAGCACATTATCAGCTTAGTCACAAATAGGAGTAAATGTTTTCATGTAAAATCGTTTAACATGTGGTCAAACACTGGATAGTCCTTTCATGTTATTTGACTATAATCAACATTCAGGAAATGTTTATTTTGTCCTATGGCTGATGAACTTCACAAATTGATTTATCCATTATAGAATCCTAATTAATGGTCACAAAAACGCCAGCGTTAAAACACGCCTACGTTCATACAACTCAATAATCTGCCATCACTTAAACCAATACAAGTGTTAAATCATCAGAGGTGTTCTTGTGTACTTATACATAAATGACAATAACGGCAACTGTACTAAATACGAATATTGGCATTATGCAATGAATATTTATTATATTACAAATAATTTGGACCACATGTATCATTAGATGTATGTCTTATTGAGCACCTTCATGTGCATAGTGAATAAATCATGCAAGGCTGAGGCTGTTACGTCGTTACACGGGTAGATACGTAGCTACTGGGCACTAGCACCTTTGTATTCTCGTCGTTACACGAGTAGATACGTAGGTACTGGACACTAGCACCTTTGTATTCTCGTCGTTATACGAGCAGATACGTAGGTACTGGGCACTAGCACCTTTGCATTCTCGTCGTTACACGAGTAGATACGTAGCTACTGGGTACTAGCACCTTGGTATTCTCGTCGTTACACGAGTAGGTACGTAGCTACTGGGCACTAGCACCTTTGTATTCTCGTCGTTACACGAGTAGATACGTAGGTACTGGGCACTAGCACCTTTGTATTCTCGTCGTTACACGAGTAGATACGTAGCTACTGGGCACTAGCACCTTGTATTCTCGTCGTTACACGAGCAGTTAAGTAGCTACTGGGCACTAGCACCTTTGTATTCTCGTCGTTATACGAGTAGATATGTAGTTACTGGGCACTAGCACCTTTGCATTCTCGTCGTTACACGAGTAGATACGTAGCTACTGGGCACTAGCACCTTTGTATTCTCGTCCTTACGCGAGTAGATACGTAGCTACTGGGCACTAGCACCTTTGTATTCTCGTCGTTATACGAGTAAATACGTAGCTACTGGACACTAGCACCTTTGTATTCTCGTCGTTATACGAGTAGATACGTAGCTACTGGGCACTAGCACCTTTGCATTCTCGTCGTTACACGAGTAGATACGTAGCTGCTGGGCACTAGCACCTTGGTATTCTCGACGTTACACGAGTAGATACGTAGCTATTGGGCACCAGCACCTTTGTATTCTCGTCCTTACACGAGTAGATACGTAGATACTGGGCACTAGCACCTTTGTATTCTCGTCCTTACACGAGTAGATACGTAGCTACTGGGCACTATCACCTTGGTATTCTCGTCGTTACACGAGTAGATACGTAGCTACTGGGCACTAGCACCTTTATATTCTCGTCGTTACACGAGTAGATACGTAGCTACTGGGCACTAGCACCTTGGTATTCTCGTCGTTACACGAGTAGATACGCAGCTACTGGGCACTAGCACCTTGGTATTCTCGTCGTTACACGAGTAGATACGTAGCTACTGGGCACTAGCACCTTTGCATTCTCGTCGTTATACGAGTAGATACGTAGCTACTGGGCACTAGCACCTTTGTATTCTCGTCGTTACACGAGTAGATACGTAGCTACTGGGCACCAGCACCTTTGTATTCTCGTCGTTACACGAGTAGATACGTAGCTATTGGGCACTAACACCTTTGCATTCTCGTCGTTATACGAGTAGATACGTAGGTACTGGGCACTAGCACCTTTGCATTCTCGTCGTTACACGAGTAGATACGTAGCTACTGGGCACTAGCACCTTTGCATTCTCGTCGTTACACGAGTAGATACGTAGGTACTGGACACTAGCACCTTGGTATTCTCGTCGTTACACGAGTAGATACGTAGCTACTGGGCACTAGCACCTTGGTATTCTCGTCGTTATACGAGTAGATACGTAGCTACTGGGCACTAGCACCTTTGTATTCTCGTCGTTACGCGAGTAGATACGTAGATACCGGGCACTAGCACCTTTGTATTCTCGTCGTTACGCGAGTAGATACGTAGCAACTGGACACTAGCACCTTTGTATTCTCGTCGTTACACGAGTAGATACGTAGCTACTGGGCACTAGCACCTTTGTATTCTCGTCCTTACACGAGTAGATACGTAGAAACCGGGCACTAGCACCTTTGTATTCTCTTCGTTACACGAGTAGATACGTAGCTACTGGGCACTAGCACCTTGGTATTCTCGTCGTTACACGAGTAGATACGTAGCTACTGGGCACTAGCACCTTTGTATTCTCGTCGTTACACGAATAGATACGTAGCTACTGGGCACTAGCACCTTTGTATTCTCGTCGTTACACAAGTAGATACGTAGCTACTGGGCACTAGCACCTTTGTATTCTCGTCGTTACACGAGTAGTTACGTAGCAACTGGGCACTAGCACCTTTGTATTCTCGTCGTTACACGAGTAGATATATAGCAACTGGGAACTAGCACCTTTGTATTCTCGTCGTTAAGCGAGTAGATACGTAGCAACTGGGCACTGGCACCTTTGTATTCTCGTCGTTACGCGAGTAGATACGTTGATACTGGGCACTAGCACCTTTGTATTCTCGTCGTTATGCGAGTAGATACGTAGGTACTGGACACTAGCACCTTTGCATTCTCGTCATTACACGAGTAGATACGTAGGTACTGGACACTAGCACATTTGCATTCTCGTCGTTACACGAGTAGATACATAGCTACTGGGCACTAGCACATTTGCATTCTCGTCGTTACACGAGTAGATACGTAGGTACTGGACACTACCACCTTTGTATTCTCGTCGTTACACGAGTAGATACGTTGCTACTGGGCACTAGCACCTTTGTATTCTGGTCCTTACACGAGTAGATACGTAGCTACTGGGCACTAGCACCTTTGTATTGTCGTCGTTACAGGAGTAGATACGTAGCTACTGGGCACTAGCACCTTTGTATTCTCGTCGTTACACGAGTAGATACGTAGCTACTGGGCACTAGCACCTTTGCATTCTCGTCGTTATACGAGTAGATACGTAGCTACTGGGCACAAGCACCTTGGTGTTCTCGTCGTTATACGAGTAGATACGTAGCTTCTGGGAACTAGCACCTTTGCATTCTCGTCGTTACACGAGTAGATACGTAGGTACTGGGCACTAGCACCTTTGTATTCTCGTCGTTACACGAGTAGATACGTAGCTACTGGGCACTAGCACCTTTGTATTTTCGTCGTTACACGAGTAGATGCGTAGGTACTGGGCACTAGCACCTTTGCATTCTCGTCGTTACACGAGTAGATACGTAGCTATTCGGCACTAGCACCTTTGCATTCTCGTCGTTATACGAGTAGATACGTAGCTACTGGGCACTAGCACCTTTGTATTCTCGTCGTTACACGAGTAGATACGTAGCTACTGGGCACTAGCACCTTGGTATTCTCGTCGTTATACGAGTAGATACGTAGCTACTGGGCACTAGCACCTTGGTATTCTCGTCGTTATACGAGTAGATACGTAGCTACTGGGCACTAGCACCTTGGTATTCTCGTCGTTACACGAGTAGATACGTTGCTACTGGGCACTAGCACCTTTGTATTCTCGTCGTTACACGAGTAGATACGTAGCTACTGGGCACTAGCACCTTTGTATTCTCGTCGTTACACGAGTAGATACGTAGGTACTGGGCACTAGCACCTTTGTATTCTTTCAAATGTCTTTTTATCATTATTTTATGGCGAATTGAACTGTACTAACTTCAATGTTCAATGAAACAATACAAATATCAAACAACAGTACTACATTATAGTTGCGTAGTGTCCATTTCGTGTAAATCGTTGTAGATAATCGTTTGTACGTTATCGAAGCTATTGTCGAAAGATTTAATAAGCATTTGAACGACTAGGCCAGACATTCATCATATGCTTATTTCCGTTAAACGGCTAAGAAGTGGTCGCGGTTACAGAAATGTCGAACTTATGAATTATGGTCAAATCACGAAAAACAATGTTCATGTGCATTGCTATCATATGGTATATTGAATATACGACGAACTGAATTGATTGTTCTCCTGTGATATTAAGCATTAATTGTTTAATGAAATGCTTTCTGTAACATAGATATTTCCTTCGCCAGTGCAGAAGTCATGCTATATTTTATTGGAATTTCCTAATTATTTATTTATTCAACAACATAAATAAAACTTATCACTGCCGCATACCGTCTTGAAAGGCCTAGTTTGAGGAATGTCTGACCTCTCTCAATGGGGTAGTCCACTCTGTTTATTGGTTCGCTATAACATATCTTATCATTATCTGCAATATTTTGTCTCAGCTGACTGAGCAATTGCTGTGTGTTTCAAATAATCTCTACCTTTGCAGCAGTGTATTTATCTTCAGATGGTAAGGGTCACAACACTCTGGCCACAGCAGGGTGTCAATACAAAGGAGTCAAATACCCCAGAGGGGGGGGGGGGGGTCAAATAAAGAAGGGGTCAACACACTTGCTCAGTAATAAACACGAATACTAAATTAATATTATTTAAAGACATGGATACGCAATTGAAATAACTTTCATCACGTTCAAAAACATTCACAATATTATTAATATGGTACTTTTAATTTATGCGGATAAATAAATGTATAAATGTAAATCGGCAGTGTTTTGCCAGCATCACACTACCAATTTGAGACCACTAGTTTTGATAATGTACAACAAATGCACATCGTGTATATATTAAGCGTAAACGAGTATAGTATGCTGAAAGTCAATAAATATGACAACATAATTTACGTTGTAGTTAGGCAGTTATTTAAGTACAAAGCAGAAATAGTTGAAGTAAAAACAACTACAAATCGTTTGTGTTAAAAACACTAGCCATTATTCCTCGACACTCGTCATAAAAAATTTCTTCCACGTTTGTCAGTATAGTGACACGTTTTACCTCCTGGTATCTGCGCAATATATATTCTTTCACTTCTACATGAGACGGTAGTGCTCCGTTTACTACAATATTCTGTAAAAGCATTCATTACATCTCGCCAACATGGATTTGAAATAGTAATTGAGAGTTTGTCTGGGTAGTGCCACAAAGTATTAATTTTGCAGTATCAAAACACATTTCAGCTACGCATCTCCAATTGTTATCACTGGTGTATAATCTTTTTAGCCACACTAGTTAAAGTGATAAAATAAAAGAATGTAGATTTGTCATTTTTAATCCTCCTTCATAATATTCTTTAATAAAAACGTTATTCTTTACCTTTGATGGACCATTCCAGATAAAATCAAAACAATATTTATTAAGCATATTTAATAATTGTTTGTGATGGATTTGGGTAAAGTTACAAATAAATGATTAAAGGTCGAAATCACTAAGGTTTTTAAAACCGCGATTTTTCCTAGCGGGGTCAAAAATCTTCGTTTCCAATTACTTGATTCTAACTTCTTAATTTTTTCGTCGTAATTAAAGCTTATCATTTTTTATAAATCGACATGAACATTAATTCCCAGCATATCAAAAGAGGTTTGGTTCCACTGAAGTTTCCATCTAGTTTTTATACTTTCCGTTTTGTACTTTTTTTACCAATCCACACAACTTTTTTTTTTAATAGTTTACTTTTAAACCAGATACTATTGCAACTGCTGATAATGTCTTCAAAGTTTCATTTAATGATTCATCTCAGCCATCTAGAATTACAGTAGTGTCGTCTGCACATTGTGATAGTTTATGCTCTGTGTCTTTAATGTTTATACATTTGATATTTTGATTTGTTCTGATTTGTATTGCCAGTAGTTCTGCGCACAGGATAAAAATGTAGCATGACAAAGGATCGCCTTGTCGGCATCCGAGTTGAATATTAAAGAATTCCGAAAGATACCCATTTAGTACTATCGCTGATTTCGCATCTTTGTAAAAAAAATATTAAACAATTTTTAATACCATCTCCAACATTATAAAAAAGAAAGGGTCTTTTGCACGAACGACCAAGATAGCGTATCAAAAGCTTTCTCAAAATCTATAAGAAGTAAGAGGTCATCAATATTATTTTCTTCGGTGTAATGCATGAAATCATAAATTAACCTTGTGTTTTCTTCAATATATCTACCGTTTATAAAACCTGTTTGAGAATGATTTATAAGCTTACCCATAAAACCCTTTAATCTCTTTGCAATAATTCCACTTCCTAGTTTATAAATTGTATTGAAAAGAGTTATAGGGCGCCAGTTTTTTTTTTAGATATAATCGCGATTTGTCACTTTTGGGAATACAAGTGACAATACCCTGTGTTTTAGTATCTGATAAAGAACGGGTTCTAAACGCATGGTTAAGAGCGCTCACTATAATTGAGCCTATTTTTGGCCCAAACATTTTATAAAAGACTGCATTTACCTCAAAAACTTATCAAGTCTTTGATAAAGTATCTTAATTTTTAATGTTAATAGCATTTAATAATTGGAGTTAAAAACTTAAGTAGATTTTAGTTTCTGATGTTATGATAATGTTCTAAATATAGTGTACTTAATTTGAATATTTAATTTCAAGCGTGATTTTTGTAGTGCTGTTGTCACCAATTTGTTCCGCTTGTCGTTCCCAGGTGGTGCTAGCAGGTTCAGTCAGTTGTGTATGTTACAGCTTTAGTTTGTGCATAAAAATGAAATGCCGGGATATAAGTCTCCTGTTAAATAAATTAACATCCCGTTATAGTACGTAACTCATTTGTATTATCATATTTCTTAACAGTATATCATGAACATGTGTGTACAATTATATTCTGAAAACATAATAATATAAACATGTTGAAAGTTTGCCTTTTTATAAAGCAAATATAGATTGTATTTCGATATAGCAATTATTATTCCTTTTAAATGTATAATATGTGCATCAACTTTATTTGAATACATACATTCTGCAAGACAACACTGGAAAAAATCACCGTTCTGTATTAAAATATTTGCACAAACCAATACGTCATGTGACTGTGTCAGAACTCTTCCATACTATAGTGCATAGTATTCGTAGAGGTTACCTTTAAAAACATTCACTCAAATTGACAATAATTAATATTTCTCTCAAACATGTCGGCGATATGGTTTCATTTCCTTCCAATAATAATGCTTGACCTTGTGTCCTACAATAGCGTTCTTTCCAACTTCAGATTCTTACGTGAAGGCTATCCATTTATATGTTATGAAATAAATATGTATTACTTATTTTATTTTGTTTATAAGATGTACTTCGACGATTTTTATAAATATTGCTTGTCTCGTCATTCTGTCATAAGCACAAACTTGATACAAAACAACGTGTTCAGTTTTCCACATCAGTTTTGTCAATTTTATCACTACTTTGAATAAGAGATTTGCTGATTATTAATTTTTTTTATATTTACTACATAGTATGTTGAAATTGTATTCCGGTATCATGTAAAATTGTTCACATTGGTATTAGATTGGTAGGCTGTTGATTGGGTTCTTGACATTTAAATTTTTAGCGAAATTAATAATAATTTTGTAATTCTGGGTCTATAACCGAACATGACCACTGAATGTGCATCTGGTTTGTGGTACTCGCGTCTCCTGAGTTATTTAGTGTAATCGCTGTTAAAAGTATCGCAAACCCAGTAATTTCGTTTATGAATATTTTAAATATTTGCAGTTTAATGGACTTCGATTTACGTGTTATGGGGGATTTCGTCGTTGTACTATGACACTTGTGTATGTCATACAAGACCGAACGTAGCAAATAATTAATGACTGAATACATATAAATTGAGAAATATTTGTCATCATTAAAACAGTCGCGCCTATATCGGTCGTCGATATGATTTATTTCCATATGCACTTATCGAGGTTTAAGCGTGAAACTAGTGAATCTGCTTAACATTTCTATATCACTTATGTATTTTGTTTGAATTTACAAACTAACGCAGGTCAATGGATATTGTGTTACCAGTATGTCAATAAATCACAATGCCGAC
This sequence comes from Congeria kusceri, assembly GCA_027627225.1. Taxonomy (NCBI): domain Eukaryota; kingdom Metazoa; phylum Mollusca; class Bivalvia; order Myida; family Dreissenidae; genus Congeria; species Congeria kusceri. The sequence goes on from CM051024.1 coordinate 22,592,234, forward strand.
TGGACACCACCGGTTTTGATAATACAACGGAACACGTCAGGCACACAACGAGACTCTTTCAACAAAAACCTTAAATTATTCCTCGACAATAAGTAAGATATAAAGTAAACGTCCTTCTGACAATCTTAAAAAAAATAATTATATTATAAATTTGTCGTGAACACATACTTGAGAAAAGTCTTGATGTCAAAACGTCCCAAGAAAGGCTAAATATTTTTATCGAGTGCACCCGGGATTCTCTCCCATATGGCAGTCGCCTCCAGAAGACCAACGTTAACACATTAAGACAGTCAATAGGTGCAAATTCGGCCTCTTTCACCTTTAGTGTATCCATTGCATACAAGCAGGTATATGCAGGTACATTATGCTATATTATGTTTCATTTAAACAAGCATTTATTATTGATCAAACACAACAATTTGCATACAAAACACAGTTATATCTACAAAGTTGTGTCCACGTAAATGTTTAATGCGATGTTTGCATGATTGTTTATTGTTTTCTTTAATGGCAAAGTTATATTAAAAATGGGTTAATTATGGTACACGAATTGTGCTCCTTTTATTGTCTTCTCATTTACTTCCTGTACATGTAAACATTTATCCAATTGTAATAATTTTGAATCAATACATTTAAGTCTTTGATGAGATATTATATATTTTTGAAGTCATGTCCATATTTTAAGCTATGTTCTTCATCTCATGCTCCGTGTAACATCTGACAATGATATGCTTTCTGAGCAGTCTGGCATTATCGGAAACATCAAGCAAGCAAGAGTTTATTATCAATTAATAAACATCTTAAAGTTTCAGAAATTTCACACATATGCAAACCGTTTGTCATATTTAAGGTATGTTAATTAAGAAGTAATTTTCGATTTATCGTTGTTTATCGGCCAATACACAATGATTTGGAGTTATGATGTGTAGGAATTAAACCACGAGGGTATTATCCCGAGTTATTAAATAGCCACGCATCAGAACGACAAAGAGTAGTTTATTGGCCGATAAACAACGATAGTGCAAACATTATTTAGATTCTAACGTAATTTGACATATATTTTTGCAATTGTAATTGGACCTACATTTTACTATGCTCCGCTCAGAATCTAGACTACTTTTTGCGTTGTTTATTGGGTAGTTTAACAACAATAATTCTGTTCTTTGTCTTTAGGAAAATTAGTGAGCATCATTTTAGAATATCGTATATAATATGTTTTTGCTTCCATATAAAACTAATTACGCAAACAAACATAACTCACTATTTGCGTAACCTATAAAGCAATTGTCCTAATTGCGAATATATTGATGAAATTAAGTGCAACGCTTTTACACACTAGTGTTTGCATCATCATCACTATTATACGACATTTTTGTCGAACTGGAATTACTAAATGGGGGATATGCATTCGTCATTCAGATTTCTAAACATAATAAAACTACTTTTTGGGGTAATTAAAATAATTTGTTCGAAGAAAACCATCTAAACGGCATGAGTCACACCGATTTAATTATCAACCATTAAGTGGAATGAGAAAGTAGAATGAGAAATTGAATTGAAATTAACATCGACGTCAGTGGATGCAGCAAATGACAGCAACTGAACGCAAAGATAGCAGTAATGTTTGTTGTAGTAGTAGTTATTATAATTGTTGTTTCTGTTGTTGTTGTCATAGTTGTTGTCAAGCATACGTTCGTATAATGGTCTGTTTGTTTCCGAGTTTCTTATTGCGTTCAAGTAGTACAAGACTATCTAAATGGTTTGATGTTCATTGATATTGTCAACACTTGAACAGTTTTGTTCTAGTTTTAGGATTTGATTATGGTTAGACATTCTTATAATTGGAAGAGAATCCTGAATCCTGGTGCACTCAATAATACTTTACCACATTGCCTAACATATAGGTCTCGTTTTATAAGCAAGCAGTACAATAATTAATTTGTGGCGCGTCGTGGGAAAACCGGACTTAATGCATGTGCGTAAAGTGTCATCCCGGATTAGCCTGTGCAGTCCGCACAGGCTAATCCGGGATTACACTTTCCACCGAAAGGGGATTTATGGTTAGAAGACACTTCATTGAAACAAAAAATACCATAAAAGCGGAAAGTGCCGTCCCGGATTAGCCTGTAAGACCGATTTTATCACGACGCGCCACATTTATAATTATAAAAAGTGACCACAATTGCAAGGGCTGGATAGTTCTCACAGTTAATTTGACTATGATCGACTTTCTGGAATTGTTTATTGTGCCCAATGGCAAGTGTTGTAAAATTGATTTATCGATTATTAAATCCGAAATGAATATTTTTAAAATGCCGAAGACTGAAACAACGCCAACGCAAATTGATCTCAGTGAGCTTTGATAACTATGAACGGATGTGCATGACATTTTCTGGAACGTTGGAACGGACCGATGAACATATGATTGGATTCTGGTGGAAATTCGGATCACCGCCTGGACCCATGATGTTTTTAAAAATTCTTCATTATTTGGAGATATGGCAGCAAGGTAATCTATGCCAGGAAAGGTCAATTGTAAAGCAGGTTAACTCTATTGGTCTGCGCTTGTTTATCATAGCTGTACGATGCTTTTATCATAGCTGTACGATGCTTTTATCATAGCTGTACGATGCTTTTATCATAGCTGTGCGATGCTTTTATCATAGCTGTGCGATGCTTTTATCATAGCTGTGCGATGCTTTTATCATAGCTGTGCGATGCTTTTATCATAGCTGTACGATGCTTTTATCATAGCTGTACGATGCTTTTATCTGTTTCGGCGAGTCGACATTAATGGCTTGCTATATAATTCATTCATTTCTATAAATTTATATCAAACGACATTCACCTCGGAGTAATTACGAAGGTTAATAAAACAGGGATATACACTGTTCACACTGTCATTGTCCTGTATCATAACTACCCGATGTGGCTTCTTTCGTTGTGATTGCCCATAAAACTATTTATTTTGCGCTAACCTTTGTAAGGAATTATTATTACGTTCACTTGCCATTATCGATAGCATTTAACCCAAGAGTCCCCAGGAAACTCATGTCAAGCTCATTTCCCGTACTCTAAACACAACCATAAAAAACTGAAAGAAATAAGTGCGAATATGATTAGATAATGGGTTATACAGTCTATGAGAAGAACCTATGACAAAATTGCGGGTGTTAAACGAAATGTCCATGTTAAGAACGTTAGTCCAGTGATTCGCTTACAAGTGAGGCGTGTTGTGGGAAAACCGGTCTTAATGCATGTGCGTAAATTGTCGTCCCGGATTAGCACTTTCCGTCTATAGTGGATTTATGTTTATAAGAGACTTACTTGAAACAGAAAATACCATAAAAGCGGGAAGTGCCGTCCTGGATTAGCGGACAGCACAGGCTAATCCGGGACGACACTTTATGCACATGAATTAAGACCGGTTTTCTCACGACGCGCCACACATTATGAAACATGTTCGTTCGTTCGTGAAAGACTACACGTGTACGTGATAAAATACATCGACAGTAGCAATACGATGACTATGTCAATTACAGTGTTTGATGCTTCTTCAGCATTGCTGAAAGGTAAACGAGCAAGGTAATTGGACCAAACTATGAAGTAGGGAAGGAATTAATTAATAATATACCATACTATTGAAAATTATTAATATTGGGAATAAAAAAACACTGAACACAGAACATTATTATTTTTTTGTTATTATTGTTTTTGATTGATATTGCAAGGCCAGTTAACAATGTTATTTTTAACGCACTGAATTGATTTAATCGGTGATACTTAACAAACATTATAGACACACAATCTATCTGTGAATATAAAAAAATTAAGTTTATCATTCATCCTGTTCTGAATTCGAATATGTTTGATTAGTGTCCATTTTCCTATTAAAGCAAGTCAATATGAGTTAATTTTTAATCTTTTTGGGTGCGATATAAAGGCACATCTATTAGCTTCAAAGTACATTTTCTCGGAAGTATACATTGTTTTCAAATAAAAAACACCGCCAGTTTCGATTTATCCGGTCATTTTTTCACATTATAGTTATGATAAGAAATGGCATACTCGTAGGTTGATGCAAGAGTTTTCTAAAACGAATATATATAGTTAAGTGCAATATTTTTAGTTAAAATGTACATTTAGTTCCAAGTTACATTACTCTTTGTACAGACCTGTACCTCTTTAATCATCTCATATCATTTTATTTTATACATGTTGCTGTAAACCATGGACGTAAGCCCAGTGTATTTGAAATAAAACGAGCACATGTTATATGTGTGGTGTAATAAAACCAATGGGTGACAGCAATGGTAAAAAATAGTAATTGGACTTTTATTTTCTTAACTGCCTTGTCATTATTTCAGTTGAAGAAGTGGCTGTGCACACATGTTAAATTAGTCCAGATATTAAGTATGGATATAGGTCAACTGATAATGAAATAGAAATTGTTTACAGTAATTAAAGTAAGTGCTTTACAAATTAACCAAGGTAAAACTATTAAGTTTCAAGTGTTTATTGTCATCATGTATAAACTTAGTTGCCATTCCAAACACCTACTATTCGTGTTTGCTAATGGCATAGATATATGTATCTTGTACATGTTGATTAATACGTTGTTTACATATGCATTCCTGTAGATGAGCATAATTACTAGCACGATTTTTGCAGGAAGAGAGGGGTTGGAGATCTGGTTTAGAGAGACCGGTGTCGGAGAGCTTGCAGAGTGCGAAAGGGACGCTCGTGTGGGGCGACAGTCGGCGCGCGAGATGGGCTAGGGAACTTGGGAGCTCGGAACCAGAGACAACCAAATAAAAACTTGAAACTTAGCACGCCTTGTTGTTATTGTTAATGTGCCGCAAGGCAAAGCCGTTATACCACATACGTCAAGAGTACAACTAGAAATAACGCACGTGTCAACACTGGAATATCACCGAGTTGTCTAATGATTTCCATTTCTCAATAAGCCATGCATCGCGTGTTGGAAATCTCCCAACGCTACGGTTAAGATAGTTCGCACAGGTTACCCTTACAGCAATCAATCACAAAGACAATTATTAATATCTCTCTCAGGCTTGTCAGTGCAACAGGTCGTTAATTTTCTGTCATTCCAATAATTATGCTTGCACTCCCGTCCTACAGTGCCGTTCTTTCCTACTGCCTAATGTAATTTTTGTTTTTATTTTGATATTAGTATATATCAATGTTAAGTTGGAAATTATAATAAATTATAGTTGTTTTTTAGATACATTTTATTTTAAAATAATAATTTCTGAAAATAAATGTGTATGGTATATAATAATAATACACAATGAAGTCAGTATATTGAAATTACGCGTAAATAATATATACATGTTCGTAAGTATTAGAAGTGGTGACACCAATATATTCCGTTTTAAATGTACTATGTTGCGTTATTACATGAAAATGTGTAGAATATAGACTTGCAAACAGTATAAGCATTTACAAAAAGAGCGCATTGTAATGCTTGGATGCACTAGTCATGTAAAGACCATTGAATGAAACAAATATCTAACAAAATCGGTAGAAGTTTGAATTTTAAACAGATAATATCCTTTGCAATTTCATGCCAAATACACCAAATCCATATGATGAATTGCTTTAGTATATGTTGTTTGTTTTGTCTTGTTTGTTCTACGTATGCATTTGTTAATTTTGTGTATCGGTTATTTACATTAAAACACTTGCAATTTACATTATATTATAATAACCTTATATGCTAATACTGATAAACTATTATTATAGTATACATTTATTCCGTTTGTGCAACATTAAGTGCAGTTGAGAATTAAAAACATAGTATGTTTAAATGGTCTGTGCCTTCCATTTCACATATGTTCTGCAAACATATGCCAGAACGATACAATTATAGTACTATCGTGACGTGCTATCATGACTTCATGCCAAACTGTGCCGTTTCTAACCGCAGTGCCGATGATAATGGTTGATGAGAATGTTGCGTGTGTATTGTTTTCATTTATGTTAAAGTTATATCGGAAATAACACGAAATGTGATCCATCGAGCAGTAACGATAACTTTTTTGTGTCTTTAATTATGCGACTGAAAAAGTATTTACTGAGTCTGTTTAAAATTGGCCAGTCTATATAATTCCTATTTTAATTGTAAAAGCCATTTACAGCAAACGGATGTTTGAAATGAAGGACCATAATTATAGTAACCACAGGTATATCTCTATCAACTCAGGTTCTCATAGACGTAGACCATAGTTGTTTCTATAGTTGATTTCTATATGAAAGACACATTAAATGAACTATAAAAATGATTTAAGATCTTGTATTAAACAAATATTGTATGTTTCTGTTTTAAATCGGAGGTCTTTTGATTGAGTTATTGACATTTGAATTGCCAGCAAAACAAAACCTTACTAAATCATTCTGTGCTTACGAGTACAGGCATGAAGCCTGACAGCAGCCAATGAAGGTTTACGATACTAACATCTACTAACATCTAGCTTGCGGTACTAATATCTGGTTTGTGGTACTAACATCTGGTTTGTGGACTTAACATCTGGTTTGTGGTACTTACGTTAGTTTTGTGGTACTAACATCTGGTATGTGATACTCACGTCCGGCTTGTGGTAGTAACATCTGGTTTGTGGAACTAACGTCTGGTGTGTGGAACTAACGTCTGGTTTGTGGTACTGACATCTGGTTTGTGGTACACACATCTAGTTTGTGGCAGAGTTACGAACGCTCAACTATGTGAGACGCTTCTGGAAATTAAATGTAATTCGTTGTTTATTAATTATCTATGTGATCGATTTAACTTATGTTTTGTCATTATTATGCTTTCATAGCTCTGCCAATAATGCAAAATACCACTCTAGGTTTGTGTCCCGAAACAAATGACAGGCACATTTCAGTAATATTATTACTGAGTACTTCGTTAAATTAAATAAGGTTAAGAATGCAAAATGCAAACTATAATTTGTATGCAATTATATTTCGACAATACAGGAATGATATATACACATTTATGTCACGCACTGCATTGGAAGAGTGTTTAACCAGTGAATGTGGGTCGAGTGAAATGATAACATAATGATTTCACTTTGGGTTCTATGAATACATTCATAAAATTAATTTATTATTAACAAACACATGAAATAAAAAGTACGTTTGTTGATTTCAGTGTTAGATCTTATTTTATTAATTTCGTTGTAATTGAAAATTTACATTTGCACACGTGGATGCGCCATTCGTAAAAATATGTTTTCCAGGACTATTAATGTAATAAAACTCTAAAATCAACAAGTATCATCCATATTATTCCGTGGCATTTATGTAACACATAATGCGAGTAAATCCAGAATTTTATTCAATTATTGCAATCGGTTATCACGAACGAGCATGTGAGATGGCTTCTAAAGCGTCTGTGTATTTATAACAATGCAAATCTATGTTACGGTAGACATTTCACAGTATTAATCAAATCACGGAGAGATACATTTGAGAAGTGTCGTTGGAAAACCGGGCTTTATGCATGTGCGTAAAGTGTCGTCCCGGATGAGCCTGTGCAGTCCGCACAGGCTTATCCGGGACGGCACTTTCCGCCTACAGTGGATTTATGTTTAGAAGAGACTTCCTTGAAACAGAAAATACCATAAAGCGGAAAGTGTCTACCCGGATCAGCCTGTGCGGAATGTACAGGCTAATCCGGGACGACACTTTATGCACATGCATTGAGCACGGTTTTTCCACGACACGCCTCATTAGTCCAACAATCCCGTTTTACAAGTCTTACTTCTCACAAAGGAAAAGGAAGTAAGAACTATTTTGTTCTTTAATTCAGACAATCAATAAAAACACATGAGCGATTATTTGGGATAATTGCGTTTAATGATTTCGAAAATACAGGCTTGATGGGCGAAAAGGCACTATTCAGACGTAATTGGTGAGTGCATTGGTATTTAACAATATTTTCCGAAGCTTTTGAAAATGCGAACTATTCAGAAAAACGCATTATAGTGATAATAATTAAATGTTTGCCTTGGACACATACTGGATGAGCTCTTTAAATATTTGCACATTTCAGGAGAAGTACAACTTACGTTTAGAAACAGGGATTTGGAATAATGAATATGGATAACATAACTACACTTAATAACCTTGTATCAGAATTATGTGTTTTATCAAATATCTGCGGGTAGTTGTAGTATCACAGAGACTACGTTTCTTAACTATATTAAAGGCTACATACGAATATAGAGTTTACATTCTCGAAAGGCATTACAATGTGCTCTAAAATTATCAGCGTCATGGCGTTAATTCTTGATTTATGCATGGCAATCTGCCCAGACAATAAATACGAACAATAATCAACAAGAGGCACATGAGTGACTGAAACGCTCCACTAGCTTATTAAATAAGGAGTGTCAGAAGCAAGAGGACCCTGATATGCTATATAAGGAAAAAAGGCCACACAATCTGGCGGCCATGTTATTTTTAACGAATAAAAAAAAAAGTATTTTGGTAGAGAACCACTTAAGGAACATTTCTGTGATATTTCGAAATCCTTGAATATTTTATGACAATACCCAGTTTCATATCCAGCAGGGATAATAATAAATAGACACAGAAAATCTTCACTCTTTCCTGATATATTTCGCCTCAATAGGCTTTTTCAAAGTTTGTTTTTACAAATTAGCTACATTTTCATTATGTTACTCAACAAAACAATTGTATATTGACGTCAAAAAGCAAACAAACAGGAAATGACGTCACGACGTCAAAACAGCAGTGACGCAAATTAGCGCCAAAACCATATTACATCAATCACATGTTTATACATATCCACTGTCATAATAATAATGACAATGACAATAAAACAAACAACAATAACAATAATAATAATAATAATAACAATAATGACTATAACAATAATCAAGATAACATCATCAATAACACAATCATAGCTATTATTATTATTATAAGTAATAAATGTATTTCGACTAATAAAAAAATAAAATAATTTTAATCATAAATTAATAATAATAATAATAATAATAATAATAATAATAAAACAATAATAATATTCTGTATCATTATTATTTCATCATCATCATTATCATCACTCATCAACATCATCTTAGCAATCATCACTTTTATCATCTCTATCATTATCATTCTTAAACACTAACATTATCATCATCATATTATTATTAACAAATGAAAATGAAAAAACAGTTATCATGCATGCTGACTGCTTGAGTTTACAACTATTGATCATGTGATAATATATATGTGTGTATGAGTCTTTGCCAGTTAATTATTTCTATATTCCTGCCATAAAATGCCCGAGGTTGATTTTGTGTTCAGTCCATGACAGTTTCTTATTTTTTAAATATAGCCGTATTAGGAGAAATGACCACGCCCCCCTGGCGGCCATTTGTTTAAACGGAGCAGAACAGTTTGAACAACTGTGATAGAAAACTACCAAGGGACATTTCTGTGGAATTATTTTGAAATTAAACCAGTGGTTTCTGACAACAAATCTTAAAAGTGTTCAATATAGCCAGATAAAAACAAATGACCCCGCCCTCTGGCGGCTATGTTTTTTCCACGGTAGAAGACCACCCAAAGAACATTCTTGTGAGGTTATGTAACACTCGAACTACTGGTTTCTGACAAGAAGATTTTCAACGTTTTTAATATAGCTATATTAAGATAAATGTATCCGCCCCCTGGCGGCCATGTTTTTCAATGGAACGGAACCATTTGAACAACTTCGGTAGAAACCCAAATAAGGAATATTTCTGTAAAATTATTTCGAAATCCAACCAGTAGTTTCTGACAAGAAGATTTTTAAATTTTTTATTATATTCATATAAGGAAACGGGTCCCAGCCCTCAGGCGGCCATGTTTTTAAATAGAGCAGAACCGTTTGAGCAACTTTGCTAGAGGATCACGAAAGATCATTATTGTGAAATTATTTGAAAATCTTTCCAGGGGTTCAGGAAGAGATGTCGTTTAGTGATTATTTTTCTGTTCAAAGCTCTGGCGGCCATCTTGTGCAGCGGACCGCAACGGTTTGAGCAACTTTGGTAGAAGACCATCCAAGGAACATTTATGTGAAGTTCATCACAATTGGTTTCAGATGAGATGTCGTTTAAAAGGAAAAGTTTACGCACGCACGGACGCAAACACGGACGCACGCACGACGGACAAACCGCTATTGCATAAGTTCTCTGGCCTTCGGCCAGTGGAGTTAAAAACCAAGGGTATAATATTTCATGTTCCACAGACAGGTTGCCGAACATTACGTCGTGTTGTATTATGACCGCCAGTTTTAAATCGTTTTTACATTTACAAGTATCGTGATTAACTCTGAGCCAAGTGTGAGGTTTACCATGCCTTAGACCGGTTTAAATCCATATTGCCTTGCACTGACCGTTCCAAGGCGGTAGCCCCAGTTTCAATCATTTTACGTGGATACTTTCATATTTCTAGTTCGTGCAATCTGGTAAAGAATCAACAGATGCATCTAATGGTACCATATTTAAATAAGAAAATAAAGATTTTCACATAGAAAATGGTATTTGAAATGTTTGACTTAAGTATAACTTTAGTAAAGATTTTCCTTAGGAGCTTTGTGGATATGGCCCTGACAGAAAATAAGAAGCTCCTGTATTGCTTTTAACACACAAAATATAGAGATTTCAGCGAAAGCATTTGAAACGCCAATTACAGCATGTTTCTGATTATTATGTTTATGGACGTAAATTTAACATATGTAGATCTATACAACCTAGCAGGAGTTTGTATAGCGTCAATGTGAAACAGATCATTAAAGAACCCATCTCTATCATATTCCAGTTAACCTAATTCTTATACTAATATACATGAGCGTATTTGTTTTCAATATATCCACTATTTTAACGAACTGAATTGAGTTTTGTTGCGATATCGAACATACTAGATTAAAGGAAAATGTATGTGCCAATATGATACAAACGATCTGACATCTAGTTATGCATATAAATTGACGATGCTCCATTATTTTCAATTTTTAATAAAGTAAATTATTAATCAGAAAACTTAAGCTGCAATTCTATTCTGTAAGTTTGCAACTATTGTATATGTTATCTTTAAAATAAAAACACGTTATTATAACACATATAAGGAGTTTTACACATGGTCAATTGGCACTGCGTTGCCAGCAAGACATCACAAAACCAATAGGACGTCACCAGTTTCGATAACATATATCAACCGCACCTTATGTAAATGTGCCGAGCATACAGTTCGACGTTTTGAACAATTACCTTGACGTTCGTTCATTTTTCGAAAAGATAGATAAAATGCCATCCAGACGATCGTTAAGAATACTTGTTCTCGTATTGCTGTCAAAAACACATGTGAGCATACGGATAAAACGTGCTTAGATATCCTAGGCAGTGTATTTTAATAAGAGGTTGGTAGATATAAAGAACGTTAATAAAGTGTATCTCGTTTAGAGGAGAGTATTTAAAAATGATTGATTTGTACCGTCGGAATGGTTTTCAACGGTGCAGGTGTGTTGGCGTTGACGTCAATATTAGGCTATGCGGGGATTCCATTAAGATCGTAACGGTAGTGACAACAACTATGCATGTACAAATGTTAGTGTGATAACATTTTGTAATCACATTTGAATTTTATTAAATGTTCTGTCACATTGTCCACATTTACATTACTATGACAAGTAAATAAAAACACTTTTTATAAAGCTTTTTGGATCATCTATTCCAATGTCTATAAAGCGGTAATAAATAATGAGCTCATAATAGTTTTATGAAAAGTAACTGTCATTAGTCATTTGGTACACATTCATAACTGTGAGCAATGCTTCTTCGTGCACATTTACGTGTTCAATAGAAACTTATACATTTCAAATATATTAAATTTACAACGTTTAAACATGCACTTGCAGGAGTTTATTATGGTTCATGTCTATATATAGAGTGATTGAATGGTAAATTAGTTGAAAGGTTTATGCATATTATTTATTTAATCTAAATATTAAGTTTCAAATGGGGTATATTTAGCCCTTTAACAGCCAGATCATTTCACTGATTGTTTCCATGTGTATCTATGAGTTTCAATAAGTAGAGTACGTTTCTAATTTGTGCTTGTGCATTTACATTGGTTTGTACTAGTAATCTTGTACTTCTCTGTGTATGCAAATGGCAAAAATGTACAATCACTGTTGCATTGCTGCTGATGCAGACAGAGTTTCATTATCATTTAAACATAACGTTAATATAAAACAAACAATACGAGTAAAAAGTTGAATATGTGTTGTTATTTACACAGTAACAGCATAATAAAGTCTTCTTTTAAATATATTTTATCGTATTCAATTATTGTACATCATGAACAGTGACGTACAATTCTATCCCGAGCATATACAAATATATTAATGAGCAAACAAAACTGATATTTGCGTCGAAACGATTTGACGATATATCTACAACCGTACAATGCAACGCTGGAAAATCACAGTGCTGTCTTAAACAATTAGCATTTACCAATACGTCACCAGCCACGTGCTAGAAATGTGCCAGCATGTTCAGACCGTTCGAATTCTTTAAGCGGCTTTTAGTATTTTTTAATAAGTTGTTGTTTCTTCTTTATATGCTATATGACTTCTATTTTCGGTTATTTACAACACACTCGTTTGAAAATAATTGTTCTATTTTGCGTACATTAATTCAGGTATGTAACGCAATGATACATTTTAAAACACTGATGTAACATTAAACGATATTTGCTTATTGCTTTTCAAAGCACCATGTATAATCGGGTCATACACAAGTAACATTTCCTATCGAGATGTGCAATCATGAGTTTCCATGTGCCATACCAAATGGATATGTCATTTCCTACTTAGCACACAGCTGTCTGTGGTAATGTCTGATGGGATTGTTTCATCCTTATTTAGTGTTTTCTTTGATGTCAAGTACTATCGAAAGGGAACTAACGACTGAAATACGAAATTTCATTTATTAAAAAATAATAAGAGACGGAGTTTTGGTACGTGTTAGCTGCGCTTTTAACGATGTGTAGATTATTGCGCAGCCAGCTTACCGAACATGTTGATGAATAAATCGGATTAGATCCGCTTTGCCACGATATTCTGAACTTAAAACAAAAATAGTGTTTAAAACGGTTGTCATGAAGGCTCTGTGTTTTTATATTGAGCAGAATCCGAAAACCAATGTGTATACACGTTGAAACATAACAATCGACCATTTTTGTTGCTAGGCTTTACGATGACCGAAATAAATATACGCAATTTTCTATTTTGAGTAAGATCTAATTGCGCTTAATCTAATAGAGAAAATCGGTGAATTAATGATGTGATGAGGTGTCACCCTTTTACACTTAAGCGTCTACATCATCTTCAGTATTGTACGATAAATCGTCCATCTGGGATTTCTAGAATGTAGTGCAATTGGTGCGACGTTTAGATTTTGAATCGAAACAGAGCGGCTTTAATATAGATAATGAAAACAATTAGTTTTGAATTCCATTCTTTTTCACGACTTACGTTGGAAATCTTCTGTCATCCAGTCACATCGGTTGAAGCATGGAATTCAGTTATGAAATACCCAATTTATAACATGATCAGTTGTTGAAAATATTTAAGAAAGTGACATGTGTATTTGTTCTAATAAACTGGCAGCACCTTATGCACAAAGCTAATAGTCCAAATGCAGTAAACATCGAATTTCAATACTCACTGTTTTTTGCATTATGCAACTTCAACAAATTCAAAAACTTCAGATTGAAAAACACATTAATGTATAACGGCTTCTTCCTGAGATGCACGACGATGATCTGTGATATGAACTATATTATGCTTAAAATCTTGTCAACAAGCAAGGATTTTTCTATTTACTTCATGTAATCGTACCTCAGAAAGTTGCAATTCTGTTGCTCTGGTGAACATTTAACCGTTGAGTAATTAAATTGGCGTTCGATTAATATTCTCATTTATTACTATTTAATTTTAAATGCAATGCCATAAGGTTAAAATTGTATTTACAAGTGCGCATATTGTGGCTAAATCTGGGCTAAGTGTGAGGTTTGGCATGCCTTTAAACCTGTTTGAACCCCTGATACTTTGAATTGACCGTTGCAAGACGGTGACCCCAGTTTTAATCATTTTTATGTTTTGTGTTTTGTTGTGAGTATAGTCCTGTAACGTATAGGCAATAGGCAATTGGTCACTTGCCTTAAATAAAAGCTTAGCGGATGTAAATACGGGTTTCTCTGTTGGTGTTTTCTCCTGAGATTCATTATTCTTATATTTAACATGCTTTAAAATGTTTACTGCAACAATATTGTATTCGGACTGAAAAGCGTTGAATGCTAGATGCATCTATAGAGAGTACCATGTTAGTGTTGAATTGCAATGCTATGAGGTTAAAGTTGATTTACAGTTATATGTTGTGGGATTAATTCAGGTGTGAGGTTTGGCATGCCTTTAAACCAGTTTAAACTTCGCATTGACCGTAATCTATGCGGCGAACCGAGTTTTAATAATATTGTGTTTTGTGTTGTGTTGTGTGTACATTACTGTTTTGTATAGGCAATTTGCCACTTGCCTCAAACCTGAGGGTGTAAATAAGGGTTTCACTCCTGCTTATGATTCTGGAGGTTTAGTTATCATTTATTTGAATAAAGATATGTCTTAGCGAGGCTTTGAAAAACTTAATCACGAACCTTGGGCTAGCAGAGCCGAGCAAATAAACTGATCATTATTAAACAGTTGCATAGTATCATATCTATCCTTGTTTTTTCTTTCTTAATTCTGAAAATATACAATACTAAATTCTTACAATGGAAAGTAGCACTAATATATGGTTTGAAGCTTTATGTGATGACATTGCTTTTCTTTTCATCAACATAAGTACATTGCTTTCGATAAACTAGCAATGATAATGAGTTTAGGGGTAATCGGGATTGGATGGTTTGGAAAATATTTGTACATATTATGAATTACTTCTGGATTACTTGATGACTACACGTGGTAGCTTAAACTCGTTTAATCCGAAATGTTTTAAAATGTGAAATTGATCGAAAACTGTCCCTGGATATGTTGTTCATGACATTTTCGATCGATAGCAGGTTTTCGGTATAATGAATTTACACCGTTTTACATAGAGGATCACTTACTAACAGTGTATTAATTAAATTATGCATATTACAGAAACTCTAAAACTGGCAAAACCTAAAGCAAATTCCAGACAATAACGTTAAGTTAAATTTAGAATAAGCTACAAGCTATATTCAAACAATGCAATTTAATTCACAAAATCAGCGTCATGACATTAACTCTTGGTTTCGGAAGGGAATCAGATGACAACACACGCTCAGGAAAATCAGAAAAAAATCGTCGTGTATTTACGATTCAGTAAAGTTCCGCAATTTAAATACCCATACCAATTATTTATATATTGCCATAATTATCTAAAGACCTCGCCATAAATTTTCCATAAATGTTGTACAGTTAATGATAAACTTTAAAATAAACTGCAGTTTGAAACAGTATAATAAATTTAAAGACATTCGCAACAAATAGAAAATAATTGGGTTAATTTTTCCTTTTGCTCCATTTTTTCTTTATTGTATATAGGTTACAATATACTAATATCATCTCTAATGTTCATTCACAATAAATATTTTTAATTGTAAAAGTTCATAAAGCATATATAATAATCAAAAACACACTTATGCAATGTCTTTCCAAACAAATTAGTTCAGAAATGATCCATTTAAAATCTCTATTCTATTGATACGTTGTTTACGTATGTTAAAACGAAACAGGAAAAAGGCCACACAGGTACCCTATATGAAATCCAATATTTCCCAAACAAGTTAGGTGAACTATTCGTTTTATTAATGTTTTCGTTTAAGTAAACATTGATGCATGATTGTGCGAAATTTTAAGAAACTCTGTCGTTTGGAACAAAATATTCATTTGATAAAAATGAAGTTTTAGAAAGCATTCTTAGTTCCCATTGACACACTTAAATGTCCAGACAAATTCATTATTTTAGCAGTAAATGTAGACAAAGCCTTTTTTTATCAACATACACTTGTATATTGTCAAACCAAGCATGTACAAACATATCAGTTGAAAGAACCATAACCTTTGAACGAAAAAAACTATTCTATATACTTTAAACATTGATAAAAATCCAAACTGAAAAAGGGGCTTCTATTTTTTAAGACTGTTTTAGTTTCGGTATACAATGACGCATGTATGTGGGATCTTTTAACAAAGTCTGTCCTTTAGAACAAAAGATATTCGTATATTTGATAAATTATGGATGTTTTCACAGGCATATTTAATGAATAATTAACCTCGTTAAGTGTCCATTAAAAGTCATTTGTTAAATGATAACTGTAGATAAAGCGTGTTTTATCCTTAAACTGCACTTGTATATTTCCAATCGAAACATTTAAAAAAGATGCATTTAAAAATATCCGTCTTTATTTGAATATGAACGCTTTATATTATTCAGCATTCTAAGTATCACAAACTGAAACAAGGCTTCGACAGGTACCGTATTCACAATTTAATATTTCTGGAAAAGGGCTGGTAACCCCTATATTTTAAGACTGTTTTAGGATACATTGATGCATGTTTGTGCCAATTTTTAAGAAAATCTGTCGTTGGAAAGAAATTAAAGGAAATTGTTGCGAACGTCTTTAAATGAAGACATAATAACGACGCCAATGGCATTTCATGTTACGCGTAGACATTGCACCATCGGCATCATATATATATAAATATAAGTATCATGTTTAACCTTTCTAACGATACATTTATATTTCTATTTTGTGCCAATATCTGCTATAAATAATGCCCACAAATAAATCGTCAATTCAATGTATAAGCATTTAAGCGACTCAACATAAGGACATTCAGGACACACTAATTTCCTATTATTTAAATGCGGCTATTAAACGCGAAGAATGACGTGCCAATCTAATTATGATCGATACATCCTTAGCCATTGTATACATTGTGGACTAAACATAACTCTGTTCAGCACATAGCTGTGGGTGGGTTAATATACTTTCGTACAGGATGCCTTCAATCCTCAGAATCGCTGAACTATCTTCATGTTACGACACCTGAATGGCGCGAAGTCATGGCTGTTTTAGGTGCGCTGAAATTTTAATGTGCTGTGACAATAGGAATAAATGGGGCTTGAAATGGACATTAACAATTGTATAGGGGCATTTTTGTGTCCCTTAAATGGTGTAATTTAGTGGTGAAACATTTCGAGGAATTAACAACATTTAATGCTGCATTTAATGAAATCCATGCAATCCTCAGGTTACTTAAGAAATAATTGACTGGTAACTGTTGGTTATTGCGGTAATAATCAACGGTTTGGAGTTCCGATGCGTAGGAATTAAACCACGAGGGCGGTAGCCCGAGAGGTTTGATAACAAGCATCGGAACGACAAACCGTCGGTTATTAACGCAATAAAAAACTGTTACCCGTCAATTATTTCGATTCTAACATGATCTTATATAAAAATCGTATTTTTAAAGGTTATGAATGAGAACTATATTCATCTATACTCCGCCCATTTCCCGAGAAGTGCATTCACACGTGCGTTTCTGTGACGTCAATAAATCATAACAATTCAAAAAGACGTCTGCGATATTGAAACATTGAGCGAATGACGTCATACTTATCGATATAATACAGTGAAAATATCATGCCAAAAAAGCGCATATTAAAAATATATTAACAAAACGTAAACGTGTTTGTGAACTTAAGTATAAGATATACAAATGTGGTTGAATTGCGCTACATAATGCAAAAATGATTTGTTTGTCACAATTTTGCTATCGCGCGTTTAAGCACGTGCATTTTACGAAACAATTTCTTCGAATTTCCGGAACTATTTTCAAAACATTAAGCTCCGCCCATAATTTGTTGCAGAATAACCCACAGTGATTTTTCTTCTTTATCTATGGACCACTAGCCGCGTGCCGTATTAGAATAATGAACAGTTCGAGGAATCTACAACAATAATAATGCATTAAATTAAATCCACACGATATTCAATTTATTAGAGCAATGTTTGAGAAAACTACAACTTTAACGTGCAATAAAATTAATTAAATAAAATATGTGAAAAAGTTCTATTCGCAGTTCGACAAATCAGCAGTGTACAAAAGCGCACATTAAGCAAACCAAGACATGCTCATAGGGCAAGACGTAAATACATAATTATGCAAAAATACTGATATTATATATACACTGAATTTCTTTCACGTAGAAAAGCTATTTATAGCAAAAAGATCATAGAGAGATAACCTAGGTACGCGTTGAATAACCAAATAATTACAATTGGTTAACAAGTGACCCATTACTCAACACAACTTACCAAAAAATAATTTGTTATGATGTCGAGTTAATCAATTAATTATCAATCATTATATTAAGTTCAAATGACACTGTGTTTCCGACATGACACGCTACAAACTGGTCACCAGCAGTTTTATAATGTACATGTATAACAAATGAACATCTGAATATGTGTCAAACCTACAACTTGTCAGAACAAAACAGGTTTGACGTACATCTTAAAACTATCGCGGAGGATCTACATTTGAACATGAGATGTTCTTCAGACAAACAATCATTAACCATATCTAGTCTTGTGTTTGTGTCATGGATACATACTTGAGACATAAAAAGAAACGATAATTACCACCTTAATAACGCGTTAAGTCGATTTGTCGTTCGATTTGCGAGGTTTTGGTATTTCTGATCATGAAAGTTTGCCTACACCGTTGATATTATCGTGTGTAAACATTAAAATAAAATAGCATTAAATAACGCTAACCGTATAATAATATTCCAGTTAGTTTCATGTTAATACGAACATGTAGTGTTTTTTTCGTCTGTATGAAAGACGCAAGTATTTTCTGTGCTGAGTGTTTTGCATTGACTCCTTGGTAACCAAAAAACACAAGCTTGTCAATGCTGTTCAAAACAGTCCCGGATAGAAAATGCAGAGACATGCAATGTTTGTCGGACATTCATGCCATATGGTTTGTATTTGATTCATCGGCAGTTGGCTATGAGCTTTTTATGTTTTCAATTGAAAAGAAGGTGTTACTTCTATTATCACAAAATAGTCCGGTGCTAGGGGAAATAACTAAATGAATTTTTCAAACATTTCCTATTGAAGTCTAAAAATATTGATAAATATGTGAAATATTGAACGAAACGTTTGGATTATGTAAGATGTCCTTGAAAGTCAAAGATGCTGCAATTTGTATATTTTATTATGTTTCTAGAACAACACGGTCATTCAGCGAATGCAGAACAAAATTATTAATGCTGAAGATGTGTTATATATTGTTAATGTATGTTTCTAGTTCCTGTTATATTAATATTATGTGAAGCCTGAATTAACCGTTATGTAGGTTTAGTGTTCGCTTAATAGTTCTGTGTTATGAGGCAATTTTATATATAAGATTGGTCCAATTTAATGGCAGAAGGCAATTTAAACAAGCACATGCAACTATGTTTTGAATTGTAGTAGTAATGAGCATGAGTTATCATTGATTGCGCATTACTGATTCAAATTAAACTGTGCAGATCTATTACATGTACTAGTTCATATATTTATATCACGTGAACACTATGTAACATAACATAACATAACATATTCTTTATTAGGCATTAAACAGCATATTGCAAATTTATAGCCTATACATAAAATATATTGATGAGAAAGTAAAGGCATTGTACATATATTTGGGACGTATAACACTCATGTAAATGGTCAAAAATAGTATCCAAAACCAAGAACATTAACCTCAGTCATGTCAGTCTAGGCATTTAATACACGGATATAGTTAGTTATTGCATAAAATATTGACGTACAAAAGGAGGAAAATTGGTACTATAAATTATTAATGTTGGTAAACATTAAATACATGGTTAGCTTATTATTGTAAAAGGTACAAACAAACAAATGTGTAAAGTATAAACATACAAAAGCGGACACGTCAGAAATTGGTAGACATATGTTTAGTGTACAGTCGATCTTAATTTAAGAGCAAAACATATATATTTCGATATATTGTTTAATACTTTCGGGGATTTTGATGTCATTAGGATTTCAAATTTATTTATTGTTGGCCAGTGACAATAGTACGGTTTCAGATATTGTTGTCTAATTTCCTTGTATAAGGGACATACTAATAAGAAATGAAATTCGCTTTCTATAACATTCATGTAACACTATATACATTTTCTATTCCTTAGGAATATGTTCATGACGGCCTTTTTCTATGGCTTAGTTATGTGCCGAGAGTATAAACTGTGTAATAGCAACTCTAAATTTATTGTAATTAATGCATTTTAAATATTTTTCGGATACGAAGTCATGTTTAAAATGTCGATAAGCTGCTAGCCTACTTGAATTATTTATATTCGAATACTAGGTCTGTCTATATATATCTAAGATGCGGTCTGATATTATTTTCAGGTCGTATTCGTTGGGTGTATACGTATGCTGTTGTAACCATATTCTAGATAGCCCAATGCGGTCTAGCAGTACTTTAATTTGATAAGCCCAGTTCTTACCGGCATATGTATTATTATTGTCTGCATCATTCTTAAACAAGTTATATATATTTTTGGTTAATAAGGTATTACTTGGATTCATGATTTTTATCCAGTATTTAACTAATATTAACTGACGTTTTACGTATATTGGGTATCTACCTAGTTCACCATAAAGGCCATCTAGGTTTGTAGATTTTCTGACTGTTAGGACCTTTCTTAGAAATTTACAGTGGATGATTTTTATATCTTTACCCTCAGGGAAGCCCCAAACTTCCGCAGAATAGTTTAATTTAGACCCGACTAAGCTGTCAAAAAGGCTACATTTTTCATTAATATTTAGTTCAAGTTGGTTAAAAACTGTAAAAAGATTATGTAGTGCAAATTGTGCGTGTTGGGCGATATATTTTTGTATACGATTCCAGTCACCGTTTTTGTATAAATTTACCCCTAAATATTTAAACGAATCTACGATATCTAGTACAGTGTTATTAAACATAAAATTATACTTTGTTTGTCTTCCCTTCTCAAAAATCAATATCTTGGTCTTTTTAGTGTTGACATTAAGTTTCCATACGTTGCAATAATTTGCTAGATCATTTAGTTGCGATTGGAGCGCTCCTGGCGAGTGCGCAAATAAGACGGTGTCATCTGCAAAAAGAAGTATGAATAATTGTGTATTCTCGATAGTAAATAGATCATCAATATTATCATTAAAACTGGAAAGTATATCATTCACGAAAAATAAAAATAAAAGTGTTGAGTTTTGATCGCCCTGTTTTGCGCCAATATTTGACTCGAATAGCTAGGAATAGTCGCATTTTAGTCGGACGCACGCTTTGACCGAGTTATACATGCTCCGTACGGCATGGACGAATCTGGTACTTACATTCTCGTTCACAAGTTTTTGGAATATATAGGCTCTCTCTAATTTATCAATCATTTTTCGAAATCAACGAAGGCACAGTATAGTTTCTTTCTTTGGCTGAGGGTTTTTAATATAATAGCCTGTAATACGAATATGCAATCTACCGTAGATTTTCCTTTCTGAAAACCGGCTTTTGCCCATTGCCTTGAAATAATGTGATACGGTAATTATCACCCGGCTTAAATAGAAAGTGTGCTCTCTATTAACAAATGTCGCACCCATGGGTCAGAATAAAATGGCACTTATAGAAATTTAGGCAAAACAAATTGTTCCGCGAGTTATTTTCTTTTAAAGGTATAGTTCTATCACAAGGTCAGGTATTAAAATATGAGTTTGTTTCGTTAGTATTAAGTAAATTACAGTTAACAGAGAATGTACATTTTTACAATGCATGTATTTGTATTGTTTACAATCTCCCTGTCTACCTTATTTTATTAAACAATAGTTGAGTATTCCATTATAGTATATTCTAGTATAGTAAGTTGTTTTCTATGAATTAAGTGACCATGGTGTATGTATTACATTTCCGATGCATTGGTTATCCTTATTCACCGATTTATTTTATGAAATACCTCGTCGACCTAATTAAGTGCAAATCCGTTACAGCACCGTAATAAAATGCGAAAAAAACGTTCGTGTTAAGTGCAGCCCTGTCTTTTTTAATTTGTATTAATTGCTACAGCGTACGTGACGTGTTACGAACCTGAAGTTTCTGAGAATCAGATACATCTGACAGTTAACCCTTAAGGCAATTAATCAAACTGACAGTGATTAATAATCTGTTCCCAATAAACTTGCCTTTCCAATAAATACGTTTTGATCTGAGTGGTATAGTCGATGGTAAGTTATACAGCGTTGGATCGTTTATTATTCACTTTATTTGATATATACTTTTTTATACGTTAGACTGTGATAATTTCGTCATATTTTATGCAATAAATGTTTGCGTCTACATGTATACGAACACGAAAAATACCTAGCTAATTCAAATTCCAAACGATAAATTATGTTCTGCCTCAAACCACGATCGTTTGCTGTATGTGTTCATCAGTTGCATTCAAGAAATATACAGAGAATACATGGTTGGTGCCGGGATGGAGGAAGTTTATCCAGTGAGGCTTAGAAAATGAAAATAGAGGAGCTTTAGCGAAACGGATAAACTTTCTCTTTCCCGGCACCTACTATGTATTCTATTTATCCTATTTTCTACTTAATTGCATTTTAAAAGTACTTTAAAGGCGTTCGCAACAATTTCCTTCAAGTTTATTGCAACGACAGATGTTCTTAAAACTTGGCACACACATGCATCAATATATCCGAAAACTAAAACAGTCTTAAAAAATAGGGGTCACCGGCCTTTTTCCGGAAATATTGAATTTCGAATACGGTACCTGTCGAAGCCTTTTTTCAGTTTGTGTTACTTAGAATGTTGAATAATATAAAAGATCGAACAAAGATGGAGATTTTTAAATGCATCTTGTTTTAAATGCTTCGGTTGGTAATATAAACGTGCAGGTTGATGATAAAACGCGCTTTATCTACAGTTATCATTTAACAAATGACTTGTAATTGACACTTAACGAGATTAAATTTGCCTGTGAAAACATCAATAATTTATCAAATGTACGAATATATTTTGTTCCAAACGACAGATTTTGTTTAAAGATCCCACATACATGCGTCTTGGTATACTGAAACTAAAACTGTCTTAAAAAATAGGGGTCACTTGGCCTTGTTCCGGAAATATTGGGTTTTGAATACGGTACCTGTGGAAGCCCCTTTTTCAGTTTGGATTTTTATCAATGTTTAAGTATATAGGATAGTTATTTTTCAGACAAGGCTATGGTTCTTTCAACTGATATGTGTGTACATGCTTTTTTTGGCAATATACACGTGTTTGTTGATAATAAAAACGTTTTACCTACATTTACTGCTTTAATAATGAATTTGTCTGGACATTTAAGTGTGTCAAATGGGAACTAATAGTGCTTTCTGAAACTTCATTTGTATCAAATGTATATTTTATTCCAAACGACAGAGTTACTTAAAATTTCGCTCAGACATGTTCCAATGTATACCTACAACAAAACATCAATTAAAAGAATGGCTCACCGAACTTGTTTGGGAAATATTGGATTTCATATAGGGTACCTGTGTAGCCTTTTTTCCTGTTTCGTTTTAACATACATAAACAACGTATCAATAGAATGAAGATATTTAATGGATCATTTCTGAACTAAATTTGTTTGGAAATACATTGCATAGTG
This sequence comes from Congeria kusceri, assembly GCA_027627225.1. Taxonomy (NCBI): domain Eukaryota; kingdom Metazoa; phylum Mollusca; class Bivalvia; order Myida; family Dreissenidae; genus Congeria; species Congeria kusceri. The sequence goes on from CM051024.1 coordinate 22,616,068, forward strand.
TGTTATTAATTATTATATATGCTTTATGAGCTTTTACTATTAAAAATATTTGTTTTGAATGGACATTATTGATGAAATTAGTATATTGTAACCTATAAACAATAACGAAAAAATGAAGCAAAAGGAGAAATTAACCCAATTATTTTCTTTTTGTTGCGAACGTCTTTAATTAAAGGTTTAGCTTATAACTATATGTTTTATGACGAGCCTCGAACCTTATAAATAGTTCTCTGTTCCTTAAGGGGTAATCATTCTAAAATTTTAAAAATAATCTGATATGCTGACGCTAATAATATGCACGAACAATAATTAGTATACAATAGCCACTTTAAACCAGATATAGATTTATGAAAAGTTGCATTGCGTCAGGCCTACGTCATTCGGTTAAGTTTGAAGTTTACACTGTGTTCAAACTAGGACGCGAGTGTGTTGATTTTTTTTTTATAAAAGCAATCGGAATACAATAATAAGTGTTTCTGTTTTGGATGGATTATGTTAATAACAATTAAATCAAAAGGCGTATGGAATATATGCCTCGAACTGAATTGGTGAGATTAATCGCATTTGAATTTCAATTTTCTAGAATGTACACGTATTGTTGGTGGAGAACATCGTGGCCAAATATTTAGGTTTTAGTAATTTAAGGATGTAGATCTACATCTAGTCTTGGTTCAGTTTTAAACACTTTTCAACGAAAAGTTATATAACGGGTTATTACTTTGATGAATAAACTGTGTCTTTATTTTTGATTGAAGAAAGTCTATTCACAAAGAATAGCCCGCTTACATCAAGTGTGAAATTGAATGCAAGAAAGATGTTGTTTACACCTTTATCGATTATGCCATACATGTGCGGATTAACAACTCATTATGGAAGCTAGGATCTCTGTAAAACTAGACAACACGACATTGTACTCGGTGAGTAATGGTGTATGTCAATTTAGTTCATGTCATTCTGGACAATTTTGTTAATCGGCGCGTATGAGTACACTTCTAACTGGATAAACCTTGCCACTTCCTGTTGACTGGAGATAGGAAACTGTATCCGTCATCCTTTTATTAGGTCATTGCTGCAGGTGGAACAGGATAAATTGGTTTATGTATGATAATATAACATTTTATCTCTTAATGCGTTTTACGATAAAACGGCCGTCCACAAATTTATATTAATATGATATGTGCCTTATAAAGGCACGACTCATTTATGTGAATAAATGTGTCAGGATAAAGCAGTGTGACATACAATAATGAATGTCCATTATAATCTAGAAAATGATACCTCCCATTCACGCATATGTCATTTATGGAATCACTACCTTTCCGAACCAAGAGTTATGTTACCGATTTATTTGAAGACATAGAAAGGAGGTCTTATTAAGTGCAAACAACTTATGACTCATAATTACTGTCAGTAAAATGTCCATGTTAAGCGTAATAATGTATTTATTAGTTGTATTAATGCATTTTAAGTAACACGTTACACATATTTCCTTTTTGATCGCACAAGTTGCCCTTAAACCATTTTGTCATACTGAAGATGTCACGGTATCTCGATGACACTTTTGTTGTGTTTTTAATCATTATTCTTGACCTCGAGTTCTACAATAACCTACTATTGCAACAGTGGTTTGATGGTTGTCCTTAATTTCTGCTGCACGGTTTTCCTTGTATATAAAATAAAGTTTGTGTTTGAAATAATTCTTATTTATCTCACATGATTTAATCAAACATATTGACGTCTGTCAAACAAAGTAAGTTTAGTTGCGAACGCCGCATGCAAAAAGATTACACGTCACGGGAACATTTTCGTACGATATTTGAATATGTAATTCATTAAACATTGCCTTTTTTTATCACATGTTGTTTATAAAATTGAAAAGGTTTGTAAGCATCGAACAACTATTTTTGCATCATCATGTTGGACATATATTTTAGGTTTAAAGTTACTCACGACTCCTAATGTGCTATGACTCATTGCATGATTTCCAAAAGTACTACGAACATATAATGGACGTATATTAATATTGCATGTGCCTTAAAGCACGATTCATTTCCTTTAATTTAGGTTGCAGGATATAGCAATGTATGATACATTATCTTGGCTAAATGGATACTATTCATTTGATACGTTTGATTACTGCCCATCTAAATACTCGGGCCCGAAAATATATTAACATTTATAGTTGCATTTTGGCTGATTTGGTCCGTTGTATGATCCGTGCATAACGTCAGAGTAGTTAACCGAACAGAACAGACACAAGTATTCTTTACAGAGGCGTATATAGTGTCTACAATAAGGGTACTATAGCAAAAAAATAATATAAACACAATCAATATGTTAGGATAGTTGAAGTAATATTTTCCTTAGATTTATGTTTACTCAAAATTTTAGGCGCAGAAAATACTAAACTAGCTTCTTATGTAGTTCTGTGTTTCAAAATTTCACATTTAAATATAAGAGCTAAATATTGAAATAAATATTAACTGGAATGACAATCGATCAAATGCTAATTCAACATTCAAATTAACCTAGCATGAAACGTGAAGGCCTACGTGTTATTTGTAAAGCATAAGCGTTACAAGGGGTCCTAATATATATGTTGATTATGTTTAAGTTATTTTCTTATGAAAAATCTTCCTGCGTTATACTCAATTATACAACCGGTATGGATTAAAATAATTACCTGGGTCATCCAAACCTTATGGCGTATTAAAAAAACAAGGCGTGTTTCCGAGTATCGTGATGCTTACCTAAACAACTCTCTAAAAATAGCTCTATTTATTGTATTACTTTTTTGCAAAGTTCGTCTTATAATTTGTATATATTTAAGATTGATATCCAATAAATAAAACATATTCGACGACGAAAACTGGTACAACTGTACCTGAAATAACTAACTCATTTACGTTATCCATTAATAATCATTTATACTCAATAGGCTTTTAAAGACAATGACTGTCAAATCATAACTGTCAATACAATTCTTTGTTATATTCCGTCTTGATAACTCGTAACATCGCGTGAAATAAAAGGTGTCAACACCAAATTCAAATTAAAATTGGCATTCACGAATTTATAGCGCGTCGTTCTAAAACTACAATAATATGTTTGAACATGCAGTCAAACTAGTGCATTCGATTCACAAATAGCGTCAGCTACGTTCCTCAAAAGTGCACATCGACATGCATTTTAATAAAAAGTTCAAATCACATTATTGCAAGTTGTGCACCTTGTACTTTTGATAAGAGTTCTCTCCGTCTGAAGCAGATGGAGTTTCACATTGATTATATTTGCATGGTTTAAGTTTAATTTTAAGCAAAACCGTTTTGTAAAAGTGAGTCATCTACAAAGCACAGAAATATAACAGTCGTGACATAATATTTTCCGCAAAAATTACTTGAGAATGATTGCGCCTTATATAACTTCGTTATGGTATATATTCTTTGTCATCCTTGTCAGCGTTATGTATGCCCGTTAGCTTATAAATAATTTTTCTTAATCTCTTATTTTGTTTGCGTTGGAGGTTAATAAATATACTTTTAATGAACACCTTGATTTTTAAACCTCGCTTTTCAGTTGCTTTGGTTACCATCTAATCATTCATTAATGTGTGAATAAGTGAAAAAATGTTATGTCTTGTATGACAATTAATTTTTTATTGTAATTAATTCTGGGTCAATTGTGTAGTTTGGCGCGCCATAAACAGTAATGTATTGCAATGACATTTCCACGTCGCTGAATAGCTTAGGAGATGTACAATGAAAATGTAAAACAACAGTAATTTCTCCCAGCGGTAGACTATTTGCCGTAGTCCAAACGTTATTTCTGGCGTCATATTTCGTGATGTGTCATAGCCATTATTTGCAATGCAGAACAAATGATTTATTTTATCTGTAAATGTTTTCAGATTCCCATTGTATAGCGCGAACGTTGCGTGATCCGACAGCATTAAAATATTAAATGTCCATATTACAAACACGGATATAATATGGATATATAAATCGTTAATATAAATTATGGTATAATTAAACATATGCTTCTTTTCCAGGAAATTAATTTGCAAATTTCCTCTCAAAATAGTACAGCCTTTCGGCAAAATATGTTTGTCGCCTTTCTTTATCGTAAATGTGGTACAGAAAAACTTACAGACGTCATCCGATCTGGTAATGTTTATATTTGATACATTGTTGAAATTTGACTTCAGTATAGCAAGTGTCATCTATACAAATGAACACAAACACCATTATCCGAAAACTGCAAGAGATTTCACTCACTTTCGGATATCACATACAGATATTTTACTTAACCGCGCTTTCCAAGTGAAGGTTGCTATTGCATAGACATGATATATAATTGGACTTTATGCAGGCACGTGCCGGCACTAATGCTAAGCTAATAAATCAAATCTTCGACAGACACAAAGCGTATACAGTATTTTTTTCGCTTACAATATTCGTGCGAGGCAAGTTTATTTTATATTGGTACACACAAAGGACTTTGCGAATTCTGCACCGAAATAGAAAGTCAATGCAATAATTTATCGGTTAATTTCTTTGTTATATGTTAGCAATCTATACGTATTATGACTGTAAATAATGAAAGCAGTGCGCTTTTCTGATAGAAATATATTTTAAATGTAAAATTATTTAGCTTCATAAATACCAAACATAAAATACTAAGTGAGATTAATCAGAAACTAATGTACTGTACATGCACGTATATGTACTCTATAGTGACACTTCAACTTAATCAGTAATCATAATTGACAAGTCGTAATGCCAAATGAACTATTGGTTTTACAAAGGGGCTCACAACACAGAAAACCCGCAACACGAACGAATCCAAACTGTGTTAAGGTGATGCATTGGTAGTTAAAACTGGTTTAAACCAAAGCTCATACTTGGCCTAAAATATATTGTCATAAATCCTAACGCCATATCAATGCAAAACAAATTAGCAAGTAATACGATAAAACGCATTCAATAGAATTTATTTTAATAGCATGTACTTAACATACGCTAGCCAGTGAAGCACAACAGCTAGAAACTGAACTCGACTCCGACTGCTATGGATAAATAGTTTTCCTAAATTATATATTTATTTGTAAAAATTCATGAATGACAGAAATTGATTGAACAAATATTTCAATTAAATATCTTCCATGCTAAAATTATTATACAAATCGGTATACGTGTTATACAAAAGCAATGGTACATTGCGGTGTTAGTTTTGACAAATAAATCCAGAATTTACATATTTTTTATCCACTTTGAATTCACAAGAAGACGAAATAGTACATGTGAAACACTGAAACACACATTATCATGTCTAATTGCCGCGTAGCTACAAAGCAAAATTCTTAATAGTTGAATCCGTCTCATTTGTATGCCAATAAGAGACATATTCAACTATGAAATCGCTTTGTTATCGGTCTCAATATAGACATCAAAGGATTTCTAAATGCATAATCATATCATTAGTACTAGAACCGCTCTTTGGCAGGAATAACAAAAACTTAGCGAACTTGATGGCTGAAATTATATCGCCTACAAAGGAAATATCGAATTTAAATTATTGTGTAAAATAACTTCAACCATTACGATATTAAAATTGTTTTCGCCAGCCTTAATTACGCATTATTACATTATTCAATTGAAACTTGTTTTCTATCAAACATTTTGTATCAAATAACTGGAATGTATTTTGAATGTATTTTGAACATCCGTTAATGAATATACTTGATACTGATGATGTTTATCACTATGTCGTGTTGTTTGTTTAATGTCACAGCTCTGCACGTCTCTACCTTCTGGGTATGAATACATAGAACTTACGTCAAATTGATTCAGATATTAGTACAATAAGCATTACTCGAGTATTCAAATAATACAAAATACGCTCATATAAAACGCACTGGCATTTACTCATTAAATAAATAATCAAGGCTCTGCTTGTGGTAATACAATGGGGATATTCCTGGTAATTAACTGATATAATGATATGATAATGATAAACAAAAATAAACTATCTATGACATTTTATATTAACAGGCATATGCGTATGACAAGTAATTCATGTAATGTACTATTTCGACCAATACTCCAGTAGCCAATAAAGAGTATGACAAGTAATTAATGTAATGTACTATTTCGACCAATACTCCAGTAGCCAATCAAGAGTATGACAAGTAATTCATGTAATGTACTATTTCGACCAATACTCTAGTAGCCAATCAAGAGTATGACAAGTAATTCATGTTATGTACTATTTCGACCAATATTCCAGTAGCCAATCAAGAGTATGACAAGTAATTAATGTAATGTACTATTATGACCAATACTCCAGTAGCCAATAAAGAGTATGACAAGTAATTCATGTAATGTACTATTATGACCAATACTCCAGTAGCCAATAAAGAGTATGACAAGTAATTCATGTAATGTACTATTTCGACCAATACTCTAGTAGCCAATCAAGAGTATGACAAGTAATTCATGTTATGTACTATTTCGACCAATATTCCAGTAGCCAATCAAGAGTATGACAAGTAATTCATGTAATGTACTATTATGACCAATACTCCAGTAGCCAATAAAACGTATGACAAGTAATTCATGTAATGTACTATTATGACCAATACTCCAGTAGCCAATAAAGAGTATGACAAGTAATTCATGTAATGTACTATTTCGACCAATACTCCAGTAGCCAATCAAGGGTATGACAAGTAATTAATGTAATGTACTATTTCGACCAATACTCCAGTAGCCAATCAAGAGTATGACAAGTAATTCATGTAATGTACTATTTCGACCAATACTCCAGTAGCCAATCAAGAGTATGACAAGTAATTAATGTAATGTACTATTTCGACCAATACTCCAGTAGCCAATAAAGGGTATGACAAGTAATTAATGTAATGTACTATTTCGACCAATACTCCAGTAGCCAATAAAGTGTATGACAAGTAATTAATGTAATGTACTATTTCGACCAATACTCCAGTAGCCAATAAAACGTATGACAAGTAATTAATGTAATGTACTATTTCGACCACTACTCCAGTAGCCAATAAAGAGTATGACAAGTAATTCATGTAATGTACTATTTCTACCAATACTCCAGTAGCCAATCAGGAGTATGACAAGTAATTCATGTAATGTACTATTTCGACCAGTACTCCAGTAGCCAATCAAGAGTATGACAAGTAATTAATGTAATGTATTATTTCGACCAATACTCCAGTAGCCAATCAAGAGTATGACAAGTAATTAATGTAATGTATTATTTCGACCAATACTCCAGTAGCCAATCAAGAGTATGACAAGTAATTAATGTAATGTACTATTTCGACCAATACTCCAGTAGCCAATCAAGAGTATGACAAGTAATTAATGTAATGTACTATTTCGACCAATACTCCAGTAGCCAATCAAGCGTATGACAAGTAATTATGTAATGTACTATTTCGACCAATACTCCAGTAGCCAATCAAGAGTATGACAAGTAATTCATGTAATGTACTATTTCGACCAATACTCCAGTAGCAAATCAAGAGTATGACAAGTAATTAATGTAATGTACTATTTCGACCAATACTCCAGTAGCCAATCAAGCGTATGACAAGTAATTATGTAATGTACTATTTCGACCAATACTCCAGTAGCAACTCAAGAGTCATCCGGGTCAAGTTAATAACAATGATTAGCCAATAAGGCATGGGTTTTGTTTTCTTTGGGAGCCATACGATAACGTGGTCTAGGATTTTAATGCATCGTCGGTGGAGACGGGCTGCGGCGTCTTTGTTCACATTATGTGCGATTTCCGTGCATTTTTTATATTGACTTTCGTTAGCTGATCAGGGCAAATCCCTACGGAGACCGCACGAAGGCCGCTAGATGGCTATTCGGAAATCGTGGGATTTCCTTGCGGCTGTGCGGCGGTCTCACTTCTCACGGAAATCGTACGGAGGACGTGCGGCATCTGTGCAGATGACTTGTGGATTTCGTGAGGAGATGCTTCGGCGACAATGCAGCCGAGCGATATTTTAGCTTTTGGCTGCCGCGCGATGATCGCGCAATATCCGTGCGATTGCACGTGTACGTACGGGCAACCTTACGATACCTGTGCCTTACAGATGCCGCACGATAGTACGATACCCCGATTTGTTTTTTTTCGGGCATTGTCCACATCGGACGGCCTCCGCACGATACTCTCGCGGACATCGTACGGTGCCATCTACGATATGATTACGGGCTATGGGCTTTCAATTTTTAAAAATTTGTATAACTTTCAGGAAAACTAAATCGTAGATGCTACGGCTTCCTCAAGGAGACCGCACGGAAACGGAGTTACGAGCAGTTTACGGGCGCCGTAGACGCATCTTAATCCAAATGTAAAATAAGCATAACTGATGATTGTTTTCACAACGATGTTGAACTGCCAGCATTACCATCACTACAATGTGTATTACAATCGTTTAATATGTATTGGCTCTTTATGCAAGGCACTTTTATATTTATATTTCATGCGAATCCTTGCACAGTAACGCAGACATTTTCAATTTTAAGCTACGCAACATAAGAAAATTCAGAACACCCTCATTTCCTTTGATCTAAATGGGGCTATTAACGTCAAGAATTAAGTACCAGTGTAATTATAATCCATAAAATCTTAACCATGGAAACCATTGTGGAGTAGACGCAACCAACGTTAGCGTTTGCATTGTCTGGACATTTTCGTGTTGGTGGGTTTAGGACCGTTAGTACATGCTGCTTTCTGTCCCCTGAGTCGCTGACTAATATCCAGGTTACTAGGTTTGATGAATTTAAAACATTAACCCTGAATTAATACAATGCAAACAATATTCAGCTAACTAGAGAAATGTTTAAGGAATCTACAACATTATCGTGCATCACAAATTCCAGATTAAAAGTAGTGTACACAAAGCGCACAAGTTGAGCAAACCAAAATATACTTCGGACAAGAGTTTACTTCAAACGAAGTAATTAGTAGATATGGTACGAGCTTAATGTTTATCATGAAATTAGTTTAATACCAAATAAGTCATAGGGTGACAAAACTAATGTTAAGCCAAGACTTCGTTTGTTGCTCGGGTCATACTGTTAATTCAGATATGTAATGTCAATTAAACAAATTATTTGTCCTTTTCAAATTACTTATTACTAATGAAAAATAAATCCTTTTAATTTGGCAATACATGTATATAACCTAAAATGTTTAGTCCTACGTAACTGTAAAACCATCCGTCTTCACTGTATTAGACGTAAGTGTCATGATGCACACTGCATGAAATTTAAGCAAATCTGGATTCACCAAACTAATGCGTTCTGGGTCAATCATGAACGAAAGGTTAGCATATAATTATAAATATAAACTCCAGCTGCGACAGCATGAGAGAACTCTTATTAGCAGCCCGAGGTCCTTTACTTATGGCAAGTGACCAATTGCCAAAACATACACAGCACATCAAAACAAACATAACAAAAACAAAACACACATTAATTAAACTGGAACGGTCAAGGCATTGGGGGTTGAAACCGGTTTACGGGCGCCCGAACCTCACACTTGGCCCAGAATTATTCACAAAACAAAGAGTAAAAAAAAATATCTATGCCTTCATAGCATCGCAATTGAAATAAAACAGCAATAAAGGAAAATAATATTCAATTTAATTACCATTTAATTACTCAATGGTTGAATGCAAACCAGAGTAGCAGAGTTGCAATCTCCTGCGGCACGAGGAAATGAAGCAACCAAAAACAAAAGAAAAAGTATAATTACTAATATGCAAAAATGAACACTGTTTTATTAAATCGAAATAATCAGATAATCGGAATCGGTATGTTAACATGTGATTTATACGCTCAACAACTTACCACAAAAAGATATTAATCTTATTCTCTCGATTTGACCAATCAATTAATAATTAATTATATTAAGTTCAAAAGGCATCATAAATGATTTAAAAACTGTCACTCGTTAGTATAGTTGGAAAAAGTGCCATATTTTGTCGTTGTCGTTGAATTGTAATTCTGTAGAATTTTATCATGTGCTTTATGTAAACACATGCATGTACATACTGCACATGAATATAGATTTCCAAGGGTTGTAAACCACTACTTGTAGATCGATGCCATTTATAGAAAAATAGTCCGTTTTGTGTTATATTTTCACTGCAGTGAAAATATAAAGATCTTATATTTTCACTGCTCCAACAGTGAAAATATCAAACTTTATTTCACCAATAAAATTCGATATTTCAAAAACATGAGTTTCATTGATGGTGCATAACTGCTATACTAAGCAGCCAAATTGAACTTTACAGATATATTACATCTACCATTATATGTGTGTTTATATAGCATGAACACCCTGTGCTATTGCACATTGCAACAATGCCACATAATAATAATCACCCGGCTAACGTAGACAAAATGCTCTATGTTAACAAAAATGTCGCATCTATTGCTTGGTATAATGATACTTATCAAAATAAGAATCACATTGTTATGCTAATTATGTTTGTTTAAAAGTCTATTTTTAACATAATGTCAGGTATGAAAATATGAGTTTGTTTCGTTATAACTGACAGCGACGGAAATATATATATATATATATTGCAATCTCGTTCTCTACCATATTTTATTGAATAATGTTTTGGTATTCCATAATAGTGTGTTATAGCATGGTAAGTATTGCCGTACGCATAACGCGACCATGTATGTAGTGCTTTTCTGATGCGCTGGGTTTAATTCCTATTATTTTGATGCAATACTATGTCGACCTGATTAAGTGCAATAAAGTTAGAACTCCGCACTAAAATGTACGAAAATGCTCATGGCATCGTACATGACGTGTAGCGAACCTAATATTTCCGAAAATCAGATTTACCCTTAAAGCAATTAATCAAACTGACAGTGATTTATATATTGTTCCCATTATAATTGCCTTTCCAATAAATACGTTTGATCTCGAGTTTTATCTTCTAGGGCACTTTGGATCGTTTATTATTCAATGTATTTGATGACCGGAATTTGTTACAGAATAATCTTTTTTAGACTTTTACTTTGATCGTTTGGTAATATTTTATGCAGGAAATGCATACGAAAATGAAAAAGAACTTTCTACTTCAAATTACAAACGATAAATTTAGTGCTCTTCTCCCACCGTTTATTGAATGGTAAATTTCATGTGTTCATCATTTGTCTTCAAGACATATATTTAAGGTTTCGTTATATCATATTTTATGTGTTAATGCGTTTTACCCTAAAACGGCCGCACAAAATATATACTAATATGGTATGTGCCCTAAATTTCTGTGAATAAATGGGTCAGGAGAAAGCAGGGGACATAAAATATTGCATGTCCATTATATTGTTGTTAAAATGATACGACCATTCACCCATACGCTAATTATTGAATGAGTACGTGTCCGAACCATTAGTTAGGTTTTCAGTTAATTTGATAAGACAAAAAGGAGGCATTTATTAAGTACAAACCACTTATGACGTCATTCTACAATGTGAATAAAATGTATTTGTTAAGCGAAATTATGTATTTAATTATTTGTATGAATCAATATGTCACACGTTCCGTGTTACGAATCTGTATTTTCTGATCGCAGAGGTTGCATTGAAACTAAATTATCGTACTGACAGTGTTATCTCAATGGCATTGTTTCAAATGTCTTTCTAATATTGTGTTTAATCTTAATTTTTATAGCCTACTGTTGGACCGTAAAGTGGTTTAATGAATATAGTTGATGTATATTGCACTGTTGTTCTTGAACATTAAATAACACTGTGTGTTTGAAATAATTCTTGTTATCCCATCATCACGCCTGCATTGAGAAAAAATATCTCATTTAACTCTTCAACAATTGAAACTTAAAATATGTATTAATAACAAATTGTATCCAACAATTAAAAATTATTTTTTACAACCGCACATTAATGTAATTCAAATTTGATATTTATAATTATGTCGTCTGGTTTGTTTAACGTAAACCTTTGTTTTGACTACATGGAACTTACGTAAAATGGAACCAGAAATTGGAAGAATTAAATGAGTTTTCAAATTAGATCTAATCGCTTTAAAACATCACTGACACGAATTAATCAAAGTTTGGCTTGTGGCGATCTGATGGGGTATTAATTTGATATAAATAAATACGTTAGGAGTATGCCTTTCGGTGCTTATAGTCGTCGATTGTTTTAATATATTTGTATTTAAAAAAAATGAAGATCCTGCTGCTTTTGACGTAAAAACACACATTTCAGGTTAAAATGAAAATAAACTTTCTATGAGGTGTTGTATCAATAGGCACCGGTATAAAACGTTAGTCATACTGTTAGAATCAATCCTCCAACGACCGATACAGAGTCAACCGGGGCAAGTTGCTTATGATGATTAAAGAGTTTAAGATAAATTTCTAATATGTTTACAATCATAGTTTGAATAAGGACAAACAATGTACACATATATCGCATTATAACATATATTATACGAATATTGAAACTCCAGAGACATCAACAGGAAAGAAACCCTTATTAACATCCACTGGTCTTATATTTGAGGCAAGTGACCAATTGCCTATACAATACAGGACGATACGCACAACACAAAACATAAAAATGATCAAAACCGCTTTAAACCACGTATCGACAACAATTGTTTGAACAAGGTACAAAGAGTATGGACCATTGTCTACTTGTCGTCTAATTAACATAACGTATTAACTAAAGTCGCCTCTGCAACTACATTCGCCTCTGCAATAGAAGAACACAACGCATACGTGCCTGGAGGAAATGATAGACAGTGTGCAATGTAAGAAAATAATAGACCGACGAATCACGTATCTGGCCAATATTAATGGGGTAATTTAAGATACGATGTCTGATCTAGTAAAGAATGTATTACTTTAGTGTCGCGATTCAGGAAGTTCAGGGCATCATAATATATTTCGTCTTGATGACGGCAATAACGCTGGTAGATCATTGGGTGAATGAAATAATTAACATTCCGAAACCATGGCATGTTTTAGAGCGTCATTTACATGCTAGAAAATTCAAATGCGCTTCAAAACGTACGTACATGTTTTTAGAATATTTGATGGGTGTAAGTCTATCAACAAAAGGGCGTACGGAAAATGGTGACTTTCCATTTCAAATGTGATGTTTATAGGAACTTTTTCACAGATTTTCTTTTTTTATAAATTTCTTAGCTACAAAAGCTGAAACATCTTGAATAACATAACACGATTTTAAATAAATTATTATTGATTATTATGCGGGCTCAAACCTACGACCTTCGTAATAAAAAATCTGACTCGCAAACCACTCGGTCATTCAGACAGTAATTAATGTGCATTTTCACGTCATCTAAGTGATGCACATGTTTTCCTAAATACCAACAAAAAGCGTTGCAAACGCTTCATATCTTTATCCATTGAAATGATGATTTTTCATGAACGACTCTTTATTTCCAATATTGTTATTTGTCAGGAGTGTTATTATGTTTGATTAAATATAATGTAATGTAATGTAATATAATCATTCTTTTAGGGTTCTGTGACAAAATGGAAATTGTCAATTTGCCAATCGTTGTATAGAACCCTTTAAATTACGAATTAAACATTGATTTGCTCCTCTGAAAATTTATAATTTTCTTCCACTGGCTAGCGGCTAATCATTGAGTAATTTTAAATAAATCGAAGGCTGTATTTTCTTTTATTACTATTTCAATTGAATAACACAAACATGCGAATAAGATTTATTATTTATTATTTACATTGGGCTGCATTTTTAGCCATGGTACCCGATTAAACCGGTTTAAACCTCCAGAACTTTGCAATGAATTGTCCAATGCGGCTATCAAATATTCAACTGTGGTTTGCATGTGACTTGCTTTGCGTTTCGTCCTGTAAATTAAGTAAAATGGCCTAAAGTTGCTGATACGCATTTCTCTAGCATTTGTGCAGCTAAAGTGATATTTTACTTGCATTAATAATGTTTATTTGTTGCGAACATATATTTATGTGTTCATGTCGAAGTCGTCGTTCAAATATTTAGAGCTTATGTTAAAAGTAAGTATACTAACTGCCTGTACACAAATATATGTATTGAACCAGTGCTCCAGAATTTATCGGAGTAAAATGTAATGTACACTCTATGTAGGATAAGTGGTGATAAAGTTTCAGCTTTAACTTTAACTTCTTTGCGTTTTAAAATTATGACGTCATCGTGTGCATTGCGCGTTTCTGGATTATGTCATCGTTTAAATATGTTTACTGTCTCAGTGACGTAGCTTAAGATTATCTATGATATATTGTACCCTTTTATTTAATTTTTTACAGCATTTCCGATTTATACACTGCTTTTAACACCCACGTTTATTAAGTTATATATTTTTTTAATTTGGGTTAGCAGGAAGATGTAGAATAATATATTAAGTTTTATTCAGTTTAAAATAAACATATGCAACAAAGCTATGTTATCTGACTTTTTACACCCAACATTACGGCTCCTTCCTGAAATTGCATGACGGTGATCTGAAAATTGAACTATATAATCTATGCCTTTAAAGCTTTTTTTATAAAAAGACGAGATGTAGTTGATACTTCTTTTTTGTTTCATTTCATCGTGCCTCAGAAAGTTGCAATTCTGCTGCTCTGGTTTGCAAGCATCTAGCCATTGAGTAATTAAATGGTAATTAAATTGTATAATATTCTCTTGTATTGCTGTCTACTTTGAACTGCGATGCTATGAGTTTAATTTTTATTTACACTTACATGTTTTGTGAATTATTCTGGGCCAAGTGTGAGGTTCGTGCGCACATAAACCGGTTTAAAACCCCATTGCTTTGCATTGACCGTTCCAAGGCGTTGACCCCAGTTTTATTCATGTGTGTTTTGTGTTTGTTATGTGTTGTTGTGATGTCCTGTGTATTGTTTTTGGCAAATGGTCACTTGCCATAAATAAAAGACCTCGGGCTGCTAATAAGAGTTCTCTCCTGCTGTCGCAACTGGAGTTTCGCTTTGTTTATAATCATCCAATAAAACATTACAATATGTACGAAATAACAGAGTATAAGTATAATAATTATTAACAATGTAGCAACATCATTTGAAAATAAAATATTATAGTAATAATTCTGAACATTTAAGACTTGTATTGCTAACTACTGAACAGCACATTCAGGTAGGCGTGCCTGTCAAAACTTCCATCTTCTTCCAGTCACTTTTCTGCACTTTATTTTAACTAAACCTATTGTTTTACTGAAAGGGGTTGTATGCTGTGCATTGCACTTTTTTTTGCATAATTCTTACTTGTCGTAATAAATAAATTATTGTTAATTTAATTTTTTGTAAATTATATTTTTGTGAATAAAAATGTTACAATTGTATAGACCTTTTCTGTGCTTACATTTTATGCGACATTCGACGCCTACAAAATGTAGACCCGAAAAGTGTGCCGGACTAAACAATCCTTGAACGTGACAGAGTAGCATGATTTAATATGGGAAGGGGCTAAATTGTGTTATCAGTCAGTGATATGAAATTACAAAAAAAAGTGGACGGAGTTAAGTGCGTTATCGGGCAATGGTATAATAATGCTTACAAATATTAGGTCATCGTCTTCAACGTAAATGTGCACTAGTGACATAATTAAACAATACATCAACCTTTGTTGGTCTTTATGCAAGATACAGTTATATTTCTATTTCGTCCGATCTCTTGCAAAGTAGCGCACCCATTATCATGGTTACGAAAAGCTAGGCAATTCCATACATAAGCATTTAAGCGTTTCAACATAAGGACATTCGGGACACACTCATTTCCGATGATCTAAATGCGGCTATTAAACGTGGAGAATGACGTGCCAATGTAATTATGATCCATAAAATCTTAGCCATTGAATCGATCGTGGACTAAACGGAACCACTTATAATATTATCAGGGAAAAGCAGTGGGTGAATAAATATACGTACACGCATGTTGCCTTTAGTCCATATAGTCGCATTGCTTTATTGAGTTTACTAATGGAATGTACGAGTAAATTACGATGTAACCTTGCATCAATACAATTTATGCAATTTTCAGTTTACTAATGAACAGTCACAATGAATCAACGTGATGAATGTATGCATCTGATGCTGTTCGACAATACACCAAATACTAGTTCCAATAGAGCCAGCCAAGATCTTTACACCACACGTAATTGGCCAGCCAAGATCTTTACACCACACGTAATTGTAAAAGAGCTGACACGCACAATGTATAGCATTATTCTTGTAGCGAATAATTATGTATAGCAACTAAATAATGGGAAAAGACATCCACTGCAAAGTAATGACATCGTTTATTTCTTTAAATCATACTTAAGACTATACATGTAAAATATACAATAATTAAACAATAAATATGTCACTTTCAGTAATCTTATTATTGGCAATAGTAAGGACAACAATTTATTTTGGTTTTGTAACTGACAGAAGTTAAATTCTTTGTTAGACAGAATAAGTATTTGATTATTAAAATTGATACTGGTCCCAGAACTATTTTGGTTAAATGCAAAATGTTCATACCATACAGACCAAACAGTGCAATGTGGTTCATACCATACGAAATATGAATATTAACCGTGTTATTATGCTGGTCCGATGATTAAAGTATCGATAAAATATATGCCAAATTCAATTGCCATTGTATTGTTTACATGTCACACTACCAAGTGATCACGACCAGTTTTTATAATAAATAACAAACGTACAAACAATATGTTTCAAACCTACAAAATGACAGTCTGGAATCGGTTGCTTGGTTTATTTCTTAAAACCATCGCCGTGGATTTATATATGAAACACGAAATGTACTTAGACATTCATTAAGACTTTTTTGTCTTCTATTGTGTCATGAACACATACTTGAGACGAAGAATGATGCAATAACGAGTTGAGATATTTAAGGCATTCATCCATGATCGATGATCAAGTGGGCTGGGCGGCTAGCGAAGTCTTAAGTTGGTATTAGATTTGAACAAATATGGAACCAAGCATTTTCCTTAGGTTAGCGGTCTGTAAATAATCACGACACTGTAATTAGCTCCCGTTTCAAATTCTTCAAAAACTACACCAATCATTTAGCATTGTCCTCACAAAATAATTAACTTGAACAAGTTTGCATGTTTTATATATAACATATACATTTTATGTTTATATAATCTAAATAGTATGTATATCCCGACCTCAATCTGTTTTTCTTTGTGTGACTTTCTTTCTATTTGTTGTTGATGTTTTTTTGTGTTTTTGTTAGTGTCGTGTGTTGCGTTGTATATGAGATTTGTAACTGGCGTCAGAGGACCATGGGCGATTCAAATGGAGACACTTTACTACTGCTTTGTAACTGGCGTCAGAGGACCATGGGCGATTCAAATGGATACACTCTACTACTGATTTGTAACTGGCGTCAGAGGACCATGGGCGATTCAAATGGAGACACTCTACTACTGATTTGTAACTGGCGTCAGAGGACCATGGGCGATTCAAATGGAGACACTTTGCTACCGATTTAGTTCGGACGAGGTGTTGATAGTCTAGTAAATTTAACATTAAATGTATGTGCATATTATATATAGCTTACGTAGAAGGCATTTTACAATGGTTCAAACTCGGTTTTCTTACGATATGCACATCAATTACTAAAAATACTTAAACAATATTGTATATTTTATTCTATTTTTTTTTTTGTATTTCTTAAACAAATTGTGTACTTCAGTGCAAATGTAACAAGCATACAAGTCCTTTCATTTCCTCATTTTTTGCTTGAAGATATATTATGTCCAGGTTGGAATAAATGCCGTGGTCCAAACCTTATTTCTGGAATCATGTGTTCGTGACGTGTCATATCCGTTGTCTAAACTTCGAATTAGACCAATACTGCAACGTCTTTTGTTTGTACTTTCTGATTCACACTGTACTCGACTGCGGTTGCATGATCAAACACCATTTAATGACCAAATTAGGCAACAGGAAATTATCAAATTACATTGTGTTACAAAAACAGAGAGATATATCAATGTTGCATAAATGTTATGGCTTATTTAAAAATATTCCCATTTTAGGGTCTTTATTTTCACAATTCCTTCAAGAATAAACTGTATTCGATAACTGACAACAGTAAATTTAAATGCGACGTCTTCTCTAGTAAAATGATATTGTTAGTTTATATCCCTATCTACCGTCACTCAAATTAATGTTCATTAAATCTCGGCTTCTAAATGCATATATCTTACTAAACGCAAAATACCACGTAGATGCTAAGGTAGGGTTGTTATTTGCACATTACTTTATGCAGACACATGACCACACCAATGTTGTTGTGAACATATATGAACCTGCGACATATTATGTAAACAATGTTCCAAATAAATTTCTTTGAAAGCAAACAACTAAGAAGCTGGTATTTATTAGCTTCAAGGTTATTTTCATTGTATTAAATGTATTCAGATGACCATTTGGTCATCCAAGGCAAGGACATCGAACTCACAAAAACAATGACAACTGGGGTCATTGCCCAAGAACGGCCAAATTGTTTCAGCTACAATTGTATTTGAGTACATGAGTTCATATCAGAAACTGGTTACACTTAAATCTGTAAATTTATAATTATATTTGTTTATGCAAGCATAGTTATACAACCTATGTTTTCACATTTCAAATTATATTACACTTTGGTTTTCTAAAAGTCCCAGAATTTACATAATCGTTTGTAAACCAGCTTTATTCAAAAAACGGAACAGGACTTTGAAAATATATATTATCATGTCTAATAATATGTTGGCTAGAGCAAATTGAATAATCGTTTTGCTAAATAAGCTGTAATTATAGACATATTCCGATGTGCATTCGTTTTGATACTGATATATTTATGGACCTAAATGAATCCCCAGTGTCTACAAAAGATCAACACTGCTTGCATACCTCATTTAATGGGAATTGTTACAGTATGTTTAAGAAATATTTTTTTATTTATCGTTGTTTATCGGCCAATAAACAACGATTTGATGTTCTGATGCGTAGGAATTAAACCACGAGGGCGTTAGCCCGAGTTGTTTAATAGCTACGCATCAGAATGACAAAGTCTATAGAAAAAATATCGAGTATCATGTTAGAATAATATATAAACAAACGGTTGGAGTTATTTGGCTTAGTAAAAAAATACTCAGATTTAAATAACTAGTTTCATAAAACGTGCATGAACGTTGATGTTTAAATAAGTTTAAAAAGAATGAATAACAAACTGTATCAAGTAATTAAAAAGTATTAACTTCATTCGAAAATGAAGGCAACTGATGACATTTTATCGATATAATAATCCTTTATTAAACATTATAGGATATATCATAGATTTTACTAAATATACCATTTAAATAAATGTGTATCTAGTTAATATTATATTATATTCAATTTTAATACTATTTTTCAGAAATTTCAGTATGAAGCAATATGACTAGGTGTAAACAACAAATTAAACAGTTTATTGCAAAAATGCATATTAAATGTTTTAGAATTTGTGTCTTTTATATTGATGGGTGTCATTAGTAACCAAAGCATTTACTTCCTATTTAAAATTAAAAATCTTCTACTTTTGCGTTGTCATCACAATAAGTTAGAAAATACTGCCGTTAAAAAAGCGACCTAACACTACAGCTGAAGTACACTTTGTTGTTTTACAACAAATACGCTCTTCTACAGCATTTGCGTATTTGCAAACGTGCCGGGTAATTTGATTCAGATAGTGGCACAATTAGCATTAGACGATTCTTCCCATTAACAGAAAATACATCCTATTAGAAAAGCAAACTGACGAGATTATTAACGCCACGCTGGTGGCCAATTAATGGGTATTTTGGAAATTAATTGATCTAATTAAGTGGGTTCGCCATCGGCTTTAGGTGTTTGGAATCGCAGTTGTTTTTACATATTTTTTGTTCATTTTATCATTTAAGGGTAATTTCTTGTCGACGGTTTTCTAAGACATATGAAACTATGATTAAGAAAGCAAAAACGATTATGTAAAATTAAGTAAAATGTGTAGTTGCAATGAAAGTGTTGTTCAACTAGGCCCAAGGATTAATTTAGTCCAAACCTAAATCTAAAAAACCAAATATCATAAGTCTAGTCTATTAGATACCGGTCGTTATGATCAGATAAAAATAGCAGATGCGT
Organism: Congeria kusceri; assembly: GCA_027627225.1. Classification (NCBI taxonomy): domain Eukaryota; kingdom Metazoa; phylum Mollusca; class Bivalvia; order Myida; family Dreissenidae; genus Congeria; species Congeria kusceri. Next base: position 22,636,318 of record CM051024.1, read on the forward strand.
CAATAGAAGAACACAGCGTCTATATGCCTAGACGAAATTATAAACATGATGCAATATTAGATAATATACCGAGGTATGACGTTTCTAGCCAATACTATTTTAGGAAACAATATCAGATCTATTAAATATTTTAGCATTTCAATGTCGGGATTCCAGGAAGTTTGAGACATTCAAGTATTCTTTTTCTTGATAATGGTCATAAAGTTGACAGCACAGTGTGCGAATACAATACATGTATTCTAAAACCAGTGCAAGATGAAGAGCACCAAGTTGCAAGCAGTTACATTCAAACATGATTGGGAACGTATGAACCATTCTTAGCACATTTTACATTTGCTGGGCGCAAGTCGATCACCAAAAGGAAGTACATCTATTTCTAATTTGCTATTTTAATGACCAATTAAAAGCAAATATTTCTTCTTCTGCCTCTGAGTGTTTTAATTATGGTGCATTAGAATCTAATTCCCATAAATACTTCTTTTATTACGTGCATTTATTTATTTAAAAGCTGTATTGTTGCTCATCATTTAAATATCCTCATACCAACATCTCATGCCATCTTATGACAAACTTATTAGTGTGCAGTCATAAACATCTAGTACCTAAACTTTATTCTAGTTTAATACTACGAAAAGTGTATGTTACGAATTCAGTGCTGTTGTGCGGTAAGACTTAATTATTACTACAAAATTTATCTTTCATGCGTGTGTTCTCCTTCTCAAATAATTGCTCTAGCTTTTTTGTTTTTCAACTCCTGCCTTTACATAAAGCAACGGATGTAAAGGCGGATATTGATATGGTTGCTTTCGCAGAGCAGTTAGTTTCTTTCTTGCTGCATAGGTTGATATGATATGGAACAGAACAAGCCTTGACATTAAATATTTCATCGATCTTACTGATCGAAAGAGCAATTTGTCAAAAATCCGTTCATGTACAAATCAACTCGCTTTTCCAAAACGGGACGTGTCTCAGTATTGGGTTGGTTAGTGATTGACGTTTGAATGCCTGCTTGTAATGTTATTCATGTGTTTGAAAGTAGCACTTAATATGCTTAATATATGCAAACAATACAGGAATTACTAAGTGTATTATGCACATGATCGTTATATTTATTGTAAGACAGGCATATACTGACCACTCTAAAATTTATTCAATGTCTGTAATTAATCGAAGTCAGTGTCGATCTGATCTACTAGTAGTGATTTTGTAACATTTCAAGAGTAACTTTCAAAAAATACTTAAATATATCGTATGCTTTTCAGTCTTAATCATTGAAATGAAATAATGATGTCTACTCGAATGCAATGGTTTACGTTGATATATTTCTATCAATATTGATCAATAAATATTTGTCTGCTTTGAATATTGATTATGCTTTAAATATTGATCAATGAATACTTGTCTGCTTTTATTCAAGTTTACAATTTCTTTGAATATTGATCAATGAATATTTGTCTGCTTTGAATATTGATATATGCTTTGAATATTGATCAATGAATATTTGTCTGCTTTTATTCAAGTACATTGTGTAAACTTTAAAAGACTTGACAGCGAGATGTTTTATAGCGTTTAAACTATTCCTTAGTTTGAATACCAAGATTTGCCCAAAAAGGACTTGACAGCGAGATGTTTTATAGCGTTTTAACTATTCCTTAGTTTGAATACCAAGATTTGCCCAAAAAGGACTTGACAGCGAGATGTTTTATAGCGTTTAAACTATTCACTAGTTTGAATACCAAGATTTGCCCAAAAAGGACTTGACAGCGAGATGTTTTATAGCGTTTAAACTGTTCCTTAGTTTGAATACCGAGATTTGCCCAAAAAGGACTTGACAGCGAGATGTTGTATGGCGTTTAAAGTATTCCTTAGTTTGAATATCGAGATTTGCCCAAAAAGGACTTGACAGCGAGATGTTTTATGGCGTTTAAACTATTCCTTAGTTTGAATACCAAGATTTGCCCAAAAAGGACTTGACAGCGAGATGTTTTATAGCGTTTAAACTATTCCTTAGTTTGAATACCAAGATGGCCCAAAAAGGACTTAACAGCGAGATGTTTTATTGCGTTTAAACTATTCCTTAGTTTGAATACCAAGATTTGCCCAAAAAGGACTTGACAGCGAGATGTTTTATAGCGTTTAAACTATTCCTTAATTTGAATACCAAGATTTGCCCAAAAAGGACTTGACAGCGAGATGTTTTATAGCGTTTAAACTATTCCTTAGTTTGAATACCAAGATTTGCCCAAAAAGGACTTAACAGCGAGATGTTTTATGGCGTTTAAACTATTCCTTAGTTTGAATACCAAGATTTGCCCTAAAAGGACTTGACAGCGAGATGTTTTATAGCGTTTAAACTATTCCTTAGTTTGAGTACCAAGATTTTCCCAAAAAGGACTTGACAGCGAAATGTTTTATTGCGTTTAAACTATTCCTTAGTTTGAATACCAAGATTTGCCCAAAAAGGACTTGACAGCGAGATGTTTTATAGCGTTTAAACTATTCCAAAATTTGAATACCAAGATTTGCCAAAAAGGGAATTGAAAGAGATGTTTTATAGCGTTTAAACTATTCCTTAGTTTGAATACCAAGATTGCCCAAAAAGGACTTAACAGCGAGATGTTTTATTGCGTCTAAACTATTCCTTAGTTTGAATACCAAGATTTGCCCAAAAAGGACTTGACAGCGAGATGTTTTATAGCGTTTAAACTATTCCTTAATTTGAATACCAAGATTTTCCCAAAACGGACTTGACAGCGAGATGTTTTATAGCGTTTAAACTATTCCTTATTTTGAATACCAAGATTTGCCCAAAAAGGACTTAACAGCGAGATGTTTTATGGCGTTTAAACTATTCCTTAGTTTGAATACCAAGATTTGCCCTAAAAGGACTTGACAGCGAGATGTTTTATAGCGTTTAAACTATTCCTTAGTTTGAGTACCAAGATTTGCCCAAAAAGGACTTGACAGCGAAATGTTTTATTGCGTTTAAACTATTCCTTAGTTTGAATACCAAGATTTGCCCAAAAAGGACTTGACAGCGAGATGTTTTATAGCGTTTAAACTATTCCAAAATTTGAATACCAAGATTTGCCAAAAAAGGAATTGAAAGAGATGTTTTATAGCGTTTAAACTATTCCTTAGTTTGAATACCAAGATTTGCCCAAAACGGACTTGACAGCGAGATGTTTTATAGCGTTTTAACTATTCCTTAGTTTGAATACCAAGATTTGCCCAAAAAGGACTTGACACCGAGATGTTTTATAGCGTTTTAACTATTCCTTAGTTTGAATACCAAGATTTGCCCAAAAAGGACTTGACAGCGAGATGTTTTATAGCGTTTAAACTATTCCTTAATTTGAATACCAAGATTTGCCCAAAAAGGACTTGACAGCGAGATGTTTTATAGCGTTTAAACTATTCCTTATTTTGAATACCAAGATTTGCCCAAAAAGGACTTAACAGCAAGATGTTTTATGGCGTTTAAACTATTCCTTAGTTTGAATACCAAGATTTGCCCTAAAAGGACTTGACAGCGAGATGTTTTATAGCGTTTAAACTATTCCTTAGTTTGAGTACCAAGATTTGCCTAAAAAGGACTTGACAGCGAAATGTTTTGTTGCGTTTAAACTATTCCTTAGTTTGAATACCAAGATTTGCCCTAAAAGGACTTGACAGCGAGATGTTTTATAGCGTTTAAACTATTCCAAAATTTGAATACCAAGATTTGCCAAACAAGGAATTGAAAGAGATGTTTTATAGCGTTTAAACTATTCCTTAGTTTGAATACCAAGATTTGCCCAAACGGACTTGACAGCGAGATGTTTTATAGCGTTTTAACTATTCCTTAGTTTGAATACCAAGATTTGCCCAAAAAGGACTTGACAGCGAGATGTTTTATAGCGCTTAAACTATTCCTTAGTTTGAATACCAAGATTTGCCCAAAAAGGACTTAACAGCGAGATGTTTTATTGCGTTTAAACTATTCCTTAGTTTGAATACCAAGATTTGCCCAAAAAAGGACTTGACAGCGAGATGTTTTATAGCGTTTAAACTATTCCTTAGTTTGAGTACCAAGATTTGCCCTAAAAGGACTTGACAGCGAGATGTTTTATAGCGTTTAAACTATTCCTTAGTTTGAGTACCAAGATTTGCCCAAAAAGGACTTGACAGCGAAATGTTTTATTGCGTTTAAACTATTCCTTAGTTTGAATACCAAGATTTGCCCAAAAAGGACTTGACAGCGAGATGTTTTATAGCGTTTAAACTATTCCAAAATTTGAATACCAAGATTTGCCAAAAAAGGAATTGAAAGAGATGTTTTATAGCGTTTAAACTATTCCTTAGTTTGAATACCAAGATTTGCCCAAAACGGACTTGACAGCGAGATGTTTTATAGCGTTTTAACTATTCCTTAGTTTGAATACCAAGATTTGCCAAAAAAGGACTTGACACCGAGATGTTTTATAGCGTTTTAACTATTCCTTAGTTTGAATACCAAGATTTGCCCAAAAAGGACTTGACAGCGAGATGTTTTATAGCGTTTAAACTATTCCTTAATTTGAATACCATGATTTGCCCAAAAAGGACTTGACAGCGAGATGTTTTATAGCGTTTAAACTATTCCTTAGTTTGAATACCAAGATTTGCCCAAAAAGGACTTAACAGCGAGATGTTTTATGGCGTTTAAACTATTCCTTAGTTTGAATACCAAGATTTGCCCTAAAAGGACTTGACAGCGAGATGTTTTATAGCGTTTAAACTATTCCTTAGTTTGAGTACCAAGATTTGCCCAAAAAGGACTTGACAGCGAAATATTTTGTTGCGTTTAAACTATTCCTTAGTTTGAATACCAAGATTTGCCCTAAAAGGACTTGACAGCGAGATGTTTTATAGCGTTTAAACTATTCCAAAATTTGAATACCAAGATTTGCCAAAAAAGGAATTGAAAGAGATGTTTTATAGCGTTTAAACTATTCCTTAGTTTGAATACCAAGATTTGCCCAAACGGACTTGACAGCGAGATGTTTTATAGCGTTTTAACTATTCCTTAGTTTGAATACCAAGATTTGCCCAAAAAGGACTTGACAGCGAGATGTTTTATAGCGCTTAAACTATTCCTTAGTTTGAATACCAAGATTTGCCCAAAAAGGACTTAACAGCGAGATGTTTTATTGCGTTTAAACTATTCCTTAGTTTGAATACCAAGATTTGCCCAAAAAAGGACTTGACAGCGAGATGTTTTATAGCGTTTAAACTATTCCTTAGTTTGAGTACCAAGATTTGCCCTAAAAGGACTTGACAGCGAGATGTTTTATAGCGTTTAAACTATTCCTTAGTTTGAGTACCAAGATTTGCCCAAAAAGGACTTGACAGCGAAATGTTTTATTGCGTTTAAACTATTCCTTAGTTTGAATACCAAGATTTGCCCAAAAAGGACTTGACAGCGAGATGTTTTATAGCGTTTAAACTATTCCAAAATTTGAATACCAAGATTTGCCAAAAAAGGAATTGAAAGAGATCTTTTATAGCGTTTAAACTATTCCTTAGTTTGAATACCAAGATTTGCCCAAAACGGACTTGACAGCGAGATGTTTTATAGCGTTTTAACTATTCCTTAGTTTGAATATCAAGATTTGCCCAAAAAGGACTTGACAGCGAGATGTTTTATAGCGTTTAAACTATTCCTTAATTTGAATACCAAGATTTGCCCAAAAAGGACTTGACAGCGAGATGTTTTATAGCGTTTAAACTATTCCTTAGTTTGAATACCAAGATTTGCCCAAAAAGGACTTAACAGCGAGATGTTTTATGGCGTTTAAACTATTCCTTAGTTTGAATACCAAGATTTGCCCTAAAAGGACTTGACAGCGAGATGTTTTATAGCGTTTTAACTATTCCTTAGTTTGAGTACCAAGATTTGCCCAAAAAGGACTTGACAGCGAAATGTTTTGTTGCGTTTAAACTATTCCTTAGTTTGAATACCAAGATTTGCCCTAAAAGGACTTGACAGCGAGATGTTTTATAGCGTTTAAACTATTCCAAAATTTGAATACCAAGATTTGCCAAAAAAGGAATTGAAAGAGATGTTTTATAGCGTTTAAACTATTCCTTAGTTTGAATACCAAGATTTGCCCAAACGGACTTGACAGCGAGATGTTTTATAGCGTTTTAACTATTCCTTAGTTTGAATACCAAGATTTGCCCAAAAAGGACTTGACAGCGAGATGTTTTATAGCGCTTAAACTATTCCTTAGTTTGAATACCAAGATTTGCCCAAAAAGGACTTAACAGCGAGATGTTTTATTGCGTTTAAACTATTCCTTAGTTTGAATACCAAGATTTGCCCAAAAAAGGACTTGACAGCGAGATGTTTTATAGCGTTTAAACTATTCCTTAATTTGAATACCAAGATTTGCCCAAAAAGGACTTGACAGCGAGATGTTTTATAGCGTTTAAACTATTCGTTAGTTTGAATACCAAGATTTGCCCAAAACATTGATGTTGAGGTAAGTAAAACAATGGCATTGAATTGTTGGCATACAGTAACCCATTACGTGAGTCGATTTAGTTTAAACATATTTATTTCTCTTGTTCAATTGGCAAATATAAAAATACATTCACAATAAAATAAGAATAAGAAAAGGATTGAAACGAAATAATTAAATTCTTATATGGTTTCTCTCCTTAAAGGAAGTCGATTTAATGTTTCTTTTTTTTTTTTAAATAAGGCCGACCATGATTAAGTTATACAAGTTACTAAATATACAAACTAACGACTGCGTCACTTTTAATACAACAACCAATCGACGATCTTGGATTTGCAATCCTGTTAGGAGAACATTGATAAGTTATCATATTTTCATAGCTTTAACACCACCCTGGGCGAGTAACCTGATTCGCGTTTTTATTTGTTTCTCTAAAAACTCAAGCTGCTATACTATAATACAGCAAATGTTACTTTGCACCAATAACTGCAAGCGTATGCAAATGAAAACCACTACATTACTGTCGGGAATTCACTTGTGTATGACAGTTACCACTCTCCCCTCATTACATTTAGATTGTAATTTACTTAAATCTGCCGAAATCAACATTAAATCCAAATTGCGACGTTATATCAGCAAATTGTCATTTATACAAATAGATACAAAATAAATAAATGAAAAACTCTACATTTCTGACGGTGATTTCTTTCTTATGTCGGAAACCACAATAGTTAATTTCCTTCAGACTTTTTTGCAACTAATACGGGAAATTGGGCATAGCCTGAAGTGCATTCGTAAACTTCATTGACTTTCAGGTCACGCATTTGGATGACATCCATTGATTGACAATATGAGCCACTGTCTAAACATCAGATTCCGGATTCGTGGAATTCATCCAGTGCTTTGTGCATTTAATTCGTCTTAACCTGAATTAGACCTGTCAACAGGCTTTTTTCATTTACACATTGTTGTGTGCGTAGGTTTCACAATGGCAATACGCCCCTTCAAGTTGAACTGTTATATAATGCGCCATACATTTTACCCTTCAACACACACAAAATGCAAAATGAAACGTATACAGAAATAGAAATCCAACATCTGATGAACCGAAAAACCATTAACACAAATATTAAAGAAAAAATCCTGTATTATATTGTTTCATCCCATCCGTCGAGATATGCCAGTTCTTCCATAATGTTTGAAATGGCATCGGAATAAACATCCGTCGTTTGTTAGTGGTGGTTATAAATGTCGAAAAATAATACCAGATCAGACTTATTCTGGAAAAGTAATTTCTAACAGGATGAATATAAACATCCTAAGATGTGATCTGAACATGTTATAATTAAAATATGTCATACGGAGTTAATCATTGGAGAAGATATCATATTGGCATAGGCATCGTAATTGCAGAGAAAAGTGTGTTTTCTTTGTTAACGATGTTTTATTTACTTGTTTGCGCAGTAAACTAATGCACAAGTATTATCTTTCTTATTATCTTTATATATTTTTCATGAGGCACCAACAGTATTGCCTTTTGAATTAGTATTATCTTATTAAAGACATAGTCAACGTACATGTTTGAACTGGCATCACAGCAATGTTTCACAAATACAATAGTCACATGGATATTCTATAAAACATTTCTCCAACACAAAGCACCTCGTTAGCACCTCGTTAGCAAAGAAACCACAGTTTTGTCTGCAATGGTTTCTTGACAACGTGGTTCTTCGAGAACAGTTATTCGATTAAGTTGCTACAAACAGGTAGTAAAACAACCATATAAACGCATGCACCTAATGTTCAAATTGGAACTCAATTTCTGATAAGTTCGTTAAAATTACGCAAAACTCAATTTATTAGTGGAAAAAAAAAGTATTTAAAAAAATCATATTTTAGCAATACTATTATTGTTGTTACAGGACAATATTCATGTTATTCCTTGGACCGGTACTCATAAGCTTGTCTATAAACAGATCAAATATGAGTGTATGTGCTAGACGTATATTTTTTACTATTCGTCAGTTATACAGTGTATGCGGGGGGCGATTTAAGGTTCTTATTAATTAAGATATTCACGTAAAGCTACCTTTGTTGAAAACGGAGTGTAATACATGTTTTATTTTTTATTTAAGGTATTGAATGTACAATTAGTACACGTTTACATCAACATCCATTGAATATACATTTCAATTCTCGTTTGCAGATTTGTGTTTACATTTTACAACTACAAATTGTAAAAAACAATCAATTTGAACATGTGAACTATCTTCTAACTATTGTATTTAACGGAACTGTAACTGTGATCGGATAATAAAATCAATACTTGTGAACTGACGTTGTAAATATTGATATAAAATCTGTCTACGTTGTAATCATATAAAATCCGCCTCCGTAAGCGTAAGCCTTTCTGTCCAGGACTAATTTTTGCTAATACACATTGGATCATGCGTTTCATTACATTCATTAAATCGTATTAAGAAAAACCGATAAGTTGTTTACATATATACTGGCGGCAGAAATATTCAAGAGGTTCGAAAGACTCTATTGAACAATCACTCCCACATATCTCATTATTTGCCTTTAACTACACGCTGATTTATCACTGTGTGGGTTTTTGCTAACAGCACAAATGATTGATGTTTTATGACGAATATACGACAAGATCTTAGAATTTCCAAATATTGACGAGTGCACATCCGTTATTACAAAACAGCGTGTTTTTATTGTTCCATTGTAGTGTAGCCCAAATTTAGATATATATAAGATATTAAAAATTGTACATTAACTTAACAATCCAAAAGAAAACACAACTTACAAAGGTCCGAATAACTAACAGTATGGCAGTTCAATTTTGAGACGATTCAAGATGTGTTACGTGCTTCGTTTCAGGAATTTACAAACACCGTATACAGATACAACATATACATATGTGGCGTTTCGTGATAAAACCGGTCTTAATGCATGTGCGTAAAGTGTCGTCCGGATTAGTCTGTGCAGTCCGCACAGGCTAATCCGGGACGGCACTTTCCGCTTTTATGGTATTTTCTGTTCATGGACGTCTCTTTTAAACATAAATCCACTGTAGGCGGAAAGTGCCGTCCTGGATTAGCCTGTGCGGACTGCAAATAATGTACGATGCTATAATGCCAAATCTTAGCACAATGTAACCTACTACTCTAACAGATGAAAGTATTACAATTATTTCATTGTTTTAAGATTACTATTTATTTTTGCATTGAAGATCATACACATTTTCATTTTAACATTACATTACTATTTTACTAACCTTATCGTATTTAAGTGTTGTTGGTTTTTTATAATGTTTCGTCTCTCATAACACTATTATGAGTGGTTTTGCACATATATGTCATGTTTTATATTGTTATAGTCATGTTCTATGTACAAAAGTGAGACGTTAATAAACTATTCTGTCTGTCTGTCTGTACACTCTTTCACTGGAAATTTTTATACATATCATCCAAGATTGTTTTCGTGCGTAGTTTTGTTTACAATTTATTAACTTATTATGTAAATCCAACTCCGTTAGCATCGGAGAAACATTCTTATGGTGTGACAATTTGCCCGTTCATATTGTTGCGGGTCAGGCTGGCGGTGGCTCCTGTGAGGTTCAGTGTTCGTTATTCTGGGATGTTACCGAGGTTGCTGCTGATGCTACTGGTGTATCTTCTAGCAATGCTGCTGCTGCTGTTCCCAGTAATGCCGCCGTCGCTCCTTATACTGTAGCTGTTGGCACAGCTGCTCTGATGATGATCTGGCTGCCAACGCTGCTGCTGCTAGTGCCTTTGTTGCTGCTGCTGATGATGATGTTGTTTCTACAATGCTACTGCTGGTGCCTTTGCTGCTGCCACTGCTACGGCTAGTGCTTTTGCTGCTGATAATGATGACTTTGCTGCTAACACTTCTAGTGTTGATGCTGGTTATTATGTTTGTGTCGCTATTGTTGTTGTTACTTTGCTGTTAAATTGATGTTGTGAATGGTTGCGAGCGATTGCTGTTGTTAATGACTCCAACTTATAGGGTTAAAATAAAGAAGAGTCAGAATATAACGTTCTACAAGTTTGTTTGGGCCTTAGTAGAGTATGTTATTCAGCAAATAATGTACGATGCTATAATGCCAAATCTTAGCACAATGTAACCTACTACTCTAACAGATGAAAGTATTACAATTGTCGAAAAGTGGTCAATTCTGCACAAAGGCTAGTATATTCTGATTAATTTGTATTTAGAAAATTATTTATCATATGCAATATATCAAATTCTTAATAGGTTAAGATATGACGCGCACCTAAGTACTGAACTTCGAAAATACCCAAGTTCTAAGTGTCAGCAAAAATGGACAAACGAGATGGAGTTTGCCTTAAGAAAATTTGTCGGAGTCCTCGCACGAACGCGTGCAGGATATTTATACTAGGAGAGAGCGCAACATGTTGCATTGTGGCATGCAACAGGTTGCGTTGCGGCATGCAACATGTTGCACTGTGGCATGCAACACGTCGCACGCCACACAGGTGCATGCAGCACTTTTTGTTGCATGACGCAGCATATTGTGGCAGCTAGGTGCGCGTCAAGTACAACGGCTGTTACTAAAGATAACACTCAGTTATGTTTATAAAACTCACTTAGACGTACAATAAAGTACATTTTAAATCTAAAACACACCTGAAATCTGGTTTTGGATACTCTACTTTGATTAAACATCTTTTCGTTATTTAGAAATGTCAACCGGAAGTAAACAAACCAGTTTCTATGTAACGACAAGATGGCTGACTAGAGAAAATCGAAAGAACGCTGTGAAAGTATTAACTCAACAAACATACACACAAATCATTTCAGACGTAAACTACCTAGCCGTTTTGTGGATAAACATACACTCTATCGAAATCAACTGACAAATGGTAAGAATTGTATCTAAGAAAAGAATCAAGCGTATGAATAAAATGGGCTTCGCAGGAAATGGTGACAAGGCATTGGATAGTTTACGTTTAATACAACAAATAGATGAATTACTGGCGAAACATATGCATTAAGTAGATCGTTTCGTTGATATATTGAGAAACGACTGCATAATCCTTGTGGTACAGCCAGTGTCTATACGAAAGTAAGTATTAACACTTCAGACTATCAAAGGACAAGTTTAAAAGGTAAGTGATTTAGTATTTACAATTAAATTTCATCCAACTCATGTTGACTCTCAACATTACCCCTCAGTTTCTATGGCTAAACTCCGATAGCCATATTACAAAACAAATGTCAATATTGATATAATTATTTGAGGGTCTATATAAACAACCAACTACAAGTTAAACTACAGTAACTTTTAAACACAATAAATCATCTAGAATGTCTTATTAAGACTTAACAAAAAATTATTAACAACTCAAAATGTTCACACCTAAATCTTCCAAACACACGTTAAAAAATAACTGCCAGGCAACAATTTACATCCATTAATTAAATGCATGAATATGCTTGCTTTTAGAGTATAAATACTTTTAGTATATTAATTCCAATAAATAAAGATTTTAAATTAAACCACTTCAAAAAACACTTACAACAATGTTTTCTTGTGCAAAGTCACAACACCTATCAAATTTATCCAAGCCGAACAATATTGACAAATTCACACATAAGATATGTGAATATGCTTGGTTCACAGCAAATAAATTTGAAATAACAATACAACATCTAAAAAATAAATAACCGTTTATGTACAATTATTTTCTAATGTTCATGTCCACAACATCAGACTAATTTATGGATCATGGTTCTATGCTATAACTTTTCAGCATGGCTTAGGCAATAGTTTCTGACAGTCTAGTGATATACATTACCAAGTTGATATTTCTTAACACTTAAAGAGACTAGTACATCGATTAGTTTAATTTGTTAAATTTGTTTCCATTATTACTGCAAGATTGTTTTACTAGATCAGTCTATCTCCTGTTATTAAAATTCTCCTTATCTTCCAGCAGTCGTGGCCTCTTCGGAATGGATTCATCAGCCCTGCCCCGCTGCCTCTTATCCGCCGCAATCCGCCCCACGGACCTCTCCATTCTGTCGATCATGGTTTACGTCTTTGACAGGGTCCGCTCCACGTCCCTCATGGCCCTGGTATTCCTGTCTATGGCATCCGAAAGTTTGGTGAATCCAGCCTCGAGTACAGATGTGATGCCGTTGATAAGCAGTGTGGCATTCACTTCAAATGGCTTGACTACTGCATTCAGTTTTCTGTAGTCCACGCAGGGTCGAACAGCACCAGATTTGTTTCTTACGAAAACTATCGGGCTGGCCCATGGTGATGTGCTTTTCTGTATGACTCCCTTTTTCAAAAGATCATCTATTGCAGATTTCTCTTCTTCGGCGAACGCGAGAGGTACGCGCCGTGGCCTTTGCTTAATCGGCTTAGCATCTCCTGTGTCTATTTGGTGTTCTGCCAGACTGGTAAGCCCTACGTCCCATTCATTCTTTGAGAACGCCTCACTAAATTTGCATAACAAAGCCGCTACGGTACGCTGTTCTTCGTCGTTCTTGTCATCAACGGACTTTTCGTATAAGTTTTTAAGATGATCGGGTACCGGTTGGTCCATGAACTCACTTAATCTTGCAGATGTTAAAACATTGCTAGTTGTGTTAATTTTCCTCAGCTTGTCGTGCTTGTGTTTTACTTCTATGCATTCTTTTTCAGCGATGACGCTGACAACCCTCTCGATCGGCTCTGCTCTCCCAACGTCAGCATCTTGCTTCAGCGTGACCTCAACATCCGTCGGGTTCAAGACTCTGACCTTGCAGGTTGACAGCTTGTTGACATCAACAAGCGTCGAGGCCATGACCAGCTGGTACTTGTCTTTGAAGGTATCACTAGGCTCTACTACATAATCTGCTGTCTCTAAATTATCATCAGACTCTTCTCTTTCTACGTAGACGTCCACTAGTGCTTCTGTTAACCCTGGGATCTTTACATCATCAGCCACTGTCACTCTCCGGGAGCACTTCTCTCTACCAATCTGGAAAATGGGGATCTGTTTGCCATCCAACAAAATCTTGTTTTCACTTAACATGATGTCAGCTGGTCCTTGACCGCTGCCCATCAATACATCGTATCCGAGCAAAGCCTCGTCCTCGATATCGGCTACGATAACCTCCTTAATAAATTTGTGTGGCCCCAATGACAATTCAAATTCACCTTTTCCGACCTCAGGTACATGCGCTCCCCCTGCACCTACTAAACATGCAGACCTTACTAACTTAGGTTGCATTTTACTAGGTATTTTTTATCATATGCTCTCCTGGAGATGACAGTTCGGGATGCCCCAGTATCAGCTGTAAAAACCAATGGCATTCCATTTACAGCCCCATGGATGTATACACCATCTGCAAGAGATCGTTTTACTTTTCGCAAAGACTCTGCTAAAGAACACTGGTCATTTGCTGTCTCCACATTCTGGCCGCCTTCTATATGTACCTGGACCTCCCTTTGGCCGCAAGGGCTGGTCCCCTGTAGTTTAAAGGTTTCTCATCACTTGCTTGTTTTGGACTAGCTTCTTGTTCTATTTTGTTGTTTTCCTTCTTCTCTGGACATTCGCGTGCGAAATGCCCGAGTTTATGACAACTGAAACATTCGACATCTGTCTTCTTCTTTAACTGACGACTTTCGCCGTATGTTGCTTGTTTATTCTCTAACTTGTCAAGGCGTTTCAATATTTCAGTCAAGAGCTTAGATTGATCACCTGGCTTATTTGCATTTCTGGTGTATCTGTTGTCATTTTTATTATCTCCGCCGTTTGGTTTGCTTTGTGTTCCAGGTAGTCCTCTGGTGTTTGAACGTCGCTCGAAGTTCTCATCTTCTCGTACGGTCCGAACAAACTTTCTACGACGTTCTAGGTCTTGCGATTTGCGAACTTCGTTGAACGTGACTGCATAGTACACCGCTTCATCAAGAGTTGTTGGTTCTTTGTGGAACTCGATTTCAAACCGTACTTCCTCATCACGCAGACCGTCCAAGAATCTTCGCACCAGGTCTTCATCTCTGGTCTTCTTGTCTCTATGCGAATGTGCCTTGTCGTATAACTCTCTCAAGTTTGCGGCATAATCTTCTACTGATTCGCCTTGTCGTTGGTACCGGTGCGCAAACTTTGAAGCATACGATTTAGCTGTTTCGATGACCCTAAATCGACTGTTCAACTCGCGTACCAAAGCATGGTAATCATTCAACGTATCTGGGGGAAGTTGTGTGAATACGAATTGTGCTGCTTGACCTTCCAACCGAGGTAATATCTGGTCAATCCTCGTGTCCTCGTCCCATCCATAGCGCATAGCTATTGCGTCTAATCTAGAGATCCAGACTTGCCAATCTTCCTTTCCTGTAAAGGGAGATATCTTAACTTGGTCCGAATTTGACATTCTGTACCCACGTCTGCGATACTGGTCTGAAGTCAGCTGCGCTTGGTGATAGCGGCCATCTTGTGTATGTCCTTGGTCAAATTGGTTGTGACTGCTATTATTATGGGGCATCCACTGATTCTGATTCCGGTCTCTGAATGACCCCTCTGACCTTCCATAGAAAGGCGGTGCCATTGCCGACAGGTTAGAGTTGTGCTCCTTACTGGCATCACCTGCACTGCACTGATTTTGATTAACAGAATGGCTTTCAGGAGGCTGCACGTTCTGTTGGTGGTCTACTGGTTGGACTTGTGTGCGTTCATTTTCTTTCATGCACTGCAGTTCTTTTACTAAGTCTTTAAGTATAAGTGTCAAGTTGTCTAATTTATCAGTGGTGGCTTGGTTTGATTTGTGCATTTCTTCTCTTGTCAAGAGTCGGTCATCGTCTCTTGATGCTTGCGATACGGTGTCGAACTCCGACTCAGTATGACAAAGTGATGTGTTCTTACTGTTGAGCTGAGTCTCCGCTTCACTGTACCTCCTCTCCGCAACAGTTTTGAACATAACTTCGTGGTCACTATCATCCTCCATGGTTATTCTCCGGACAGGGTCCGTATCACTGGATCTGTTGAAGTAGTAGCAGATCCCACTTCTGACACCAAAAGATGTTGCGGGTCAGGCTGGCTGGCTTTCGCGGTGACTCCTGTGAGGTTCAGTGTTGGTTATTCTGGGATGTTACCGAGGTTGCTGCTGATGCTACTGGTGTATCTTCTAGCAATGCTGCTGCTGCTGTTCCCAGTAATGCCGCCGTCGCTCCTTATACTGTAGCTGTTGGCACAGCTGCTCTGATGATGATCTGGCTGCTAACGCTGCTGCTGCTAGTGCCTTTGTTGCTGCTGCTGATGATGATGTTGTTTCTACAATGCTACTGCTGGTGCCTTTGCTGCTGCCACTGCTACGGCTAGTGCTTTTGCTGCTGATAATGATGACTTTGCTGCTAACACTTCTAGTGTTGATGCTGGTTATTATGTTTGTGTCGCTATTGTTGTTGTTACTTTGCTGATAAACTGATGTTGTGAATGGTTGCGAGCGATTGCTGTTGTTAATGACTCCATCTTATAGGGTTAAAATAAAGAAGAGTCAGAATATAACGTTCTACAAGTTTATTTGGGCCTTAGTAGAGTATGTTATTCAGCAAATAATGTACGATGCTATAATGCCAAATCTTAGCACAATGTAACCTACTACTCTAACAGATGAAAGTATTACAATTGTCGAAAAGTGGTCAATTCTGCACAAAGGCTAGTATATTCTGATTAATTTGTATTTAGAAAATTATTTATCATATGCAATATATCAAATTCTTAATAGGTTAAGATATGACGCGCACCTAAGTACTGAACTTCGAAAATACCCAAGTTCTAAGTGTCAGCAAAAATGGACAAACGAGATGGAGTTTGCCTTAAGAAAATTTGTCGGAGTCCTCGCACGAACGCGTGCAGGCTATTTATACTAGGAGAGAGCGCAACATGTTGCATTGTGGCATGCAACAGGTTGCGTTGCGGCATGCAACATGTTGCACTGTGGCATGCAACACGTCGCACGCCACACAGGTGCATGCAGCACTTTTTGTTGCATGACGCAGCATATTGTGGCAGCTAGGTGCGCGTCAAGTACAACGGCTGTTACTAAAGATAACACTCAGTTATGTTTATAAAACTCACTTAGACGTACAATAAAGTACATTTTAAATCTAAAACACACCTGAAATCTGGTTTTGGATACTCTACTTTGATTAAACATCTTTTCGTTATTTAGAAATGTCAACCGGAAGTAAACAAACCAGTTTCTATGTAACGACAAGATGGCTGACTAGAGAAAATCGAAAGAACGCTGTGAAAGTATTAACTCAACAAACATACACACAAATCATTTCAGACGTAAACTACCTAGCCGTTTTGTGGATAAACATACACTCTATCGAAATCAACTGACAAATGGTAAGAATTGTATCTAAGAAAAGAATCAAGCGTATGAATAAAATGGGCTTCGCAGGAAATGGTGACAAGGCATTGGATAGTTTACGTTTAATACAACAAATAGATGAATTACTGGCGAAACATATGCATTAAGTAGATCGTTTCGTTGATATATTGAGAAACGACTGCATAATCCTTGTGGTACAGCCAGTGTCTATACGAAAGTAAGTATTAACACTTCAGACTATCAAAGGACAAGTTTAAAAGGTAAGTGATTTAGTATTTACAATTAAATTTCATCCAACTCATGTTGACTCTCAACAATATTTCCTATAGTTGACCAATCATCGAGTGTGCTTAAGAGTAAGCATTTTATAGAGATGGCATATGTTTAGGATACGTCAGATAAACTGCAACCAGTGTATGTTACCCCTGAGTAGATTCCTCAGTGTGGTTACTCGGATGTGTGGGTAGTATAAAAGCGTGAGCGTTTGTGAATATAGTCAGTTCTGTCTTTAACAGAGTATACACCGTCAAAAAAGAAACGTTATTAATGTATAGACATT
The DNA here is from genome assembly GCA_027627225.1 of Congeria kusceri. Lineage (NCBI taxonomy): Eukaryota > Metazoa > Mollusca > Bivalvia > Myida > Dreissenidae > Congeria > Congeria kusceri. The sequence goes on from CM051024.1 coordinate 22,653,751, forward strand.
GTAGATATGAAACTGGAAATCCCGTTCTTGCGACTGGGCTAGCAAGATTCCTACCCATAAAAAAGCATGAGTCCCTTGTTAACAATAATATAAACAGAAGCAAATCTCCGTATCAAGCTTCAAGGTTTGAACTGACTGAACCGCATGATTGATGCTCGACAAATAATTGCTTGGTTAGTCTACAGTGTCGCCTGAGGTATTGATTATACCAATGAGGCGTGTCGTGGGAGAACCGGGCTTAATGCATGTGCGTAAAGTGTCGTCCCGGATTAGCCTGTGCAGTCCGCACAGGCTTATCCAGGATGGCACTTTCCGCTAACAGTGAATTTATGTTTAGAAGAGACTTCCTTGAAACAGAAAATACCATAAAAGCGAAAAGTGTCGTCCTGGATTAGCATGTGCATTTTAGCAATACACATTTTTATAATCACAAAACAAGGTAGCTTGAGAAAATTGCTGTATTTTGTTTCACATCATAAATTGTTAATGCTTCCAATCCGAAGCTCGGGTTAAACGTAAAAAAACAACATCACGTCGTCCTTTATTTTAGGCAAGTAACCAATTAACACTACAACACAGAGGGATACACAAGTAACAAACACAAAACACAAATATGGATAAAACTGGGGTCAACAAAACTGTAAGCTGTTCGATCTGCAAATGTTATATGGCGAATCATTTATGATAGCACATACAACAATATCTTTATAATAAACCATCGGTTGTTTTATAATGTGTAGATCATTCAGGACAGCTTTCTTGCAAATGTAAATTGCGTCAGCCCGCCTTGTAAAGGAAGGATTAACAGAAAAACCCGGCCAATAAAAACTTAAAACGGGCATTCTTGGAATGTGATGTGGGGTCACTGGTAACTTCATAGACAACAATAGTGACCCGACAACAAAACTGATTTAAAGCAGACTTCCGGAGTGTCGACAATTATATTAATGTCCTCATGGCAACAGGATAAAATAACTGCGCGAAAAAGCGTCTACATGCCCAGACGAAATGATTAACATGGCGCAATATTTGAAAATATACCCACGTATGACGTTTCTAGCCAATATCATTCGGTTATTTTAGGACACAACATCTGATTAAATATTTTAGCATTTACGAGTCTCAATTCTATGAAGTTCAGATATCCCAGTATCCTTTTTTTCACAATGGTATTAAAGATGGCGTACCAATGTAATAAATGCCATACTCAACCACTGATAGATTGAGGGAGCCAGTTACATTCAACCATGATTTGGAACCTATGAAGCACTGGCAGCACATTTGTTGGCCATAAGTCGGACACCGAAAGAACGTATGGTGAATAGTCTCCATCTCTTTCAACCTTATTTATTTTAATGACGAATAAGAACCAAATATTTATATTGTGTGCCTCTAAATGTTGTCCTTACGTTGCAATAATTCCCATAGCTACTTTATGCGTATATGTATTAATGTGGCCATGTCGAAGGAATAGTGATACCGTTTATACGCAGGACTAAACTGTATTGTTTCCCATAATTTAAAAATCCAAAGCATATGTTAACAGTTCAGCACACTAGCTTCGTGTAATGAGATCCATGTATGAAACTGTTTGCAGTAAAACAGATATTCTAACATGATACTCGCTAATTTTTCTATATTCTGATGCGTGGCTAACACCCTCGTGGTTTAATTCCTACGTATCAAAACTACAAATCGTTGTTTATTGGCCGATAGACTACGATAAATCGAAAATTATATCTTAAATTAATAGTACATACACACATTCAAAACAAACAATGTGATCAGAAATGTGCATCTAGTACATCAACTGTATTACAGTTAAATACTACGACAATGGTATCTTATGAAGTCAGTATTATTTTGCATTAAGAAACGTTTTAAGTATTACTACACCATTTATTTTTCATTAGTTATTCTTCTTTCTCAAAGAACTCAATTAGCTATTGTGTTATACAATTCCTGTCTTAATATAACGGCAAGGATGTAAAGGCAGATGTTGATATGGCTCCTTTTGAAGAGGAACTTATTTCTGGCTGCAAATGTTGAAAGGATATGGAACAAAATAAGCAGTGACATTAAATCTTAGAAAAAAAACGCGGGAAATGATCAAATGTTTGATGACGTCACAGTTGGGAAAACAATTGGTTCCCGCCCCGACCTTTCTGTGTTATATTTAGGCCGGAAAACAGATAAAAGGAAATAATGCGAAAAAACCTATTTTGTGGAAATATAGAGGATAATTTGCAACATATCTGGTCAGAATATGTTATATTATTTACTTAAGTAGGTATATACACACAAAAAAGTATCTGTCGGATTCTTTTATTGCTGCAAGTTTACGTCGCAACCGGTTTTCGCGAGAAACAACAACAACAACGATGACGAAAAATTTTGGGTTCCATAGTTATACTGATACGTATAACGCCCGTATTATTACTAGAAACATTATGAAGACAGAGTAGATTTACCATTATTATGCATTAAAATTAAAAGAGTCTTGTTTGTATGATTGTGTTTCTAAAATATTAAATACCTTTAAAATTTCAAAATACACTCAAAGTGTATTCCTCAGTCTTATTCCACAAAAACACCTGCAATTTGAATACAGTGTTTCGTGCATTTATGTCATTCGTTTGCAGCGGCGCCAAGTAAACAACACCTCGTTAGCAAAGAAACCACAGTTTTGTCTGCAATTATGGCTCCCATTGCTGTGTTATGTCTTCTCTAATGATTAATGTCATATGACATCTTATTAATAACGGTTTATATCTCATCTTGGGATGTGTATAATCAGCAGTGGCATGCGGAAATGAACCAATCTAATAAAGGCAGATTTTATTACTCGTTTAAAACCACACTCGAATTTGAGAATTACCTTAAAATACTACCTAAGTCTAAGTATTTACCTATTTTTAAGCTCCGCACAGCTAACCACCATTTTCCAATAGAAACTGGTAGATGGAATGGCACACAAGAAAGAAACAGACTTTGTACTTTTTGTAATGAAAATTACATTGGCAATGAAGAACATTATCTATTAAAATGCACCCATTTTACTACAAACAGACATGAAATCAGTGAAATCTCGAGACATATTTGCAGAGACAATAAATTTAAGTACATAATGTCTTTAGAAAAGTACGATACACTTCATAAACTAAGTAAATTTGCAATTACTTTGTTAAAAAGTGTCAGATAATGTGTTATACTATTTGTGTCTTACTATTTATACATTTATATTTACTTCTTTACGCTGATTTTTAATTGTGAAAGTGCCCCCTTTAATGCAAATATAACTTTCAAGTACGCTTGCAAAACATATGTTTGTTAACCGTGAAGTACTTGTTCCTCCAACTATTGTATAACCAAATGTATATTGTTCCTCTTACTGCATACTTGTATGCCTGAGATGTAAATAAAGTTCTGCTCTGTTCTGTTCTGTTCTGTTCCGGTTAGAATTGTTTTTAAAGAATGAGTCTGTCTATAACGTTGTAGACGTGTTATAAACATTACTGACAAATGACAGATTCAGGATGAAATTAAAGTGTTTAGTACATTCATCCAGCGCTTTGTGTATTTATTCGTCTTATCATTTGTTTGAATTATCAACAGGTTCATTTCATTGACAAATTGTTTTGTGTAGATTTTAGAAATGCAACACGCCAGTTAAAGTTAACTATGAATTAAACTTCAATTTTGTTCAGAACTGTTTAAATAGAACATAGAAAATCTTACAAGGACGAACTTAACAATATTGCGGCTAGAAATATAACGAGGACATAGTAAATTTACAGTATTTAGTTTATCTTTTGTGGAAAATGAATGACTTACAAAGTACACGATATATAGATATTTAAATAACGCAAACCACTATAAATGTCTTGAAAAAGGTCTTAGAACACAAATGAAACTGGATAGAACACTATTATCTATGCATACATATTGACCATAAACACACAAAACATGCAAATTGAAAAATATACAATAATAAAAATCAAACATCCGATTAACCGAAAAAGCATTCAACATTTTATTCAACACAAATGTTATAATTATTAATAAGGCATACCAGTTCTCACACAATGTTTATCGCCTTTGCATATCCTCCGTCGAGGCATACCAGTTCTCACACAATGTTTATCGCATTTGCATATCCTCCTTCGAGGCATACCAGTTCTCACACAATGTCTGAAATGTCATCGGACTAAACGTCTGTTAGTTGCTAGTTATTTTTATATAACGTCGAAAAATAAGGCCAGACCAGACGTTTCCTGGAAAAGTGATTTTTAACTGGATATAAACATCCCAAGATGTGATCTGAACATTTATTAATAACAAGATGTCAGATGACGTTTATCATTCGAGAAGACATAATACAGACATAGACACCGTAATTGCACCTAAACCGTGTGGTTTCTTTGCTAACGCTGTGTTGTTTACTTGCTTGCGCCGTAAACGAATGTCTTCAATGCATGGGACATAGCAATCACATAATTATTATAAATGTTTTGCAATTCTATCGCCGGTTAAACCAGCTTGAGAGTTTCCAGTTAAATAAAATTACGACGTACAGTATTTATATATTACACTCTTCACAGATGTAAATAAGCATCGACACATGCATTTACTATTTGTATATGTACAGTGTGATATACTCTCTTCAACAAGTCATGTTTGTCATGAGCACAAGTAAACGCCAGTTGCCAACAATTAAATTAGAAAACAACAAACAATGGCGAGAGCGCGTTCATATGGCAGTGCCATTTATGGACAATTATTGGATTTGGATTGTAATCGATGTGGGCATTACTAAAAGGGGGGTAATCTACGCATACGAAGGTTAATCAATTAGAAACCTAGTGTTTAAATGATAGAACAGAACAGAACAAGACTTTTATTTTCACCCAAGTATATAACATATACAATTAGGGCAATATAACAAAGCAAAATTGTTAGTAAATTAGTAACTTCCGATAATTTTTACGTTAACACAATTGTGTAGATGATATACGGGGGGTATTTAAATAATAAGATACATAATCGGAACATATGATAATAATAATAATAATAATAATAATAATAATAATAATAATAATAATAGCAATAATGTGAGATCTATAATCAAAATCAAAATACCAAAAACTTGATAAAATTATCAAAATCACAATCATTATCATATCATATTCAAAATGATCATACTAATCATAATAATCATAATAATGATAATCGTCATAGTTATCATAATCATCATAATAGTGGCATTTAAGAAACAAATAATAGTACAGTTCTATAAGAGCATTTTAATACTAGCACTGGTAAAAATAATTAGTGGTTTGTGATCATAGTTGTGCGGTGACGTATTTTCGTTTGCACGCGGCGTTTCGGATTGAGAAATTGAAACGACTACGCGTTTTAAAAGGTTTACATTTTGCGTCAGAAATTTAATTCATTATCAATACTTAAAAGACATGTTGTTGCGAAAGACTGTGTGCGTTAGCGTTTATGGTGCTGGAGCTAGCTTTGTAACGGTTTCAGTCAACAGCAGTTATTTTTGTCATGATTTACGCTTGAGACTCCTTGAGTGCACCTGCACGCGAGGTCGATGTTGAACACAAAGGCAAGATGGAGGACCTATTGTGTGTGGTAATTAATCAGCTTTGCATTGCAGGATTACAATGGAGAATGCCGTTATCTGAGGGGTTAACATTAAATGACTGATGGGGCAAAAGCAAATTATAATTTGTGTGCTGGATAAGTTTAAAGGGAAGTAACAAAAGTATAATTATTAATTTATGTACTAGAACTGCTAGATTAATTAGGATAAAGAAACAGGATTGTAGGTATAAATATAGGTATCAGTTGTACTCATTTAGAATGCAACAATTGTTTCCATTGCCTTAATTGAAATATAATATCAATATAGCAGGCAAAAATATTTAAAATGTTAACACTTGTACTTGAGTGGTACCATTTTGAACTACTCTTATATAATGCTGCAATTATTTCTGTTATATGAGTATAAGTATATAGCAATCTTACGTTAATATTGACATATAATTATGCAGTTATCATTTGGTACAAATACAGAATGAAGTTATTATTTACATTGCACAGTTTATATTTACATGCATATATTTCTAATTAAAGTAAATAATGTGATTAGTATATACATGCACAAATATATACATTTGTGACCAGACAAATATTTTGATATATTGATTACACAAGTGTAAACGGTCACTTATATTGAGATAATATGTAAATATGTTATGCTGTTAACAATAAAAATACATTGAAATAAAGGCAGTATTGTTACAAATTACAATATTAGAGTTGGTGTATTAGCTGGTGGCATTGGTAAAAACAGGTAGTTAAATAGATAACTTGCTATCGCTTAAACTTACTGAATATGTAGCGAATAAATTTGCTTGTATTCTTTAATAGTTGTAAGGAATTAGATGTTAGGATTTTAATAAGAGTAGCATCGTAAAGATCATGTCCTAAGAATTGTTCTCTTTCAGATTTAAAGAAATCACAGTTTAGTAGATAGTGATGTTCGGAGCCAACTTGACCAGAGTTACAAAGTCTGCATATTCTTTCCTCAAATGGGGTTCCATCGTATCGACCGGTTTCAACTGGTAACCAGTGATTTGCAGTTCTAAATTTAAAGAGGTATGTATATTCAGTTTTTGTAAGTTTTATAAAGTAGTCTTCAAAGGATGGAGTTTGTTTGAAACTGGTATATATTTGTCCCTTATGTGTTTGCTGTAGTTGATTGTGCCATTGGGTTTTGAATTGGGTTAATAATTTGGCTTTGACTATGCGGCAAATATTATTTTGGGTTGTTAGGAATTGGTTATCCCATAAGTTACCTAAGTTTACTGAGGTGAGGATTTCTTTAATTTTGTTGGCCCATTTAAAATTTGAGATTGGCAAGTTCATCATGTATTTATAGATTTGGATAGATAATTTCTGATCTTTGCCTATTAAGATTCTATTCCAAAAAGAGATCATGCGACTTTTGATGTTAATTGCTATAGGGTATCTGCCAAGTTCACCATATAAAAAAGCCATTGGGGTTGATTTCCGAGCATTCGTAATTTTTCTAAGAAAGTTATTATGGACTTTCTCCAAGATATCTACATTTTCAAAACCAAAAATGTCTGAGCCATAGATTAAAATTGGTAAAACAGTGTGGTCGAAAAGTTTAAGAATTAAATCAATAGGTAGCTCTGCATTATTTGCTCTAGTATATAGAAGGTGCATTGCTTTTGTTGCTTGCTCGGCTAAGTGTTTCCGTGCATTGAGGAAAGAACCATTGCTGGAAAGGGTAATGCCTAGGTAGTGGTAACGGTCAGTGATTTTTACAGGGTTGTCACCTACTGTGAAATGGAAGTTTTGTAGTTGTCTTGCACCAAATATTACAATTTTTGTTTTGCTAAGGTTTATTTTTAAATGCCAGTTATCACAGTATTTATGGAAGGTATTTAAACTATTTTGGAAGTCTATTTTTGAATCAGATAAAATCACAGTGTCATCAGCATAAAGTAGAATAAGTAGTTTTAGCCAAAGAGACAAATCCAGGGGATTTTCTAGTTCTATGCCAGTTGAGCCATTGAGGTGCATATGTGTTTGAAGGTCATTTAAGAAGATGGAAAAAAGAATTGGAGATAGATTTTCGCCTTGTCTAACGCCAATTTCTGATACGAAGGGTTCTGAAATATTGCCGTTAATAGAGATACTAGATTTGATATTGTTGTACATGTTTTGAATTAAATGTAAAAACTTGCCATTTATATTTTGTTTAATAAGTTTGTGCCATAGGCCAATTCGCCAAACCTTGTCGAATGCTTGTGAAAAATCAATGAAGGCGCAGAATAGTTTTTGTTTTCTTTTTTTCAGTATTTTGATCAATGAATGTAATGTAAAAATATGGTCAGAGCAAGAGTAGCCTTTCCTAAAGCCAGCTTGATTTTCATCTAAAATATTATTTTCATTAAGGAAGTTGTTTAATCTTTCATTGAGTATGGAAGTAAATAAGTATGACCATTTAATGATTTTTTTCTTAAATTTACACATGAGTTGTTTGTTTGTACTCATCATTCTCACAGTTTCAAACTATATCCTATTTTTTAAGAAATGTATCGAAACGTCTTTGCTTCCTGTGTACTCGAGAAGCCACGGTGACACGAAAACGCAACATCTTTAGTTAAGGGACATTGACAAATACTGTATTAAATACGCTTCTTAAATTTAAATTAATAAAAAGGTAAGTATTCGAATACCTAAATAGTATTCGAATAATTTTTGTTATTCAAATATTCCTTGCCATCCATAATAATTATTATAACACTGTTTTGCAGAACTATCGCATAAAGGATAGCTTGAGAGATTCCAGTGAAGTAAAATTACGACGTACCGTATTTATCTATTGACACTATTCACATATGAATATATTCGGTTAATGCATACGATACTTGAAAATATTCAATTCGTATGCGAACGACACACGTGTCACGGAAATGGTGAAATATTGTATACCGCTACGTTACATGTTACGTCATTACAATGGAGAACGGCACCCTGAATGCTTCACAATCTGTATTCTGTTTTAATGACTCTAATAATTATATATCTACGCGTAGCCATTTATTATTAGGGTTTCCCCGTATGTGAAATCACATATTTGGCATATGCACAAGTATAAAATTTCTTATTATCTTCATAAATTTTTCATGCGGCACCATCATTATTGACTTTGGAATTAGTATTATCTTATTAAAGGCACTGTGTCATCGAAAAGGGCCTCAAGGGGGCAATTTCTTCAAAACATTTAGATATTAATACTGGTATATAATAACGGTTAAAACAGGTATATATATAGAGAATAACAGGTTACTGCCTGGTCCTGTGTAATATATCAGGTGAGGCTTAGAATAATCTAACGGCGAGGCTTGCCAATCCGTTATTTTATTCGTGCCGAAACTGATATATTTCAAAAGACCAGGCAGTAACCTGTTTTTCTATTTATCATATTACATTTTTCGTAAAATATTACCAAACAAGCTGATTTTTATATATTTAAAAACTAAGGGCGGCGCTGATTTTGCTGAGCCGACTCTTACACGTTCACGTACATGTAGTTATGCATTTCTAAAAGTTGACTGAATAATACCTTATTATTAACATTTTATAATGATAAGTGAACTTTTGTCACTACGAATACATGATTACACGCATGCTCATTCGTAAAATACTGAAAATGCGAACTGAACTGGATTGCAACGATCAATTTCATCGGAGAACACACAACGCCGAATTATTTGGAGACGTCATTTTGGAGTTGTGTATTGAAATTGACATTTCTAAGATCGTGTCAATATTGACAGTATTTGACTATAAGGTGTTCAATTTTTGGTAATATCGATTTTGGTTCAACATAAACTGATGCTGTGTAGTGACTCTTAGTGCATTTATTATGAATGTATTGAAATAAATGTGTATGGATGATTTATTGTGTTCCATAGATGACGTCATATCACTACCAAAGTGCGGGTTTATGTGAATATTTAAAAAAAAATAACGTTTTTGTGATTTATGACGATTAAAAATAATAAACTACATACGTTCTTGGTATCAAATTGTTTGTTTTGTTGAATCTGATTCATTTTTACTGAAACTGTTGACTTTATAGTTGATTCCGAATAATATGACGTACCTCTAGACATTGACTGATATAAACGCTAGTGACCTGATGTAAAAAAAAAATATATCCGACACCTTTGTATCAGGCCTATATCAGCATAGTGGTATGATAAAATGAGAAAAGAGTGTACGCATTCTGAGATAGAAATCTATTTACAATATGGGTTGTGTTTGTTTGGCCCTTTTCCTGTTTACATTTTGATGTCAGAATTGTGAGACTTTGTATAACCATAGTTCACACACGACTCCTTACCAAGCATGATAGCGCAGTTGGTTAAAGCGCTGTCTACTATCATTTCTTCCTATGGCTCCTAAATCGTGAGTTCGATGCCCGATACTTCAATTTTTTCCAATCTGTTTTGTTAATTTGTTTTTATCAAATACTTTATTGTGTATTATATTATTGTATATTTATGTTACGCAAATGTCTCCTTAAAGTGCTTTTCTATCAAATAATATAATTTATAGTGCAATAGGAAGCTAATTTTTCGTTGATATAGTCCCTTTAAAAACATAGGCAACGTTCATGTTTGAACTGGCATCACAGCAATGTTTTACAAATACAATAGTCACATGGATATTATATAAAACATTTCTCTTACACAAAGTAAATCAACTGTATTACAGTTAAATACTACGACAATGGTATCTTATGAAGTCAGTATTATTTTACATTAAGACACGTTTTAATTATTACTACACCATTTATTTTTCATTCGTTAATATTCCTCTTTCTCAAAGAACTCAATTAGCTATTGTGTTATACAAATCCTGTCTTAACATAACGGCATGGATGTAAAGGCAGATGTTGATATGGCTACTTTTGAAGAGGAACTTATTTCTGGCTGCAAATGTTGAAAGGATATGGAACAGAATAAGCAGTGACATTAAATATTTAATCGATCATACTGATCGAAAGAGTAATTTGCCAATAAAATACCCAACCGTTCATGTACAACTGAACGGGGCTGTCTCAGTATTGGGTTGGTTGGTGATTCTGACGTTTGAATATACAGCTACTGTCAACATTTCATGAGTGGCATATTGCATGTGAATGCCTGTTTGCAATGTAGAGCATGTGCTTTTAAAGCCTGTTTGTAATGTTATGCATTTGTTTGTTTTGAAAGTAGCGCTTGTTATACTAAGCAAACAATACTTGTATTGTATTATGCATTTGATACTAGTATTCGTCGTAAAACAAGTCGTTTACTGACCATTCTAAAGTTTATTAAATGTGACATTAATCGTAGACAAGGCCGGCCTGACTCATTTTTATAATAGTGGTTACAAGTAAGTAATGCGACACTTGCGCAAGTAAATAATGCGACACTTAAAAAAATACTTCTATATAGGGTATATTTTCAGTCTTATAGATAGTGTATGTTTTCAGTCTTAATCAGTTCATTGCAATATATTTGATTACTTGAATATCATGGTTTACGTTTATCCTTTTCTATGAATATTGATTGATGAAGTCTCAATTGCGACATTACATCAGTACACTCTCATTTACACAAATAGATGCAAGCCGACGAACATGAATGAAAAACACTACATTACTATCAGTTGTTCTCTTCTCTTATGTCGGAAACCACATTTCTTCATTTTCTTCAGACTTTTTACCACGGATACGGGAAATAATGCTTTGCATGAAATGCATTCGTTAACTCCGTTGACTTTCAGGTCACGAATTTAGATGACACAGATGATTGACAAAATTAGCAGCTGTCTAAACATCAGATTCCGGACGGCGTTCGTGGAATTAGAGTGTAACGTACATTCATCCAGTGTAACGTACATTCATCCAGTGTAACGTACATTCATCCAGTGTAACGTACATTCATCCAGTGTAACGTACATTCATCCAGTGTAACGTACATTCATTCAGTGTAACGTACATTCATCCAGTGTTACGTACATTCATCCATACATTCATCCAGTGTAACGTACATTCATCCAGTGCTTTGTGTATTTAAGGAGCTTAGTATTCGTCTTAGCATATCAACAGGTTCTTTTTATTGACACATTGTTGTGTGCGTAGATTTTAGAGATGCAATACGCCAGTTAAAGTTAAATATAATGTAAACTTCTATTTTGTTTTAGAAATGCTCTAATAAATTCTCCCTTAACATATGACGAAAACTGACAAAGACGAACTTAAGAATAATATGAATTAAGGCACTGTCTAAGTCGGGAAAACCAAACAGAAATAGCCTATACTCGCATAATAAATGTAAAATGTGTAAAGATTCTTTTGTTTTACTGCAGCACCTGTAAGGTTATCATTTGAAATTTGATTAATTTAGAACAACGCAAGCTGATCAATGCATTTATTTTATTAAACAGTTACAAAATGATCAAGAGTAGATTTTGATAACAAATGGTTTTTCTTCATTTTTTAAAGACCATTCACTCCATGTAATTGATACATTTAGATATAATTACCTTTATAATCATGGTATATATATGGAATATTACATGACTGTAGTGTTCCGGTGGCTTGTATCGCTCGAGATGATTGTGTAATGTTGTACAACATGAACCCGCGTTTTTCTTCCGCGTATAGATAACACATTATATAATGTGTAAAATACAACATATTGATATGATATTAAAACTGTTTTATTTCTTCCTTACAAATGTTGTATTTTCTCCTTATGTAAATTGACATTTTAATGTCATATAGATATAAGACAAACTTGTAGGAAACATAATTAAAACTGTGTTTCCATGTTATTATGGTGGAATCCACCATTTGATAAAATGTTTCTGTTGCACATATTATAACAAATAAAACAATTGAGTATAAAGTTTGAACAGTCCATTGGCCATGCAGTGGGGTATACTACTCCTTTAGAAAATAAATAAATCTCGATGCAAAAATATAATAAATGTTCTGTCATATCACTATTAGATCTACACTCTGTGTACTGATGCAGTAGACTCTGTTATTTTTTAGTCTCTGTGGACATTTTAGTGTGTAAACTTTTCATGGATATTTAATTGGATCATTGACTAATACTTAAGTAGTTTGATTAATGAGTTAAATAAAATACCACCAGCCAAATTGTTGAACACTGGTGGTATATTTGTTAGTTTACTTAAATGTTTAACCCTGGTATTTTAAGTTACCAGACAAAGTTGCTTTAAAGAAGCAATGGAACCTATACCATATTAACTGAGATTAAAATCGACACACTTTTATGGCGTATTCACTGTTGTGACGTATTCAGATTGCGTCATGTTTGCTACATTGTCCATTTTTATGAGTGGTTGAGAGTGGCTGCAAATGGGTAGATAAGTTATTTTTAAAGTAGTTTGTAATACCCTGTTGCAGAAAACTGCGAACGCATTTATAGAATTTACAGTGAAATTATTACATTGGATATTTATACATGTATTAAAAGGTAAGATGATAAATTAATGTGTTCATAATAGAATAAACATTTTATTTTGGGATGTAGGCCTAGATGTATTTCATCACTGAATAGAATTTTCGGTTTCATTTCAAGTTTGCGTTGAACGTAAGCATAATAAAATATCATGTCGATTGTCCGCCACTTGTTATTTTACTCGTCAAAACAGTTGATAAATGTTTCGATATTTGTGTCACTTTTAACTGTTACATTGCAGTAACTGTCATGACTATATAGGTATAATTTATCAACTTTTTCAAGGTTTTACAAATTCTTGCCATCAAGTTACCAAGTAAAAATATTGAAAAATTTGCTTATTTACTGCAGCAACATTGCTTTCAACAACATTTATTATAAAAATATTAAGTTTGCGTATTAAATTTTGGAAATAAATAGACGCATCGACACGATTACAGACGACGTTTTGTTTCGCGTTGTATTTACACCTATTTACTTTCCGTTAAAATTTCTTTGGGTTCAATAAAATGCAAGAATTTGGTTCCCTGTTAGAAGGTGCGCATAGCGTTGTTAATCGTTACTGAAACACGGAACCTATGCATAAAATCCCGGAACCGGAAGGATCCGATCGTGATTGACACTTCCGGGACATAGATTTTAAAGTAATTAGGTATTGGAAATGAAACAACAACAACAAAAAATAGGTCCTCGCGTTATCTATAGGCTGAAAAACCGCTATCGCGATGTGCGCGACCTTGTTTTTCCCGTAATACTACTAGAAACATAATGAGGACAGAGTAGATTTAGCTTTATTATGCATTAAAATTAATTGAGTCTTGTTTGTATGATTGTGTTTCTAAAATATTTAATGTCTTCAAAATTTCAAAAAACACTCAAAGTGTATTCCTCAGCCTTATTCCACAGAAACAAGTGCAATTTGTAGACAGTGTTTCATGCATTTAAGACATTCGTTTGCAGCGGCGCCAAGTAAATAACACATCGTTAGCAAAGAAACCACACTTTTGTCTGCAATTATGGCTCCTATTACTGTGTTATGTCTTCTCTTATGATTAACGTCATATGACATATTAATAACGGTTTAGATCTCATCTTGGGATGTTTATAATCTTCCAGTTAGAATTGTTTTTAAAGAATGAGCTTGGCCTTGTCGTTGTAGAAGTGTTATAAACTCAAACATTACTGACGAATAACAGATTCAGGATGGAATTAGAGTGTTTAGTACATTCATCCAGTTCTTTGTGTATTTAAGGAGCTTATTATTCGTCTTATCATTCGTTTCAACTGTCAACAGGTACATTTCATTGACACATTGTTGTGGGTAGAGTTTAAAAATGCAAAACGCCAGTTAAAGTTAACTATGAATTAAACTTCAATTTTGTTCAGAACTGTTTAAATAGAACAAAGAAAACCTTACAAGCACGAACTAAAGAATATTGCGGCTAGAAATATAACGAGGACAGAGTAGATTTACAGTATTTAGTTTATGTTTTGTGGAAAATGAAGGACTTACAAAGAACACAATATATAAATAGTTTAATTAACGCAACCCACTATAAATGTCTTGAAAAAAGTCTTAGAACACAAATGAAACTGGATACAACACTCTTATCTATGCATACATATTGACCATAAACACACAAAACATGTAAAATCAAAAATATACGATAATAAAAATCAAACATCCGATAAACCGAAAAAATACAATATTTGATTCAACGCAATGTTATAATTAATAATAATTTTATCGCATGTTTATCGCCTTTGCATATCATCCGTGGAGACATACCAGTTCTCACTGACGTTTTCTGAAAACGTAATTTCTAGCTGAATATAAAAACATCCCAAGATGTGATCTGAGCATTTATTAATAACAAGATGTCAGATGACGTTTATTATTCGAGAAGACAAAATACAGGCATAGGCTCAGTAATTGCACACAGACCGTGTGGTTTCTTTGCTAACGATGTGTTGATTACTTGCTTGCGCCGTAAATGAACGTCTTCAATGCATGGGCATAGCAATCACATAATTATTATAACTGTTTTGCAGATCTATCGCCGGATTAACCAGCTAGAGAGTTTCCAGTGAAGTAAAATTACGACGTACAGCATTTATATATTGACACTCTTCATAGATGTAAATAAACATCTCATCGACAACTGCATTTACTGCATGTATATGTACAGTGTGATGTACTCCAGTGTTTTTTTTTACCTTTGGGGGAAAGGTGGCGGGGCCCTTCAGATGGGGACTTTTACGGCAAAAGGGGATTTTTTTTCAGAAAAGTATTATAACATGTTTATGTTCTATTTTGCTATTTAATATAAATTAATGAATCGTTTTGCTACAAAAGATAACTTAGATTATGCACTAACTTGGTTTGATGAAAAATTGCTGGGAGTGTTTACTAAAATTCCTCTTAGTCAATTTTTGTCCGATTTTTGGTCAATTGTTTTTAATAAAGCTTACATTCAGAGGGAATTTTAAGGTCAATATAGGGGAAAAATATATGAAATGTCTTGAAACGTCTTATCTTCAATTACAACTTATTTCTATCATTAAAAAATATAATCGCCAAGAAACGGATGAATAAAAATATGCTGCAATCCCACTAGGTTTCTGAAAAACATTGAACAACAATCAACTGAATTTTTAACGTATTGAGAAATATAAGGAGGTTTAGCTTATTGCTAATTATGGAAGCGTCCTGCTGCCAGGTGTAAACATAAAAATAAATAAAAAATACTCAATATTAGAAAACTTATCTCGTAATTACGACTTTTTATCTATTAATTACGACTCAATATCAGCAGTAGCAGCAGTATCAGTAGTAGTTGAATTATTATTATTATTAGTAGTAGTAGTAATAGTAGTAGTAGTAGTAGTAGTAGTAGTAGTAGTAGTAGTAGTAGTAGTAGAAGTAGTAGTAGTAGTAGAAGTAGTAGTAGTAGTAGTAGTAGTAGTAGTAGTAGTAGTAGTAGAAGTAGTAGCAGTAGTAGCAGTAGTAGCAGTAGTAGTAGTGGTAGTAGTAGTAGTAGTAGTAGAGCAGCAGCAACAATTGCAGTAACAATAGTAGTAGAAGGAGTAGAAGTGGTAGTAGTAGTAGTAGTTGTTGTAGTAGTAGTAGTAGTAGCAGCGGCAGCAGAGCAGCAGCAACAGTGGGAGTAACAATAGTAGCAGTAATAGTAGTAGTAGTTGTTGTTGTAATAGAAGTAGTAGTAGAAGAAGTAGTAGTAGTACTAGTGGTTGTAGTAGTAGTAGGAGGAGGAGGAGGAGAAGAAATACTACTGCTGCTAATTTTTAAGCCGTTCACTGCAAGTAGGAAAAGATCTAGGATCTAAAAAGGTACATGGTGCTGCTAAAAAGGGGCAGAGGGGAAAGCCTAACCAGTTCTTTAAACAGTTCTAGTAATTAGGTTAATCCAGGTATTTTATCAGTTTATTGCTTCCACATGTAATTAAGGTTTTAGGCATTGACTCTACATTTGTCATTGAATACTGGCAAAAACATATGATATTTCTAAAGATATTCAACTGTTGACCTGCCCAGAGGGGCAGCAGGGAGGAACCAAAGAGGAGCAGGGTGCTGCACCCTGCTATTTAGGGCTGGATCATTCCTTACTGCAGGACATCGTAGAATTTCGGAATAATTTAAGCCCAATTTGAACAACGATCGAATTTGAAGGTCCATATCAATTCGTCTATGCAATACTGCTTTTATCATATATGGCTTTTATACAGTTTTATCTCGTAATTACGAGATACTAAGTCGTAATTACGAGATAAGAAGTCGTAATTACAAGATAAACAGTCGTAATTACGAGATAAGAAGTGGTCATTTAGAGATAAAAAGTTGTAATTACGATATACAAAGTCGTAATTACGACATACTAAGTCGTAATTACGAGATAAGAAGTCGTAATTACGAGATAAAAGGTCGTAATTACGAGATACTAAGTCGTAATTACGAGATACGTTTGCTAATATTGATTAATTTTTATTTATTTTTATTTTTACACCTGGCACCAGAACGCTTCCATAGTTAATGACTTGAAAAGCTATTCATATGAAAATTGACCATTTTACTTCAGCATGTGACTAGTAAATAACAACAAATTCAATACATGGGTTTATTTAAGAAAAATGTATATGTTGCCGAAATCGGTATAGTACAGAAACTTATCAACGTAATCGTTTATTTTCTTTTATATCATCATCAAGCCTGCATTGACGAAATAACACCCCGTGGGATAAGCTTGGCAGTATTTCTACACTTTTCCACACTGTGGGATACAGCAACATGCGAGTATAATGACGTCATTGTGTAGTTTGTAGTGACGTCATTTTATTTATTTTTTGTGTTGTTCTTTCGTTTATTTTCAAAATAAAGACAAAGCATGATGGGATAAAAACAAGCCAGGTAAGTGTTGATAAAAGATAAGTTTATTTTCTCGGCACCAAAACGTAAGGTTTTCTAAGCCTTGCTAAATAAACTTATTTTTATTCAACACTAACCTAGTATTCTCTATTAGTGTTTCGTTGTCATGTGTGGATTGTATGTCGTTGTCATTGATAATAAATAGCGTAAAACAGATATCAATGAGCACAACATAACACAAGTAATATGTGTTCAATGTCATTCAACTTTTCACTTCGATGCTTTCTGTAAATTATCCTATACATTAATATTTGGTATTATTTTTGTGAATATTAAAAATGTTCACTTGTTACTATTCCTTGTTACTGTTGCAATAACTTACATTTGTGCTTCCTTGCAAAACACAACAGTAAGTCCCTAATGTGTCCATGGTTAATGGGTTTATGTGGACTAAGGCATTAAACCCGTCACTGAACCACTGTACCAATTGTCATTTACATATATTTAAGCACAACATGGTGGCAAGCAACCCTTCCTGTCGTCCATTTACTTGTCTTTGTCAGAGACCATTTGAACTCATTTCCTTTAGATTTCATCCAACTGATACAGGAAACTGTGCATACATTAATAACTTTGACTTTCAGGTCACGACTTTGTCTGACGCCTTTGATTGGCAAGGAGAGCCAGTGTCTTAATTTCAGTTTCTTGAAGGCATTCGTGGAATTACAGGATAAAGTCAATCACTTTACAGCATTATATATGAGGAATCAATAAGTCATTTATTAATCTAGACTGTATTTTATCTGTCAAAAGTTCCAACGTTTCATTTTAGAAATACACATGTATACTAAGTAAAATAAGTTTTGCAACAAAAATAAAACTTAACTAGATAAACTATGACCAATAACAATGTTGCGTTTCAGTTTAATATGCATTTTATAGTTACATCCTAACATCCTAGATGTTGCTAAACTTAGTATTGTTTAATTTTACTTAGTATATAATACACCCAATGTGTTATATAGTTTCTAAACTATATTAAAGTTCAGCAAGAAAGGCATCAATATTCTGAACATTCCAGTTGCACAATGGCCGGAAAATGTAAGAAAAATATTTGAACATTACTTCTACAAAAATAATAAGGATATATGAGATTTATGGTGTTGATTTCAAGTCTTGAAATTAATGATTTACGCATTTACAAAAGATGTATAATATTTCTTTAATTCTCACCACTATATATCAGTCCTGAAAATATCAATCGTAGCAGTTATTTCTCGCATCTATATTGCATATGATAATCATTTTACATACACATTTTTGTTCAAAGTATGACATATATTAAATATGTGAAAATATCGATTTCAAAATCGAAGATAACGAAAGGGAATGATGCAATTTTATAACCACACGTGTTATTATTATTGATAAATCTGTGTGGGGTTTTATCAAGAATCACATTATTTTCCTTTGCATAACACCATTAAAGACCTACCAGAAACTGCAAAATGAACTGCAACAAGAATGGATTTAGCTGATACTTGTATTAACTGCATTTCGTCGTGCCTCAGAAAGGTGAAATTCTGATGCCCCGGTGAGAATTAAACCATTGAGTAATTAAATTGTAATTCAATTGAATTAATATTCTCTTTTATAACGATTTAATTTAAATTTCAATTATGTGAGGTTAAATTTAAATTACACGTGTATTTTTATTAATTCTGGGCTAAGTTTGAGGTTCGGCATCCCTTTAAACCGGTTTAAACTCCCAGTGCTTTGCATAAACCGTTCTATGGAGGTGACCCCAGTTTAAATCATTTTTATGTTCCGTGTTGTGTTGTGCATATTGTCCTGTATTGTATAGGCAATTGGTCACTTGCCTCAAATAAATGATTAGCGGGTGTTAATACGGAATTCTCTCCTGGTGATGTCTCTGGAGTTTTATTTTTCTCATATTCTAAACACCTGTCATTTGTCAGTAATGTTTACAAAACGTCTAAAACGACAAAGCCAGACTCATTCTTTACAAACTATTCTAACTGAAAGATTATAAACATCTCAATATGAGATCTGAACCGTTATTAATAAGAAGATGTCATATGACGTTTATCATTAGAGAAGACAACACAGCAATGGGAGTCATTATTGCAGACAAAAGTGTGGTTTCTTTGCTAACGAGGTGTGTTGTTTACTTGTCGCCGCTGCAAAAGAATGTCTTAAATGCATGAAACACTGTATACAAATTGCACGTGTTTCTGTGGAATAAGGCTGAGGAATACACTGTATTTTGCAATTTTGAAGATATTTAATATTTTAGAAACACAATCATACAAACAAGACTCGATTATTAATTTTAATGCATAATAAAGGTATTTTTTGTTTCATTTATAATGTTCTAACTGTACAATAGATTCTCCGGGTAACCATGAAAGCAGACATTGGTACCGATTTATCTAGCAAGAATTAGATACTTGGAACCATGAATTGTGCCGAGTGGATGTACATGTATCCAACACACACCAAGCACTCTCATTATTCCAGAACTGAGTGCCTTTGTGATTTAAAATCAACAATGAAAACCAATATCAAACATATTTGTATCTCGCAAAATGCAACTTGACATCATTATGTATCTTCGAATTTGCTTTAACGGCAAACGAACTGGAATCGTGAAAACATTACACAACATAATATTTTTAATGTGAAATTCATTATTTATTGACTGAGATAAATGTAACTAAACACCACAACACGAACTGAGTCTACGCGAAACAAATTAAGATAATTCCTGCAAGAAATGACCATATGTGTCACATATTCGTCTTTTCTTTTCACCGGAATCAAATATCTTTTTGTACACAATGACACGTGTGCGATTTAGTTGCTCGATAAGTGATATTCCACGAATCCATCAATTAGATATACATTTATATTAATATTTACAATTATCAGAAATACAAATTTACGATGTATAAACATGTCATGTCTTCCAAAAAAAATGATATTCAGTCGCAGTACTGGTCAATTAAAGTTGCTACTATAAAATTATGGCAAACATAAAAGACATCTAACTAATTCAAGATTATGTTTACTTTGGTTATCAATTTCTGACAGATCCATTTACTGACTTCAAAAGAAGCATTTGAGGCACCTCTCTTCATCAAATGCTTCCATAAATTGGTGTTTGTTTGGATGGTTCTTTTATGTAACATTCTAAAATTAATTAATCACTTGCCTCTTATGTTCGACCGCGATGGCATTCATTTCGCGAAGTAACATTTTCTTTGGCAAGCTAAAAATCATGTTCACAACGATTTCTGACCGGTCTTTCGCTTGACTAACAGTCATTAAAGGTGCATTAAAACAACAAAGAATAACATGGAAAATTGAACTTGCAACTGGTGTGGTATGTTGTTTTCTGATGTGTTTTTTGTTGTTGATGCTGTTGTTGTTGTTGTTGTTGCTGCTGTTGTTGTTGTTCTTGTTGTTGTGTTGTAATGTATACGCAAGACTAAATTTATTTGTGATATTTCAGATTTCGTACTCTGAAAAACTCAAACGTAAATGCTATGTTTGCTATTTTTGTTCAAAGTTGTTCACAGTTGTGCTGGCAGCTGAAACATTCAGAGTTGGTACACTGCCTTATTGCACAATTATGCGGATTTTTAACTTTATTTTCCTATCGCTAATATGTATATTTAATTAAAGTTGATTTATCATTGTGAGGGTTGCCCACAGCCATGAGGCGAAGTTCCCTAAGGCTTTTACGGCCAATGGAACACAAGATCATGAAGTTCACATTGATTCATGAGTGTGCGTTTCACATTCAAGGGACTTATTCACAGGTTTTTGTGTTTTGAAAAATTGTCATTAAATGACTTAACTTCCTTCAAAAACTAAAACAGCTGGACTAACTAAAACAAATATTATATAAAGGAAAAAATAAAGCTCCCAAAAAAAGCGGAATAAACGTTTTATAATTTTATTAATTTTGATTGATAATTATTCATATTGATAATTATTCATATACGACACAAGATCTCCAACATATGTCTGTGTCAGGAGGTTATTTCGCGTGTTTATGTATACTGTGCTTTTCGTTTTGGGTCTATAAGATTATGTCTTAATGGTCCAAATACCTAACAGTGTCTGGCCGATATGCCAAAGACTATTGACATGTCATGAGTTTGCATACTCCGCACAGCAATACTCTGGCCGATATGCCAAAGACTATTGACATGTCATGAGTTTGCATACTCCGCACAGCAATACAAATCACATTTGTCTAAACCTGCAAAGTGTTTCATTGAAAATGGATACACACATTATATATGTATATTTTGGCTAGTTTTGTTTTTCTTCTAGTCTTTCTTTTTCCAGCGTTTTGGAGGGGACAAGATGTAATCTATAGCCTAACTTATTGGAAACTGATTTATCCTAACTGATTCATTTACCAATTCAGCTTACGAGTTCTGATCGGTATCTGAGCAATAACGACTTATTTATGACAATACATGCCAGATTAATAATGCTCTGACTGTATCCTTCACGACAAACTATCTCTGGTTTGTACTTTGTTTGGAAATAATAATAAGAAAATTAGCAAATTACGTTATTTTGGAAATATAGGAATAAGAGATAAAAATAACACATTCAATAATCCAAATCTGGCCATTACCTGATTCTAATTATTTGTGCTACCATCAATAGGTCTTTGAAGCCAGTATGACAGTAAAGGAAGAAAATCAGATACAATTTTTCCCAAGTTGCAATGCCACTAAGAATATTGTCCATCCCGGCACAAACCCTGTATTCTCTTATTATATGATATACATTTGTATCTTAATACCGAATCTACATGTAACATTTAATGCCTAGTAATTCCTAAATGAAATTTTAAGTAATCTTTGGTGCAGAACATACACAAGAAATGATTTCAGGAAAGCGCTTTTAAAGAAAGCGTCTTCTGAAGCATATCTTCTATAAGGGAGATAATACAGGCATTGCATGTTCTTTCAACAAGTGTATATGCTTTCCCATGAACATGAACAGTTAATGTAATATCTGGTTTACGTTTTTATAATCAAACATTTTTTTTTCTATATGCACAGGTATGAATACTTTTATTCATTTACTATTAAACTATTAATTTCCATTATTTTAATTACAAAGGTTTATCATATACAACCAAGCCATGTAATCAGGCCCTTTGCACCACGTATCACGGCTTCTTTCTGAAATGCATGACGATTATCTGACGATGATAACTACTACATAATGCTAGGTCTTGGACAATCTTGTGAACAAGTAGGAATTTGACTGATACTTGTATGAGGTTTGGCATGCCTTTTAACCGGTTTAAACCCCTAATGTGTTGACAGTTCCAAGGCAGTGACCCCATTTTAATCATTTTATGTCTTGTGTTGTGTTGTGCGTATTGTCCTCTAGAGGCAACTGATTTCTTCGCTCAAATAAAGGACCTACGGATTTTAATAAGGTTTCTCCGCTGCTGATGTTTGTGGAGTTTTACTTATCTTATATTGTAAATAAACAATCACTATTCGTTTGTCATCGTAGGTCAAATCTGATTCAAATACAATACATGCTTCATCACAACACAGCGTTTGGTGTTGCCTATGCATTTGTCTTGGAGTCATGTTTGATGACCGATGTTGTTATGTTCATTTATTGAAATCACACGAGGTCAAGTAACTTCTAGAGTTTGCACATCCATATTTTCTTACGTTGCCGACAACCCAAAATATAACGTTAAAAAATCTGAATAAGTTAGCCTAAACTGTAAGTTAACTACTAGACCATATCTTGTAGGTTTATGTTTCATCAATTTGTCAACGCTCGTAGCAAGGAAAACTACTCCCCGACCTCATTTATGTTATATTGGCATACATATTATATAAGTTTATTTTGCGCAATTATCAGTTAGTGACCAATATATATCATGTCGCATGCCTGGAGTCATGGGTAGGACAACAAACAATCATACAGTGTGACGCGTGGATACAATTTATGCAGACTTTTGTATCGAGTTTTTTTATCGAGAAAATCTTTCCCTCATGTCCATCTGCTGTTGATTTGTCGTTGTTGTTGATTTCCAAAATTCAAAAGCTGACCATTATTAAAACACGACCAACAAATCTGTTTGTTGTTTTTAACAATTGACTATTGTTGTATGCACAAATTATGCCCTTTGTGTGTAATTGTGTCACCAATTGTTGGGTTCACGCCTCTGTGGAAACGCGAAGTGACACCTGACAGAATACACCGTTCGTTTATTCAGGTTATTTAAGGTGGAATAAGATTAAATTTATGATAAAATCGTTCGGCATTCGGTTTGAACAGGGTTCGGTTTATTAAGATTTTTTTATAAATAAAATAAGAAGGAAAAAAATCGGGACTGACACAGCCGTTTTGACAGGAATTCGGTTTTCACAGGGTTCGGTTTGGACAGGTTTCACTGTATTATCTATTATCATCAAGCGTGTAATTCTATAATTAAAACATGTATAACACGACGCAAAATACCCAACAATCAGGGTCCCGGCCCCAGTCTCAAGAGAGGACCCTGTCGCGGGTTTGAGTCTCCGCCGGAGATACACTACTTTTTTTTATTACATTATTTGGTTTTTTTCAATTGATATTTTTGAAGTTAAGAAATTTTATGACATGTTTTTGAAAAATATGACTTTTGGTAAATTTGTAGCAACATTTATATTGTCATAAATATGGTATTAGTTCATAATGTTAGATATTGCAAAACTAAAGTTGTGTAAGCTACTATGGACTTTATTAATGTATTCAGTTTTTGTATTTATTTTGGCAATATTTTAGGCTTGTTAATGTTGGTTTTCAAGCTAGTGATAATAGCGGAGGTGATGCTGGTAGTGGTGGTGTTGGTGGCTGTTGTCGATGGTGCAAGAAATTACTGACAGGCGTTTGTAAAATAGTACTGTTTAGGTGCTTACCATAAGTATGTATTATTTTAATAATTCTATTATAATAATTATAACCTAACCTTTACTTGTCTTTATAATATGTTGCAAAGGTAATTTGTTTATTAGTCATTGTGTTTAAAAAATGTTAACTATAATGAATGGTAAATTTGAACTACGACTGACAAAAAAATGTTTAGGTCTCAATTTCATTCAGCCGTTGTAAAATAAAAATATATCACAACAACGGTACCGAAAATTAGTGGCGAAATGAGGTTAATTATATTCCTACTGGCATAATTAGGTTTTAATTTGAAATAAGTACCGATTTTGAAAAATAAATCTCATATTTTTGACATAACATTCATTGATTTGCAGTTTACAGTTTATCCAATACTCAGCACATACATATGTGATATGAGTTTATAATTAAACAAAAATATATAAACACAATTGATTTCCGGGCTGTGGGTTAATTGTTAAATAAAGTAAGTGAAAACATGTGAAAATAAACGATACATAGATTTTGGTTAACTTTGTTAGGTACTAGCCAGGTGGTTACTTTTCGCTGATTTAAAATAATAATAATAACTTTACCAAGATTGCAAATTACGGTTTAATTTATTTCATTCATAAGTGAGTTAAATATAAAATAATTTACTCTTTGGCGATATTTCTCTGGTATATATTTATTACGCGGTACATTAAAATAATGTGCATTTAAAGAGGTAATGGAATTCATCTCCAATTTCAAAATTAAGCCAATTGTATGTTGAATGACCAGTGACATAATCAGAGTACATATATTTATATAAAAGTGACGACAGTTTCTTAAGACTTACAATAATGTTATACAAAAAACCAATAACTCTTTTTTTAATCACAATAAGTATTAGAAATCTACCAAGGTCACCATACAAGATTACATGTGGAGTTGATTTTTTAACATTCAATTTATATTTCAAGAAGTCAGTATGGACTCATTCTAGCAAGGTAACACCGGAGTATCCCGTAATTTCACATCCATATGTTAAAATAGGTATAATAGTAGCATCAAACAATTTAAGTTCACAATCAATTGATAAATCTAAATTTTTTATTTTTGTTTTCAAGCTAAACAGTGCCTTGTTTGCTTGTTCGCATATATGCAGATGCATACTGTCTATTTTTAGAGCATAGGATTCCCAAATGTTACAAGAATCAACGATTTCTATTTGATTTCCATTAATAAAGATATTTCTGTTCCCTTTAAATTTGTCACCAAATACCATAACCTTAGTTTTTTTCAAAATTAATATCAAGTTTCCAGGTACAACAATATTCATAAAAGCTGTTAATGACTGAAAGTAAGTCTTCTTCTTGATTTGCGAATAACACAGTATCGTCAGCGTATAAAATCACAGCTAATCTAAGATACATGAGTTTCATCATGAATATCTACACTGACATTGTTATTTGTAAGTAAGTACTTCTCTACATCGTTTAAGTATTAAGAAAATAAGGCCGTTGAAAGATTTTCACCTTGGCGTAAACCTCTTGTACATGAGAAGAAATCTGATTGTTTATTATTTACGGGGATGCACGACTTGATACCATTAAACATACTTTTAATGATTCTGAAAGAACTACCGTCAATATTATAACTCAGTAATGTGTTCCATAAGCCGACCCTCCAAACAGAATCAAAGGCCTTTTGAAAATCAACAAAACAACAAAACAAATTTTTTTTATACGTTTACATATGTCGGCTAAAGCATGGAGTACAAAATATGGTCAGCTGTTGAAAAACAAATTATAAATCAAGCCTGATTTTCTTTTAACAAATTGTTTCTTCTAAATAATATGTAAGTCTATTTTTTAGCACAGCTGTAAAAAGTTTTCCTAGACAACTTAATAGAATTATAGGTCGGTAGTTTTGGGGGTCATCAATATCCCCTTTATTTTTATATATTATAACTATACAGCCGATAAGCTAAGCGTCACGAATAAAGCCGGAATCGAATACTGTATTAAACAATTTCTGATGGCATATGTGTATCACACGAGGCCCTTATATAATCGTTAGAAACATTGTCCATACCGGTAGCTTTTCCAGACTTCAGCTTTTTAAGAGCACTAAGAATTTTATCAGCAGATATAGGTTCATTTAGATTATGATTTGTAGTAATATTTGCAAAACTAACATTTATATGCTCACGTTCATTATCATTATTTATTGCAGGAGTTCAAATCTTTAAAATATTCATAAAATTGTTCCAAATTTGCATTATTACTTTCCTTTTGTTTATTAATACTGTTTATATAATTCCAATATGCCTTTGGTGATTTACTTTTCATATTTCTAATATTTTTCTAACTTCCCTTTTATAATTTAAGACCGACTTTCTTATTGAACGTTTGTACCAGTTAGAGGCCAAAAGCATGTCCGACTTTGTATCGTTATTTTTAACCCAGCTATGTTTGCGTTTACACATATACTATTTCTTTCTAGCAACTTTACATTCATCATTCAACCATTTTTTTTTATATACTTTTACCTCCGTTTTGTACAATTGATTTATTTTTAATTAAACCAAAAGTGCTTTGTTGCAGATTTTACTAAAACATTCTCAACAGAATTCACTATTTCAATGATGATATTTTGATTTATCGGGAAATTTTCGTCAGTTAACTTTTGCAACACTACACCAATTACAGACATATCAATATTGTTTATAAATTCTGACCAGGATCCCATTTACAAATGCTTTCTTTGGGACAACATTCTGATGGCAGATTTGAAATTTTAAAACACAATCTAAAAATTAGACTACAATGAACATTTGATAATAATGGACAAAGATCGTCAACACAAAAGTCTGTAAATAAAGGTAAAGCTTCGTAGGTCGTCATAACGTAATCGACAGTCGATACATCTGTACATGTTACATTTCCTTCTTTATCTGAGAACGCTCTTCCGTTTAAAATAAGTAAATAGTTTACTCTACAAAAATCAGTTAGTATTCTACCACTGCGGTTTATGATTTTGTCTTTTGAACAACGTGTAATAGACATATTACACTCACGTAATATTTCATACATGTTACTGTCAATTACATCACTTGTGTCGACATTAACTGAGTCAAAAATACAATTGTCAACATCAGATCTATCTAAAAGCGACGATGTTCTAGCATTAAAGTCTCCGAAAAGAATGACGTATTTATTATGGGTATTAAAGTACTCAATTTCAGAATAAAACATTTCACATATTTGTTGGTCAAAATATTTAGAATTATACGGCGGGATATAATTAGCAGCAAAATTAACATCTTCATCTAAATTAATTGCATTTTGGGACAATTTAAACCATTGTACATATTCACACTCTGTATCAATTACATCGAAATGTTTTGAAATGTTATCATTAATAAATGTAGCGATCCCTCCTGATTTTTACGAGTGTTTTGTTATCTGGTTTTTTTTTTATCACAGAGAGTTTCAAAGCAAGAAAAAATGTCAAAGCGATTTATGTAATCAATAAATTCTGGAGTGGTTAATTTAGATTTTAGTCCGCACCCATTTAAGCATGAAACTGAAAGACCACAATGGCTGTCCTACAGTTAAGTGGAATCACTTGGATAGCTTGGTTTGCTTGTGTTGTGAACAGTTGGACGGTTTCCACTCTCTTGTGCGGTCGTTTGTTGTTGAATTTCTTCCGGGAACTGTTCATTGATTCCAAATTTCGGACCACGTAGTAAATGACCAGAGCGGCGAACAGTTTCCCTATCTTTGAAAAAGGAGAATTTGGCAATTATTGGCCGAGGGTATTTCCGTGATGCATCCGCGTTAGTGGGCACACGATGTACACATTCGAACTTAATATCGCTCAGATGTAAACGTGCAGAGAGAAAGTCAGACAAAATTGATTCAGTGTCTTCATGCTGTTTACAGTGTGCATTTGTTTTCAAAACTTCACCAATATTTGTGAATACCAATTTGTCCCGCATTTCTCTGCATTTGCTGTCAGTCAGCTGAGTTTTGAGATATAGAGATTGTATATCACTAAGGGCTCCTTCAGGCTTTTGTTTTCTGAAGACAAGTCATTGATTTATTTGAAATGTTCGGATAGTTGTTTATTTTGTTCAAACTGGGATTTGTTCAATTTGTCATATTCATCGCACTTTCAAGCCCCTTGGTGGTATTTTATACTGCAGTGAGTCTGTGGTCCATGTCATAAAGTTTAACGTTCATATCTTTGATAGAATTTTCAATAGCATCAAGTTTGTCTAGCTCATCAAGTTTGCTCAAGCATTTTTGAATTTTTTCAATTTTTTCATAATTAGTTTTTAGAATGTCGAATTTACTCATCAATGTGTCAAATTCTGAACAACTGAGTGTAACCGAATCATGCTCACGTGCGGCAGAAAGTATCCAGTATCTAGGTCAAGGTATGAAAGGTCACCATCAACAGAGGATTCAGAGCCGGGTTGCCGAGTTTTCGCTCGCTTAGTTCCACGTTTTGATGTTCATGTGTTCAGCGGTGTAGAAGAGCTTTCGTGCTCGTTATTGGTGCCGTTATGCTTTTGATTCATGCTGTTTTGGGCTGAAAATGCTAACAACAGCGGTCAGCACCAGAGAAGAGATGGACACCAAGCTACAATGAACAGCAAATACTATTCATGTCCAATATATAGTGGAAACAAAATGACATAATTGCAAAGACAATTCCTCTCAAATCTCACTTCGATCCTTTGGAACACAAGATAATTTCATAGAAGTCATTATTGGCTTTCAAATAAGCACAGTGATAAGTATAAATATTGTCCTTCTAAAACTTATCAAGACTTCACTTTACCTACAAAAATAGTGTTTCAAGCGTGTTACGTGTTATTTCACTATTAGAATGTATTCCGTAAAGAATGGTTAAAGAATTAGATTCAGAATGAGTATGTTTTTGTTATTGCTATAAACGGTATACATTGCAGTAGAAAGTATACTTGTCTTCTTACTTTTACATATAAATAAATGAAATAATAATATAATATAATAATAATAATAAAAATTAGTAGTAGTAGTAGTAGTAGTATTAGTATTATTATAGGTAGTAGTAGTAGTAGTAGTAGTAGTAGTAGTAGTAGTAGTAGTAGTAGTAGTAGTAGTAGTGGTGGTTGTAGTGGTGGTTGTAGTAGTAGTAGAAGTAGTAGTAGTAGTAGTAGTAGTAGTAGTAGTAGTAGTAGTAGTAGTAGTAGTAGTAGTAGTAGTAGTAGTAGTAGCAGCAGTAGTGGTAGTAGTAGTAGTAGTAGTAGTAGTAGTAGTAGAAGTAGTAGTAGTAGTAGTGGTAGTAGTAGTAGTAATAGTAGTAGCAGCAGCAGCAGTAGCAGTAGTAGCAGCATCAGCAGTAGCAATAGTAGCAGTAGCAGCAGCAGCAGCAGCAGTAGTAGTAGTAGTAGTAGTAGTAGTAGTAGTAGTATAATACACACATAGGTTTTCGCGTTCATGATCTTAAGAGAAGTGTGCACACTTTCCGGATAATTTTTATGCCACTGTAAACTCAAAAATAAAAAATGTCATTTAACCCGGCATTCAAACAAATTATTTGATTACCGGTATTTTGCTAGTTCATTATATTTGGTTGGTTTTGTTCTTGTTAAACAGGCATCGATATTTGTCCGAACCCAGGGAAACTGATAAGCGGCAGCGACCCAATCCCAGACAGCTTTCTGACGGCATATTCTTTTTACAATGTTTATGAAACTCATGGACCTTAAAGCAAAATAAAACACTTATTTATCCAAAACACATTTAATTATTGAAAAAGGTAAATAAAACAAAAAATAAATCTGACAAACCCAATAAAATGTTCTAGTGTCGGGGCATATTTTTAGGGAATGTCGGGTTACCTGAAACAAACATTTTTTTTTACGCCTGATCAAAGTATTGACTGGAAATGCATGGCCATAATGAGCTGCGCCCCTAGGTCGTTCAGTACATGCGTGCATTCAAGTTAAGTTGTCCAAACTACATTTATTATACTTACAGAATGCAGGTACTTCTGCACCAGGATGGAGGTCCTTTAACGGCAAGTGTTACATCACTCCACGTCAGAACCTCACGTGGGACGCCGCCGAGGCGTTTTGTTAGCAAACCGACGGGCATCTAGCAAGCATCGGCAGCGAACGCGAAAACGACTTCATAACAGCCATAACCTTGGTATCTCGTCAGAACAGAACCACGTGGATAGGGGGCCAGCAGATTGGCCGAAGTCTCAACTGGATCTCGGGAGAGCAATGGATGTTCGAGCGGTTTTACCACGGTGAATCCGATACGGCGGGTGCGTGGTTCGCTTTGTATGACTACATGTGGTTCGATATATCCTGCACCGTGGAGCAAATGTTTGTCTGAGAAAGAAGCCCGTTAAGTTGTATGATTTGTATTAGTAAAGACTGCAAATTTCGGAAACGTTCACGAAACCATAATGTAGATATATGTATACGGACTCTGTGAAACATAATTGAAATACGTGTACATGCACTGTTTATCCGCATCTGATTCTGATTATATGGGAGCGCTGTAGGAACATATTTTCAACAAATCTTTTATCAAATTTTTCACATCTGTGAAAAATAGGATCTCATTCTTTACAGGTGAGAAAATTGAGATCTTATTCCTCATACATCACAGTCTTATTCTTCACATTGTGTTTACAGTACGACAGTCTACTATGCTACACAGTGTATTCATAGACAACGCAGAATCCGTGTTTCTAAATTTATTTAAGTTTAAATACAATTGGATACACGTAGTCCTTGAATAATGGTCAGCTTTTAAATCAAGAAGTTAACACACACTGCTAGCTTTAAAGATATTTATGATAAAAGTACAAATTGAAAGTGAAAGTGCGTTCAGTTCTCCGAAATTCAGTTTTCTAAAGATAGCGTGTGCATAGGTGTTATTATGTAAACAATAGTTAACACAGTCATGACATTCAGACGCACATGTGTTTTTCAAGCAATTTAAGCTGATTAAACTCGTAGATGCGCGTTAAAATGTAAAACAACAAAAGACGTACTGTTAGGAGTGTTCTGAAATTGAATACTTATACTTATAAAGTGTTTTCTATATTAATTATTCGGACTTAACAACACAATTGGATTAAAAGTCGGTCAAGAATTAGAAGAAAACAAGATGGCGGAGAACTAAACTCTGAGCACTACTTACAAGAACACGCATTGGATACTTAAAGTTAAATGCTTAAGAGTGGTTAGTGGATATAAAAACTTAATACACACAAAACAATATAAGTCTGTGCTTAATGAACACAATTATTACTTAAGGGTACACTGGATTCTTGTTATATTTTGGAATTGGAGAACGGACAATACAACAATTATGTAAACAAAGGGAGACTTCTGTTCATAGCAACAGTAAACAACAAGTGCAAGTGTAATATGCTGGGATGAATAAAGTGCAAACGATAAAATAAATACTTTTGATGCTAAAATTAAATTTGGACCAAGATGACGAGCTCCAATGCCTTGTGGGTAAAACTTGTACCCGCAAGGCATTGTCTGTTCTAGTCTCCTTGGCTCAATACGACTGAGGAAAATCCCAGAGAAAATAAGAGGAAAGACACTTCAATATATCAGAGAGGTATTCATAACATTTGTGTTATTAATCTTCACTACTTTTCGTTTTTGGTAATTCTGTATGATAAATGGTGACAATACCTACAATTAAATATTGTTCAAATCAAATAAAAATAAAAAATGATACGGGGTTGTTCGGTATAATAAAATAAATATTGACTTCCTTGAGGGTGACAGTGCGTATTGTCCGAGGCTTTAGCCGTGAAATGCACTTGAGGTATTACATATAGTAAAATAGTACCTACAACTGTTACATTTTCATAGGATAGTACTGAGCTTATTAAACTATTATCACTCTCTATACCTTCTGAAATTTTACATATTCCGGTATTCTGTAACTGATATTTATTTTTAACGAACAAGTGAATTGAAGTTCTCATATATGTACGTTCCTTCCCCGAGTTGGGAGCGAACTATATCCGTTTTGTTCTCAATTTGATACTTATAAGCTATTTTTCCGATTTCTTTGTACCTATAATGTTCTTGTGTTGACCTGTTTTTTATATCAAGCTTTTACGTTCGTGGGATTTTGTTAGTAACATTGTATGCTACCATTCATTTTCGCTTCAACAAATGCTATTTTTATAAGTAAGATTGTTTTTTTAAATAAGATTTATTTCTATATTTATTCGTTTATTTATTATATTTAGTATAATATTTACTAACATACACTATTTACAAAGTTAAAATAATAATAATTAAATTGTGTGCAATAAATAAAAGGTTTAGTAAATTTATTTTGTTGTGTCTGCTATTTTTGCCTACAATCATCCATGCGTACATCAACTGACACCCGCAGTAAGTAACAATTCTGAATTAACTAAGTAAGCAGGAAGCTGTTTACCGCTTTACCCCTAAAAAAATTGTGTGTTACATCATCAATCGTTAATTTTGTTCAATTCTACTATAACAAACTACACAACAATCAACAACCAAGTGTTGAAGATAAATTCAAGTACAGCGCTATTTCTGTCAGTTATTACACTTCTGGTCTGGAAACAGAAGATTTTAAATGATTACAAAATTGCGCATTATTTGCATTATTTGATAAACAATGTTAATTCGAAACAAACACAACAGCAGCACATTCAAGAATCCATGTATTTTCAGTGGTTTGATTGCGCTTGAAAATATATAAACAGCTAACCCCACAGAGGGTAAAAAATTATTCTATTATACCGAATGAACAAATCAACAACATAAACAAGGGAACGTATGCAAAATAACATATTTAATTGTTAACTAAAGTCACAAACTTGTTTATCAAATGTCAGCAACTCCCGAAGTTTATTTAAACAGATTGTTGTTCTATTGTTAGCTGCACGCATACTGTCGCATGGGACCGTACGAATAGTTTGGTAATATGTATATAGAAAGTAACATAGGCTAGTCACGTGAGGTATAATAACACAAATTGTTGTTAATCGTTTGGCGCATTTAATATCGCCATCATGTAACAGAATGTGTGTTCCAAGGCCAAAACAATTTGATTCTATGTTTAGCGTCCTCGGGCCGGTATGTTTTTGGATGAATAAACAAAAACATGACAATGTACAAAATCGAGTTGGAAAGCGTATTTAAAATTTGGAAAAACGTGGCAAAACTTACTTTTATGTCTTTCTACCAATATTTGTAAAAAGTAGTGTGCAATTAGTCAATTTACACAGTTAAAATGCTATATAAAGATGATATATAACAGTTTTGCAAGTATACATCTGCTTAAGCTAGTACCACTGCCATGGACATGTTGTAAAAAATAAATATATATCGACTCGTTATTTGGTTTTTCCTGCCTTCTTTGTAGGTTTCGAATAAATTGTGGGGACGCTAAACATAGAATCAAATTTGAATGGCCGAATTGTCCACTGCAAAATCAGTATTGAAAACTTGTCATATGGGTTGTTTTATCGTGTTTCCCGAAACGTTACTCTCACCAATGTGTATTTTAAATGTGACGTGGAATGTACAAAAACGTTTTCAAACATGCAAGGGTTTAAATTTTTATTTTATTACTGAATTACTTGGTGTAGAGGATTTTATATAAACATGTTGAGTACATATTTCTAAATAAGAATAATTTGACACTAGTAATTTGACACTAGTGTTCGAATTTTAAACAGCGCTTATAAATGCTGTGCAAAATCAATCTTGGGTGTGTCCCAGCACCCCTGCCTAATGTACTTTTAGAGACACATAGAAAGTCGGGACGAATCACAGCTGCAATTTCAAGCTATTTTCTGTACTGCAATATCTTTTAAATTTGGTGACAATCAGCAAACTCATAAGTATACGTCGGGTGGGAATCGAACCTATGTAGCCTAGGTGAGAAGCGAATGTGCCAACCACTGTGCTAGTCGGACAGCCCTAAACGTCCTGTTACTGCAGAGGGCGTATGAATTGTTCCGGTTGAACGATCATGTGATCAAATTCACGGGCCGTTTGGCAAATGCTACATCCTGTACAGAACACGCATGCACTGCAGTCCTCGAGCATGGTTCCCTGCAAATTTTATCCAAGATTATTGATAAAAAACTCCCAGTGGGATAAGACGTTATTTATATAAAAATATCATAGATATAAATGATTCGCAAGAATGCTATCACGCGCAGATTCATTATTCATAATAAACCGTACCTTAGTATATTTTACTTGTTATAAATTGTAATATCAGTTTTAATATTCCGTTTAATTAAAGTAAAAAGAACTTCGAAACAAAACTAAAATATTTTGGAATTCAGATATTGGGGCTAAATTTGTGAGTTCCGCAAGATACAAAACGACTCTTTAACTATGTTGACTGGTTTTATTAAATGTTTCTTTGCATCAACACAACACCCGGGATAAAGAGTAAATATAGGTCAATAACGAATTCTAAACTGAACTGACCGATACATGTTTTAGTTTCTATCATGGCAAACTAAGAGACGCGTGTACCTGTATACCTCCGAGACCCCTGACCTTGACCCTGATAAGAGGCCACGCACATGGAATAAGGGCCACGCCCCCTGTCTCCCCTAGCCTCTTCAGGATGTCCCATACCCTCAGGCAAGGACAAAGACACGTGTAGAGTTCTGTGGACAGTTATATATTAATCTACAATCACGTTAGCAGTAGCAGCAACAGCAGCATTCGCAATAGCTTATCCAGTAAGAGCTGCAAAATTTTGTTCGTTTATTTGCTCAACGTGTGCCTCAAAAAGTAAAAATTTAAATATACGTTAAGAATATAACGACTCTGTACAATAATGAAAACAATAACGAAAACACCAGCAGTAGCACTTGCATCACTGATAGGCTTAGCCAACAAGAGTTGAAAAGGTTCGTTCTTTATCTAGGGCTACTTGCTCAAAAAGTGTAAAAAAATAATGGGATACACGTTTAGAATATAACGACTCTGAAAAATAACAGCAACATCAGCAGTAGCACGAGGAATCAGAAGCAACAGCATTAGTACTGTTTGTTTTTGTATTTGCTGTTGCTGTTGAAGAAGCACAGGTACGTCAACTTTAGAAAATATTTATTAAGTGTTTTTCAATGTGTTCATTTAAGTAAAGTGTCGTTCCAAAACAACAGCATCGTTGCTAACGAACAACCATTACTACATATTGACTGATTTTTGCCTTTTGTTCTATTGATTAAAATATTCTAATTCACCGTCATTATTGCCAACGAATAGCAAGTACTCCGTATTGGCATTTTAAGCCTGTGTTTGAGCTTTAAAACTCACATACTAGTAAATGTACTTTCCTGACTGCAATCCAGCAGCCCTGTGGTCCATTTTCTATGGCCAATTGCTGCCGTTTTTAGGGTCAACCTTGAACTTTCTCTCGGTGTAAATGGGCCAACGCTTGCCATTGACGCTCGCGCGCTCGACGGTTGCCGAGTAACCACACCGCGCGGAGAGTTATCAACGGGAGGTAACTCTAATCTGTCTATTTCCGTTTCTTCACAGTTAGTCAGCATTCTTCTTCTAATCTATACTTCTCGTTAAGCGTTAATAGATTAGGCACCTTTGATCAATTTAAGAATAAAACGCGTGTGTTCACTACTAGCACAATAAGAAGCATACGACTGTTTCTGTTGTTCGTCCGTATGTACTTTTGACACTGTCCAAAACTATAGTTTACTCCAAATAATTTTAGCAGTATGAGGATTAAAACCATATTTCTGTTAAACACATTTGTAAATTGAAATCAAAATTAGAGCATCACTTAAGACACACATGATAATACCCACATGTTGTGGATTTCTTAAATTGTGGGCCTAGCTAGATAAGGAACGTTACTATCAATAAAACAGCGAGCTTTTCTAAAGGCATGTACAGTTACCGATTTTTGCAGATTCTAAAACCTCACTAATCAGCGACATTGAATTCGTCAAAGAAAGAAGACAGATTCTGAATGGTGGTGAACAGTGACCAATGCATAGTGCATACGATAACATTGAAACGAACGTTGACAGTTTGATAATGCAAGATATTGAGGTATGCGCTACGCTGTACATAGTCTGAGATTACATTCATTGCATGGGGTTCGTTGTCCGGCATATGGTCTGAGATTACATACATTGCATGTGGTTCGTTATCCGGCATATGGTCTGAGATTACATACATTGCATGGGGTTCGTTATCCGGCATATGGTCTGAGATTACAAACATTACATGGGGTTCGTCATCCGGCATATGGACTGAGATTACATACACTGCATGGGGTTCGTTATCCGGCATAGTGTCTGAGATTACATACATTGCTTGGGGTTCGTTATCCGGCATATGGTCTGAGATTACATACATTGCTTGGGGTTCGTCATCCGGCATATGGTCTGAGATTACATACATTGCTTGGGATTCGTTATCCGGCATAGTGTCTGAGATTACATACATTGCTTGGGGTTCGTTATCCGGCATATGGTTTGAGATTACATACATTGCATGGGTTAGTTATCCGGCATTTGGTCTGAGATTACATACATTGCATGGGGTTCGTTATCCGGCATATGGTCTGAGATTACATACATTGCATGGGGTTCGCGTTATCCGGCATATGGTCTGAGATTACATACATTGCATGGGATTCGTTATCCGGCATATGGTCTGAGATTACATACATCGCATGGGGTTCGTTATCCGGGATATGGTCTGAGGTTACATACATTGCATGTGGTTCGTTATCCGGCATTTTACTTTAGTAAGGCTTGTAAATGGTCTGAGATTTTATACATTGCATGGGGTTCGTTTTCCGGCATATGGTCTGATATTACATACATCTCATGGGGTTAGTTAGTCGGCATATGGTCTGAGATTACATACATTGCATGGGGTTCGTTATCCGGCATTACTTCAGTAAGGTTTGTAAATGGTCTGAGATTGTATACATTGCATGGGGTTCGTTATCCGGCATTACTTTAGTAAGGTTTGTAAATGGTCTGAGATTACATACATTGCATGGGGTTCGTTATCCGGCATTACTTCAGTAAGGTTTGTAAATGATCTGAGATTGTATACATTGCACGGGGTTCGTTATCCGGCATTACTTTAGTAAGGTTTGTAAATGATCTGAGATTGTATACATTGCATGGGGTTCGTTATCCGGCATTACTTTAGTAAGGTTTGTAAATGGTCTGAGATTACATACATTGCATGGGGTTCGTTAGCCGGCATTACTTTAGTCAGGTTTGTAAATGGTCTGAGATTGTATACATTGCATGGGGTTCTTATCCGGCATTACTTTAGTAAGGTTTGTAAATGGTCTGAGATTTTATACATTGCATGGGGTTCGTTATCCGTCATTACTTCAGTAAGGTCTGTGAATGGTCTGAGATTTTATACATTGCATGGGGTTCGTTATCCGGCATTACTTTAGTCAGGTTTTGAACATCTATTTTAAACAAGGTGTTGCATGGGTAAATGACCAATGGTAAATAAATGTGTTTAAATAAGTTGCGTACACAAGAAGTTCTCTTTTACGTCGTCTGTATCAGGATTGTTGACTATAAATGTATATATTTTAAAGGGACTTGTTTACAGATGTTAGCATTTCAATATGAAATTAAATGTCTTAATTTGACAGATTTAAGCATCGGAACTAAATAGCTCAAGTATACTAAGGCATAAAAATATGTTTGTTTCAGGTAACATGACCACAAAAATAGCGTAGGAAGGTAGGGAATTTGTTGTTTTTTTAGTGAATGGTCTACTTGAAGCGTCTAAAACTGAATTAATATTCAAATTAATATACTTAAAAATTGTTTTGAAGTGCATGTTTTAATTAAACAACTTTTGCTGCAAATGTTTATCATTTATGCACTTAAAAGATGATACAATTTTACAATATTATCATATGAATTTCCAAATACATGAAAACCATTACAATCCATTAAAACCATGGGGTTCGTTATCCGGCATTACTTTAGTCAGGTTTTGAACATCTATTTTAAACAAGGTGTTGCATGGGTAAATGACCAATGGTAAATAAATGTGTTTAAATAAGTTGCGTACACAAGAAGTTCTCTTTTACGTCGTCTGTATCAGGATTGTTGACTATAAATGTATATATTTTAAAGGGACTTGTTTACAGATGTTAGCATTTCAATATGAAATTAAATGTCTTAATTTGACAGATTTAAGCATCGGAACTAAATAGCTCAAGTATACTAAGGCATAAAAATATGTTTGTTTCAGGTAACATGACCACAAAAATAGCGTAGGAAGGTAGGGAATTTGTTGTTTTTTTAGTGAATGGTCTACTTGAAGCGTCTAAAACTGAATTAATATTCAAATTAATATACTTAAAAATTGTTTTGAAGTGCATGTTTTAATTAAACAACTTTTGCTGAAAATGTTTATCATTTATGCACTTAATAGATGATACAATTTTACAATATTATCATATGAATTTCCAAATACATGAAAACCATTACAATCCGTTAAAACCAGGCCACCTTTCCAGTTTACATCTACAATAAACTCAATTTGCAAGGCACTGATTTTCATTATTAAATGGTCATATCGTATCAAAATATATACTCAGTGAACTGAATATAAACAAACTTGTGTGTTTGTTAACATTTATACATAATTACTCACTAGATCCAAGATGTACAGGTAAACTGTTTCTTAAAGTTATGATACAGCTAACGCTACATTCTTCAGTATAGTAATTAACGACTGGTATTTTCTAACATATTACATTAAAAGGATATAAAAGTATATAAAGTTTAAACATCTGTGAAGAATCATCTTAAAGCATGGCAACAAATAACTGAATTTTACGCTGTGATCCACATGAACGTTTATGTTTTATATGTGCAAAATGGTACTGCCTCACTGAAATGTATATCAAAATGCATCAAAAGTATGCTGCAGAAACTGTATCATTTAAAGACGATATAAACCATTCAGGGATAGATAAAAACAGTTTTAAATAATTTTAAAGCTTTTTTGTTTTTGTCATTGCTGTTTAGTTTAAATAAAAATGGGTTAACTACTACAAAAAAGTACCATAATAAAAATCTTACTTTAATACTTCATAGGAAGGAAGTATTGAATGGAATCCAGCCATTACATGATATGACAATGTGTGTGAAATGCTTTTAGCAAATTCACCGAAAAGTCGTTCCGATCGAAAAGAAAAATAACCCGACAAACTCAATAAAATGATCTACGGTCGGGGCTTTTTTAGAGTTGGTCGGGTAACCTAAAACAAACTTATTTTTTTACGCCAAAGAAGAAAGAATTGACATTGCAAGAATATTATTCTAAACTGAACAGGTGCCGTCCTACAAGATAGTAGCAGTTGTGGTTATAGCAGTAGTAGTTGAAGAAGTTCTAGTTGTTGTAGTAGTGATAGTTGTAGTATAAGAAGTAGTAGTAGTAGTAGTAGTAGTAGTAGTAGTAGTAGTAGTAGTAGTAGTAGTAGTAGTAGTAGTAGTAGTAGTAGTAGTAGTAGTAGTAGTAGCAGCAGCAGCAGTTGTAGTAGTAGTAGTAGTAGTAGTAGTAGTAGTAGTAGTAGTAGTAGTAGTAGTAGTAGTAGTAGTAGTAGTAGTAGTAGTAGCAGCAGTAGTAGTAGTAGTAGTAGTAGTAGTAGTAGTAGTAGTAGTAGTAGTAGTAGTAGTAGTAGTAGGAGCAGCAGTAGTAGTAGTAGTAGTAGTAGTAGTAGTAGTAGTAGTAGTAGTAGTAGCAGCAGCAGCAGCAGCAGTAGTAGTAGTAGTAGTAGTAGTAGCAGTAGTAGTAGCAGTAGTAGAAGCAGTAGTAGTAGCAGTAGTAGTAGCAGTAGTAGTAGTAGTAGTAGTAGTAGTAGTAGTAGTAGTAGTAGTAGTAGTAGTAGTAGTAGTAGTAGTAGTAGTAGTAGTAGCAGCAGCAGCAGCAGCAGTAGCAGCAGTAGTAGTAGTTGTTGTTGTTGTTGTTGTTGTTGTTGTTGCTGTTGTAGTAGTTGTAGTAGTAGTAGTAGTAGTAGTAGTAGAAGTAGCAGTAATAGTAGTAGTAGTAGCAGTAGTAGTAGTAGTAGTAGTAGTAGTAGTAGTAGTAGTAGAAGTAGTAATAATAGCTATAGCAATAGCAGCAGCAGTACTAGAAGAAGCAGTAGCATTAGCAATAGCAGCAGCAGTAGTATCAGTAGCATCGGTAGCATTGATAGCATGAGTAGTATCAGCAGCAATAGTAGCAGCAGTAGTATTCGTAGCAATAACAGCAGCAGTAGAATCAGTATCAATACCAGCAGCAGTAGAATCAGTAGCAATACCAGCAGCAGTAGAATCAGAAGCAATACCAGCAGCAGTAGAATCACTAGCAATACCAGCAGCAGTAGAATCAGTACCAACACCAGCAGCAGTAGAATCAGAAGCAACACCAGCAGCAGTAGAATCAGAAGCAATACCAGCAGCAGTAGAATCAGTACCAACACCAGCAGCAGTAGAATCAGAAGCAATACCAGCAGCAGTAGAATCAGTAGCAACACCAGCAGCAGTAGAATCAGAAGCAATACCAGCAGCAGTAGATTCAGAAGCAATACCAGAAGCAGTAGATTCAGAAGCAATACCAGCAGCAGTAGAATCAGAAGCAATACCAGCAGCAGTAGAATCAGTACCAACACCGGCAGAAGTAGAATCAGTAGCAACACCAGCAGCAGTAGAATCAGAAGCAACACAAGCAGTAGTAGGATCAGTAGCAATACCAGCAGCAGTATAATCAGTAGCAATACCAGCAGCAATAGAATCAGTAGCAATACCAGCAGCAATAGAATCAGTAGCAATACCAGCTGCAGTAGAATCAGTAGCAATACCCGCAGAAGTATAATCAGTAGCAATGCCAGCAGCAGTAGAATCAGTAGCAATACCAACAGCAGTAGAATCAGAAGCAATACCAGCAGCAGTAGAATCAGTAGCAATACCAGCAGCAGTAGAATCCGTACCAACACCAGCAGCAGTAGAATCATTGCAACACCAGCAGCAGTAGAATCAGTAGCAAAACCAGCAGCAGTAGAATCAGTAGCAAAACCAGCAGCAGTAGAATCCGAAGCAATACCAGCAGCAGTAGAATCAGTAGCAATATCAGCAGCAGTTGAATCCGTACCAACACCAGCAGCAGTAGAATCAGTAGCAAAACCAGCAGCAGTAGAATCAGTAGCAAAACCAGCAGCAGTAGAATCAGTAGCAATGCCATCAACAGTATGATCAGTCGCAACACCAGCAGCAGTAGAATCAGTAGCAACAACAGCAGCAGTAGAATCAGAAGCAATACCAGCAGCAGTAGAATCCGTACCAACACCAGCAGCATTAGAATCAGTAGCAACACCAGCAGTAGTAGAATCAGTAGCAATACCAGTAGCAGTAGAATCAGAAGCAACACCAGCAGCAGTAGAATCAGTAGCAATACCAGAAGTAGAATCAGTAGCAATACCAGCAATAGTAGAATCAGAAGCAATACCAGCAGCATTAGAATCAGTAGCAATACCAGCAGCAATAGGGGTGACCCGATAAATAAGACATGTGTCCATTATAATCCGATTTTTTTTTTGCCGCTAAAACAAAAAACTGTTTTGATTTCGAAAAGGAAACACGTCTCCGGTACTTTCTCGGCGTAGAAATTGTTACTGATAGCCGCCATTGATTGTATCACATGGCTCGACTATCATCACGTGGTTTGTTATAACGGCAGGGATTGGATCTTGAGCTATGCTCGGAACAAGTCAAATCTCTGCTCGGAGGTTGCTGCTGTAAAATACCGGTTGGCTTAGCTTCACCATTCTTGCAGCAGTAGCAGCTGCAGCCTCTGTACCTTTTTCGTTGACATCAACAACGTCAAACGCCTTTGTTCCGATAAAACCTTTTCTCGCTGTTCAGTATGGCATGTTCACTCCCTTTATTCAATACTTTTTAGATATCCTATTTTGATTACTTGAATGTAGTTGAAGAGTAGAAATCTGGTTTCTGGTTTCATTTATTGCTCCAGTTTAAACCATCGTCATGAAAACAAGAATGCTGCTAGGAAACATGACCAAGTTGTCATTTTGTGTGCGACAAACAGCATCATGAACATGTTTGAACAAGTTATCGACCTTGGTCAAAGACCTTTCATTATGACCCCGATGACATGAAACTCTTACCAAATTAGATTGATTCCTCAATTTATATCTTTAAAACGAATACCCATGCTAATTGGAATATTGAACCCTGTTTGTCTAAACAAGTCATTCTGATGACTTCGTAAAGTAGTCCATATTGACTCGTACGTTTACTGCAACAATTCCACGAGTGGCTATTTCGTAGTTTTTTAGATATTTCCTTGTCGAATTATGGGATGAAATACTGTAGATCTTTTTGTGTTTTTCATTGTTTTTGTGGTGCTTTGCTGTGGCGAAACCGAAGTGCACTGAGGAAAGCCACGTGTTTGTCATGGTGACTCAAACTAAAATCTCATACGTCGGGCGGGAATCAAACATTGGTAGCCTAGGTGAGAAGCGAGTATGCTAGTCAGACAGCCGGTAACTATCCACATCAGTACATGAATGTGCGATGGGTCTTAGAAAAATCTAAAACTTGTTAAATTAGAAAATAAAATACGTGCATCTGGATATGACGGGTTTTTGACCTGAAAGGACGCTCAAAGTCATCCGGCATTCTCGCGTCAGAAGCAATTCGGCAAATTAACAAGTGTTTGTCACAGGATATGACTGCCGTTCCCTACTGTGCCGTTCCCTATCGTGCCGTTCCCTATCGTGCCGTTCCCTACTGTGCCGTTCTCTGTCGTGTCGTTCCCTACCGTGCCGTCCCCTACCGTGCCGTTCCCTATCGTACCGTTCCCTACCGTGCCGTTCCCTATCGTGCCGTTCCCTACCGTACCGTTCCCTATCGGTGGCTTGTAACAGCAAGAGGTTATGACAGACAGACAGACCAACCGACAACCTCAAAACAGTATGCCATAGTTTCTTTAAAGGGGGGAGCGGCCATATTTCTGTGCATTATCATGAGTTCATATAAACATATGAATTTACATGTATTAAAAACAAATAGTTCTTTCGAAGGAAAAACAGAATACATTCAATAATGTAGGGAATGAAACACACAATTCCATATTTATGGCAGGCAGATCTATATAACAAAATTAAGGCATAAAAAAGACACCCATAGATATCGTCTCACGATGATGAACATTTCCGCCAAGTAATTTTAAAATCCATCCAGAAATGACAAGAGTTATTGACTGGACACAAAAACCAAACCCCATGTTGGACCTTTGACCTCTAAGTGTGACCTTGGCCTTAGAGGTACGGACCTGAATCTTGCGCACGACACATCGTCTCATAGTAAAAATGTTTGCCAAATAATTCCAAAATCCATTTAGATATGACAGAGTTATATAAAACACGAAAAACCTTGAAGTTACGGACTTTGATCTTGCACGCGAAACATTGTATCATGATGGTGAACAGTTATGCCAAGTAATTTCGAAATCCGTCCAGAAATAATGAGTTATAGAGCGGACACGAAATGAGACTGACGGAAGGACGGGCGGACGGAAAGCACGCGTAAACCTATAGTCCCCAACGGGTTTCATCGGTACGGGACTAACACTGTATATACCCTAAGTGTTGGGACACCTACATATTAGGACACCCCTCATTTTGGAAAAACAATTATTGTTCGCTCCCGTTAGTATTGGGACTCACTTGCGGGCCGGCTAGCTCAGTTGGTAGAGCGCTGGACTACGAATCCGAGGATCGCGGGTTCATTTCCCAGCCCGGCCACATAACTTGTGTGGTGATTGGTCATGAAATTATTTCTACGGCCATTCTCCCCCTACCTCTGATTC
Organism: Congeria kusceri; assembly: GCA_027627225.1. Taxonomy (NCBI): domain Eukaryota; kingdom Metazoa; phylum Mollusca; class Bivalvia; order Myida; family Dreissenidae; genus Congeria; species Congeria kusceri. Next base: position 22,698,115 of record CM051024.1, read on the forward strand.
AAGCAGGGCAGTTGTCAGTAAAGGGCATAAGTATGTGCACTTAGTATTGGTAAACCAGCTTACCCAGGAAAAGTGTGAGCAGGTTAACTGACCACCGTTATATGACTGAAATACTGTTGAATACGGCGATAAATCCAAACAATCATTGGGACACATTTAAAATTATTTGAATTATTTCCTTTCCCTAAATATTGGGACACTAAAATAACACCTTATGTTGTTATAAATGTATAAACATTCAATACCCTGCCACAACGCTGCTTGCGTAGTGACTTGTGACACGGTATATTGCGCTTGCTTATCTATACACCCTAATGTGTACTCTACTGGAGCATGGTCTTCTCAATTAAGCTTTTCATTTAGTCCACAGCAAGAAATAATTGATCTTATAAACATCAGTCACTTAAACATATTCCAGCTAATTATTTATAATTGAATGTTTAATATATTTTAATAAGCGATTAATATCCCAAAGAAAGACAAATATTTAATTGGTTCAATATTTATAATAGTTAAAGGCAGAATAGATTGTATCGTATTATTGCCCTAAATGATGGGACACAATTTCGATCATTATTTTTCTATGTACCTTAATATTGGGACAATACAATTTTTAATAATGTTTAAGTGTCCCAATACTTAGGGTAAATACGGAAACTTCGGAGTTGGTCGATGTGCCACGATTTGTCATCGGGAATATAAATTTACATTCAAAACTTCAAAACTGTCTTAATACAAGTTTGTTTTAGGTCGGAATATTTCCACATACATTTTCATAATTTAGATAGTTGGATGGATGGATGGATGGATGTTGGCTTTTGGTGGGTTAGCGATGAATGGTGAGTAAAATAGTGACAAAGTGATTGCTATTGAATGAATGAATGAAAGAAAGAATGAAAGAATGAATGATAAAATAAGAGTTGCTCTAGTGCCAATGTATCTGGGGTTTCGTAATATTTTACTCTAAACAGACAAGTAAGCCAACATGGGTAAATACGTTAATAAATTTATAGAAAGGCTTTTGCTAATAATTGAAATTCAACAGTGACAATGTCAACGTATAATAACATTCTACAATATTTTTTTATGAAAATAGGTTCCTAATGGAAACATTGGACTTAACTTTGCTTAATTAGCTTTATTGGTAACTAAACTTGACCCAGATTAAATTATCATGGATGCTTGGATACAAACAATCAATACTCTTTTCCTGTAGTTATATTGGGTGGGTACAACTATTACAAAGGTTAAGAACCACAGTGATATGATTTAATAAATCTTTAATAAAAGTTTATTGTTAACATTATTCAATATAATATATCGTGTTAATAAGACGTGCTAAAACATATGTACACAACATAATAAGTTACAAATATATCAAATTTACTACAATTCTTTTGAAGTAAATAAAGACTGCTTTTATCTGACGTCATGGAATACGCTGGACAACATGACAGTCATATTTTGGTCAAACAGAGCAAATATTTTTCTCTAAAACATTTAATTAAATCGCTTCAAAACGAAATTGTTTATTTATTATATTTAAGACAAGATGTAACCTAACACGAGTAATATATTATGGTGACAACTAAATTACCGTTTAAATCCATAGATGACATCAAGTTATATAGATCTACATTTTGGAAAGACATTTATCTGCATATCAATATATTTTACTTCTTAAAAATGCATAAAAGGGTATGTTCAATTTCATTTAGAGAAACTTATAATGGAGCCGTTTCCAAAAATGAAGTTATTTTGTTATTTCTTTTAATTGATTTAAAGCTGATCATTTTTAACCAGTGCGATGTTATGTACCGGTACACCGAGTACATTGCACATATTGTCTCTTTTTTCGAGGCAACAAACGTGGTATTCTGGATGATGTTTGACATGTTTTTGCACTGCCATTAATAAATATTACCGGCAAGAGGGCCTCGATGCCCTAAGTTGCGCATCCGAATAAGGACGACGAGTGCGACCTTAATGCAAATTTTATAGGCATGTGCAGGACTGTAAAAAGGTGAATAAACAGGAGCGTCATGACCGCCTTAAATTATATTATTCGTTTCGCTACGCAACCAAGACTAATGGAAAGTATAAGCAATAAATCTGGTGCAAGACGATTGATGTGCCTTAGTATCACACTTATTTAAGAACTCATGGATCGATATGCTTGGTTTTGTTAAAATGTAAAAAAAAAAATCAAAAATTCAACGAATCTGACATCACTCAGTGGATCTGATCCGAGATGGCCCATTTCAAACCTTCATTAGATACCTTCTGTGCATACACAGGTCGACAATATTTGCAAAACAAAGTTCAATTGCATAAATTAATACTAAAGCATAGTTAAATAGGATACTTTTGTTAATACATAAAAAAATTAACAAACGTAAAATTTCATATTATAAAAAAGTAATCATCGACGACACTTTTCGCGGGCGCGAGAAACTTAGTAGCTGTAGTAAATGGAATGTACACGATATACTGTTACGCGTATGCGCGAAATTCATAAAAATTGCATAGAGTAGGAAAGTTTTCATTGAACTGCACGATTTTGAATGAGAGTTCCTACTAAACCTTGTATCAAGAAATTTTTTGTATATATTATTGTTAACGATTCATTCAATATGTTGTCTCTCTCTGATAAGTTATGTGACATATTAAAACAGGAGAGTATCATGTTTTGATAGTGGTGACTCTTAGTGCGAACTAATGTCGTTATGATTAAAATTGAATGAATGTTGAAGTTTCTGCTCTTTACAAGGACACAAGTTTAGCCGAAAACGGACAAAGGACGACACATGAGTGGCAACCCACAAGTATACCAAAGGTCGCTTTGTGCATTCCATCTAGAGCACGATGATTTGATTTATAAATATACATTAATATTACATGTGCTGAACGTATTATTTACAACAATAACACATTTATAAACATAATTATGGACATAAACCATGATACAACATTCACGAATTAAGCAATTGCATTCCAAGACAACCATCCATCTTTAACATGTTTATTCTTTCTAAAACTGTCCATTCTAGAGTTCATCACGTGTCTTGGCAGGTTCAGATGGTGGTCCAGTATAACGACCAACAAACAGCGGCGCCTTTAGCTGGTAGTGCCAAATCATGAACATGAACGGGTGATCGGCTGTAAATGCCTTTGGACGAGGCGGTCCGCTTAGCCACATCATTTTTGCAGCAGTTGCAGCTGCAGCCTCTGTACCTTCTTCGTTGATATCAACAAACGCCTTGTGGAAAACTTTAGAAACGAACAAATCATTCCCCATACCAGATAGGTCAGCCTTTCTAGCATCAAATAAGTCAGGCATTCCAAGAGCGGATAATGCGTCTGAAAGCTGGAATGAACTTTCCAGCTTAAATTTTGGAACAGAAACTATAACAGTTGGTAAGAAAACCTCTTCGATACATTGGTTCATATTTGTGACGTCTAAGTTTTTCTCCATGTCAAGTAACCCAGTGACTGTATTTGGAAGAAGAAATACCATAGCCATTTCTTCCCCAATGTAAGGCAGATGTAAAACCTTACAATCCAAAGCTTTGTTGTCGCCATATCGTACTTTCTTTATTTCTCTTTTCATCATGTCCACCTTTACAGATTTGCCGTCCAATGTATGGAAATCAGTTTTGTGTGTACTCTTTGGTTCAAACTTTGTTGCCCAGTTTCCTTTGAAATAGATAGCATTTACAACTACCATTCTTGTGAGGACATCAATAGATCCGCTGGGTAGAAGGTCTCTGATCTTCTGGTTTGTGATTTCTTCCACCCATTTGTTTATTTCTTGCCTGCTTCCCTCAGGGTTGGAAATGAAGTCCATAGCTTTGACATCTGAAGCAAAATGTCGGACTACAGCTTTAACATACTCGTCCAGAATGCTTTTATCGTTGTTCGGATAAAGCCTGTTTGCGCTTTTCAGAATGACATTATCGCTCTCTTTACTCAATACTTTTACAAATTGCTCAGCATCTGCAAGTATCATCTTTTGATCACTGCACAAGAGTCGAAGAGTAGAAATCATCTGGTTTCTGGTTTCATTCTTTGCTCCCGTTTGAACCATCGTCATGACAACAAGAATGCTGCTAGGAGACATGAACAAGTTGTCATTTGGAGTGTGAGAGACAACATGTTTGAACAAGTCCAGTGAAAATTCTGAGGCCCTTGATGACATGGTTTTTGGGTGGTGGCAGTGTAATGACAAAGATTTTATCTTTCAAGACTTTCTAAAATTAAAGAAAAAATAATCACGTAAATAACACAAAAACAGTACAATTACTCTAATTATTTTATTTATTGTTTTAATCTGGACAATATTTCACTGCATTTTATTATTGTTCTTAATTCTTTGGTTGAATATAATATGGATAATCATACAGTTTATAGTATTTCAACTAAGTGTTATCCACAAACTGTAGACACACAACATCTTATTGAAAATGTACTTGTATATTTTTACTTAAAATATTATGGAATATGGAAAAACTTTAAGTAAACATACCATGAAGTCTCTATAATATGCTTAGTTTTCAGTAACAGAACGTGATTTGCTACATTTAGCCAGTGGTTGGGCCTATGGTATGGTTTGTTAATCTCATCGCTTATGTTGTTATTTGTCTTTACAGCACCGGTCTATGTATCATGTTATACTGTCATAGTCATTTTACCTGCCACATTTTATTTCCTAAACATTTAAAAACAGCAATGAAATGGTGCTTGTACCAATACTCTAATGTAATCATGTTTAATATTCCAAAAAGTTTTATTTAGGAAAGTGGTGGTTTATGAACAACTGTTCACAAATCGTTAACGTTACTTAAAGTTATTTGACAGGTATATGTTATCAAATGTTTTCGAAACATTAACTGGGCCGATTTGACCGGTTATCGTCTGGTCCGTTAACGAACTGGGCCGTACGGTACGTAGATACCACCTTATTTTAATTGATGGTGTTTGAAAATAAAGTTCAAGAGATTTTATTACATTGTACATTCAGAACGTTTGTGTGCTAACAATATAATCTGCCGTTAAAAGTGCTGAGTACCTTAAAACAGGCGTTTTTTAATATAAATTATTATTGTTTACGAATTGAATAGGAAGTAAACAGCGGTGCAGTCCCACAGAATAAAAGCTTCACCCAATAATCCTAAGGTTACAAACTACTCATTTTGTCTATTTTCAATACATACGTAAGAAAAGGGGATGGGATTGGAAAAGAAACAATATAATTTATTAACAATGATTTTGTTAATAAGGAATTTACCATGTGCAGGGTTTCCCGCAGGCCTGTTTCGCATGTTGGGCCCGACATGCCTTCAAAGCAGTTAGTCATTTGCCGACATGCTTAAATAACGCCGACATGCTTTAATTTTCAAAGCGACAACCCTTAATCCCTTGATCTATTACACCAATCTTTAATCACAGGGTCATAAACGAACGCCGTATTGATTGATAAGGTCTCGCTTCAAACAGTGTTATTGACAAGTGACTGAACTGTGTAGTTCCGCCCACAACGATCTGATTAGCCAATCAAAAATACGGCGATTTTTACCTTACTAACAACTAAAAACTTTGACAACAAATACTAGTGTTGACGTGAAAAGTGAACAGGCGTGGTAAAACATTTGATTATTATATTTAACGTTTTATTTTATCCCGGTAATTTCCTTATCCATTTCACAATTTGACAATCAAAACTATGGACACGAATAATGTAATATAGAGCCTCATTTTAAAACACAATTTAATGTCGTCAAACGTTGTTCTCATCAAAACTGCAATTAAGCACGTGTCCAGTACACGCACGTTTTTCATGAGGCTTCCGTGACCCTGTGCACGGCAATTTTCGCGCGCTTTTGTAGCAAAACACGCTTTTTACAAGGAGATACAAACTCGTATTGTATGTCGAATAAGAAGCGCATATTCAAGTATTTAAAAAGAAAGGGTGATTTGTTTCGGCTTTTAATGTCCGCATGTAGTATAACTGATATGAATTATTGATTTCTTTTGCATCCGAAAACAATTAATGAAATAAAAAAAAATCATGGCGGAAAAAACAAGACTTTTCAACGAATCTGAAAACTATTTATTGAAAATTAATTCCATAAAAAAAAGCAGCCTAGTATTATGATGCACACTGCCTCCAAAGGAGTTAGGTCAACACAACTTTATGTGTATTACAAAAACCGCGGTAGTTGCGATTTTAGTAGGAGAAATATTTTTAATAGTTTCAGCTTTATAAAAGTAAGAATTCCCAAATTAAATATTGAGCAAAGAGAGGTGCTGGTCGAGCAATAGGCTAGGTAGTTTAAGCGATAAAGGGCGGTAGTTAAAGCGATGCTGCCGCTTTGATCGCCGCCGTGATTTCGAAAGTCGTAGCCGATTTCGGAAAGGTGGGGTCGCGTGACGCGGTCGATTTTGGTGAGTTGGATCGGAGCGGTGCAGCCAATTTCGGGGAGGTAGAGTCGATCGTTGAAGCCGATTTCTGGGAGCTGGGGTCGGGCGATGCGGCCGATTTCGAAGAGGTGGGAGTGAAACGGAGCGGCCGATTTCTGGGGATGGGGTGGGGGTGCTAAAGGGTCGGATTGGAACGATCTCGGGGGGGGGTCGAGCCGATTTTTGTTGCGGATGGTGGTGTCCCGGAAATCCTGCGGGAAACCCGGACATGATATACACTTTTTAAAGAAATATCGAAGATCTGGCATTTTGTGCTGAGCTCACCGCTTTTTGGTGAGATTTATACAACCGACTGTATTCAATTAACGAGATGTTTATGTAAGGTACTAGTGTGCTGTGCCACTCGTAAAAATATTTATTTCTATGATCACTCGTGAATTAAAACCGATATTCTACCAAAACCAACAAATATTCGCGATATATTAGATGTCAGTAAAATGCGTTTGTTTATATTTTACACCACTGTTAACAAGCATATAATAAATACTATATTTACTCACCTGATAAGGAGTTCCTTTTTCAATCGCGAGTTCTGAAATAAAATATATTTTCACGTTTCCATATATTTCGGCCCCTTTGTTTTTGAATAACTTTCACGTCAAATCAAAGCTTAAACTTGTAATTTACTTGATATGCATCGGAATGTTGAAAGCTACTGAGATAAAACATTTAAATACACGAGGAAGTTTAAAACGGCGAAAACAACACATGTAGACTTGCCTTCCTTTATTGGTCGAACATGATATTTTGAAACATACAGGAAGAAAACTGTTGCGATCACATTACCGGAAAAAAATGAATTAACAAAACGATATCAATGCCATCAGTGCATGAAACCACGTAACGAGTGTAATATATTTAAAACACACATGGTTCGTATTTATAAAGAACCTTAGTTTAACATTTTAAAACACACAGGGCTGATATTTATAAGGAATCTTAGTTGAACATTTAAAACACAGAGGGCTAGTATTTATAAGGAATCTTAGATGAACATTTAAAAACACACAGGGTTGATGTTTATAAAGAACCTGAACATTTTAAAACACGCAGCGCAGGTGTTTATACGTAATCTTAGTTGAACATTTTAAACCACGCAGGGCTGGCGTTTATAAGGAATCTTAGTTGAACATTCAAAACACACGTACAGGATTCGTATTTATAAAGAACCTTAGTTGAACATTTAAAAACACGCAGGGCTGGTGTTAATAAGAAATCTTAGTTGAACATTCAAAACACACGTACAGGGTTCGTATTCATAAAGAACCTTAGTTGAACATTTAAAAACACGCAGGGCTCCTGTTTATAAGGAATTTTAGTTGAACATTTAAAAAACAATCTTAAAATAATGAAATTTAATAACTGGATTTTCTGACAAAGAAATGTAATGTTTGAAGAGTACGACGCAGAAATTGCAAAATAATTCAAAGTGTATTAATATTAAGTGTTCGTCAGGGACATGCTCCAAAGCATATTTTTACAAAACCTAAGTCTGATTTGTTTTCAACTTTTTATACATTATGATTATTGGTCTTGTGATACTTATATCTTTTAAGAAGTCACTAAACAAGTTAATATACATACTATGCTGATACTAAATAAATATTTCTTTTACAGTAAATTAACGATAATAATATACTTGTATCGGATAATTGTCACCATTAAATATATTATGACGAAAATGCTGCCATTAAAATATGTCACACACTAGTACACCTGGACTGTTATATCCCACTCAATCATCTGACCTCACATGATTATGATTTTCAAGAAAAGAAAACTACAATGCAATAAAGGTCATGTGATTAAACAGATAAATGACACAAAATAGTGTAATTGTTTTATATGTAAAACAATATAACGCAAACCACAAAATATACAAATTTAGAGGTAATGAGAAAATTAGAGTGAGGATGAACAAGACACTATTGTTAGGAATAAACAACGTCCAAAAATGTTTTTAAAGGCACTATGTCAACGAAAAATGTGTTTCCAATTGCACTACAAATGATATTAGATGAAAGAAATGCGCTATATCAAGGTATGTACATTAAATAAAGAATAAATATTTTAATACATATTTTAATAAAACTATTCAGCAAAAATGTTTGTAACAAGAGCTGTCAGAGGACAGCGCGCTCGACTTTTCTTGTGCTTGTCGGAGTTACTGGCATTTTTTCTAAAACAAACTGTATGGATAGTAGGGGCCAATTAAAGGAAGTTAATGTGTTCTCGAAATACTGAGTGGAAAGCATTTTTCAAATTTTCAAAACAGTGATCTTGACCTTGATCCCACCCACCCCCATATGCAATCTTATGCGATGTCTCTCTAGACGGTATCGATATTATTAATAAGTTATTATTATTTTATTATTATGAATATTTTTAATTGTTATAATTGGTTTATTGAGCAAAAATATTTTGTTCTATTTTTAGTAACAGTGACCTTGACATTCACCCCCACTCCACCCCACCCCAAATGCAATCCCAAGTGAAGTATTACTGTAGGGTATCTATGTATGAAGATTCATTCTCGTGTTTTTGAGTGAAAATCAAAAGTTGACGCCGCCATCTCACCTGCGGGAATGTAAAATTTCGAAGTGTAAAGAGGCCAAATGTCAAACGAGACTAAACACAATTGTCCTATGGGTTCATTTTAATATAGGTAATAAATATTTCAAGTTTGAATGAAATCCCTTAAGACATTCCTGAGAAACTAGCTTACCGGAAAAATTTAACCTAGACCGGACGCCGACGCCATCGCCAACGCCGACGCCGAGGCGAGTAGAATATATTGCCTCTTCAACGAAAAGTCGAGCAAAAATTAAAACACCAAACGGGTATCGAATTCACGACTTAGGAGCCTTACAAAGAAATGACAGTAAACAGCGCTTTAACTAACTGCGCTATTCTGCTCTGTAATGAACGTGTTTAAACTATGGTATACGAAATACAATTCTGATGTCAACGTGTAAACATGAAATGGGCCAAACAAACACGACCCATATTGTAAATTGATTTTTAACTCAAATGCGAAAATAAATTCCCATTATCTTATTTTAACCGTTATCATATACCAGTATTAATATCTTAATTTAAGATTTTTTTAAAGAAATTACCCCCTTGAAGCCCTTTTCGTTGACATAGTCCCTTAAAGGCAAATAGGTTCTTTTATATATAATGAAAGTTTCTGTTACGTTCTGATCTTCAATAACGTGTTATTTGAAGTACGATTTGAGTAACGATCTAATGCCTATATCCCAGTGAGCGTGAGTTTGCATGCGTGCGTCCATCACCACAGAGGGGGCCATCATCGAAGGTGAGAATGGTTAGTGCACTGGTGATTACAAAACATTAAAAGCAAAATTTATAGTGGAATGCATCGGCATGTAGTTTTATAGTAACTACCTTTTTGTTACAAATATACCTTTAATTGTGCTGACATTATGTATCGAAATCGCATATCTATATAAACTGTCTAAAATAAAACCACAGTTATGCACATTAATGTTCACTTTGGGTGCTATACTTTGGTAATGTTGACAGTTGACAATCACTGAAGCAAACTCTATTTCTGTTTTTGTTATTATTATTTCTATATGCAAAGGCTAATAAATGTAAACGGTTGATGTCGATCGATATTTTGAAAGCTACCGATTTTAAATACACCAGGAAGTTTGAAACTGTAAAATAACACTAAGTTAATGGTAATTGGCCTTCTGTCATGACGTATTTCGAAATTTCGGTGTTCAACATACCGGAAGAAAAGTGTAGCAATTATTGTACCGAACGATGAATTCACAAACGCCTTCATGCGATAAGTTTATTAAACTAAATAATACGTTAATATGAGGCGTGTTGTGGGAAAACCGGTCTTAATGCACGTGCGTAAAGTGTCGTCCCGGATCAGCCTGTGCAGTCCGCACAGGCTAATCCAGGACGGCACTTTCCGCCTACAGTGGATTTATTTTTAGAAGAGACTTCCTTGAAACTGAAAATACCATAAAAGCGGAAAGTGCCTTCCTGGATTAACCTGTGCGGACTTCACAGGCTAATCCGGGGCGACACTTTACGCATATGCATTAAGACCGGTTTTCTCACGACGCGTCTCATATTTACAACACCCAGGACAGGTAGTTATACAAATCATAGTTAAACAATATCAGCTGAATCACTACGAAGAACTTATAAAAACACTCAAAGTCCTGTTTAAAACGAATAATTTACAATTTAGTGGTAAAAACGTTGTAATGCATCTCCATCTCTGTCATGCGGTGCTAAATGTTGTTGTGAAAGCAAAGAGAGGTCAATGTATGATTGTTTTTATTCAAAATTACATTGAACCTAAATGTAAAGCCGTATGGGACAATTTTGTAGTATCAGACGTGAAACGGGAATACATTTGTAAAACAATATTTAATATAATAAGAAATAACTACATCATGTTTCCAACTTGGGATAGTTCGAGATACACTAGGATCAAACTCTCTTATGTACAAAATGAAATTATTGAATAGTAAAGTTAGCACTTTCTGTCTTCATTATAAAGATGCAATTGTTCATCTTTTCCGGAATTGTGAAAAAGTAAACTGGTTCATAAAGAAAATAAATGAAGCTCTTGTAAGTATGCGGAATACAAATTTTACGTCCGCAGTAGTTTTTTCAAACATTAATTTTAGGTAGAACAGGAAAATAAAACCAAAATATCGAGATATTATGTCTCGAAATCAAACGATACATGTTTTGTTGCAGAAAAATAAGGTAGTTCAATATAAGAAAGGTCTTATAAATAATCTTACCTTACCTTATAATGAATAATATTACCTTATCTTATAATAAATATTCTTACCTTATCTTATAATGAATAATCTTACCTTATCTTATAATGAATAATATTACCTTATCTGATAATAAATAATCTTACCTTATCTTATAATGAATAATCTTACCTTATCTTATAATGAATAATCTTACCTTATCTTGTAATGAATAATCTTACGTTATAATGAATAATCTTACGTTATAATGAATAATATTACCTTATCTTATAATGAATAATCTTACCTTATCTTATAATGAAAAATCTTACCTTATCTTGTAATGAATAATCTTACGTTATAATGAATAATCTTACGTTATAATGAATAATCTTACCTTATCTTATAATGAATAATCGTACCTTATATTATAATGATTAATCTTACCTTACCTTAGGCTAAAAAAAATAATGAATTGTTTCTCAGGCACTTTTTCCAAAAAATCAGGAGGGAGGGCGATTTTTTTGTATTGAAGTATTTTGTATGCCCCCGAAGGAGGGCATATAGTAGTCGCACCGTCCGTCTGTGGGTGCATGGTCAAAGGTCAATTATTTTTGTTTCCACTTCATAACTTCTAAACGTCTGGAGGGATTTAAATGTTACTTCAGATTGTTATTCTCTATGACCAGACAATGTGTCGTATACAACTCCCATGCTTTTCTGTCAAAGGTCAAGGTCACAATTCAAGGTCAATGGTCAAGGATTTATGTTTCTCCACCATAACTTCTAAACGTTTGGAAGGATTTTAATATTACTTCAGATTATTATTTCCCATGAACAGGCGATTTGTCGTGTACAACACCAATGGTCCTCAGTCATTGGTCAAGGTCACAATTCAAAGTCTAGTGTCAAGGAATTTTCTCTCTGCTCTATTTCTTCCAAAAGCCTTGAAGGATTTTAATATTACTTCAGATTAATTTTCCCATGACCAGATGATGTGTCACATACCACTTACATGCTCCGCGGTCAAGGTATGTGGGTCCAAGGTTACACTTAAAAGGTAAAATATTAGAATGAACTTTTTGTAGGAAGCATCATTTTGCCAACATGTACGGAATGTAATAACTTGGTGGGAATGAAGATCATTATGAGGCAGTGTGCCACAACAACTAACAGCTGTGTTGCTGAAATATCACGATATTTGTCCAGGGCATAATATTGTACTCTGACATTGTTTTGCCTTCCTCTGACATACATATGCTTCGGCGGCATATGTTACATCCTGTGACAAGCCGTGTTTATTTTTTCTCCTACTCTTTTCTATTGGCACAACGTAATGGCTTATTAAAACAAGTAAATAAGTACAGATTATAAAGACAATTTTAAGTTTTAATAACAATAGCATCCCTTTTTATAAAATTATAAATATATATTTATTAATCACAATCGGTTATTTATGCAAGCTGACGTTAACAGGCAATCAATTTGAATGTTCATAATTAACATATGTGCCTTCAAATTGATATACCATTAGCATTAAAGTACTTCTATTTATAGAATTTAACTTTTCGTAATTCATATTTTTTTATAACTTCCAAAAATAGGAATTATTTTTTGCAATAAATCACCAATAATTTTTGGAAAGGAAAATCAATACTTGTCAATGCAGCTGGCATTTTCGTTTGTTTCCATAGGACTTATGTTGACACAGATTTTCTTCAAAAAATAAGGAATGCTATTACACAAGCAAAGGCATCTACGAAACAAAAGTGTAAATCAACAAATAGACGATATTTGTATGGCAATCGAATATGATTTTTTTTGAGAATTTACACAGTATTTAACAATTTGTGTATATCCGATTTATATAATTAAATCAGACAGAAAGAAAGTTACTGGAAATACCGAAATCTCTACCGGGTTACTCTTCTTCCGCTTTCTTAAAATGCGGATTCGTTTAATGTTAAGCCGCTGCCCATGGGATCTAATTCAATACATCGTAATTTTTGTAATAGTTCTTATGAGCGTTTATGGTGTTTATTCGTCCGAAATCTGTTTCTTATTTACGAAAGTTATTGTTCAAAAAGCACTTGGTACAAATGAAATATACTATAATGTCCATGCTGGTTTACTCCAGAGTCATCACCAGTTATCGCATACAGAAAATAGACGATAGCAAGTTACCAAAGTGTTAATAATTCACAGATTTCAATGCGTAGTTTTTGTATTTAGTTCGGTGCCCATTAAAAACACTTTCTGCAAAGTTTTATTTTTATTAACATATTTTTGGACTGCTCGTATAATGACCGGGCGCGATCGTAAAAAAATAGTAAATACATTTTTTGTGGTATTAAATCAAATTAGTGGCGGGCCATAAAAACCGTTGCGGCGCTGAGAAACAAATCATTATTTTTTTAGCCTTATAAGGAATAATCTTACCTTATCTTATAATGAATAATCTTACCTTACCTTATAATAAATAATCTTAACTTATCTAATAATGAATAATCTTACCTTACATTACAATGAATAATCTTACCGTATCTTATAATGAATAATCTTACCTTATCTTATGCAACATAACGCACCTTTAAACAAACAGAAATCGAAAAAAGGTGACCGTTAATAAGAGAACTATGTGAGCCAAACATGCAACGATAATTAAATTGAGATATGTCTTTAAGCGGGCGTCGTGGCCTTTAGTTTCCGCTCAATAACCCGAGAACGAAATGGGGACAAGGTCAAAGTCGCAGTTACTAACAGTTTCCGTTTAATAACTCAAGAACGAATTGATTTATTGCAATGAAAACTTATATGTATATACTATATGTAAAGACTTCGCTTGAGATTGCATATGTGGTGGGTGGGTGATGGTCAAGGTCGCCGTTACTTAAAATTGGTTTTCGCTCAATAACTCGAGAACGAATTTAGAAATTGCAATGAAACTTCATTATTATGTAGATATTATCTATTGCAACATAGCTTAGGAATGCATAAGGGGTGTGTCGGGGTTCACGTAAAGGTCCATATTTCTAAAAATAGAAATATATTTTCCACCCAATATCGCAATAACGATCTGAGTTACTGTAATGAAACTTTATACTTTATATCCAGAACTCACGCGGTAGGTAGAGTCAATGTCACTGTTCCTTGAAATAGAAAACGGTTTCCGTTGAAAGACTAAACAAGTTTGCATTGATATATTCTCACGAAACTTCATCTATAGGTACGTTATTTCGAGATCTCGTTTGGGATTGCATATGGGGTTGGTGGGGACAAGGTCACCTGTACTAAAAATAGAAAAATATTTTCTGTTCAATAACTCCAGAACTAATTAAGATGTAGTAATGACACGTTATATATAGATATCTCATAATGAGACTGCGGTGGTGATGTCCAGATCAAGGTCATCGTTACTTAAAATATCGTTTCCACACAATACTAGTAATTCAAGTACGAATTGAGATTTTGTTATGAAACCTAATCTATACCTAACTTATACCGAGATCTTGTTTGCGAAAGCATATGGGAAGTCTTCGGTCTAGGTCATTGTTCATTAAAAGCAACAACAAAAAAACGTTTGTGCTAAATAACTCAATTATTAAATTTAATGTTGATCAAACGTTTATTATTTCTAAACTGCGAATATTGTGCATATTGTCTTTTTGTTATTACGTTTTTTTACGCATGCAATTACAGCCTCATCAACAAATATTGCAGACTAGAGGGTCACAATGACCCAAATTGCTCACCAAATTTTTATTGTGATATTTAATCAAAGTTTATGCCATGTCAGGAAAATGCCAATTTGAACAAACATTTTAAGGTTATTAAACATAAGTGTAACACGGGCCAACATTCTCGCTATAGCATTCAAGACAATTCAAGAATTCGTATAAATGCACAGACTTTGCAAGTTTTCTTGAAATTTAACCAAATATCAAGCATCCAATGAGTCTCACATCATTAAATTGTTGTTGTTTTTTTCTAAAAGAGCTACACATGATTCTGGTCCGACATATCTCATTTTCGAGCTCGTCCGATAACTTTTGTTCATTCACAATCAATTTCAGTTGGGTTGAGATTCAATGAAAATGTCTCTATCCTGCACACGGATGGAATTTTTACGAAAACGGATGATTGATGACGCAGGAGTGTTAAACAACATCTATGTCAATGGTCACTTTAAGGAAGGTGAGCTATAGCAAGCTAATTTGATTTATAAAACATCGATTAATATTTCATGTGCATAACATATGTTTAACAAAAATAACAATGTATAAAGATAATTATGTCCATCACCGTTATAATGTAAAAGTCTGTACTTACCCATATAGCACTTGTATTACACGGCATCTATTCATCTTTAACTTGCCGTGGTCGTATTACACTTGATGTCTCTTTGCTGAACTAGTGCAATCTACATGGTGATCCGGTATTAGGACCAACAAACAGTGGCCCCTTAAACCGCTGTCACACTAGGGCCGCGTTCTCACGGCGATCCCACGGCGTCCAAGTAAAACGCAGAACGCCGAGACGCGCGCAGTACGATCGCAAGCATCGCCGCAGCAACGCAGTGGCATCGCCAGTAGACGCATTGGGGTCGCATAAAACGCCGAGCGACGGCGCGCACTTTGAGCATGCAAACAAAACAAACGCCGTCGCTCGGCGTTCTGATAAGAGCGCAGTGGGGTCGCCGTTAGGTCGCCATAGCAGCGCAGTAAGGTAACCTACAACGCCACTGAAGCTCCGCGGGCGCGCACAGCTACGAACGTCGGTGGCGCTTGCACGGCGTTCTCTGAGATGTCACTGCGTCTCTACCGCGCTTATACGGCGCGCCTTGGGCGCTTATACGAAGTGTTATTTATTTTACTGCGCTCTAACAACAACTGTACGGAGCTGTCACGGCGATCATTGCGCTTCTACCGCGTCCATCCAACAAGCCGTCAGCGCAGTGTGAGCGCCGTGAAAGCGCAGTTGACGCAGTAGAAGCGCCGCGAGAGCGCACACAATCGCCAACAAGAACTCCGTAGGAACGCGATAGAACGCCATTGGAGCTCCGTAGCAACGCGTTGGTCGCTTAGAGGACGCCGTGACATCTCCATCTTCACGGAAAATATCAGATTTTTCTTGCGATTTCACGGCGCTCTTCAAAATTAAACAACGCTGTGCCAACGCGGTATAGCGTGACAGGGGTATTAAAGACGTTCGCAACAAAACGACATAATTGGGTTAATTTCTCCTTTGCTTCATTACTTCTTTATTGTATACAGGTTACAATATACTAATTTCAATCAATAAATATAAGTCTTTGTTAGTCATCAAACTCCAGTCAATGGTTAAAAGTTCATAAAGCATTATAATAATCAAAAACCCACGTATAGAATGTATTGCCAAACAAATAAGTTCAAAAAAGTTCTATTTAATATCTCCATTCTTTTTTGACAACTGATACGCTTTTACATAAACACGAAACATTAAAAAGGCTACACAGGTTCCCTATTTAAAGTCCAGTATTTGCCAAACAAGTTCGGTCACCCATTCTTTTTATTAATGTTTTGGTGTAAGTATACATTGGTGTAAGTATACATTGGTTCATGTATGTGGGAAAATTTAAGAAAATATGTCGTTTGTAACAAAATATATTAATGCATAAAATGAATTTTCAGAACGTATTATTAGTACCCATTAAAACTACTTAAATGTGCAGTGAAATTCATTTCTTTAACAGTAACTAAATGTAAAGCGTTTTTTATTACCACAATACACTTGTATATTAACAAACAAGACATGTGAAAACATATCAGTTGAAAGAACCATAGCCGTGTTTGAAAAAAGGCTCCCCTTTATACTTTTAACATTAATGAAAAACCATACTGAAAACAGGGGGCTTCGACAGGTACCATATTCAAAACTCAATATTTTAGGAAAAGGCCGGTGGCCCCTATTTTTAATACTGTTTTAGTTATAGTATACAATCACACATGTATATGGAATTTTTTAACAAAATCTGTCGTTTGGAACAAAAGATACTCGTATCTTTGATTACTTATTGATGTTTTCAGAGGAATATTAAATGCATAATTAACCTTTTTAAGCGTCCATTAAGTCATTTTTAAATGGTTATTATAGATAAAGCGCGTTTTATAATTAAACTGCACTTCTATTTTGCCAAACAAAACATTAAAAAAGATGCATTTAAAAATGTCCGTCCTCGTTTGAATATGAACGCTTTATATAATTGAACATTGCTATAGTCACACAAACTGACAAAAGGGCTTCGACAGGTACCGTATTTAAACCCCAATATTTCCGAAACAAGGCCGGTGACCCCTACTTTTTTTAGACTGTTTTAGTATACATTGACACAGGTTTGTGCAAATCTTTAAGAAACTCTGTCGTTGGAAAGAAATGCAAAAAATTGTTCCACTTTAAACTGCCAGTGCCAAATTATATATATCATAAATATGAACGGGTGATCTGCTGTAAAAACCCGGGTTAGCTTTACCATTCTTGCAGCAGTAGTGCTCAGCTGCAGCCTCTGTACCTTTTTCGTTAACATCAACAAACGCCAAACGCCGTTGTTCAGATAAAACCTGTTCTCGCTGATCGGTATGGCATTTTCACTCCCTTTATTCCATACTTTTGAAAGTATCATAGTTTGATTACCGCAAAGTAGTCGAAGAGTATAAATCTGGTTTCTGGTTTCATTTTTGCTCCAGTTTCAACCTTCGTCATGAAAACAAAAATTCTGCTAGGAAACATGAACAAGTTGACATTTGGAGTGCGAGAAACAACATGTGTGAACATCGACCTTGGTCAGTGACGTTACATAATGATCCCGAAGACATATGTGAAGTTTCAATTAAATATCTGTAGTAGTTACAGAGATATGTACTTGCATGCAAACCTTAACCTGAGCATTACGGCGACGCCAACAAACGGATGAATAGTATAGCTCGAACTATTCTGATAATAGTCGAGCTAAAATGGACTAAGGTTGAATTGCTGCGATAAAGTCATGATTTAATATGATTTATGAACTACACTTAATCAGTCCATTAACGGCATGCACTAACAAGGTGTCACAAATTAAACTAAACATTAAAAAAATATTGAGATATAATATAGACATGAACATAAACATTTTGAAAGTCAATATATTTTTTTACATTTTCACACAACGAAACTAGCCGAAGGTCCTCGTAGTTTATGCAGCATATCGTGCAACTTACAGAAAGCTAACGGTGAATTATCGATATGAATGTGTAACGATATTCGTCACGTACATACAACTAATGTTTGTAAACAGTTTTACTTGGATAATCAGTATTTTATAATAAAAATTATTCTGCAAACCAGATGTTCCTGACGTAGGTCATAGACCAATGTAAACATATAATATAATAGACAGCAAGAAAATCGTTTCATTTGTTCAGTCTTAATCTGGCCACCTTCACCGTTTGTGTGGCTTTAAACTAATTATTTTAACATGTTCATCATCATGACTTTGCTAACCTGAAATTTGATTTAAAATAAACCAAAACAGGCTCATATAAATCATGAAAAACCTTTAGCATCTAATTCTTTCAAACATGAAACTCTTACAAAATTAGATTGATTTATCAAATTATATCCTTTAACTAATACCCATTGTTATTTGAATATTGAACCCTGTGTGTCTAAACAAGTCATTCTGATGACTCAGTAAAGTAGGCTATATTGACTCGTACGTTTACTGCAACAATTCCACGAGTGGCTATTTCGTAGTGTATGAGATATTTCCTTGTCGAATCTTGGGATGAATTTTGAATCATGGCTGTAATCCCCAGCTATTCATGAAATACTGTAGAGCTTTTTGTTGTTTTCATTGTTGGTGTGGTGCTTCGCTGTGGCGAAACCGAAGTGTACCGAGGAAAGCAATCCGTTTGGCATGGTGACTCCAACAAAACTCCCGTACGTTGGGCGGGGATCGAACATGGTTAGCCTAGGTGAGGAGCGAGTATGCTAGTCAGGCAGCCGGTGTCTATTCACATGAGTAAATGAATGTGCCATGGGTCTGAGAGAAGAGAAAACTAAAACGTGTTAAATTGGAAAAATACGTGTATCTGGATATGACGGGTTTTTGACCTGAAAGGACGCTCAAAGACATCCGGTATTCTCGCGTCAGAAGCAATGCGACAATTAACAAGTGTTTGTCACGGGATATGACTGCCGTTCCCTACCGGTGGCTGGTTACAGCAAGAGGTTATGACGGACAGACAGACCAACCGACAACTTCAAAACAGTATGCCATCTTTACTTTAAATGGGGGGGCGTGCATATTTCTGTGCATTATCATGAGTTCAGATCAACATATTAATTTACATGTATTAAAAAAGGATAGTTCTTTTGAAGGAAAAACAGAATACATTCAACAATGTGGAGAATAAAACACAATTTCATACTTATGGCAGGCAGATCTAGATAACAAAATTAAGGCATACAAAATGCAACCATAGATATCGTCTCACGATGATGAACATTTCCGCCAAGTAATTTTAAAATCCATCCAGAAATGACGAGAGTTATTGACTGGACACAAAAAACAAACCCCATTTTGGACCTTTGACCTTTAAGTGTGACCTTGGCCTTGGAGGTACGGACCTGAATCTTGCGCGCGACACATCGTCTCTTAGTGAACATTTTTGCCAAATAATTCCAAAATCCATTCAGAAATAACAGTTATACAAAACACGAAAAACCTTGGAGGTATGGACCTTGATCTTGCGCGCGAAACATCGTCTCATGATGGCGAACATTTATGCCAAGTAATTTCGAAATCCGTCCAGAAATGAATGAGTTATAGAGCGGACACGAAATGAGACTGACGGCAGGACGGGCGGACGGAAAGCACTCGTAAACCTATAGTCTTCAACGGGTTTCACCGGTACGGGACTTACACTGTATTTACCCTAAGAATTGGGACACCCACATATTGGGACACCCCTCATTTTGGAAAAATAATTATTTTTCGCTCCCGTTAATATTGGGACACATTTGCGGGCCGGCTAGCTCAGTTGGTAGAGCGCTGGACTACAAATCCGAGGATCGCGGGTTCGATTCCAGCCCGGCCACATAACTTGTGTGGGGATTGGTCATGAAATTATTTCTACGGCCATTCTCCCCCTACCTCTGATTCAAGCAGGACAGTTGTCAGTAAAGGGCATAAGTATGTGCACTCAGTACTGGTAAACCAGCTTACCCAGGAAAAGTGTGAGCAGGTTAACTGACCGCCGTTATATGACTAAAATACTGTTGAATACGGCGAAAAATCCAAACAAACATTGGGACACATTTGAAAGTTGAATTATTTCCTGTCCCTAAATATTGGGACACCAAAATAACACCTTATGTTGTTATAAATGTATAAACATTCAATACCCTGCCACTAAGCTGCTTGCAAAGTGATTTGTGACACGGAATATTGCGCTTGCTTATCTATATACACCCTAATGTACACCACCAGGGGTGTGTTTGCATATACATGTAGTTGACACGTAGTGCAAACTGTACTCTACTGGAGCATGGTCTTCTCAATTAACCTTTTCATTTAGTCCCCAGCAAGAAATAATTGATCTTATAAACATCAGTCACCTAAAAATATTCTAGCTAATTATTTATAATTAAATGTTTAATATATTTTAATAAGCGATTAATATCCCAAAGAAAGAAAAATATTTAATTGGTTCAATATTTATAATAGTTAAAGGCAGAATAGATTGTATCATATTATTGCCCTAAATGTTGGGACACAATTTCGAGAATTATTTTTCTATGTACCTTAATATTGGGACAATACAATTTTTAATAATTTTTAAGTGTCCCAATACTTAGGGTAGATACGGTAACTTCGGAGTAAGTCGATGTGTCACGATTTGTCATCCGGAATATAAATACACATTCAAAACTGTCTTAATACAAGTTTGGTTTAGGTCGAAATATTTCCACATACATGTTCATAATTTAGATGGTTGGATGGATGGATGGATGGATATTGGTTTTTGGTGGGTTAGCGATGAATGCATTTATGGTGAGTAAAACAGTGAGTGAGTGATTGCTATTGAATGAATGAATGAATGAATGAATGATAAAAAAGTTGCTCTAGTGCCGATGTATCTGGAGACTCGTAATTATTTTACTCTAAACAGACAATTAAGCCAACATGGGTTAATATGTTAATACATTTATAGAAAGGCTTTTGATAATAATTGAAATTCAACAGTGACAATGTCAATGTATAATACAATTCTACAATACAATTTTAAGAAAATAAGTTCCTAATGGAAACATTGGACTTAACTTTGCTTAATTAGCTTTATTGGTAAATAAACTTGGCCCATATTAAATTATCATGGATGCTTGGATACAAACAATCAATACTCTTTTCCAGTAGTTATATTGGGTGGATACAACTATTACAAAGGTTAAGAACCACAGTGATATGATTTAATAAATCTTTAATAAAAGTTTATTGTTAACAATATTCAATATAATATATCGTGTTAATAAGACGTTCTAAAACATATGTACACAACATAATAAGTTACAAATATATCAAATTTACTACAATTCTTTAGAAGTAAATAAAGACTGCTTTTATTTGACGTCATGGAATACGCTGGACAACATGACAGTCATATTTTGGTCAAACATGGCAAATATTTTGTCTCTAAAACAGTTAATTAAATCGCTTCAAAACGAAATTGTATATTTATTATATTTAAGACAAGATGTAACCTAACACGAGTAATATATTATGGTGACAACTCAATTACCGTTTAAATCCATAGAAGTCATCAAGTTATATAGATCTACATTGTGGAAAGATATTTATCTGCATATCAATATATTTTATTTCTTAAAAATGCATAAAAAGGTATGTTCAATTTCACTTAGAGAGAAACTTATCATGGAGCCGTTTCCAAAAATGAAGTTATTTTGTTATTTCTTTTAATTGATTTAAAGCTGATCATTCTTAACCAGTGCAATTTTATGCTAACTACCGGTACACCGAGTACATTGCACATATTGTCTCTTTTTCGAGGCATCAAACGTGGTATTCTGGATGATGTTTGACATGTATTTAAACCGCCATTAATAAATATTGCCGGCAAGAGGGCCACGATGCTCTAAATCGCGCATCCGAATACGGACGACGACTGCGACCTTAATGCAAATTTACAGGCATGTGCAGGACTGTACAAAGGTGAATAAACAGGAGCGTCATGACGGCCTTAAATTATATTATTCGTTTCGCTATGCATCCAAGACTAATGGAAAGTATAAGCAATAAGTCTGGTGCAAGACAATTGATGTGCCTTAGTATCACACTTATTTGAGAACTCATGGATCGATATGCTTGGTTTTGTTAAAATGTAAAAAGAAATCAAACATTCAACGAATCTGACATCACTCAGTGGATCTGATCCGAGATGGCCCATTTTCAAACCTTCATTAGATACCTTCTGTGCATACACAGGTCGACAACATTTGCAAAAACAAAGTTCAATTGCATAAATTAATACTAAAGCATAGTTAAATAGGATACTTTTGTTAATACATAAAAAAATTAACAAACGTAAAATTTCATATTATAAAAAAGTAATCATCGACGACACTTCGCGGGCGCGAGAAACTTAGTAGCTGTAGTAAATGGAATGTACACGATATACTGTTACGAAATTCATAAAAATTGCATAGAGTAGGAAAGTGTTCATTGAACTGCACGATTTTGAATGAGAGTTCCTACTAAACCTTGTATCAAGAAATTTTTTGTATATATTATTGTTAATGATTCATTCAATATGTTGTCTCTCTCTGATAAGTTATGTGACATATTAAAACAGGAGAGTATCATGTTTGATAGTGGTGACTCTTAGTGCGAACTAATGTCGTTATGATTAAAATTGAATGAATGTTGAAGTTTCTGCTCTTTACAAGGACACAAGTTTAGCCGAAAACGGACAAAGGACGACACATGAGTGGCAACCCACAGGTATACCAAAGGTCGCTTTGTGCATTCCAGCTAGAGCACGATGATTTGATTTATAAATATACATTAATATTACATGTGCTGAACGTATTATTTACAACAATAACACATTTATAAACATAATTATGGACATAAACCATGATACAACATTCACGAATTAAGCAATTGCATTCCAAGACAACCATCCATCTTTAACATGTTTATTCTTTCTAAAACTGTCCATTCTAGAGTTCATCACGTGTCTTGGCAGGTTCAGATGGTGGTCCAGTATAACGACCAACAAACAGCGGCGCCTTTAGCTGGTAGTGCCAAATCATGAACATGAACGGGTGATCGGCTGTAAATGCCTTTGGACGAGGCGGTCCGCTTAGCAACAGTATTTTTGCAGCAGTTGCAGCTGCAGCCTCTGTACCTTCTTCGTTGATATCAACAAACGCCTTGTGGAAAACTTTAGAAACGAACAAATCATTCCCCATACCAGATAGGTCAGCCTTTCTAGCATCAAATAAGTCAGGCATTCCAAGAGCGGATAATGCGTCTGAAAGCTGGAATGAACTTTCCAGCTTAAATTTTGGAACAGAAACTATAACAGATGGTAAGAAAACCTCTTCGATACATTGGTTCATATTTGTGACGTCTAAGTTTTTCTCCATGTCAAGTAACCCAGTGACTGTATTTGGAAGAAGAAATACCATAGACATTTCTTCCCCAATGTAAGGCAGATGTAAAACCTTACAATCCAAAGCTTTGTTGTCGCCATATCGTACTTTCTTTATTTCTCGTTTCATCATGTCCACCTTTACAGATTTGCCGTCCAATGTATGGAAATCAACTTTGTTGGTACTCTTTGGTTCAAACTGTGTTGCCCAGTTTCCTTTGAAATAGATAGCATTTACAACTACCATTCTTGTGAGGACATCAATAGATCCGCTGGGTAGAAGGTCTCTGATCTTCTGGTTTGTGACTTCTTCCACCCATTTGTTTATTTCTTGCCTGCTTCCCTCAGGGTTGGAAATGAAGTCCATAGCTTTGACATCTGAAGCAAAATATCGGACTACAGCTTTAACATACTCGTCCAGAATGCTTTTATCGTTGTTCGGATAAAGCCTGTTGGCGCTTTTCAGAATGACATTCTCGCTCCCTTTACTCAATACTTTCACAAATTGCTCAGCATCTGCAAGTATCATCTTTTGATCACTGGACACGAGTCGAAGAGTAGAAATCATCTGGTTTCTGGTTTCATTCTTTGCTCCCGTTTGAACCATCGTCATGACAACAAGAATGCTGCTAGGAGAAATGAACAAGTTGTCAATTGGAGTTTTAGAGACAACATGTTTGAACAAGTCCAGTGAAAATTCTGAGACACTTGATGACATGGTTGTTGGGTGGTGGCAGCGTAATGACAAAGATTTTATCCTTCAAAACTTTCTAAAATTAAAGAAATAAAAAATCACGTAAATAACACAAAAACAACACAATTAAACTGTAATTGTTTTATTCATTGGTTTAATCTGGACAAGCTTTCACAGCATTTTACTCTTGTTCTTTATTTTTTGGTTTAATATAATATGGATTATCAAACACTTCATACTATTCCAACTAAGTTGTGAACACAAAATGTAGGCACATCTTTTTGTAAATGTATAAGTTTATTTTTATTTACAATATTAGTAATATGGAAACACATACTATGCAATAATATTATGTAATCACTGTAGTGTGCGTAGTTGGCATAACATAACTTCTAGCATCAATGCTTTCCTACATTTAGCCAGTGGTTAGGCTTATAGTATGACTTGTTAATCTCATTGCTTACGTTGTTCTTTGTCTTTACAGAACCCGTCTATGTATAATGTATATGTATAATGTTAAGCGGTCATAGTCATTTTACCTGCCACAATTTATTTCCTAAACATTTAAAAACAGCAATGAAATGTTACTTGTACCAATAATCTAATGTAATCATTGTTAATATTCCAAAAAGTTTTATTTAGGAAAGTGATGGCTGATGAAAAACGGTTAAAAAAGCGTTAACGTCACTTTAAGTTATTTGACAGGTACCTGTTATGAAATGTTTTGGAAATATTAAGTGGGCCGAACTGACCACTTACCGTCTGGTCCGTTCACGAACTGGGCCGTATTGTACGTAGATACCACCTTATTTTAATTGACGGTGTTTGTAAATAAAGTTCAAGAGTTTTTATTACATTGTTCATTCATAACGTTTGTTTGCTACAATATAGTCTGCCATTAAAAGTGCTGTATACCTTAAAACAGGCGGTCTTTTATAGAAATTATTCTTGTTTACAAATTGAACAGGAAGTAAACAGCGGTACAGGCCCACAGAATAAAAATTTCACCTAATAATCATAAGGTTACAAACTACTCATTTAGTCTCTTTTTCAATACATATGTGAGAAAAGGGGATGGGATTGAAAAATGTACAACATAATTTATTAACAATGATTTTGTTAATACGGAATTTACACATAATATAATATTTTGAAATTAATATCGAAAATTTGTCATTCCCAAGACATAAAAGAAATCACGAAAAAAGTGTTAGTTTTACCGTACCCTTAATAAGACATACCCTTAACATGTTATGCTGAGCTCACCGCTTTTGGGGGAGATTTATACAACCGACTGTATTCAATTAACGAGATGCACATGTAGGGTACTAGTGTGTATTCCAATGACAATTATGTCAGATTTAAAGGGACTAGGGCAACGAAAAGGGCCTCACGGGGGTAATTTCTTTAAATACAAATATGAAATTAAGATGTTAATAATGGCAAATAATAACGGTTTATATAAGGCATATATAATAAGAAAAGAGTTTTGCATTCTAAGATAAAATAGTACGTGTCGTGTTCGTGTGGCCCTTAGCATGTTTACATTTTGACGTCAGAATTGGGAGTATTTCGTATAAACTACAGCGTATACACGTTTCTTTACAAAACAGAATAGCACAACTGGTTAAAGCGCTGTCTACTGGTGTCTCTTCGTATGGATCTCAAGTCGTGAGTTCGATAACCGCATTGGTTGTTGTTGTTTGTTTTTTCAAACATTTAGCTGTTGTTTTTTTAAACAAACATTTTCATTATGTATTTGGTTGTTGTTGTTTTCATTATGTATTATATGATTAAAGTTTATTCTTTACTTATTGTACGTCTTAGTATAGCGCATTTCTACCATCGTATACCATTAATAAAGTCTCGTACAATGCTGTCCACCAAATATACAACATTTCTACCATCGTATACCATTAATAAAGTCTCGTACAATGCTGTCCACCAAATACACAGCATTTCTACCATCGTATACCATTAATAAAGTCTCGTACAATGCTGCCCACCAAATACACAGCATTTCTACCATCGTATACCATTAATAAAGTCTCGTACAATGCTTTCCACCAAATACACAGCATTTCTACCATCGTATACCATTAATAAAGTCTCGTACAATGTTGTCCACCAAATACACAGCATTTCTACCATCGTATACCATTAATAAAGTCTCGTACAATGCTGTCCACCAAATACACAACATTTCTACAATCGTATACCATTAATAAAGTCTCGTACAATGCTGTCCACCAAAGACACAGCATTTCTACCATCGTATACCATTAATAAAGTCTTGTACAATGCTGTCCACCAAATACACAGCATTTCTACCATCGTATACCATTAATAAAGTCTCGTACAATGCTGTCCACCAAATACACAGCATTTCTACCATCGTATACCATTAATAAAGTCTCGTACAATGCTGTCCACCAAATACACAGCATTTCTACCATCGTATACCATTAATAAAGTCTCGTACAATGCTGTCCATCAAATACACAGCATTTCTACAATCGTATACCATTAATAAAGTCTCGTACAATGCTGTCCACCAAATACACAGCATTTCTACCATCGTATACCATTAATAAAGTCTGTACAATGCTGCCCACCAAATACACAGCATTTCTACCAGCGTATACCATTAATAAAGTCTCGTACAATGCTGCCCACCAAATACACAGCATTTCTACCATCGTATACCATTAATAAAGTTTCGTACAATGCTGTCCACCAAATACACAGCATTTCTACCATCGTATACCATTAATAAAGTCTCGTACAATGCTGTCCACCAAATACACAGCATTTCTACCATCGTATACCATTAATAAAGTCTCGTACAATGCTGTCCACCAAATACACAGCATTTCTACCATCGTATACCATTAATAAAGTCTCGTACAATGCTGTCCACCAAATACACAGCATTTCTACCATCGTATACCATTAATAAAGTCTCGTACAATGCTGTCCACCAAATACACAGCATTTCTACCATCGTATACCATTAATAAAGTCTCGTACAATGCTGTCCACCAAATACACAGCATTTCTACCATCGTATACCATTAATAAAATCTCGTACAATGCTGTCCACCAAATACACAGCATTTCTACCATCGTATACCATTAATAAAGTCTCGTACAATGCTGTCCACCAAATACACAGCATTTCTACCATCGTATACCATTAATAAAGTCTCGTACAATGCTGTCCACCAAATACACAGCATTTCTACCATCGTATACCATTAATAAAGTCTCGTACAATGCTGTCCACCAAATACACAGCATTTCTACCATCGTATACCATTACTAAAGTCTCGTACAATGCTGTCCACCAAATACACAGCATTTCTACCATCGTATACCATTAATAAAGTCTCGTACAATGCTGTCCACCAAATACACAGCATTTCTACCATCGTATACCATTAATAAAGTCTCGGACAATGCTGTCCACCAAATACACATCAAGTTGGCCACGCATAGTTTTTTCAAATATCGCATTTGCTTGACTTCAATATACGCATTTCTACCATCGTATACCATTAATAAAGTCTGGTACAATGCTGTCCACCAAATACACATCAAGTTGGCCGCGCATAGTGTTTTAAAATATCGCATTTGCTTGACTTCAATATACGCATTTCTACCATCATATACCATTAATAAAGTCTCGTACAATGCTGTCCACCAAATACACATCAAGTTGGCCGCGCATAGTGTTTTAAAATATCGCATTTGCTTGACTTCAATATACGCATTTCTACCATCATATACCATTAATAAAGTCTCGTACAATGCCGTCCACCAAATACACATCAAGTTGGCCGCGCATATCTTTTTAAAATATCGCATTTGCTTGACTTCAATATACGCATTTCTACCATCGTATACCATTAATAAAGTCTCGGACAATGCTGTCCACCAAATACACATCAAGTTGGCCACGCATAGTTTTTTAAAATATCGCATTTGCTTGACTTCAATATACGCATTTCTACCATCGTATACCATTAATAAAGTCTCGTACAATGCTGTCCACCAAATACACATCAAGTTGGCCGCGCATAGTTTTTTAAAATATCGCATTTGCTTGACTTCAATATACGCATTTCTACCATCGTATACCATTAATAATGTCTCGTACAATGCTGTCCACCAACTACACATCAAGTTGGCCGCGCATAGTTTTTTAAAATATCGCATTTGCTTGACTTCAATATACGCATTTCTACCATCGTATACCATTAATAAAGTCGCGTACAATGCTGTCCACCAAATACACATCAAGTTGGCCGCGCATAGTTTTTTAAAATATCGCATTTGCTTGACTTCAATATACGCATTTCTACCATCGTATACCATTAATAAAGTCTCGTACAATGCTGTCCACCAAATACACATCAAGTTGGCCGCGCATAGTGTTTTTAAATATCGCATTTGCTTGACTTCAATATACGCATTTCTACCATCGTACACCATTAATAAAGTCTCGGACAATGCTGTCCACCAAATACACATCAAGTTGGCCACGCATAGTTTTTTAAAATATCGCATTTGCTTGACTTCAATATACGCATTTCTACCATCGAATACCGTTAATAAAGTCTCGGACAATGCTGTCCACCAAATACACATCAAGTTGGCCACGCATAGTTTTTTAAAATATCGCATTTGCTTGACTTCAATATACGCATTTCTACCATCGTATACCATTAATAAAGTATCGGACAATGCTGTCCACCAAATACACATCAAGTTGGCCACGCATAGTTTTTTAAAATATCGCATTTGCTTGACTTCAATATACGCATTTCTACCATCGTATACCATTAATAATGTCTCGGACAATGCTGTCCACCAAATACACATCAAGTTGGCCACGCATAGTTTTTTAAAATATCGCATTTGCTTGACTTCAATATACGCATTGAAGATTGTTTTTAAAAGTTTATTAATCCTGTAAAAGTCACTACAATATAATGAAATGCATCATTATTTAAATAACATATCATTTATATGAAAATATAATGCCCAGCTGTTGTTATTTCCAGAAAACACTTATTTTCGATATTTCTAGATTATTTCTCTTTTATATTCGTTTAGTATTATAATTATTATGTATTGCAATCGATGAAAAGTGTGACATACACGATACAGTCATAGCACAAATATTGTCCACAGATTTCTTTAAATGTACGCATATTCATATCAACACCATTTTCACGGTGGATAATCAAAACGGAGTCTCTACGTACAAATTGTACGTTCACTGACTTCTAAACCTACACGCACCGGATTGTACATGGTGAAAACAAACATGTCGACATGGCCAATGGCCACAACATAGCGAAAGAAATAAACATGTCGACATGGCCAAGGGCCACAACATAGCGAAAGAAACAAACATGTCGACATGGCCAAGGGCCACAACATAGCGAAAGAAACAAACATGTCGACATGGCCAAGGGCCACAACATAGCGAAAGAAACAAACACATGCATGCAAGTAACGGAACACTGCGATATATACTTGTATAAAATATGTATTCGGTTTTTATTGCCCAAAATGTAATTTTTTACTCACTTATGTTGCAGAGTTACCAAAATATTAGAAAAGTGTAAATAACCTGATACCGTGAGTCCACAGCCACAGCCAGTCTCCACAGCCACAGCCAGACTCTTACAACCCAGCCAAATTTAGGCGGGCTCATTATTTCACACAGCATGGTATGCAGTTAATATATATACCTGTGTATAGTATGGGGAATGGTGGCTCGAATTATGATGATATTCCTCAAAATACTACTGAACTATGTTCAAAGAAGTACCACGAGGTTGGAAGAAAGGGAAGCACATACCTTTTTCTGCGGTTTGATCCACAACATTATGGCCATTATTATGGCTACCATATGATACCGGGTCAATAGGGTCGCAGCCTCGTCAGCTTATGTTTTCATGGAATCAGCTCCAGATCAGTTATTTTATGATTTTAGTTGTCAGCTTGAGGAGTATTGTTTGAATCGAGAACCAGGGTGTTGAAAGAACACGCGTTTTTTTCATGACGTGTTCCATGGTTACACGCACAAATGTCCCCAGACTTTTAAGTCCTCAAGACTTAAAATATTGAGCAAAATGAACACAGAAGTATGTGAGCAGACAAATTCGTTTTTGCAAAGAATGAAATACTCTGCCAGAGCTATGTCGATGAGTAAATTTAAGCACTTTTTGCAGTTTTTCATTTATCAGTGGAATAAAAGGAAATTTTATGCAATGATGCAAAATAGCTGTTTGACATTCTATTTAAATTTAGAATGCAAAATCTCCACGCCTTTTTATAACTGCATTAGGCCTTACATTTTAAAACTGTGCAATAAATTAACCAGTGTGTGCTATCATTTGCAGTTGTGTGCTATCATTTGTATTGTTATCATTCCATGTATTTTATGCAATACAAAGAAATGTTACTGATTTAACACGCATGTTAACTGTTCATAGGCAGATAACATAAATAATGTAATAGATGTGAATTTTGTAAAATGGATGTTCAAATCGTATTTTTTTAGCCCACTTTATTAACCTGTTATATAATTGTTTTTCATTTTCAGTTTTGTGATTTTATTCTCATATTTTTGTGACGACATGATATAGCAATGAATACCATTAACACATCATTGTGTCAATAGTTGAATATTCAATTGTTGTTTTATTTATGAATGTGCAAATTTAGCTTATACTTTAGTATAATAAATAGTAAAAGGTACACTTCTATATACTTGAAAACCCTAATAGGAAGCTGTCATATCAGAGGGAAAGTCTTGTCGCCTTTTTTATCCGATAGAGCAGTTATTGTAAGCGCTTTCTTTTCTTGTACATGCCGTCATGGAATGCTTCTAGTTTTCATTAATGACCTCTGTCATAATAAAACGCAAGGAAAGTTCTTGTAACTATACGAACGCACACAAAAACTCTTCGTTTACAATCGTATCGTACACATTGAAGCTTTGTTTAAACTTGGCAATATGGAAATAAGCTGAAAGTACTGAAAGTGAATTAGCAGATAATGGATCGGTCCCCGGTTCATTTTTCCTACCCTGTAGTTTCGTTATGGTCCCGTCATAGTGTTACGTTATAACGTTTTAGTACGCATTTGACACTCATGTTCTGCGATGTTGCCGACCAGTTACTAGGCTGCTATTCGATTTACTACGTAGCTACTGTACTATCGCTTCGCTACGTGACATTTAACAACGTAGCACAACGTGTTATTACATAGCGTTGCGTGGGAGAACGCAGTGCATAGCGCTGCTAGGCGTAACCATAACGAGAGTGATTCGTTTACTTTGAACTACGTACCTGCCCACTTGTGCCACGTTGAGGCGCTTTACGGCCACGTTGAACTATGTACCTGCCACGTTGCTCAACGTAGCTAAACGAGGTGACGAACACGTGATACTATGATTGGTGGATAACGTTATTTCAATAATACACAACGTATCAAACCTCGCCATCAGTGCACTGTGCTATCCAATTACGGGAAACAGGCCGACATGGCAGTCGTGCGTAGCACGGTCTTCGTTTACTATCCTCGAAACTGTCTGTCTATTCCGACATGTTTAGTTTCAGTGGTAGTTCTGCTAAATGCAGAGAGGCAGTAGATTTTATGTATAAATTTCGCAAGAACAAAAAACCAGTTATACTGCTTGTAACAAATAGCGTTAGCTGTGCAAACATCCACGTTAGTCCTTTGGTAATAACATAAGTCCATTCGTGATATGCGCACTCTCTGACGGCACCAGTGAATGTACAGATAATTGTGGGCATGTTTTGCTGCTGGATCTCTTATGTGTGATTGTCTCTTATATTTCAATGTAAAATCTGTCACAGTACCCGATTTGCACGATAGAAAGAAAGAAGTGGTACATTCTCGCTAAAAATTACGATTGTTTTGGAATGCTAAAGTGTACGTAGTACCGGGAGCACAGGGACCTGCGGGAAATTGGAGACCAGGTATCCGGGTCCAGAATTTACTACCCGTCCCGTCCTCTAAAAGGAGATTTATACCACTGTATGTGGGATAAAATGTCACAGCATAGTCAAAACTAACAATAATGAACTTTTAATAATGTAAAACATTGTGCTTCATTATTTACAAGGTTCAGGGATTTATCTTAAAGCTTCACGGATCCCCCATTTTTAGACTATAAAAAAAAAAAAGAAACGAAAGCAAATGGTGGATTCTTTAGCATGCAATCCAAGAGTGCAATGTTAGTAGTAAAGTAACTGGACATGTATTGATAGGGAGACGGCAAGACAGGCCGTCATTTTGTAAGCAAACTGCAAAGAAAAATATATATATAATTAAAATTTATAATATACATCCACTATGCGGTGTATTGCTCTTCAAAAATAAGTCAAAGCCTTAAATGTAAAATCTGGTACATTATCTAGCTAAAGAATCCACCATTTGCTTTTGTATTTGGCTAGATCTAAAAGTATTACAATAACAAAGTTTTGTCCACACATATTTTATTGTTAAACGTAAAGGTTATTAAAGGTAATTAACTGAAACTAAAAGATAAATTGAAAGAAAAGTACTTAGTGTATTTTATAGTAAATAGAAAATATGTAAAGCTAATGTGTGTTTTTGTTCACTGTAAAAGTGTTTTGAGAACGGATGAAATCAGAATTAATTGAACTTTACATGGGTATAGCATCTTTTTGTGACATATTTATTGTGACTTAATATGCAGTTTTATTTTAAAAACTCTGTAATATTTTGGCGGGAATTTTAGTAAAATATTCGAAAATCAACATCTCCTAAGCGCCTGTTCTTTACATTTGGCAATGAGCGTCACAAACATACAGATTAAAAGACTATTCGTTTAAACTTCGGATACTATGATTGTTTAAGGGATTTGTCGGCTTTTTTGTCAAAGGCAGTCCTCGAGTAAACTATATGCGTTCTATCAAGATAGTATTATCGAACAACAAGCTACGCACACAGACGCGTAAAAGAATTACAGTATGTTAACTAGACCTATGCGGGATAAATACTAGAAACTCAAACAGTAAATTAGACGATTTTATAGTCTATACAGAATTTTCATTTTTCTTGAGAGCATTTTACACACGACTTTATTTTATAAAACATGTTAAAATAGGGAACACAAATGGAGTCTCGTGCAAAAATGCCCTTATGCCAGTGACCTCGTGTGTTATTGTTTTTGGTATCTTCATTCACTGTTGTTTATCAATGAGGCACATCATTTTTAGAATTTTTTTTTTCTTCTTGAGAAAACATGGCGTGTATATAGTCAATGAATTCAAGGTCGTTAAATGACAACTGAGTGTTGCCAGTACACCAAAATCTTCCCTGTTCATTGATATAAGGTTGAAATATACCGTATATAAGAAACACGTTTTGTAATTGGTAATGGAAGTGTCCTTACTAGAGCAGACAACAGTCCAACAGTTAATCTTAATACTTCGAAAATGACTATTAAGTGACACGACATATATTTGTTAGACAAATAGCACAGCATTAAAGACAATACATTAAGAGATATTAACAGAAAACATATTTTTCTTGGTTTATTTGACATACTTTAATCATTCCATTATTAAACACAAAGGTAAACAACACTTGGAATGCCATCCGAATTAACCTCAAATGACAGTATTTGTGCAAACTCCTGATGAAAAATACCGAATACTTTAAAATGATACCTGACGTTCAACTTACGACAAACTGATTTTTATTTTTATTTGACACATTTTGCTGACATTCTTACGATGTAACACATAATATTTCTCTCAAGTAATTTAAAATCCTATACCACTGAATAATTCAATAAAAAGAAAACAGAACATAAGCAACAATTTTATACGAGTTTGTTAAACAAAAAGACAACAACAGAATTTAACATATCATAATGAATATTCGATGACATATTCAATTCAACTAATCATTATTTAAAAACAAAAGTGTAAAGCAACAATTTTATACGAGTTTGTTAAACAAAAAGACAACAGAATTTAACATATCATAATGAATATTCGATGACATATTCAATTCAACTAATCATTATTTAAAACAAAAGTGTAAATCAATACTAAACAAAATACAAGTTATAACTGAATGACAACGTACAAGTTATAACTGAATGACACCGTACAAGTTATAAGTGAATGACAACGTACAAGTTATAACTGAATGACACCGTACAAGTTATAACTGAATGACAACGTACAAGTTATAACTGAATGACAACGTACAAGTTATAAGTGAATGACAACGTACATGTTATAACTATGACAACGTACAAGTTATAACTGAATGACAACGTACAAATTATAACTGAATGACAACGTACAAGATATAACTGAATGACAACGTACAAGTTATAAGTGAATGACAACGTACAAGATATAACTGAATGACAAATGACAACCTACAAGTTATAAGTGAATGACAACGTACAAGATATAACTGAATGACAATGTACAAGTTATAACTGAATGACAAAGTACAAGTTATAAGTGAATGACAACGTTCAAGTTATAACTGAATGACAACGTACAAGTTATAAATGAATGACAACGTACAAGTTATAACTGAATGACAACGTACAAGTTATAACTGAATGACAACGTACAAGTTATAACTGAATGACAAGGTACAAGTTATACCTGAATGACAACGTACAAGATATAACTGAATGACAACGTACAAGATATAACTGAATGACAACGTACAAGTTATAACTGAATGACAACGTACAAGATATAACTGAATGACAACGTACAAGTTATAACTGAATGACAACGTACAAGTTATAAATGAATGACAACGTACAAGATATAACTGAATGACAACGTACAAGTTATAACTGAATGACAACGTACAAGATATAACTGAATGACAACGTACAAGTTATAACTGAATAACAACGTACAAGTTATAAGTGAATGACAACGTACAAGTTATAACTGAATGACAACGTACAAGTTATAAGTGAATGACAACGTACAAGTTATAACTGAATGACAACGTACAAGATATAACTGAATAACAACGTACAAGTTATAACTGAATGACAAAACAAATTTTGATGTCGTTCCTTGACCATACAATTGGTAATTTACAAAACTGTTATAAATAAGTTATACTTGGTTAGAATATAATTGCACTGCAAATAAATGCTGGTTTTGATAAAATTATTTTTAACCGACTAGGCAAATATAAATAAAATGGCACCTAACATTTAGGAATGTACACAGTCAGGAACATTATAACATGCCAACTAATCATCGTTACCTAATGCGATACTATGTGTTTAGCAGGCGCTAAAAATCAGTGACACTGGACACAGTTACCATACCCCGTATGTGTTTAACACTCACAAAATTGTAATGCTATAATTTAATTCCAAAGAAGAAACAACAGGCTGTGTTCAATTAACACACATGCCCCTGGTTGGTGCTGGACTCTGGACTCTCTAAGTCTAAAATTAGGTCAAGGTCAAAGTGAGATTAGGCAGGCTGACAAGTGGCCTTCTGTGAAAAAGTAGGGCAAAAGTAGGGCTCAATTTTTGAAAAAAGTAGGGCAAAAGTAGGGATTTTGCAGCTAAAAAGTAGGGATAATAGGGATATTTTCTTACCTTTGCTCCAACGAAAATGATATAAAAACAGCTCACTGTACTGCAAATAGGAGACCACAGTGCTTCAGGCTGTTGTTCTTGTGCTTGGGTGTTACCTGGAATGGTTTTTTCAATCTTGATTCATGCACACTAAAAACCATTCCTTTTTTATAGTAACATTTGAAAAAAGTCTTCTGGTAAGCACAGCATATCATTACACACAGCAAGCATTAGTAAATACAATGCATACATATAAGGTTACATAGTCATAGCGAATTCTATAGCAATCTAAAGTAATCTAGGTAAAGCCTTTGTACTTTATCACTGTTAGTGTATACCAAATGGTGACAACAAGCATATGTGGAATGCAAGGTGAGAAACAGAACTAGTTATATACAAAGGTACACCATTCACCACCAAGAGCAGATGCATACATATGAGTAAGCAAAATCTAACACACACTACAGTGGTTATTAAAGTTTCAGCTACTAAACCAATTTACAACATGTACATTCAATAACTGCTTAAATACACCTATTGATTGTCATTGATCTTTTTTTTCTTAGAGTCTATGTCTTCTCTCTGTTCCTTAATCTTTGAAAGAGCTGATCTTCCTTCATTTAAATTCTTATTTGCCACTTCCAACATTTCCTTCGCTAGAGAGATTTCAGAGAAGTTTTTGCTCTCAAGTCCTTTTGTAAGCCGCTTATTGGCATCTTCAAACATCATTGTGGCCTTAAGAAGACCCTCTTCTACCTGCTTTTCACTTTTCTTGATATCTCTCTCTTTTTCAGCAATTTTCCTCTGTCTCGTTTCATTCTTCTTTAAGATCTCCTCCCTCTCTTTTTCTTCTGCTTTCTCTTTTAATTT
The DNA here is from genome assembly GCA_027627225.1 of Congeria kusceri. Classification (NCBI taxonomy): domain Eukaryota; kingdom Metazoa; phylum Mollusca; class Bivalvia; order Myida; family Dreissenidae; genus Congeria; species Congeria kusceri. The sequence goes on from CM051024.1 coordinate 22,735,261, forward strand.
CAATCGTTCTGCATCTGACCTTTCTTCAGCAAGCCTCTCCTGATACTTACTGTGTGCATTTCTTACAAAGTGTATCATTTGCCTAGTGATTGGCACATCAGACACTTTCCCTCCATGAAGAGATACAGCATCTCGTGTAATTCTCAAGCCATTCAGAGCATCGTCAGACATGAGTGTTCTTTCTGGTGTTAAGATCTTCTTGTTGATGGAGAGACTTCTTTCAACATCAGCATTACCATGGAAGAGGCTGAGGCAAGATGTTACCACTTTCTTCAGTACTGGAAATTTCAGGCTGCCTGTTGATGACTTTCTGGATAGAATCTGATTCCAATAATGGTCTACTCTTTTCATCTGTTTGTCTTTGTCATAGATATCAGAATTCTCCACTTTTTCTTCCCTATATACTTTCCACTCATCTGCTACTCTTGTCTCTTCATCTTTGGTGATGTTTGGAAGTTCAGAAGCAAGTCTGACAATCATCTTGGTAGCTATATCCTGGTCCTTGACCTCTGGATGAAGGCACTGGGCATTCTTTACAACTGGTTCATCTAATGGTAGTTTCTTTGCTAAATACTTGCTGACTTCTTGGTAGAATTTAAGGATCTGCATTCTTACCAGCTTTTCTTTTGAAGATCCTAATTTGGATAGATGTTCTGATGCCTTTGCACCAATGTGTACTTCCTTCAATGGCATGATGTTTTCATGCTTTTCCACATCAATCTTAAGCAAGTTGGAGGTACTCTTGCCTGAGACAGAATCAAACTTCAGAAATCTCTTCATGATCTTCTTCAAAAGATCTGAAGCCTCTGGAAACAACAAGTGGATGAGAGGTTCTTGTTTTTGGAAGATTGTCAGATATTCTTGGAACATAGGAGCTAGACTCAGCAAGAAGTCAATCTGCACCAGGATTTCAGCTGATTTCAGTCTTTCACAGTTTTTCAGTCTCTTGTATCTGTCATTTCCTTTCAGGTGATTTGAAGTGTGATTTTTCTGGCTTTCCTGAGGTAAATCTTTCAAGAAATATTGGCAAGTGGTAGACCAATTTTCTTTCAGTCGTTGTAGACAAGGCAACAGAGTAAGCCATCTACACTGTACATGCCTCATGAATGTGTTACCTTCACTTTCCAACTCTTCAGCTGTCTTCGCAAAGTCTTCTTTTTGGCAAGGATGGGTCTTAAACCACTGGAAGATGTCAATGCTGAGTTATTCAGCTTCTTCTCCATACACCATGAGCCCTTTCCTAAACGCACTGTGAACAGTGTGGAGAGGACACGCTATGAAATCAACCAGGCCATGCAAACTGTAGTCTTTCATCTGTTCATTGATCAGGCGCCAGACAGTTTTGTTAACATTTGGACCATCACTACCTATTGATAGTAACTGAGCAAGTGGCAATTCATAATTCTTTTCAAAGATTGTATTTATCAGAGCAGAGGCCAGATCTTTTCCTTTGGCATGGCCAAACATAACAGACTTTACATACTGGGTGGAAACTGCACCAAGTTTTGTATTCCAAAATCTCACAAGGATATCGCACTGTTTTCTTCCCTGTGCATTTCCTGTTTCATCAAATTGGATGGTATAATACACTTTGTTTTCTGTTATGTTTTTTGATAAGTCTTCCCTGAAGTAGGGTCCCAGACCATCAGACAGAATATATGACACTTTCGTTCTACTCAGACTGAAGTCCCGGCTAATTGCACCTGGAAACATTTCCTTGAACATTTCCGTCACCTCATCACATGACCTGAAAGAATATCCTGAGAAGGCGACTTTCATCACCCACATAATTTCTGCACTTGTCACTTGGTCCCTATGTGTCCTGCTTTCTAATACCACAGTCTTGTTGACATCTCCTCCTCCTTGAGTTGATGTGCTTGGCTTGCTGGCCTCTTGCGTGAAGAAATGTTTCTGCTTTTCGTCAAATCTTGTTTTAGCTGTTGTTGTATGAGTCTTACCTTCAGCATGCTTGAGTATTTGAGCTGAACCACTGTTTCCACATTGAATAGACTTGTTACATATGAAGCAATAACCTGCATATTCAGAGTTGGGGTCCTGCCTACACCACATTCTTAGTTGATGTCCATTTTCATCTTTTTGATTTAACCATGCTGGATTAAACTTTGTCCTCCCGTGTGGCATTTTGACATTAGATGGACAATATATTCCGAGTTGTGTTAAACAGTTAGTTTTCACAAGTATTCAGCACCTGTAAAAAATCTTAGTCAAGCAACCGAGATGGGAAAAGCATGCATTTGACTCATTTTAAGCACTAACCAATCTAAAATCAAAGCAAGGTATGCTAAAATTTAGAATGCTTTTTACAAAAACATTATAGAACTTTTAGAGCTAAAAATGAGTCAATGAGGGCACCTCCACCAATGAAGGATTAGTTAATATATGTTTGTTTGTATAATGATTTTTACTGTTCCTGTCTTAAGCAAAATATTTCATATAATATTTCAAATTTCAACTTGCTCCTGCTGATAGCAAGAATTGAAGATACATATTCATTTTGTTAATTTGAAAAGCATGCAGTCAAAAGGCATATCTAATTTGCTGATAATTAAATTATGGATGAAAAACAAATTAAATTTCTACAGACAATGAAAACTCAATACCAATTCTAAAAATAATAATGCATAAGCTCCCCATAGAAACAAGCCTTCTTTAACTGAAGGTTATTGAATCAAGAGGTCATAGCTCACGCCTTGCACACTGACCATGAGGTTTAAAATTCACGGCAGTGTCATCCCTCAGCCATGGCATCATTGGGCATTTGGCCTGTTAAGAGTGAGTGTACAAAGGCTTTCCTACAAAATGAATAATGATAATAATGAAGATAGTAATATATTGTTAAATATAATTGTTAATTAGTTATCATCTTACTGTTCAGTGGCTCTGCTGAAGAGTCATCTGTTCACCTCAGTCACACAAGAACAACTTCTCTGAAGCAGTCTGTAGGTCATCTCCATCACAGAAACAATCTTAAATGTACTCAAATAACATGTAGTTAGTAACAGCTTGATGTTAACTATCAAAATAAAAGACTTTACAATGTTCCTATCTTTTTGTACAACATGACATCCTAAAAAAGTAGGGATTTTAGGGCTGTTTTGAGAAAAAGTAGGGAAAAATAGGGCTAAGGTTAAAAAAGTAGGGAAAAGTAGGAAAAGTAGGGCCCACTTGACAGCCTGATTAGGTGACATGGGTGGATTAGAAATGGTCATAAACAACAACTGTATAAGTATCCAAGTGTTGTAAGCCGTGTTGGTTGTAGACTTAATGATAAAATGTAATTAACCAAGAAATAGCCCATTTGAATTATTCCAAATAAGTTTAATTATTCCAATAATTCCAAATTAGGTCAAGGGTAAGGTCAAAAAAAGTGTGGGTGCTATATGTGATTTGGAATGGTCATAAGCAACCATTGGGTAAGTAAGTGGTGTTGATGCACCAAGAAATAGCCCATTTGAATTATTCTTAGTCCAAATTGGGCCAAGGTCAAAGTGAGGTTGGGTGATACAAGTGAATTGGGAATGGTCATAAGCAACAACTGTATAAGTATCCAAGTGTTGTAGTAAGCGTTGTTGGTGCTATAAGAAACAGTAAAATCTAGTTAACCAAGAAATAGCCCATTTGATTTATTCAAAGTCCAAATTATGTCAAGGCCAAAGTGAGGTTGGGTAATATGGGTGGATTAGGAATGATCATAAGCAACAACTGTGTAAGTATGCAGTTGTTGTAGTAAGCGTTGTTGGTGCTAGATGAGTAATAAAAAATCTAGTTAACCTCGTATGGATGGAATTATGCTAGGAATCACGCACGGATGGACAGGACAATCACTATATGTCTCCCATATCAAGATGCCGGGGGCGTCAAAAATGCATTATTATGCAATACTTGCATATAATTGCAAAACTACAATACAGAAAAATTACCCCAAATAAATTGTTTTTAATTTGTCTTTTGTTGAATAATAAACAACAGACATTATATATGTCATATAACGATCATTATCACATTACTGTATATATTTGGACCTTTTAACCAACCAAGTAACTAATTGCTATCACTGTGTCAACATATTTTCAAAATAAAGATAAAATTATATGCGACCTAGCAAAGTAAAAAGTGGAACATACAATGTCAGATAACCCTCAAAAATATCTTGTCAAAGTCAAACAAGGTAGTAATTATTTTCAAATACAGGGTCTCAAATTTCAGCATGGATAACCTCTGTTGTGCTTCACAGAAACTCGAGCCTTCTGAAAAACAATAAACACAAATAGATCACAATCAATTAAAAATATGTGCCATTTGTTTTAAGATTTTATAGTAAGTTCAAGTATCTAATCCAATTATAAATAAAAAAATATGCTCAAAATTCTTGAACACTTATTCTGGAAGGAGAAATGGACAAAAGACTAGCTTTGCCAGGTTTCATGGTGAATAAAGATCCTGATTTATAGTCATTTATTGCATTAATTAGCACAAGGGCTAATGCTGACAAAATAATTAATTACTTAATTTATGTAAATACCATTTTGAAAAGATGAAAATGGGGCAACATAAAAACAATCATGCACAAGATAATGACTATGATGAACAAAATTCTACCGACATGTTAAATATGGTTCAACATTAGTGTCAGCTGTGTCGCAAATATGGAAATGGTTGGTTTATATAAATACAATCATGTTTGAGAAACAAGAACCATACACTTGGATTCTCAAATCCAATGAAAATACATGGGGCATTTTTACTTGTTCGTGGATCCTGTGCCACCACAAAGTTTAATACTATCGGCTTAAATAAGCTAGTCAAAAGATTATGACTATCCAAAACTTTCACCTAGAAGTAGTTGTAGCTACATGTTTTTTGTATAGCGGTGGAGTTCATAAGGACCGAAGTAACAGCAGATGCATGAACAATTACACATAAAGCTTTTCAAAGTCTTGTCTGGTCAAAATTTGGGGTAATCAGTCTGCTATTTCTGACAAAAATCAAACTGAACAGGTTAAGCCAACTGCATCACTTCTAAGGCTTATAAGGCGTAATTTATGTACATTTTAACCAATATTTTGGATTATTAAACTGCAGTGGCGTACTGCAACAACATGTGTGCATTTGTTTTCATGTATAAGAGTAAATCACGCAAACCGTATCCTAAATTTTCAAAGTACAAAAAGAGGCACAATTTTGCTAAATTGCATGTCAGAGTTATGGGCCTTGGTCAGTGACCTTATACATGACCCTGAAGACATGTGTGAAATTTTAATTGAATATCTGTTGTAGTTACAGATATATGGAGTTGTCACACACAAACTTTAACCTGTTTTTCTTAGTACAAAAAGGGGCATAATTCTGATAAATTGCAGGTCAGAGTCATGGGCCTTGGTTAGTGACCTTATACAATGACCCTGAAGACATGTGTGAAGTTTCAATTGAATATCCGTAGTAGTTAAGGAGATATGGACTTGTTGCACGCAAAACCTTAACCAAAGCATTACGCGACGGCAACGAAAGGGTGAGTAGTATAGCTCGAACTATTTGGTGAACAGTCGAGCTAAAAATAGTAAACAATAGACATCCATGTAGATCAACATACTGTACACAAATTGGTATATATATTAATCAATATTTACATTTGTTGTGAATTGTTATGAACAATGTAAATGATTATAAAAATTCTAGTAACAATCTCTGGATTCTGTAAGTGAACATGTTCTTGTACATACATTATGTGCTAGTCCAACCCTATGGCTCTTTGCTATATAAGAGCAGTTTACTCTATTTTTAACCATACATAAATACACTGAGTATAACAGTAACTGCCTTACTTCAGATCTACCCATTGCAAACAGTCTATACATTCTATTTCATAAATTAGTATCGGAGGACTGTACTCATATATTTTACTGTTTTAAATATGCATGTAGTTGATATCCATATAGAACAATGTTAGAAACTGTTCAACAACAAAAATCTGGATGTCTGATAATCAGTTTTAACAATTCTCACAAACACTGTCTTTATAAGCATTATTACAGTGAATAATGTGCAGTAAGTCTGTACAATATACCTCTAGAGTGTTCACAAAGGTATAATCTGCATAATTATTGCAGATTAGTCCCTAAATATGTAAATACCAACATGTTTTCTAATACAAAGGTCTAACAATCAGACACAAGTATGGACAATAAAACTAAGTATAAAAGAAAGAAAAAAGAAATTACACTTTGATACATGTAAAAAATTGTATATTAAATTACTTACAAGGCCAAATTTGTTGGTTATTTCATTGGCTTTTTTGTAGCCAAATGGAAAATTATGTCATTTTCTACACAAGAAGTGGATTGAGCTGTAAGGCAAGCAGTAGTAGTTTTTCAACGCATCATTATGTGTAGACACCTGGTGTGTCCCCTCATTCCTATTGTTCAGTTATAGCAGTATATGCCAAAGTCTGTCAGACCTTGTACAAAGCCTGTAAACTTGTATGAGCTCCATGAAAATGGTCAGGACACTGGTCATCATGACTGGTCAAAAATTCTGGCCTAGTATCTACTTGCTTGTTTAAGTGGCCTCTATAATGGAGTTCAAGCCAGTAATAATTGAGGGATTACCAGACTTGGCGGCCTGCAAAGTATTTGGAACCTTTGTGGAGACAGTTACAGCAAAACTCTGGACACAATTTGAGCATTGAAACTGCAGTCAACAGCTATTTATTTATTTTATAGTGAAATTTCTTTTGAATTTTAGTGCATTGGATGGGAATTAAAGCTGGGTAGACACGTTAAACCTACAAATAGACAAGCACAACTGCCAATAATGCATGTAAAACAAATCAGTAATATATACGTTTTGTATATGAACATAACCTACCTATGAATATCTTCATGAAAGTGCTCTCTAATGGCCTAGGCTGTCCGTTCCTGAGGAAGGTCTGACGTCACTACTAAAATACATAATTATTAACAACATTAGTATCAAAATCAATCATATACGTTCAACCAAACAGTATGTATATTATACTTGCACATTTATTCAAATCAATGGAATCACCGCTTAAATGTGTCACAGGGTACCGAACTAAAGCGTGATTGGTGATTGGTGTGTAAGCGGCCCGGTTAGCTCACTCGATAGAGCACTCGCCCTGATAGCGAGAGGTCCCGGGTTCGAGTCCCGGACTGGCTGCACACTTTTCACCATTCGGCAACAATGGCGCCCAACGTGGGACCGTGGCACAAGCAATTCTCCATAGAACCTGCCCGTGGGTTCGTCGGGATCAGGTTTATACTGTTCCCTATGACTCGAATTCGAGGACGAATTCCAACTTGGCAGCGGAGAATGTCACAGGGTACCGAACTAAAGCGTGATTGGTGATTGGTGTGTAAGCGGCCCGGTTAGCTCACTCGGTAGAGCACTCGCCCTGATAGCGAGAGGTCCCGGGTTCGAGTCCCGGACTGGCTGCACACTTTTCACCATTCGGCAACAAATGTATGGCTGTCAAATAAACAGTAGTGTTAATATGTATTAAATTAACCAGTAGACAGAAATGTACCGCTTCTCCTTTCTGTATGTCCAAGGTTGTTTATCCAAGGGTTTTAAGTAAATCGATTGGATTATGCAACCATGTGCTATTGTGTACAACTGAAATATAAATCCATAATTGTATTTTTACATAATGAACCATTTTTTCAGTCGTATTATCTGACAACACAATCTGTTGTTATGACAGTTAGCCATTATGTTATGCCACTTAACAACTTGGAGGCCTGGGTGATGAACTTGTGAAAACAGGTAACCTGATACAGTTGTATTACAATATTAAATAATTTGAAAACAAATGCTCAATTCATTCGCATTGTGGTTCTGAGTGCCGTTAACTGAGTGTTTTTTTTTATCAACTTTGAATTTTCACATAAGCAGCCTGTCATCACTAATGCATTCAAAACCATTCTTGCAAAGCCCATATTTGTGTACAAGCCTACCTACTGAGTGTAAGTCTTTATCCTGGGCTCTCACTGGTACTAACATAGTGGTTTTCTGGCGGGAAATGCTTTTTTGCACCTTCTGAGCCCACTACAAAAGCAAACATTTATATTTAATAAATAAAAATAACAATGTATACAATTAAACAAATAATTACCGGTACAATGTCAGACACCCAGTATTCGTAGTAGAATTTGACCTTTGACCTAGGGATCTAATTAATGAGCGCTACACACCATCTCTTTGCAGCAAACATTTGTGCCGATTAATTAAAATAAAATTGATGCCTGTTGGCAACGTGTCGTGCCCATTGTCAGGAAAGCAGCTTGTATTGTAATTATTTAAAATCACATTTTCTAACAAGCAGACCTCCTTTGCCCTCTAAGTGTGACCTTGACCTTTGAGCCAGATACACGGTATTGCGTATGACACGCAGTCTCCACATGGTGACAAGTTATTTTAAATTGTCTGATGATTTATGAATTAACAGTCCGGGCAAGCTGTATTATTATACCCAGATTTAACATTTAACCTCTAAGTGTGACCTTGACCTTTGATCTAGGGACACAGGTCTTGCATGCGAAATGCTGTTTCCATGTGAACATTTATGGCAAGTTATTTTAAAATTCCTTAATGACTGATGAAATTACAGACCATACAAGCTGTATTATGGCCATATTTAACCTTTGACCTCTAATTGTTACCTTGACATTACAGTCCGGACAAGCTGCATTATGCCCATATTTGACATTTGACCTCTTAAGTGTTACCTTGACCTCTGTGCTAGAGACACAGGTCTTGCGCGCGACACTGCATCTCAACATGGTGAACATTTGTCGCAAGTTATTTTGAAATTCCTTGATGAATGATGCAGTCCGGACAAACTGTATTATGCCCATACTTGACCTCTGACCTCTAAGTGTGACATTGACATTTGAGCTAGAGATACAGGTGTTGTGCTTGAACATTTGTGGCAAGTTATTTTAAAATTGCCAGATGAATGATGAAGTTACAGTCCAGACAAGCTGTATTATGCCCACATTTGACCTTTGACCTGTGTGACCTTGACCTATGGGCACAGGTCTTGCGCGTGACACGCTGTCTCCACATGGTGAACATTTGTGGCAAGTTATTTTAAAAAGTCCGGACAAGATCTTACAGACTAACGCACTGACGCACATACACCAAACCGACATTGTGACAACTAAGTCGAGCTCACCACAGGCGGGCTAAAAAAAAACCTCCATCCTTGGACAAGTGAAAGCAAACAAAAAAGCCAATTTATAATTAAAGGCTAAAACTGTCTGAAAATTCAATGGCATAAAATAATATTCCCATGTCCCATTAATAGCGCTGCATATAATGTTTCATTGAATTTGAGTAACAAGTTCCTGAGATCTCATGTGGAAACGAAGTACCAATTGGATGAAACGACAACTAAGTGTCATGGATAAAATCTTTGGGGAAGAGCATCTGATATCGAGTTGAAAATAAGAATTTGGACTGAAAAGTAGCGTCTACCGGCATATGTCCCTCCACCCGCCATGGAGAGCATACCAACAAAAAACTAGCGTCTCAGCCGAAGCTTGAACCTTCTACCTATGGATCAAAGATCTATCACCATTCAGAATGGTGCTGATTCAGCAAAATAAACTTATTTGGATTTACATGTAATTGTTTGGATTCATTAACATGTATTTTTACAATGTATGTAAATACATGTGTTGTTAATAATATCACCGAAAACCATTACAAATGCTTCTCAATGTTATCAATAAAAATCATGTTTATTCCTTTATGATGCATTATTTCCAATAAATTACTTTGTAAGGCATTATTCTGTTTCTCTGGAACACAAACAATTGAAAATTGTGTTAATTAAACAATCTGTTTAGTGTTACTAGGTCCCTTTAAGATTTCTTGACTCATTCACATAAGTAATAACGCATAAAGATCTTTTCTGGTAAAAAATCATTGTGCTCGATACCTTTGGTTCAGGTGGAAACGATGGAAATGTAAAGCTAATAATAGTTTTAACTGAATGAAGAGAATTATAGGTACATTTCATTACCCTGACGTTAGGTGTGCAATCAAAAACAATATCCAGACCAAAGCCTGCTCATTGTTTTTCACGCCCCAAACTTTAGCCAGTGAGTAATTTTGACAACTGCCCATTTGTTGAATTTACAAAAAGTATTTGGAATTTGGTACTAAGTCCTAATTAACAATGATTGGAATTCCAAATTCAAAATACTTTAGTCATATACTTCATACTTTAAAATTTATCACCAGTGAACAATTGTGTGGATTTTATTTGAACAAGCAGGATAACATTCTGGGTGTGAAAAGTAATGAGTGGGCTGTTGTCCTTGTTTTTAACACCCTGTGGCTATCTGCAGCCATTAATCTCCTTGACTGAGTTTTTGTCTAGCGCTATTTGTGCGTCGTGTATAAATCTATTTATACGACTCATACTATTGGGGGGGGGGGAGATTACTGTCCCTGAGGCTTCATGGACCTAGGCTAGCCTTTGTTTTTTGCAGAATGCATATCAGTGATGTAAAAATATGGAAAATACTCTATTCTTTAGATACCGTTCCTCTTAATGGCACTAACAATTTGTACTTAAAATAGGTTTGACCATACTTGTTTTTAAAAATTATTAAATATGAACAAAATATCTATCTTTAATTTCAAAATAAAAAATCTGTAAAATTTCACTTTATAAACAAATGACAGCACCCAGAACCATAACGATCTCCCATTAAAAAAACAAGCGTCTTTCGATACCGTTCCTTATCTTTGTTTGAGTTATGACGTCATCAAAGTGCACGCGCTATTGTTCTTTGCAAACTAATACAGCAATATATTTTAATCAATTTTAATTTTAGTGAAATACTTTTCAGTTTAAGTTTCAAAAATCTAGTGAATATCGATGGAAAAGGGGTACTAGCACTGCTGTTAAACACAAGAACAGAATATGAAAGTAAAGCATTAAAAGAGTGATTATTTTACTGATTTAACAAGATGTTGTGACTAGTATTTACTGAAAGACGATGTCTGCATAAAAGCATATATTTTCGGTGTGTCAGGATACTGAACACGCTGTTATTCTAGAGTACGTTGTGAAGAAACGGTATCTGAACGGTATCTAAGATAGAACGGTATCTAAAAAATAAGGGATATATGTTTCATTTTGTATGCACAAATAACAAAATAACTAATAAAAATATTATAACTTTTCATTAAGAAAAAGTCATTTTCAAAATATATATAACTTTCACAAGAGTTAGGTTTTCAAAATTCCGCTCATATATTCGTTTGAAAAATATGAATTTAGAACTAATTATAAATTTATCCGAATATATTTCATCCGATAGGTCGACGTGTTATAATTCCGATGCTAAACACATTTCTTATCAAATAACTCGCATAAATTTAGACTTACCATACAGTTCGACTTTTCACTTGATGACTGGTATATGGTCGGAAAGGAAAATCGGTTGTGTTTTCCTCATCTCTTTGGTCTTCAGGGGTAGATGTTGTTTTTTGGATTGTTGTTGTTGAAAGAAATAGCTTCGATGTGGCTGCGGCTCCAATCGTGATACATCGACTTAGCCCGGAATGCTCCGTTAGATAGATCTCGTGTCTATCATGGAGCCATCTCGGCTTGATACACCCAACGGTGATCGGTAGATGTATATTTTACAGGCATCATGACCTATTATCCAAAAGGCTTACTATGCAAATATAAGTTCAAGAAATTATAATCCGGTATCGAAACTGATTCTAGTGTTTACAAACTATCCAAACTCAAACGACTCAAAGCGAAACTAGACTTAATAGTGAAATTATGAAACAGATGTTAAGTTAAATTACACTAATAAAAAACAAGGTTTTGAAGAAGAATCAAATAAAGATAATGAAAATGTCTACACAATACCGGCTGCCATTGCGTTTTACTACTGGCTTTGGAAAAAGCCTTATTTGTCAGGTAAAATAGTAGTTCTGTTATTCTTCTTCTTCATTTCTTCTTCTTATTATTATTATTACATCATTTGTTTCATTTTATTCATTAGCTTTTATCTAATGTCCATGGTTTTGTATTAGTAATGTATCCATAAGTACTATTATTACTTAAGCTATGAATAGTTGGCTTAGTTCTTGTTAACTAGTACATGTACAACTATTTTTATACTGTGTTCAATGAAGTAATACTTGGAAATTAAACCAGTCGGGAAAACCAGTGCCGCGGCAGCGGGTTATAGATCTAGACCTTACATGATAATTCAATAGGGTGCAGACGTTATTTTACAAGAGCTAGCATGGAAAATGACAAGAGCTACCACAAATCGTTCTCGGACAAGTATTATCCGAAAAGCATTCTGTGTAAACAAACATCGATTTCGAAACCAACTTTTACAGTGTTTTAGAGTCGTTGACGGAGTGTTCGCGTCTGTTTTGAGATGAAAACTAATTCGAGATTCGTTGATGGATACAATAGCAAGACATTTGCGAAATGCCGTACTCAGTAAGTATTATTTCAGTGTTAATGTTTATGGGATTTTATAATACGTTCAAAATTCAGAAGTCTGAAAAGATGAAATTCAGTTAAACAAATATTGATTGCATCTTCTTGACACATATCTGTTGTCATTTGGCGTAAATATGAATGGGAATTGTTTATTAACGGGTTGAGCTATACATGGATTTGAACCCACATTTATAGTTTCACGCTTCATTTAAGGTTAAATTAACACCTTTTATTAACTCTTGTCATTTCGCATAACATATAGATCTGCTGTAAGTATCAAGTTGATGTTGACTTATGGCAGACATATATCACATGTTTTCTCAAATCTTATCATTTTGCATACGTTTAAATAGTGTATATTTCATGTTTTCTTAACTCTGGTCATTTGGCAATTTTGCATGATACATATGATCGGATTACAGTTAGAACGGCCCCAAGTTAAAGCGGCCTCAAGTTAAAATGGCCCAAAAGTGGTCAAAACTGCCACACATTTTTCTAACATTGTTAAAACGGCCTCTCATTTGGTTAAAACGGCCCCACATATGGTTAAAACGGCCTCACATTTATGATTAAATTGTGAAAAAATCAAAATTAGGTATTACGTTGGGATTTTAAATTGTATAATATGTATATCGGTTTTGGATTCGAAGTTGTAATAGACAGAGTTTTTGATTTGTAATAAAATGATGTGATTAAACATAACCATACGTTTTCAATATTGGTAAATATTTTCACAGTTTGAATTTGCTGAAAAAGTAGTAAAATAGCGTTAAATTGGCTATAAAGTATAAAGTGGTGCTCCTAAATTTGTCCCATTTCAAAGAATAGCCGGGCTCTTTAAAATGTGCTTATTGCTGTTAATTGGAAATTGAATAAAGAATTCTTTTTAATTGAAACATCTTTGTCGGACACAAAAATAAAAAATAATAATTAAAAAAGCCGACATCTTTAATGTATTCACACTATTTCGTAATGCATATTGAGTAGTTTACTGTCGGACATGAGTAAATATCTTAATTGTTTCGTGGTGCATATATAGTTGAATGCAGTTATATAATATCTTAAATGCTTCACAAATAACCAAGTTTACGATTATAATTGTTTTGGAAAATACAGTGAAAATAATCAATTTATTGCTCTGAGACACGTGTGTTCCTTGGATGTATGTGTTGTTGTTGTTTCTAAGTTTATTGTTATTTTGTGGGTGTGTGAGTGTGTGTGCAGACATTATACCATGACGGACAATTGTAAAGACTGTGGTTGTGAAGTGTCTGATACAGAGGAGGCTGTTTCCTGTGATCATTGTGATAGGTGGCAGCACCGTGAATGCCATACAGGTACGCACTACTTTATGAATATGATTGCGAGGTATTAAGTATTAGTAATATTTTAAGGCAATTGAAATGAATTTCTTTTATTTCTAAAAAAAGGATGACTACTTAATTTAAATCGTTGGAAGATTTAAACGAAACTTACAACATAAAACTTGCTATCTTAATATTTAATTATCTAAATAGTTTTTAAATAAATAATGTATTGATTTTATCTTATTTTATGTTATTTTATCTTCTCTTATTGTAAATTAATTGTTTATGTTTTTATTCTATGTATGAATTATTTCATTTCTTAATTAAATTAATATATTTCTTAATGTATCTTGTTCGTTACATACTTAAGTTAGTCATGTATCATGTTCTATATATACAGTCTGTTCATATATTTGTCTAAAATTATTATTTTCCATTTATTTTTGTTTTGGCATTAATCATCGATAATAAACGTGTCACTATCACCCTTAAAGTACCCCAATGTCTAGCACATACTGATAACAGCCTAATTGGTGACACCTACAAACCCTCACCTCAGCTCTTCAGGCCTATACAATCTGGTGACAAATAAACATAAATATCTTTATTAATGTAAAAAATAGTGTAAGTGCGGAGCAATGGACAAACTGTAAACTATAAATTATGTTATAATATGTAAATGGTTGTCTGACCCTAGAACATTTTTACCAAAAATACTATGAAAAACCATCAGTTCATTACTTTATCCAACTCCCTAACTCAAACAATAAAATCTATATTATTAACTTATAACGTTTATTGATTGTAAAGCAGGATTATAACGAATTCATATATACCGGCAATCATTCAAAACATTTGATTTTCAAAATTAAGCTATCGTCACAGAAAATTTGGGTGTAATCCCGATATTTGACTGGAACTTTTTATTTCAATTCCATACACAGGTATAACACAGGCGCGGTATCTACGAGCAGCACGAGGAAGAGGAAAGCTGCGGTTTATTTGTCGTGGTTGTGACGTTCTTCAATCACAATACCAACCGACATCAAAGAGAAGAGCTGTCTTGACAACATCGACCCACACGGATCCCGAACCGGAAACATCGACACACACGGACCCCGAACCGGAAACATCTACACACACAGAACCCGAACCGGAAACATCTACACGCATGGATCCCGAACCGGAAACATCTATACACACGGACCCCGAACCGGAAACATTTACACACACGGAACCTGATCTGGAAACCTCAACACGCATGGAACATGACCAGGAAACATGGACACGCGCGGAACCTGACCTGGATACATATACATGCACGGAGCCTGACCTTGACACATCTACAAAATGTGTTTCCTGACACGGCCATTAAAGGATGTGCGTTCCACTGGGGCCAGGCGCTTTGGTAAATCTTGCAATCAGTGACATACATTGTATTATAAGATAATAACATACGAATAATAACTGTGTAGCGCAAATGTTTAAAGAGTATATTTTGCAATATAATCCTCCATTTCCCAAGATTAAATATTTTACGATTAATAACCATGCGTATATCGTTATGAAACAATCTACTCTCTTTAACAGAACATGGATCTGTCTACGGAATATATGCATGCTCGTGGTATGCATGGACTTCTGCGTATGTTGTTCTGCCTGCCATTCCTCCCACAGGAACACATCGGAGATACGTTGGAAGCCCTGGTGGACATGAACGATGTACCTCGCCTGCTGCCCATGTATCATACATCAGACGTACGTGGATGGAGTTGTCGATATTGTTTTTGTTGTTCTCCTTCAAAATGGTAAATACATTCATATTTTGTATGTCATTTGTCAAATGGGATTTAAAAGATAAACAAGAAAATATCTAGGGTCAAAAAGGTATGTGGCTCTGCTCAAAAGGGGAGGGGTGGAAAGCTGGATTTTTTTTATATTCTCTAATAACTTGATAACTTACATGCTTCTTATTAACGTTTTTATACGAAGTATATATATTCTATAATCATATTTGCACAAATATGTTGTATTTCAAAAGATATATATTTAATATTTCTCTGTGAACCAACCCAGAGGGGCAAGGAGTAGGGTGCAGCAACTCGCTATTTCGCTCTTATTAAACTGCAAGCTACATTTGACGAAAGTAGTTCGAAAATAGTTTATACCAAGGACAAGTATTTCAATGCAGTTTTACTTTCAAACAACATGCACTTATGTGATTAGTTTCATTCAAAATGAAATACTTATTTATATATTTGTTAATTACCGCAAACAATGCAAGTATGTGCACACTTCAATTTCAGCCAAACTAGCAAGTACTCCAACTCAACTAAGGTAGTCTGCATCTTAAGCTTTTAACAGATAAGCATTTATTTTACTCAACTTCGATCACTGATCTATATATTTAAATAAGTGTCTACACAATAATGAAGACCGCACAGCATGATGACGTGATAGGTTTATGTGTAAATACTTTATGTGCCAATAAAACAACCGGTTTTGTATATATTTGCTTCAAAGAAACAATCTTAAATGTTATTTTTAATGCATTTCTGTTTCCACATAATATACAAGGCCTCTGAAAACACTTGCCCGATCGGGCAAGCATCTGGCATTTTCTGCTAGCCCGAAATCAAATCTACTTGTCCGGGGCATCATGCAACCCAGTTACAAGGAAGACTGATATAATATAACACATGTTTTCATAACTCTTTTCATTTTACAGACATATAATATTGTGACAGGACCGGACTACCGACGTTTGTTTCTATTTGTTGAGTGTAACCTCATGTAACCTTTTTAAATAGCCTTTACTGTGAGGTGTGGTTTTATACGATTTATTCATTGCACGCGCCAAAGTTCTGAGCCGAGCGCAATCGTTTGTAGTGAGAGGACGCATCTGGTTGAACATTGACGGTAGTGAATGTAAATATCTTTTCCATTTGCATTTGTCTATCATTCATATCGTCTTGTAATTGGGCTGTCCATGCATTGATTCGTATGCATCCTGATTATATTTCTATTTTGATATTGACATTTATTCAGTCCGATGCAAAATGGCAACTTGTCTTTACTTACTCTAAGGATGTCAGCACTTTCGCATTCGAGGCTTTTATCGGTTATTTGCGGCCCTTAAAATAATATGAGATGATAGAACACACACTGATCTTGCCATTAGACGTATTACTTTTTTAATGGACACTCAATAATCTACATTGTTTTCTTCACAAATACATCGTTTACTGAAGGTCGCTAAACGTTTACACCGGTTCAGAATGAGGCTCCATTTGGAATCACCTTGCGATATGACGTTTTACTCAGTTCTTTCAGGAAATACGCGTTTTTCGTCATCATTTTAAGTTTACAAATGGATGCAGCTGCATAATGAGCGAAACCATGCCGTAAGAATTTTTTTTTATTTTCCCATTATTTGCAGTCAAAGTTCGACATACTTTAATGATGCACCAGTTAATAAATATGTAAGCGCGTACATTCGCGTTAGCTTTGCTGTATTCTTTTGGGATTTACGATTGAAACAGTGAAAAAATCAAACATTAAAATGCAAGCGCTTTTTAGCGCCAGCGGTTTTAAAGCAGTCATGTGAGGGATTTTACATGTGCCATTTTTATTTTGAGAACCAGCCGGTGCTTAGGCTGTTTTTACCACCGATAATGTATCCGTTAACATTTTTTTGTTTTGTGTTAGGTATCTTCAAACTGTTATTCGAACTATCAAAACATATTCTATGCATTATTTAATATAAACATAACATTTCCAAATTTATGTTTGTATAATTTGTCTATTTTTATATACTATGATTGTGATTTTGTTCATAAAATTATCTATGGTGTTAGTATTAATTTATATTAATTTATATTGTTATATTGTCCCTGTCGTCGTTATTTCATTTTCTCATAAGAGTGGAAATTAATTTATTTTATTTTTATTTAATTCTTTATTGAATGTCTGCTTTTTTTTTTGTTAACAGCATAGATTGTCAGAGTGATGTTGATATATTTACATCGCCACCTACAAGCCCCATTCAGTACACCTCCCATTGTGCGTGCGGTGGTCCAGCCAACCACGAGTGGGCCCCTAATAGCCAGTGCTGTCAAAGATTGGTATGTAATACTTGTTTAGTTACTTTGGAAATAACAAATGTTGTACATGTAATTAATAATGTTACAAACAGACCTCAATTTAACCTAATATCATATTTTTATACAACTAACTGTGCTGTATTAAATGCAAGTTTTATTTCATTGTATCTTTAATTAGTAATGAATATTTTGTTTATCAGGTTAAGGTTACAAAATAAAAATGCAAAATATAAGCCGTTGGAAATGTTTAAAAAATGTTAATATTACATTCAGGTCGAGGAGTCTGAGAGCCAGAGCGTATTCCATATACGACAAATCGTTCCTGAAAATGTCCGAGTCTGGGGGTCTGCGTCTTACTAGAACTGCATGTAAATCCCTAGAGGGGCTGATGAAAAAAACGGAAAGTATGGTGAATTCAACCTATATGTCAAGGACTTTTTGAAAAAGAACAACATGCAATCACTACCCCTGACTCCATTTAAAGGGAATAGATTTAATATTCTGTTTGAAAGTTCTGCAGCTGTATTCTTCCTTCACAATGAAATAGAATCATTTCTCCGTGAAAATCCATCAAACCAACTGTTGAAATCAGTCCTTCATGACATAAGTCAAGCTGAATATCTGGCAGGAGTTAAAGCGTTCGGGCTTATCAGCCGATTTGTGACTGGGCCGCTCTGGACATTGTTAGAAGACAGAAACGTACATATATATGATATGAATGAAAACTATCTGGACCTAGTGATTTTCTTGTACGAAGCTGTAGAAGATATTGAAACTTTCATGCAAGGGGAGATGATGCTGTTCAACACGGAGCACAAACATGATGCAATCTATAAAGCGCTGATAGAAGATTGGCACCACAATGACATTGTCGCAACATATCTAAAAGTAATTCTACCAGCACTGGCTGAGTGTTAAAAGAAGCTTTATGCGGATCACCTACCTGGAGGGAAATGGACAGGGGCTACAGATGAAATGAGGAAAAGGGCCAAGTCCGCTCAGAAGCACAACAAGTTTGCAGAATCTGTGTTTGGGTACCTGGACAATTTACTCCGCAAGAAACCCAATATCAGTGTTCTAGCTTCAGAAGCATATATAATGTTTATTTCAAACAAAACCAGCAAATGGATTGAGAGTAAATCTGAGGAAGAAAAACAAATTCTTGTACACGAGGCCATGAGAGACAGTTTTCATGTGAAAGAACAATTCAAAAAAAGGCATACTGAAATTCAGAAAAAGATACGAGACGGGATGATAGAACGAGCAAAATTGGCTGCTGACAAAGAAGCACGGAGATTGCAGAAACTGACAAACTTTACAGATGATATTATTTATTTCGGTCTGTGGCAAACAGAATCAGAAGTTGACAGTGCTCTTATTAGAATCTCAAACAAAACTGAACAAATAAAAGCATTAAAATCACAATTAAACTTCCGGCGTTTTGTATTTCAACAAAGTCCAGACAACCTGAAAGACGTGTACAAATTCTCCATAAATGAAGAAGGGAAAAATAGGAAATTGGACGTTGAGGAACTAGTATGTAGCGCCAAAAAGTTGATTCAGCATGCCCATACATTGGATGCCAGCAAGGAGAAAGACACACGAAAATGCTTGTTAACGGGTAAATGCGTTGAGCATAAATTTGTCTCGAACGGAAAAGAAGCATGGTGGAAGGGTAGAGTGATATCACAGGTAAAATAGGAGGCAACTTACAACTAACATGATTTTATTAAATGCATGCCTGTGGTTTATATGGAAATATCAGTGATTTAAAACTGGTAATTCACTGTTTCAAACAGTGAAAAATATCAGTGGAAATTATCAATAATTTTCACTGTTTTGTTGTGAAATGACGTCGTTTTTTAACGTCATGACGTTATTATTCTGCGAAATTCTCCAATTTAAACCTTTTAAAATGTAAACAAACGGTGGATAAATCATTAAATAAAAATTTTTTATTGAGTTTGTATGATTATTGATTTTAATTCACTCTTGATCATAGAAAATAAAAATTTTCACTTGTGGCTGCGCCACTCGTGAAAATATTAATATCTCTGATCACTCGTGAGTTAAAATTGATTATTTACCGAAACCAACAAATATCCTCTATATGCTGTATTGTTTATGAATCTATATTTTGTGTGACATTATTTTATTATCATACACACCTTATGATATAAAATATCTTAGCATTTTACATAACGTATATTCATATTTTAATAGTATTGTTGTGTCTTGTGGTGCATTCAATTTTACTTACAATTACTAACATTCACTAACAAATGTTCAAAGAACTTATTTTACATAGAAAAAATAAGAACAAATGTTTTAATTTAGTTATATTAATGGTAAAACTACCCATTGAGTCTATTCCATAGTGCGATTGACTTAAATTAAACGTCCTTAACACAGCCATTTCGTTTTCAGGTCCCAGGCTACCCAGAGTGGTACAATATCATGTACCAAAACGACAGCGCCGTTTACTCGTACCAGCTTCTAAAGGATTATGAGAAAGGGGATCTGAGGTTGCTTGTACAGTAAAAGTAAATAAAATTGTTATGGAAGTTAATAATTTTGTTCAAGGATATGCTCAACAGTTCGGTTCTTGATTACTTTATGATTGTGATATTTTTGACACATACATTTACGTATTATTTAATTTGCAAAATCCTCTAACTTTGTCAAAAGTCAACCGATTTTAATAAAATAAAAACCATAGATTATGTCTTTTCCAGAGCTTTCCAACGATATATATAACTCTATACCTGGATGGAAATCATTTTTTGGTCTAACATCATTACTTACTCTTTTAACGATCACTTGAAGATGCATATATTTACACTTAATTCTTAACTTACAGTTTATTTAACCTCACACTGGGAGAGACGCGTGGAGAGGTGTAGGTGAAAGTCGAATCCACAATTTGGTAAGATAGGTGTACGTGTCAATGTTATGATGTAAATTGTTGTTTTATATGTTTGTACCATGTATCATTGTCTATGTTATTTATTGTATGTATTGAAGGTTTTCTTATTTTATAGGATTGCTAATTGTTAAATTGTTAATATATACTGGCCACTAGTATCAGCCTTTTATATTGCAATTATAACATGTGTAATATATTCTTCTCGAAGGATTAATATTACTGTACTATTATGTTTGTTTGGTAACGAGACGCTGTTACATTTAATCCTTGTTATATTTTCAGACTTCACTGAATTACTTCATTGAATTACTTCTACATCGTTACCGTCATCTAAATGTTCAAGAACGATATTAAAACGTAAAGAATCAGTTTGCTGCATTGCAGTCTGTGTTTCACCCAAAAAAAAAACCAGAGTTACAATGGCGCCCAACGTGGTTTTGTGGGTTTGAAATAGTGCATAGTGCAGTGCATAGTGTACGTAATATTACATCAGTTTAATTGAAGATCTCCAGAGATTTAGAATTGTCAACTTCGATCCTGTTGACATTTGGTAGTGGTGAAGACGTGTCGACAACCATTCCATTGACGTAGATTGACGTCTATCTATTCCATGGACGTGGGCATACCAGGGCTCACATACCATTTCCGTTACATTCCTGCAGGATCTGCTGTTGTGACATTCATCGAGGACGCTGTTTCGCTGTGCGGGGGAGGAGTTCAGAGTTTATGGACAATTAATCAGTGACTTGTGTGCATAAGAAACAAAACTTAGACTATACTAGTGGCCACAAATTGTTTCCATGGTGTTACAGAATCTGGTGAATGAGTGAGTACCTATTTCGATTATTTGTACAGAGATTGCAGTGATTTTTTTAATTTATCCATAAATATTTTTTTCAAGTAATATTTGTTTCTCCAGTTCATAAACAATTGTTATTCATATATCTAAACTTTGACAATTGCTGCAGTTTTTGTATAAATCTCTGTACGATATTGTAAAGTAAGAAAGTAGTCACTATTAATTGATTTCCTTGGTTATGGGTAATTAACATCTAACTGTCTTTCCCATTAATTATCCAAATATAACTGATCTATTATTCTCCAGAAACAAGCTGCCATTTTGTCCAATTAGCATTTAAATTTCTGCCCAGTACATTAAAGTACAGCCCAATTATTTCTCTTTTTGTTTACTTTCTGTTTCTTTGTGTTCTGGGTTAAATCTAGAACGTTTGGTTCCTAGCTTTATCAAATCAAGCCTGTTACTGACCCGGATTGCTTTTGGCGTGTTTTCATTGGTCGTCTACTTTGCCATCTATTTATAGTGTGGTATTCCCCAAATTTCATTGGTTGATGACATGACCTGACCTTAACCAGTGACCTTTACCTTGTTTACATTCTAGAAACTGGAATTTAGGTAATTACTTCTGCTGTTCAATCATATTTAGTATAGCTAATACCTGTAGTTAGTTATACTAGGTGTAATATTAGTGTTTAGTGGTTATTGCATTTGAATTCCCCTTATTTTTTTAATACAGAAATTAAATACTTTTGAAATTATCTGATCAGATTTAATTTAATTTTAGTATTGTCAATTATTCTTTGAGTGAAATTTTGTCTTTAGTACTTTGTTGTAACGTGATTATTATTTTATTTTATTGAAGTTGAAAACAAATTACAATTGTTTTGAGTGAATTATTCTTATATTATTATATATTAGCAATAAGAATTATTGTTTGGTTCTTGATAAACTGTATTTATAAATAATTGTGTTTATTAAAGGGGCATGTTTATTTAGTATTGGAAATTAACTTAAAGGGGCACTATACAAATATTATTTTTGCTGATCATTTAATACTTCAATTTCTTTTACGGGGTTTGTATTATTATTGCTATTGTCAACGGTAAATATCGTTTGGATATATAAGCTATTTATTTTCATTAATTGTTTGACTTGGTCATATTTAAAGCTATTTATTCATCTTAATTGTTTGACTTAGTTTTCTGTTTACAGGTTTCCATTTATTTCATTGATTTATATCATGACATTTGTGTGTTTCTAGCTGGTACGAGACAATAACTTCTTAGCACACCAAGTTAATTCTGCAGAATTGCTTTCTAGCAATACTATTCGTAGAACTTAACAATCTTGTGTTTACAAGTTGTAGCTAAATTTTTGTAAAGTGAATTTATTAGTTAAATTTAATTATCTATGCTTTGATAGTTGAGTTATAAGCTCAGTTTAACATTATTTTGAAAATTATTAGAGTTTTAAATCAAAATGGCTCGGCCAAAAGAGTATGATGAACGTGACATGCAGGATACTGCACAACAAGAATCTCGGCACCCAGTTAGCCGATATACTATATCAGCGGAAGAAGAGAAATTGCTTAAAGCATTTAGATCGTTGCCTGAAAAGCATCAAAAGGTGGAAAATGCCGAGGATTTATCTCGTCTTATGCAACAAATGAACTTGTCTACTCCTGATTGTAGTAATTCAGCACAGGAGAGACCCAATTTTAGCCTACCTGGACACCCTAAGTTGTCCATATTTTATGGTGAGGCCAGTAAAGGTGATGTTACTTGGCAAGGGTTTAAGTTTGAATTGGACTCGCTTATTGCTGGAGGAATTTTCAGCGATGATCAAATCCTGTATGGGATTAGGCGAGCATTGAGAGGAAAGGCAAGTGACCACCTGCGGAGAGCAGGTGTGGGCCTGACATTGGATGTTGCCGTTCGTAAACTCGAACAAGAGTTTGGTTGTATTGAGCCAGTAGAATCTTTGCTGCAGAGATTTTATTCAATGGAACAGAAGCCAAGCGAAGATATATCAACATATTGCGCAAGATTAGAAGATTTATTCGAACTGATAGTCAAACAAGGAGGATTAATGAGAGGCAGTACAGAGATTTTAAAGAGAGTATTGTACAAAGGTTTGAAGAAAGAACTGAAACAAATGGCAGGGTATAAATTTGATACAGTTCATGATTACGATAAATTTAAATTGGAATTAAGAATCATGGAAGCAGAGATTAAAAGCCCAGAGACTGAGTCAAAAAAGTGCCATGCAATGAATGTAGACCCAAAGAAATCAGAATTATCTGAAATGAAAGATCTATTGATCAAACTTAATGAAAGAATTGAGAGGTTGGAAAAAGAAAAACATGAATCTAATTCATCAAAGCAAGAAAATGTATACACAGGTAGAGGCTTCAGTAGGAGTCAAGGAAGAGGCTTTAACCGACCACCTGGTAGAGGACAGAGCAATCAGCGGGGCAGGTCTTACCAACCACAGCGCCCATTAGGCAGTAACAATTTCTTGCCTACATGTTTCAATTGCGCGGCCGCAAGGGTCACATTGCAAGAAATTGCCCAAACTAATATGTGCCACTATGAAAGGGTCGAATGGTGGTACTTCAAGAAAAGACCCTACCTTAGTCGGTGACTCTAATGAAGTGGATATTTCCATTGAAAATATTGAAACAAGAGCACTTCTTGACACAGGGAGTTGTGTCACTGTCATAGCTCAACAATTCTATGATACAAATTTGAAATCAATTCCAATTCAACCTTTAAATGAATTAATCAAAATAGAATGTGCTGATGGCAATCATTTGCCATACTCTGGCTTTATGGAAGCTGAACTACAAGTAAAAGATGGTTTACCAAGAGCTGAACCACTTAAGTGTCTGTTTTTAATTTCTAAAGACACTGATTATTCAGCAAAGACACCAATTATTATTGGTACCAATATTCTGTCATGTTTTCTTGACAATTGTAAAAGCCAGTTTGGCACACAGTATTTGCAGAGGGCAAACATGCATGTACCATGGTATTTGGCTTTTAGGATTATGAATATCCGAGAAAAGGAATTGCAGAAGAATAACAATAGAATTGCTATTTTAAAATCGGCAAACCAGAACAAAATCATTTTAGGACCAAATGAGTCCAAAGATATTCATTGTTTCTCTGATAGAGAATTGGACATACAGCCTACCACTGCTGTGACAACAGAGAGTCCATTGACTGGTCTACCAAAATTTGTTGACATAACACCAGGGTTAGTGAATTACTCCTTTTCAAAGGGTCAACCCATGATTGTCAACATTTCAAATTTAACTACCAATAGTGTAGTAATATCACCAAAGACTGTGATATGCGAGTTGCAGCCAGCAACAATTGAACAAAATATCCCCACTAGTAACAAACTTGATGAAAAGGATGTTTTACAACCAATCTCAATAGACGCCAACAATATTTTGACATCAGACCAAAAGAGTCAAATAGTTACATTGCTTGAAAAGCATAGACATATATTTTCAAAAGGGGATCATGACATTGGAAACTGTGATCAAATTAAACATAGAATTGATCTGATAGATGAAGTTCCATTCAAACAAAAACACAGAAGGATACCACCTCATATGATACACTACGTCTAGCGTGATTTCTGCCTTCTGCCACGCACCACCGTGATTCAGCCCAGCGTGACACACTACTATAGTCACCGCGATACACCGTGGAACACTGTGGAACGCGGTGATGTCGCCGTGGCGAATCGCGGTGACCACCGCGACAGTCTCGATCAAAAATGTTGATAAGAAATCGCGGTGATTCGCGGTGATTTTAGCGAGTCATAATTTCACATTGAGCTTTTTAAAACATATTTTACGTTTTATTTCAGGTACGACCAAGAACATGGTTTTCGGAAAATACAGAACATTATGACAAAACAGAACACTGACGAAATTTTTATTATTTATGTTATAAACATGCATTACATTACTGGTTATGTTACAAACACGAAATTTTAATATGTTTGTACAAAGTACATGTACCGTATTAAAATACGAATTAATCGCTTGTTTACTATCGAATTGCTGATGGGGAATTCGATGTTTACATCCATTAACTATCGAATAAAAGATGGAGAATTTGATGTTTACATCCATTTTCGCTTTACAGAATAGAACAGATGGTATTTACACGTATCTTCTCACTTCTGTCGGCATTTTCTATTACTATCACAATAAATATTCACACCCTCAACTACTCGCTAAGACGGCGATGGTAAGTTGAAAGGTATTAGGTTAATTGGTAAATAAACAAACCCTAATTTTACAGTCACAGAAACTACTTTCCAATTAACAAGTATTGAATGACCGATTATAATAAATAAAGCAATTATAATTATAAACTATACATGAGAGTAGACAGACTTAAAGGTGCCGCGTTAATTGAAATATAAAACACTGTTGTTTTGTTATTCACACAAATTGACATCAAATAAAAAGATGCCTATAAAAACAATATTAATAAATGATAATGCCATAACATTGTTAACTTTTACAGATTACGAACGTGCTACAGGTTGTGTCTTAAATTATTAAAGTGCTTCATTTGTGACTACATTTATTGAAACCACTTCAAATTGAAGATAGAGAACGTTACTGTAATACTCATAATTTGTTAAGTGTTTGCGTGTGGATTACTGGAACCATGTCACTGAGAACATTGACTAAGGTACATGTAGTAACACATTACTTAGTTAAGTACGAGCGTGATGGAAAAGTGCAAGTTCGTTCAAGAGGATTCATCAGGACAGACAACGAAGAACGCGTAAGTACATTTCACATGATACATGTACCCGTAATTACTTTTACGCTATTTGCAGTAGTGTCTATATGTATTCGTCTAATATGATGAGAGCAATTTTACATGAAATGTTATCCATAATGATTTTAACCTCAATCTTGAGTCAAGCCTACAAATGAAAGTATAATAATTTTATGTCCGTGCAAAACTGCAACTGTCTACATTTTTGGATCAACATTTGTAAACTGAGTGTAATACAATTTAAAATTAGCAAGCCTCAATTTCTCGAGTTTTCGGAAAAACAACCGACTTGGTTTATTTTTCGTCATTTAAAATTGTGTCATTTATGTTGACACACGATATACCATTTTATTGGCATACGGCAAGTTTACTTAGGAACAATATAAATTTATTGAAACTATTGCTTTATACAATTTTAAGCTGGTAAATCTCAGTAATTCGGACTATAGCTTTTAAGGAAATCTGCGGCATAATGTGTCATAAAAGAACTTAAAATTAAATTCCTACAAGAGCAGTTTTTAAAATGTAATTGCCTTAAAAGTAGAACTTCAATAGACCAGAAATACAATGATATAGATTACATGTACAAGTTAATGAGTTCATGTTCTTGCCTCGCATTTATGAAGCATCTTAGTGGAAGGAAATTCTGAACTTTTATTTACAGACATATAAATTACGAAAAGCTTAAGCGTTAAATTGTATATATAAAACTTTTTAAAACTGTACATACTAAGATGCCACAATAGACAGACCAACTGTATACCAGTCTATTGATTGTTATTAATAATAGTATATGTACATGTACACTGCAAGAATCCAACATTAATTCACACAGTTAGCGTTGCTAACTTCTGCGCCACACTGTCACTCTTAAGTAAACGTGCAAAGTGTTCGAAACTTTTGCCACTAGAACGCTCTGTGCTGAACAGTCTTCTGGGTATTTCACCTGTAGCCTTACCATTCATTGCGACGCATACGGGTGCAACTTGAAATAGGTGATCGATGTACCTGTTACATAGATCTACCGTCATTTCCCTCGCCCAGAAGTCTTGCAGGCAATTTTGTAGTTCTTCCTTGGTGCGTGGACTCCCCTTTGCCACGTGTCGTTTCATCTGATTCCAGACGAATTCTATTGGGTTGAGATCCGGACTCTCTGAAAAGGCACACTAAATATACTTAATCTGTATCTTTTTTGTAGGATTGTTTTGCAAATAAACGCATACTTTTCAAAAGATATACATTAAGAATGACTTTTGATAAAAGATTTGAAGCCATCTTATACGAGTGTTTTATTGCTTTGCGCGTCGGTAAACAGTATGTCACGTGATCTCGGTAATTTATTTTGCTCTTCTCACCTTAAAAATGCTTAATCATCGTCAATTTAGTATCTGCATGAATAAAAGAAGTGTATGTGCAACATGTTTTCGCGACTTGCCATTTTCTGAGGTAAATAAACTAAGTCAGAAAATGCTGGCAGATTTTTTCCTTTTCGCTTTTGTAAAAAAACTTGTAAATTTTGGCAGAAGGGATTTATTTATACTTTGTGGAATGTGAAACAGTGCCACAATTATTTTTTTTAAACGAGAGATATTAACAAAAAAGATACAGATTCAGTATCTTTAATTATTATTATGTTCTTTATAACATTATAATAAAAAAAAAACAAGAGTTATTTATACGAAAAGCATCAAATTGTCAAAACAGCCGACATGTTAAGGCTAGATTCTATACGAAAATTAGTTATTAAAACGGGTTCGCTGACAAGACTAGAATTATTTGAATATAAGTCATTAAAACAGGTTCTAATTATACATTTTGTGTGTGTAAAATATGTAATAACGTAGATAATGCGAGTTATTTTTATATTGAAATGAGTCAAATGACATATTGACCGATATAAATCGACATGAAGTTTATCATTATTTTATTATCAAACTGAAATGCGGATAGCTTTTTGCTATGGTTCAAAAACCGCAGTTAAAGGAACTACTTCTTGTTATGTGGCATATTTCATAAATCAATTTATCTGTTGACATTTCAATATAAAATATACATGTACATACCCGACGGCCACACTTCCCACCAGTTAATCCCATTTTCCGTCATGAATTTCCTTGACAGTTTCGATCGATGCTTAGGGTCGTTATCCTGCTGAAATCGGTGACCGTCCGGGTATTTTGTGTTAATGAACGGAAGTAAAGCTTCTTTTAATATGTGTTCCGTAAAAAACACACTGTCCATTATGCCATCAAAAATAACCATCTGCGTAGGACCACGGCGGCTAATGCCAGCCCACACATGAACCTTAAGGGGATGCTTTGGCTTAGGTATGGATGTTCTTGCAGATCCTGCCGGTCTGTAACTCGTTGTTCTGTTGTTGTGGAGTTGCACTGAGCTTTCATCGGAAAAAATAATTTCATTAAGAGCGTCATTGGAACTAATCAGCATGTTGCAGAAATCAACTCTAGGTTGTAGATTACGCTCCTTGACCATCTGAGAGTATCGTGGCGTGCTATTAGTAAATCCAACCTCCTTGATCAGTGCCTGTGTTGTGCCTAACGAGATTCGGGAACCATCATTAACAAGTTCTCTGTGAACATCCCTGCTAGACTGATGACAGTTTTTTGTTAGAGAACTTCTCACTAGCTCTATGTCTCTCAAAGAAACGACCTTGTACTCTTTTCGCTTTACTTGGACATCATTTGGATTAAACTGACCGTTACAGAATTGGGTAATCCAGTAAGACACTTGTTGTCGATTGACTTTCACACCAGCACTTTAACAAGTTTTTAACAAGAACACTTACTCTAATACCAGAAATGTACATTTCTACAATCCGCAATTTGGTCTCATGTGAAACTTTCACCATTTTTGCATGTAAACTTATTTTGACTCGGTATGAAATTAAAACTGCAATGAAAGTGAAATAAACATGCATTTGTTTTGTAGTGTTCAACAACATCCCGTGTCAAGTGTCACTGAATTCACAAGCTCTTTACGATATACAGCATGACGTGTCATAATCAACTTCAGGACATAATCCCGATTCGCCTCCCGTGTCAAATTTTGTTTATTGTCATACAACACTTTTTATATGACATGGCATTATGTAACTGAAACGTTTGTAATTTATTTTGCAATTGTGGGTTATTATTTTATTTTGTTTCAAGGATGCAGTGAACATGAATTTACGTACAAGTAAACATGTAATTATGATTAGCTACTGTAGAACATGCGCTTAAGTTTTAAAACAGAGCCTGGCGTTGCTCGAGAGACCGTTAACCGAATACTGTGGGGTACAAATTTCGCGCAATTTCAATTCCGGACATATTAGCGCGGTCTTAAATTCCCGCAAAGATATTTTTGAACCAAAATATGTTTTACCAAAAAAAAAATCAGAATGGCGATGAAATTTTAGACATGTTTATGATACTGGTATTGGCTTCTTATTGACAGGGAGCCACTTCTGCACTCATCCGCTTGTTTTTTGTAATGTTACTGGCTTCTAATTGACAGAGATCCACTTCTGCACGTACGAGACTAAACCACATCGTGTCAAACTAGCACCTTTTTTGTTAATTGAATGCCGACATAGGGGTGCTAATGTTCAAGATAATAATCAAGTTGCGAAACATAATAACTGCAAAACACACGTAGTTACAAGTCTTATTTTTACTTCACATCGTTAGCAAACTCTAGATGTTTCAGTTGTGACAAATTTACGTTTACCTCGGGTACAGTTAGAATCAGATTTGTATTCCAACTTCGAAATTATTGTATGCGAGTTGGACCCCGCGAATTGCAATAAATATTACAAAATATGCCGTCTATTGTTACGCATTAAATTTGCAAATATTTCATGTCAACTTCATTGTTATGATAGTACAAAATGTCTTTGAAAGCGTTCCACGAAAATTAGTGATTCCACAGTAACACCTTTTATTTATATTTATTGAGAACAATGTTCATTTTTATCACAAACATACGTAGGCACAATAATTATTCATTTTTTTATTCTTCAACTATAGGTGATAGTAGGGCTGACATATCGGGTGCAATGGGGAAGAATTGCACAAGTAGCGGAAGCCGTAGTATTGGCAGAAGGTCGAGAGACAGAGATGAATGACGCCCTTAAGAAGCACGGCAATAAAAGGGCAAACACCGATGATGCTCCACAGCCAAGAAGGCAAAAGGTATAGTTAATTAATAAGCAATTACCCACTTATAGTCGTTCTCAGGAAATGGTTTTTAAGGCTCTCCTTTCAATTCAAACGCAATTCCAAAATGTAGACGGACAAACGACGTCAAATTTCATAAGCTGTTTATTATACGTACATGTACGCTTTACCGTTCTTACCGGTGAAATACCAACGAAACATGTGTCTTACAATATAACTTTCGGAGTACCGGTAATTGTATTTCCGGTCATTTTTTTTACAATATTAGTGTTTACACAAACATTAAAAGAAAAAAAGAAAAAGAAAAAATCTTTTCAGACAAAGGCTGGAAAACCGGCGGCTGCCGTCCTAAGGATAGTAAATTCAGCGACTGCCTCGACCCAGCCACCCACCGATTTCACGCCAACGACGACGACGCAATCTTCAGAGATCACGGAAACGACGACGACGCAGCAATCTTCAGGGATCACGGAAACGACGACGACGCAGCAATCTTCAGGAATAACGCCTACAACGACGACGATGACGCAGCAATCTTCAGGGATCACGGACACGACGACGACGATGCAGCAATCTTCAGTGATAACGCCAACAACAACGACGACGACTGCGCAGCAATCTTCAGGGATAATGCCAGCAACAACGACGACGACGACGCAGCAATCTTCAGGGATAACGCCAACCGCGCCGATGATGTCGCCAACTCATGCAGCTGCGAGAAGCGATGCTACTCCAGGAGGCATAATGTCTGCTATTAACCAGGTGGTAAACTCTCAGAGGATGATGCAACGAGAACTCGACAGGAGTCGGCGGCAGGAGGAAGCACATACAAGGGCGATCCATTCCCTGACCCAAGAAATAGGGGAACTGAGGTCGATGGTAGCGACGATGATGGGAATCCTCGCCAAATCGTCTACACAACACCCTACGGATTCAGTCCCGGACGTGCAGACGGGCTCCGATGAATTGGAAGTACCCGCGCATGCTTTCATCCCGGATGAAGAGCTGCGGGCAATCCGTGCCCAGTCGGCGAACCCCGGAAATTTTTCCGCCCATCTTGCGCAGCGTCTGTATCCAGAGCTTTTTACGGACGCAAACATTCGGAGCCACTTTAACTACTCCGGTGGTGGTCACCGAAAAAAACAAGCACTCAGCCCGACCAGGAAATCAGCAGTCAGGCGTTACGTGACGAGGTTCTATCCAGAGGTTCGGGATGAAGCTAACTGGAGGGCGCACTGTGTCAGCAAGATCAACGAGATCTTACGCCGACCCGTCAGGCAACGATCTATATCTGTTGACGTACAGCCCATGGAGTCTCTGGAGTCACCTTCACTGGATACCTCATTTTTCCTTTTCCCGTAGGTCGCCTGCAAATTTAAGTGTAATATATATTGTCTTGAGATTCGTGTACATAGGTTTATTGGTAGGTGCAGTGTCCATATTGATTTGATGTAGGTTTTGTCTGTATGTCTGTCTGTATGTCTGTATGTATGACTGTGTAAGTATGTGCTTATGTATATGTGTCTGTTATGTAAATTGTGTATATATAATAGATTTTGTTTGAATAAAAATGTTCAATTGTGCCTGGTTTGTAAGAAAAAAAAAATTAAGCGAACGTGAAACGTGCTTTTTTTGCTTTTTTATATAATGTAAATTGTATGTAAATAAAGTTCAGTTTTGCACCGTGTTTTGTCCTTGATATGCAAACAATAAAATCTCACCATAACATGCTTAGATTTTCCTTGACAAATTTGCGTCAATTCTATGTACATGTACATGTTATTGCAAATTGATCAATATCACCAATTCTTGAAGTTTGTTTTTTTTTACAAAAATGTATCGAAATGAACTCGTTATCAAACAAAGAACAGGTATATAAATAGTCACTCGTCAACATGACAACTGATCTTTTTGGATGAATATGATATTAAAATATCGCTATATTGAATACTTTCTGTGCGTGTCTAGAATTCACGAATTCGTATTAGAATTAATAAAATAGATACCGGAAATAACAAAAATAGTCTGATATCAGAGTACATGTAATATATTCATGTGTGTGTGTGGGTGATTCGCTTTTTATTGACAGGTCCGTCAGCGTCATGTAGACGGTATAACATATTCATGTAATTGTTGGCGAGCTATATATGTACACAAACGCGCAAGCGTTTTCCCAATGTTAACAAAAACATAATCCCTTAAATAAACAACAAGCGGAACTTCATGCAGAAACAATAGAAACACTCGAACAAAGAACAGGTATACAAATAGTCTCTCGCGAACATGACAACTGATCTTTTTGGATGAATATGATAATAAAATATCGCTTTATTGAAAATGTCTATGCGTGTCTCAAATTCGTATTAGAAGTAATAAAAATAGATACCGGAAATAACAAAAAAAATCTGTTATCAGAGTACATGTAACATGTTCATGTTATTGTTGGCGAGCTATATATGTACACAAACGCGCAAGGTTTTCGCAATGTTAATGAAAAAAACAATCCTTTAAATAAACAACAAGTGAAACTTCATGCAGAAACAATAGAAACAAAACATGAAGCATTAAACGCAGACTATACTTACATGTACGATCTCAATATGAGACAGGTAAACTGAATCTGTAACGAGGGTAAACACAAGACAAAAGAGAGGAACATTTGGCTTTTTTTTACAATAAATTTTTTTATACAAATGTAACAATACAATTTTCATACTTTGCGAATAGTATACTGTATTAAATATCGAACTGTACTTGTTCATTCACATGAACCTGTATTTCGCCGCGACCCACCGTGACCGCGGTGGTCCACCGCGGTCACGGCGATCCACCGTGAGATTGATTTCCCGATAACGCCCGTGGTGATCACCCACCATCACCACGATTCTATCGCGGTGGAACCACCTTCTAATCGCGGTGATTTTCCACGCCGACGAAAAATTGTACACGGTGGGTCTGTGTTTTAAGCAGAAATCACGCTAGATGTAGTGTAGATGAAGTACGCCAACATTTGCAACAACTATTAGACACTGGAATTATAAGAAAATCTAAATCACCTTGGTGCAGTAACATTGTTTTAATTAGAAAGAAGAACGGGAAATTAAGAATGTGTGTAGATTATAGGGAACTTAACAACAAATCAGTAAAAGATTCATTTGCTTTGCCCAGAATGGAAGAGATTTTTGATGTATTAAATGGAGCCAAATATTTTTCTACCATCGATATGAAAGCAGGATACCATCAAGTGGAAATAGAAGAGACACACAAAGAAAGAACAGCCTTTACAGTTGGAGCTTTAGGTTTCTTTGAGTATAATAAAATGCCGTTTGGTTTATCCAATAGCCCTGCAACTTACCAGAGACTCATGCAAGAATGTTTAGGCGAATTAAATATGAAAATATGTGTCATCTACCTGGACGATCTCATTATTTTTTCAGACTCGTATGAACAACATCTGGAACGGCTTGATATAGTTTTAAAGAGACTTGCTGAATGTGGACTGAAGTTAGCCCCAGAGAAATGCTTCTTCATTCAAGAGAAAATAGGATTTCTTGGTCATGTTGTATCAAGTGAAGGCATCGAGACTGATTCTGGAAAGATCGAAAAGATTAAGAATTGGCCAACACCTAAAAATTCTGATGAATTAAGGTCTTTTATTGCTTTTGCAGGATATTATAGGAGGTTTATTAAGAATTTTTCTTCTATTACCAAGCCATTGACTGATCTCCTTCCACCAACTGCATGCAAGAAAGGATCCAAGAAAACACGTAAGGAATGGAAGTGGACTTCAAAAGAACAAGACATATTTGAAGAATTGAAAACTATTTTAACATCCCCACCTATTCTGGCATATCCTGATTTCACCAAACCTTTTGAACTTCACACTGATGCCAGTGGCACTGGCTTAGGTGCTGTATTGTACCAAGACAAAAGAGTGATCTCATATGCCAGCAGATCTTGATCCAAGTCTGAAAAAAATTATTCTGCTTTCAAATTAGAATTCTTAGCATTCAAGTGGGCAGTAACTGAGAAATTCAAAGATTACTTGTCTCTACAACATTTCAAAGTATTCACTGATAACAACCCGTTGACATACGTACATGTACTTACATCAGCCAAGCTAGATGCTACAGGTCAACGGTGGGCTTCTGCCTTAGGTTAATTTAACTTTGATATCACTTACAGAGCTGGACTGAAAAATGGCGATGCAGATGCCATGAGCAGGTACCCACATGAATGTGTAACATTGAAAGACAAAACCGAACAGGTTGAAATAAAAGATTCTACCATTAAAGCAGTTTGTTGTAGCAATTTTGCAGAACAAATACCTGCTAATGAAACATTACCCTGAAACAACATAAATATTGTTGAAGTGACTGAAACACCTGGTAGTGTTATGGCACAGATTGAGTTACGAGAAATAAGATCGAAACAGAGAAATGACCCGTTGATTGAGAGATGGCGACGCATGGTTATTGATAACTACTTACCGGACAAGGCCCAGATGAGAAGTAAAGCAGACTTCATGATGAGGAAACATTTCCAGAACTTTAAGATTGTAAGAGGAATTTTGTACAAAGAAATGGTGTCAGAAAGTTCTGAAAAGACTAGACAGTTAGTGTTACCTAAAGTATATAGGGATGAAATACTGAAGGGTTTACACAATGACATAGGTCATCCTGGAAGGGACCGAACACTTTCATTGGTCAGAAGTAGGTATTTTTGGCCGAACATGTCTAGGGATGTTGAAAATTGGGTAACTAACTGTGATCGGTGTCTGAAGAGAAAAACATCTACCAATACCAAAGCTGAAATGGTAAATATTCAATCATCTTTCCCACTTGAATTAGTGTCTATGGATTACTTGACTCTCGAATCTTCTAAAGGATGTGGTAACATTTTAGTGATCACTGACCACTTCACAAAATTTGCAGTTGCAGTTCCAACTCGAAATCAGACTGCCAAAACAACAGCAGATGCTTTATTCCATAACTTTATTATGCATTATGGAATTCCGGAAAAGCTACACTCAGATCAGGGAGCAAATTTCGAGTCTGAATTAATCAAAGAATTGTGTGACTTAATGGGAATATAAAAAAGCAGAACTACACCATACCATCCAATGGGGAACGGATGTACAGAGCGAATGAACAGAACACTACTTAACATGTTGGGAACTTTAGAGCCTGATAAAAAACCTGACTGGAAAAATTACATTGCACCTTTAGTCTTTGCATATAACTGCACCAAACATGAGACAACAAAAGTTAGTCCATTTGAAATAATGTTTGGCAGGACACCAAAGCTACCCATAGATGCCATGTTTGAAGAACCGGAAACAGAAAATAACCAATTAAATCAAGAGTATGTATGTGACCTGAAAGAAAGGATGAGTAAAGCGAGAGAGGTTGCCAGTAGATTTATTGAAAATGCTCAAATTAAGCAGAAAAAACACAACGATAGTAAGGCAAAAGCAAGTAGATTGAATATAGGTGATAATGTCATTTTAAAAATCTTGGCACATAAAGGAAAACATAAGATTGATGATAAGTATGAGTCTGAGATTTATGTAGTAATTGACCAACCTAATGTAGACATTCCAGTGTACAGAATAAGATCACCTGAGGGGGCAGAGAAGACTGTACACAGGAACCATCTGTACCCTGTTGCGAACAGATTAGAAGTGGAGAAACAAGATTGTGAAACGCCGGCACAAGATGAGAGTTCAACTAGGGTCACAACTGAGACAGTTCGACCAGAGAGAGAAGACACATGTGACTTCACAGAAGATATGGATTCCGAGGACGACGCAACATATGTGCATCCTAGTGGGGATGCCCACCGTAGAATCCAAAGGAGGAAGGATCTTGCAGAACCAACAGAACATACTGCTGTTGAAGATGAAGAGAGGGAAGAGAGTGAAAATGAAGAGGTAGCAAGAAGTAACGTTTCTCCAAGAACTTCAGGAAGTGAAGATCTATTTCAAGAAGATGGTGTAGCAGCAACACCAGATGATAAAGATAATGAGGAAGATGTATCAGAGGATCAGCAGGAGTACCCCGAAAGTCTGCATTCTACAGATGATGGCAGTGATACAGCAGCTAGAGGCACAAGTGGAGAACAACGGACAAGAGAAACGCCCATTCCGAGACCGCGCGCTGAACCACAACCACAAGAAGTGCAAAGACCAGTTCCGACACCCAGAAGGTTAACACGGAACCGTAAACCACCATCTAGATATGCTGACTATCACATGTTCAAGATGACAGCAGGCTAAAGACAGATTGCACTGTCTGACATATTAACTTAAACACCAAGTACTATAGATTCTTTAGACCATAAATCACTACAGAAGGTATTAGTTGCTTTATATGAGCAAATTTGACTATCCAATATTGTTTTTTTTAAATCATTTTATAGTTTTTAATCAATTTATGTAATTCTGTCCATACAGGTATTACATGCATTAATTATACATGTATTAGTTGTGTGTTGGTAATACATTGTATTCTGACAACTTAGTGGACTTGCATTGCACATGATTGCTAGTACAATGCAAGCTTATCTACAGCTGTATTAGATGCATGAGATTGAATGTTGAACTGAAGATTCAATGTTGATGCAAACTTATTATTTTTTGTACATATTCTTATCTGTTATATAATTATTTTATTAAATAAGTGGTGTAATAGCTTTAAAGAAACGCTATAAGATCAGTAACTCCAAGAGTTATTTTTTTCTATACGTTTCAGAAGGGGAATAAACTAAAATGGAAGTTGTCCAGTCCTTCAGTTTTTTGTAGTATTGTAGTAGTCTTGTACATAGTATGAGAATTAAGTTGGTAGTTTAATGTATTGTAGGTGTATGAGTGAACAACTCGTTGTATTATTCGTAACATTTGACTAATGACGGGACGTCATTTCTCACAGGGGGGAAGTATGTGACAGGACCGGACTACCGACGTTTGTTTCTATTTGTTGAGTGTAACCTCATGTAACCTTTTTAAATAGCCTTTACTGTGAGGTGTGGTTTTATACGATTTATTCATTGCACGCGCCAAAGTTCTGAGTCGAGCGCAATCGTTTGTAGTGAGAGGACGCATCTGGTTGAACATTGACGGTAGTGAATGTAAATATCTTTTTCTTTTCCATTTGCATTTGTCTATCATTCATATCGTCTTGTAATTGGGCTGTCCATGCATTGATTCGTATGCATCCTGATTATATTTCTATTTTGATATTGACATTTATTCAGTCCGATGCAAAATGGCAACTTGTCTTTACTTACTCTTTTAACAATCACTTGAAGATGCATATTAATTCTTAACTTACAGTTTATTTAACCTCACACTGGGAGAGACGCGTGGAGAGGTGTAGGTGAAAGTCAAATCCACAATTTGGTAAGATAGGTGTACATGTCAATGTTATGATGTAAATTGTTGTTTTATATGTTTGTACCATGTATCATTGTCTATGTTATTTATTGTATGTATTGAAGGTTTTCTTATTTTATAGGATTGCTAATTGTTAAATTGTTAATATATATTGGCCACTAGTATCAGCCTTTTATATTGCAATTATAACATGTCTAATATATTCTTCTCGAAGAAATTAATATTACTGTACTATTATGTTTGTTTGGTAACGAGACGCTGTTACATTTAATCCTTGTTATATTTTCAGACCACTGAATTACTTCATTGAATTACTTCTACATCGTTACCGTCATCTAAATGTTCAAGAACGATATTAAAACGTAAAGAATCAGTTTGCTGCATTGCAGTCTGTGTTTCACCCACAAATAATACCCCCCAAAAAAAACAGAGTTACAATATAACACATGTTTTCTTAATTCTTGTCATTTTGCATACATATTTATTGTGTAAATTGACTGGCAGAGACCTAAACATATAATATAACACACGTTTGCTTAACTCTTGTCATTTTGCATACCAATAAATTGTGTATAATGACTGGTGGAGACCTAACATTATAATCTAACTCATGTCTTCTTAACTCTTGTCATGTTGCATACATATAAACTGTGTATATTGATTGGTGGAGACCAAAACATATAATATAACACATGTTTTCTTAACTCTTGTTATTTTGCATACAATTGTGTATATTGACTGTATTGGTGGAGGCCTAAAAATGTAATAAAACACATGTCTTATTAACTCTTCATTTTGCATACATATAATACATATAATAATACACATGTTTTCTTAACTCTTGTCATTTTGTATTCATATAAATTATGTATATTCACTGATGGAGACCAAAACATATAATATAACACATGTTTTCTCAACTCTTGTCATTTTAATACATATAAATTGATTTGTGGCGTCCAAAATATATAATATAGCACATGTTTTCTGGTGCAGACCTAAAATATAACACATGTTTTCTTAACTCTTGTTATTTTGCATACATATAATATTGCACATGTTTTCTTTACTCTTGTCATTTTGCATACATACAAATTGTCAATTTGTGTATATTGACAGGTGGTGACCTAAAAATGTAATATAACACATGTCTTTTTAACACTTCTCATTTTGCATACATATAATAATATATAACACATGTTTTCTTAACTCTTGTCAATACATAACACATGTTTTCTTAACTCTTGTCAATTTGCATACATATAAATTGTGTATATTGACTGATGGAGACCTAAAAATGTAATATTCCACATTTTTCTTAACTCCTGTCATTTTGCATATATTGACTGGCAGAGACCTAAGACTGTAATATAACACGTTTTTTCTTAACTCTTGTCACTTTGCAGAATGCATATCAATTAATTATGCTTATTGACTGAAAGAGACCTAAATGTGTAATATAACACATGTCTTCTTAACTCTTCTCATTTTGCATACATATAATAATATATAACACATGTTGTCTTAACTCTTGTCAATTTGCATACATAAAAATTGTGTATATTGACAGATGGAGACCTTTAAATGTAATATTCAACATTTTTCTTAACTCTTGTCACTTTGCATAATGCATATTAATTGTGTATATTGACTGATGGGAGACCTAAAAAAAGTGATACAATACTTGTTTTCGTAACTCTTGGCATTTTGCATAATACATATTAATTATGCATATTGACTGATAGAGTCCTAAATGTGTAATATAACACGTTTTCTTAACTCTTCTCATTTTGCATACATATAATAATATATAACACATGTTTTCTTAACTCTTGTCAATTTTCATGCATATAAATTGTGTATATTGACTGGTGGTAGGGAAAGATCTAGAGCAAAATAGCAGGGTGCTGCACCCTGCTCCTTTTTGGTCCCCTCCTGATGCCCCTCTGGGCCTGCCAACACAAAAATGTTGAATATCTTTTGAAA
Organism: Congeria kusceri; assembly: GCA_027627225.1. Classification (NCBI taxonomy): domain Eukaryota; kingdom Metazoa; phylum Mollusca; class Bivalvia; order Myida; family Dreissenidae; genus Congeria; species Congeria kusceri. The sequence continues at coordinate 22,775,296 of CM051024.1, forward strand.
TTCTTTATATTTTTGCAAATATTTAATATCAAATCAATAGACTATTTTTAAAAACGTTAATTAGACACATAAAAACCCTTGACAAATTATTAAAAATTTTCAAAGAACTGGTCCGCCTTTCCACCCTGCTCCTTTTTAGCAGCACACTGTATCTAATCCTAGCTCTATCCCTAACTGGTAATATAACAAACACATGTTGTTGTTTTTTTTCAACTCTTGTCACTTTGCATAATGCATATCAATTGTGTATATTGACTGATGGGAGACCCAAAAAGTGATACAATACTTTTTTTCGTAACTATTGGCATTTTATATAATACATATTAATTACGCATATTGACTGATAGAGACCGAAACATAAATAATCCTGAGATGTAATTGATCGTAAACGAAGGAATTTTGGCTGCGACCAATTTTGGAAGAATTATGGCCCTTTGTTATTGGTTCCGCAATAGAATATATACTTACCGAAATTTTGAAGGACCTTAACTTGTAGGTGATCGTAAAGGAAGGAATTTTGACTGCGAACAATTTTGGCAGAATTATGTCCCTCTGTCATTTGTTTTCACTATAGAATATACCAGTATACTTTCAGAAATACTGTTGATTCAATTCCTCATAAACTGCTTGGCGGATTTCGATGAAACGTTCAGGGCTGAAGAACCTTAACGTGAAGGTGATCGTAAAGGAAGGAATTTTGCCTGTGAGCAATTTTGGCAGAATTATGGCCCTTTGTCATTTTTTCCACTGTACAATTATATATGAACATAAATTTGTGATGACAAATATTAGTGTTGGCGAGTGTTGACACGTCTTTTGTCTGTGCCTAAACATGTGTCGTGGGGGCATCGTGTCTGTGACACATCGAGTTTAATGTCTAATTTCATTTCAACACATATTTTTAATGTGTACTTTCAGAACACGCGTTACGGTCGAGGAACGAAGAATGCTTGGCAGGCGTACAATGAGGAGACTGAAAATGTGACTTGTTGGAGCGGGGATCAGGAAATGCAGCGAATGTGAACACATGAATGTGAAACATCCCATAATTCTGACGACCGAACAGTGATCAGTTCAATTAACTCTTGTGCATTTTCTGTTTAAAAGGCAGTACTTTTACTGCAGAATTGTAATTGCAGAACTTGTATTCCGTCCAGTTTTTTCGTACTTATAAGAAGAGACTGTCTGTTAGCAATGCAGTTCATGAGCGCTTACCTCACTAAATGAAAAAAAAACTGCATGCCATAATAATCAATGTTATTAACATTTGTTATTTGTTATTTATATCCAGTAGTTGTGAATTTGATTACATGAAATTGTAATTGCTGGTATTTGAAATGATTGCAATCATAGTCTAATTTTGTATTATATCGACTTAAATGTTATGATAGTATGTTTTTTTTAAATTCACATATGACGATATTGTTTAAAAATAAAAATTGTTTAGTTAAAAGAAAAAGAACATTTAAATATTTAAAGATTTATTACAAATACTTGATGGTGTAGACCTACAGTTTGATTTCACCAAATTACATGTAGTCATCTTTATATTGTACATTATCTTGATCATGCTTCGTATTTGTTTTATAAAACATAATTAATAGCATGGCTTGAAGTGTTGTTTAATGTAGGCTCGGTATTAAATGCGAGAAATTTAAGTTGTAACTGTTTCTACATACTGAATATTAATGCATGATCAAGTTATCAAGTTAGTAGTATTGAGATATGACTCTGACAAATTTACATAACTCTTTAACTCTTTGCGTACTTGAACTCGTTTGTGAGCCTTAATCGTGTGACCATTCTCATGTGTCTTCAAACAATGTTATTTACAGTGACATGTACAATTTTACCTATTGAAAATAATATTTTGTTTGTAATTGCTTGATAATATAGTCATACTAAACTGGTCCATACTGTGCAATACTGTAAGATTGGTCTATCTACCTGTGGAATTACCAATATTATACTAGTTTTGAATACGTGAATGTCTCATATTTTGTTCCATTATCATACCTTTATACCAGTAAAGGCATTTTAAGGCATTTGTATGCCCCCACTTTCAGGGAGGGGGCATATAAATTTGCCCTTGTCCATCCGGCCCGTCCTACCGTCGGATTTTTGCACTCAAACAGTATAACTGCTAGGAAGAGAAACTTTATTAACATATTCATCAGCATGTGCAACAGTGTATTTTGGTGCAGATTTGTCATAGATCAGCGGAGTTATGGCCCTTTTTAGCAAAATTTGACTTGTGTCACGTGTAATTCAAAAGGTATAACTGCTAGAGTGATGAAAATCTATAAACATATACATCAGCATGTGAACTTGTGCACTTTGGTAAAGTTCTTGAAAAGGTTTTGTCACAACCAGCGGAATGTGGCAACCGTGTGCTTTGGACACAAGTCAGTTTACTTTGAATAGTTCCTTTGTCTGGGATGGAATCATCAAATTATGCTTGTGGTGTTAGAAGAACGTTTAGATGCACAATTTCAAATCATGTTTATAGAAATGTTCTCTTTGATGGCACGCACGCATATTGTTTGTAGGAAGCAATTCACCGAATAGTTCCAGCTATACTACACACCCGTTCTATGTAGCTACTGCAGATATTCAATTGAAACGTTACACATATCTTCGGGGTCATTATATAACGTCATTGACCAATGCCCATTACTGTGACCCGCATTTTAGCAAAATTATACCCCTTTGTATACTTATAAAAGACAGGTTAAGGTTTGCGTGCAAAAGAGAATTCAGGTTAAGGCTTGCGCACATCAAGTACATATGTCTTTAACTACTACAGATATTCAATTGAAACTTCACACATGTCTTCGGGGTCATTATGTAAGTTCACTGACCAAGACACATAACTGTGACCTGTAATTTAGCAGATTTATGCCCCTTTTGTACTTAGAAAATTCAGGTTAAGGTTTGCGTGCAACAACTCCGTATCTATGTAAATAATACAGATATTCAATTGAAACTTTACACATGTCTTCAGGGTCATTATATAAGGTCACTGACTAAGGCCCATAACTCTTACCTGTAATTTAGCAGAATTATGTCCCATTTGTACTTAGAAAATTTAGGTTAAGGTTTGCGTGTAACAACTCCATATCTCTGTATTAACTACTACATATATTCAGTTGAAACTTTACACATGTCTTTAGGGTAATTATATAAGGGCACTGACCAGGCCCATAACTCTGACCTGCAATTTCGCAGAATTACTCCCCTTTTTGTTCTAGAAAATTCAGGTTAATGTTTGCGTGCAACAATTATATATATGTGTAACTACCACAGATATTCAATTGAAACTTCACACATGTCTTCGGGGTCATTATGTAAGGTCACCGACCAAGGCCTATTACTCTAACCTGCAATTTAGCAGAATTATGCCCTTTTTGTAATTAAAAAGTTCAGATTAAGGTTTGCGTGCAAGTAACTAACTCTGAAACTGCTTCAGATATTCAATTGAAACTTCACACATGTCTTTAGGGTCATTATATAAGGTCACTGGCCAATGCCCACAACTGTGACCAGCATTTGAGCAGAATTGTGCCCTTTTTGTACTTAAAAATATTCAGTTCAAAGTTTGTGTGCAAGTACATATCTCTGTAACTACTACATATATGCACATGAACTTTCACGTACGTTTTCATGCTCATTACGTAAGGTCACTGACTGAATATATATACTATCAAAGCGGAGTGAAAACTCGAGCGTGCTGTCCTGAGACAGCTCTTGTTCATGATGTGTGATTCTTTGATGGGTGTTTTATTGTACAACGTAAGTGCATTTTACAATCATGCTTTATTTTCAGAATTGTGTCTTTATAGTTTTGTCAATATAATCTTATGGTATGATCCATTGTTGTAACACAATGGCAAAATTTCGTCATGAATATGTGTGCTATGGGTTTGGTGTATACTAGATTATATGCAGTTTATCTTTAAATTATTTTAGGCATTTAACTTTGACCCATTAATTTAATTCATGGCATTTAATGTTAAGTTGTGGTTTATTTTTCCTGTATAAATGAATAAAAAAGTTATTATTGTACATAAGTACAAAAATGCATTGTTCGCGTAACACTATGCATAACAGTACTAACAAATCTATTTAATACTCTTAAAGGACTATGTACACATGTTAGTTACTGGTCAATGTGTTATATTCTGCAAATGGCAATCAAATTAAAGTAAGAAAATATTTAATGTGTTGTTGTTGTTATTATGGTTTATTGTGTCTTCAATGCAGCATGTATGTCTAACAGACATTATCTTTTATAAACGAAACTCGCATGCGACCCATGCAAACATAGTTTGCAAAACCCAACTGGGATGCCCATATAGCCACATCGAAACCAGAATGGGCCCTATTTGGGCAACCCATATGGGGCCAAGTGGGATTTTGCAAGGGTTTCATATGGGTAGCCTGAGCGAACCTTGCAAGTTGAAAAATGTCGGTTGATCGGTGAGCCTGTGACGAAAGAAAATGTCGGTTGATCGGTGAGCCTGTGACGAAAGAAAATGTCGGTTGATCGGTGAGCCTGTGAACGAAAGAAAATGTCGGTTGATCGGTGAGCCTGTGACGAAAGAAAATGTCGGTTGATCGGTGAGCCTGTGAACGAAAGAAAATGTCGGTTGATCGGTGAGCCTGTGACGAAAGAAAATGTCGGTTGATCGGTGAGCCTGTGAACGAAAGAAAATGTCGGTTGATCGGTGAGCCTGTGAACGAAAGAAAATGTCGGTTGATCGGTGAGCCTGTGAACGAAAGAAAATGTCGGTTGATCGGTGAGCCTGTGAACGAAAGAAAATGTCGGTTGATCGGTGAGCCTGTGAACGAAAGAAAATGTCGGTTGATCGGTGAGCCTGTGACGAAAGAATGTGTAGGTTTTCGGGACGGTCAATCGAAGACGAAAAACATTTTCTGTTTCACTGTTAGTTACAGTGACATGAGAAACTCAGATTATTGCGATATGTTTAACCAGTATACTACCATAAATGTTAGCAAAATGTAATACACTTAATGTCGACCCATCAACGCAAGCTGGCCAAATGTCTTGTACATGGATTTGTATAACGAAAAGGTACTGCGCGTAGGTAAGTTAATCCATTACAAGAAATATCTCCCTTTAAAATAATAATCTCTCAACTTGTTATTATGAGGTAGACTCACTAAAATCGCTTCACTTTAACTCAAGCTATACTAAAATGCAACACTTATTTTATTTTATCCTTCTAATTTGTGTTTTCTCACATGTGTTGCTTTGTTTTATGCATATAATTTTGTATTCTCTATGTTTTGTGACCGATAGGCCCGGTTGTTATCTTGTATTTTACTCGTTTCCATTTTATGTTTATACTCCTATCACAATAATTAACAACGTACTTACTTGTCCTCTAATTTTCTTCTGGGGCATAAACTTGTGAAAAATATGATTAAACTGTAACACACCCAGTTTTGTGGGAGATTTGCACACTTACTTTCATCTGTCAAAAATACGATTCCATCGCATATCAAAAACCGGACTCGATCACACAATGATGTGTGAAGAATGAGAATTCAATACCTGTGATTACAGAGAGCAAATTTTTCACGGATCAAACATGTGATGTGTGAATACATGTCATGATAGTTTCTCAACGCTTCATTACACCATCGCCATCATACTTCATTGTCATCGCACGCCCTGTCGTCGTGGTTTTTACTCTTAACAAAAAAATTATGGTCCTTAAGTAGCGCCGTCGATGTATGTATTACATAGGGCCAATAAATACATTCCAGTAGTGAGCAGTCACTAGAGCACAATAAATTACAAGTTGTTATTGTAAACAATTCGTATACCTCACACACTTCAACAGCAAATTTTCAAAGAAATAGACCTCAAATACAACACGTGTAATATTATATACCAGTTTTTAATCCAAATCAGTCGTCAATAAGGGACCGGTAGTGTACATATAGTTACGCATGTACACTTGCAATTTAAATGTAAATAAAACAGCATTGCTTCAAGAATGCTCATAAATCTATAATAATTACCTACCGCCGTCATTCCCCTGGGGACTACTTTGGACATGCAAAAACTTTACGCCGAGGTTCGGCGTTCTGACGGCGTACTGTACTGACATACTATTAACACATGTTTCGCATGTACGGTAAATGGCACGAGTTAAGAGACTGTCTTATTAAGTAACTTACGAATTTCAGCGAGTTTTTCCATAATATTCTGAGAATCTTTTCAGCCAATTGACTTTCTGAAGTTTTATCTATTCTTCAGTACCGTAATGGCGGACAGGTCACATGACTAACAAAATGGCGGCCGTCAATTTGTCGATTCTGGAATCGTCTATACTAGCATACCTGTACTATTAATACATGTTTCATATGTACCCTTAATGACAACAGTTAAGAGACTGTCTTATTGAGTATCATACTAACTTACTATTACTACTCTCACCATATGTAAGCTAAATGACAAGAGCTAAAACTGTCTTATTAAATATTATACTAACATACTATTAATACTTGTTTCACATGTACGCTAAATGACAAGAGTTAAGAGACTGTTTTATTGAGTATTATACTAACATACTATTATTACTCTCACCATATGTACGCTAAATGACAAGAACTAAAACTGTCTTATTGAGCATTATACTAACATACAATTAATACATGTTTCATATGTACGCTAAATGACAAGAAAGAGAATTATACTGAGTACATTTCTAAAAAAAACTATGTCTATTCTCGCCAAAGGTACCATAACTGACAAGACTTATTATTGCGTATTATACTAACATATTATAAATACAAAATTAATATGTACGCTAAATGACAAGAGTTAAGAGACTGTCTTATTGGGTACTATACTAACATACTATTACTACTCTCACCCAATGTAAGCTAAATGACAAGAGTTAAGAGACTGTCTTAGTGAGTACTATACTAGCATACAATTAATACATGTTTCATATGGACGCTAAATTACAAGAGTTAAGAGAATGTATTATTGAGTACTATACTAACATACAATTTAGACATTGTTAATATGTACGCTAAATGACAAGAGCTAAGAGACAGTATTATCGAGTACTATACTAACATACAATTAATTCATTGTTCATATGTACGCTAAATGACAAGAATTAAGAGACAGTATTATTGAGTATGTTACTAACATACAATGAATACATTGTTCATATGTAGGCTAAATGACAAGAGCTAAGAGACTGTCTTATTGAGTACTGTACTAACATACAATTAATACATTGTTTATATGTAGGCTAAATGACAAGAGTTGTAGACTGTCTCATTGAGTTATATACTAACATACAATTTATACATTGTTAATATGTACGCTAAATGACAAGAGCTAAGAAACAGTATTAGTGAGTACTATACTAACATACAATTAATACATTGTGCCTATGTACGCTAAATGACAAGAGCTAAGAGACAGTATATTGAGTACTATACTAACATACAATTAATACATTGTGCCTATGTACGCTAAATGACAAGAGCTAAGAGACAGTATTATTGAGTACTATACTAACATACAATTAATACATTGTTCATATGTACGCTAAATGACAAGAGTTAAGAAACAGTATTAGTGAGTACTATACTAACATACAATGAATACATTGTTCATATGTACGCTAAATGACAAGAGTTAAGAAACAGTATTAGTGAGTACTATACTAACATACAATGAATACATTGTTCATATGTACGCTAAATGACAAGAGCTAAGAGACAGTATATTGAGCACTATACTAACATACACTTAATACATTGTTCATATGTAGGCTAAATGACAAGAGTTTAGAGACTGTCTTATTGAGTAAGAATACTTAGACACTATGCCATTGTACTATGTATGCTTCAATGACAAGAGTTAAGATATTGTCTTATTGCACTATACTTTCACAATATTACTCTGACAGGACGTAAGTCAAATTACAATTATAAAGATATCAATGTGCTGTAGTGTTACAAAATACAATAAAATATATTACTATAACATGAATTTGAATAAATGACGCGAGTTTGGAAGCTTTCCAATACGTAGCGTCGTTTACGACTTTGCGACATAGGTTGCGACATTGCTTTCTAACTCTTGTCATTGTGTCTGAGCAAACTCTAACTTTTGTCAAATAAGGCTTACCCCATTATGATATGCTTATTGAAGGCGCTATCCTACTGTCTAATATGCTGGATGGGTGTCGATTATGCAGGCTATGTGAATGAATATAACATTCTGTACAATGAGTAAAATTGTTCACAATTATGTTCATTTCTAGAGTTGAAAGTGATCTTAGACAACTACGCCGAAAAATTAAAAATAAACGTACTTCGCGCATTGAGAGCTGAAGAAATAAATTAAAAGCGTTTTTTTTTTTTTACTTTTTAATTTGAAAGTTCAGGAAATAATTCTGCTAATTGGAAATAGGATGGTGTTACCTCTCGCACCGCGGAATGTCTGTGAGTTGGACATGCGCTCTGAACTATATAGATTTAGTTCGTTTGTATCATTTCCCCAACACGTGAATGTCAGTGGACTGAGACTGGCTCAGGGAGGATTCTTTTACACTGGCTTGGGAGTAACAGTGAGATGCTTTAGTTGCCATAGAAACCACTCGAACTGGCGTACAGACGACATCATGTTCCGGACCGGAAACTTCATGCACGCGGCGGACTGTGCTTTTATGTTGGGAACGGACCGAAGTAACGTCGCTATGCACGAAAGTAGAAGACAGTGAAACAGGGCAGGACTGGTACCCTTTTATTTGGTGATTGTTTCATTTTGTGTGCACTCAACCCTATGATGACTTGAAAGTTAGCGACGTTCGATTCATTCTGAATTCTACATGTGAAAGCAAGACTCCTTGGAACTTGTAAACAAATCCAGATCAACCGTGGAATGTAGACAAAACTGTGAACAGTGGGAATGTAAATGTAAAGGTTCTGCGTTGTTTTACTGAAATACTCACTCTATATTTCTGTGTTCCCCTTTCTACAATGACTGTAAACTGGCGCATACACGATATTCAAATTTCATTTTCAGCAATAACGAAATCGGACTATGCCAGAAAGAGTTTGTTGCTTCGATTGTTTGTCATTGTATTCATGTATTTACAATTCACACACTGCGTAATTGTACATTTTGGCAGAAAAACATTGTATCATGCTTAAATGCTTATAAATGTTGTTGTTGTTATTTTTGTTTTGGAGGGGGCGGGGGTGAGTGCTTGCATTTCTATTCGAGAATTAATCAGTTTTGGAACATCATCATGTTGAAGAAGTAGAAAAAGGTTAGGTTCGTTACCTGTTTTTTATACCATACATTGTATTTCAAAGAGTTGTCTTTGGTTTTTGGTATTCAACAACTGTGATCAGAACGGTAACTGGTGGGCGGAGCCTAATATGCAAGCTTACCGTGCAATCAGTATCGTGCCGTATATTGAAATTTAGTTGTTATTTATACGCACGCTACATATTGCACGGTAAGCTTGCACATTCGGATCGCATCACATGGCCTTGTGACAGCGCTAAATTTGGAAACGACACAGATGTGAAGCATGTCAGACATCACGTGACGTCCAGGAACTGCCCATTGGGATCGGCATTGTAGAAAGTTGCGATGTGATTGGTAAATATGGTAATAAACACTTATAGCACCCTTTGACCCCAATATGTTAATTAATTAATCTCGCTCTGCGGGCTCGTTAAATAACTAACACATTTCGGTCAAAGTATGCTACAACTATTACATGATTCACCTCCTGGATAAATTGTTGTCTTTCAATTTTATATATTTCCCTCGTATATTTTTACCACCAATCAGAAAAAAAAATTAAGAAGTATAAAAAATATAACTCGACATAATTCTACACAATTCAAACGAAAAACTTATAGCAAACTTTTAACATTGCAACGATATCCACAAACGCTTAACTCGCTAATTTTATGATTAACTTATTGTAGAAAGATGATTGTCATGGAACATAGAATTAATTAGAATCAAATATTATTAAACAAAAGCCCAGATCAATACTTCGAGTCTGTCAGATACCCTTAATGTGGTATGGAACCATGTACTACTATTGACCTCAAACCCTTATATTGAAACCATGGAGTCTGTAAGATACCCTTAATGTCGTTTGGAACCATGTATTACTATTGACCTCAAACCATTTGGTATGAAAACCATGTACGATACTCCGTGTCTGGTTCAAAGGAGTGTATGGTGTCTATTCTGATATGACCCCGTACCCTGGGTATGGAACCCTGTACCCTGAGTATATATAGACTTTATTTCTTTGTACGGAGGTATGGAGCTTAAACATTATCGAATACTAGCTACCCGGTGTATTGATGGGTAGGAATCCTGCTAACATGGTCCATATCTCTCAAGAAGAGGATTGCCAGCCTCAGAGCACCCAAAGTCCCTAGTGTTTTATCAATAATATAATTTTAATTACCTTTCATATTTCTCACGATGTTGACGCGACATGGTCAAAAATATAACGGGGTTTTCAAATTAATCAACGTAATTCAACATATTTAAAATAACAATATATAAAACAATACACATCGATAATTTTCTAGGTTTCTTTTCATTAATTATTTTTCGGACGTAACCAGAAATCCAAGGACGCCTTATTATCTAAACTAACAGTCCTCTCAAAGTACACAGGCGAATCTATTACGGAGCATTCCAGAGATAGTCGATGTATCACGATAGCTAACAGTCCCTAATGGTTGGATCCAATCAGATTATAAAAAAATATAAGGCCACAACAAATTGATCAGATGTTCATCGGATTTGCCGCACCTTAAAATCGTAAATCGAAAAAAAAACACATTATTTTTATTTTGCGCCCGCACCTACAAGTTTGCCCCGCATCCGATTTTTTTAAATGAAGTTTTCATTAATGAGTCTCATTTTACGTTAAACGCCGTCTTTGTGGTGTACCCAAATCATCGTTGTGTACACACCGGTCTTTACTGACCTGTGTAAACCCACGCTAAGGATGATGGGAACGCACTACTTTAAACATGGCGTGAAGAAGATGAGGATCACATGAGTGAAAAAGGTAAAAAAGGAAAACATATGAATTTATCTATCACGTGTGATCTGCACTCCAGATATTGTTTATTTATTCGTTAATTGTAGCTTGTTTTCAAATATGTATATGTAATTCTGAAGAATATTTGGAGAAACGCCTCTATGTGAGGTATCAGGTTGTTTCGCTCCCAACCAGTTTCGACCTTGGGCTTGGTTAGTAGTAGTTAAATTCTCCCTTGGTAGTTTCGCCCCCTGAACGTTATATTGAGTAATGTTTGTATTATGTTACTATTATTATTAATAAAAGATCATCCGCCCCCTATACCTCAATCTATCAATGAGTCACTGATTTAGTTAAAATGTTTAACAATAAATTACATTAATTAGATCAGACAATAAAAACTATGTTATTTAGAGAATATTTTTATTCGTCTCCTTGGCTTATTTAGATGTATTTTTTTCAGAAATACAATTGCAAATGTATATCTGTTGTAACATATCTCATATCATGTTTGAATGTTAACATTGAATAAATGATAGTGATAATAAATATACAAAATGCCTTGTCTACTCTAAATATTATAAATATCAAATAAAATACTTGTCTTATCAACTTGACATTTTGCACTAAAATAATTTCAAAGTGCAAAAGTCATGAAACTTAACAAAATAAAATATTTTACCATTATTTGGTAATTATAGATAAACTGTAAAAAACAAAAATTGCTCATCTTTTTTTCATGTACAAGGAAATAAAAATGGATTGATAACTAAAACATTCCTGTGTGTTTTTTCTTTTACAGTAAATTTTAATTTGTAAATGTCAGTTTACAGTGTTTAATGTGCCAGACAAATGAAACTGAGTGTGTTATATGTTCGATGCGCATATATTACCATGTTGTGTTCATGTATATATGTTATCATGTTGATTCGCCAATACATTCGCATAAACCCGACAGCTTCGATTACTGGATACATAGGACCTTTCATGACTATTCAGCACTTGATTATCCTGTAATATAACATACAACGTTTCTTATCCGGCAGGTGCCAAAGTTTGAGATCTACGACCTCCAGTACCAGTGCAATTTTCTGATCCGTGTGAGTGGTGTGACACGGAAGGGCGTACAGAGCAAGCCGACGGAGGTGAGGCTCCGCACCCCAGTCTGTGAGATGATACCGGTGCAAGGGAACAGTGTGCCACCAGAGTGCCCCCAACAGTCAGGTGAGCTGGCGAATTTGATATTCTATCATGAATATGTCAGTGTAATTCGTACGTGTTCAATATGTCCCAGACAGTCAGGTTAAGTGGCAAACTAACCTGTATATGTCAGTGTAATTTGTCTTAAACATTTTGGTTAGGTCCCTGCCCCACCATCCACAGTCAGGTGAGCTGGTGAACTGCAGATGGATGTTTTGTCTGTCAGGAAAATGACATTATCTCTACTGCCATTCTCCCCCTACCTCTGATTCAAGTAGGGCAGTTGTCAGTAACTGGCATTAGTATGTGCACTTTCTATGTGCACAGTGCCCATGACTATTCAACTCGTGATTATCCTATAATATAATGTACAGTGTTTCTTATCTGGCAGGTGCCAAGGTTTGAGATCTACGACCTCCAGTTCCAGTGCCATTTTCTGATCCGTGTGAGCGGTGTGACGCAGAAGGGCGTGCAGAGCAAGCCGGCGGAGGTGAGGCTCAGCACCCTGGTCTGTGGAAAAACTGACAATAGTTCTGCCAAAATTTTTTTTGTCGCAGCAAATAATACACTTATCATGTTTATATCAAAATTGTGTCCATTACGATCATCTACATATTTAGTTTATTCAGCTGTGAAAGTTTGAACCAAATCCACCCAGCCTTTAAAGAGGAATTGAGTACATAAGCTTCGGGACATAAGGACAAGTGCAATTCCTATAATTCATGGGGGCATAAAAATTAAGTACCATACTTAAATCCACTAAGAGAGTACAGTTACTTGAAATAACTATCAATTTATTTATATGTCCATAGGACCAATTTTCATTAAAACAAATGCAGTGATGTTTTTTTTATTTACTTAAGAAAGTCTTGACCACTGACAAATAATCAACTTATTTGTTATTATTGTTTCTTTTCATTTTTTACTGAATTTGCCTTAATACATTGTGGCGTTCATTCATACTTGTTATTCCAAGAAATAACTGATACTTGGTTAAAGTTATAACACACCAAGGTAAGAAAAGTGCAGTAACAACTTATTTCTCCTGTGTTATGGTATTTTTTCCACTATTTTTGTATAAAATGCTGATATTACAAGCTATAATTCTTATAAATCATTAAAAGACAAAAATTTCTTTTTGGTGTGTTGTCTATAACAAAAATACAGGAATTTCCAATTCAACTGATGCTGTAATAACTTTTGTTGAGTGTTTATTTTGGAATAATCAATGTTTAGAAATAGATGTCTTAAAACTTAGCTATTAAATTACAGGTTTTTAGCTAATCTGATGATCATTTTCAGAATTTACAATCTTGAGACATGGTGAATGGGTCATTGTTATTTGTGCTTTACATTTACCTTTATTGTGGCTGACATTTTAAAATTGTGAATAATAATACTAATAGTGTCAAAATATTCCTTCTATTTAACAGAGTATTCATGTTTTAGTATGTTCTCTTAGTTTTTCATTGATTTTCCAATTAGGCACTGATGCAGACCCTCAACTTGTTTCATCCAACCTTTATTTACATTATTGATGTTGTGAATCTTGTATTTTTATTATTGTATTAAGTTAACTTATATTATTATATTATGATGTTATTAGGTATTCGTTTTGCTGCTCTGTATTTTTGTTTAGAATATATTAGAAAAATTAAATGTGTTTCAAATGCTATTGTTGTGTTCTTGCTTTTTTACCAATAATGTTGAAAAATGATAAGAATTACTTTTGGAATTTTATACAGTTAACAAAATTAATCACAATGAAGATGGTGGAGGTGGAAGTTGTGCTGGTAGTGGTGGTGGTGCTGGTGATGATCTGAGGATGATGTTAATGGTTCTGAAAACTGTGATATTGCCAAAAACTTAACTTCTGTGCACTTGGAGACAAGCTGAGAAAAGGTGTTTAATGGTCCGTCGTCTAAGATTCTTGTTCCTGCACAATTATGGAAAAATATCAAACCTTACAGCCATCCATTTTAAAGTCCGTTTCATGGGTAAGAATCAGTACTGATGTCTATTTTGAGGGGTAATGAGATCTTGCCTTTTGTGGTTCGAACACTAGAACTCAAGCTTACAAAAAAACAACACTGGGAACACCCCTGATTGTAATTGTGAGGAGCTATTTAGAATGTAAACAATTAGTGCACGTGCACTTACCATTCAAGGATCATGTGTGCTTCATCTATTGCAATGCATGAAATAATTTCATCTCTTTCTAATGCACTTAATAGAGAGGTTCCACTTGAAGTGCTCAGAAGTGCTTCTGGATGGGCATATACCAATGTTTATTTTCCTTTGATAATGTCATCCAGAGGCACATCAACAATACTTTGAGCATCCGCGTCTTCCTCGTCAAAACTGTCTTCAACTTCGGCTGGGGTCTGACCACTTCGACAGTTATAGTCCAACAGCACGCGCTTATTTCTGTTTCCTCATAGAGTTTATTTGATCCATCATTATACTATTTAACGGAGTCAATATTAGACACACAGATGATTTTCTGTTGTATTTTGCTTTCAATGCAAATGGGGCCACTTGAAAGATTAAACTCTTTACATACCCAGTGGGCAAAATAGCCATTATATCACGTTTGTCCAAAACATACCTCAGACATTCCGTCTGACACTCTTTAAGTGGATCTACAAACCCAATTTCCTTTGACACTCGTTCTATCAATTCGTCCATGCTGCTCGATTAAAACCGAAAGTGAAAGTACATACTGCAAAGTCAGTCATAATATTAATTTGATTCATTGGATTCTCATTGGATTCTCAAGGTTAATACCAATATTAATCAGATGAAGTATTTACAATTACTTTATAATGATATAGTATGATTATAATATGGATTTATACAAAATCGCCATTCCTCCGCGGACTTCTTTACGTCGGACTCATAATGCCTCCAAATGGAGGTGAGTAAAGTGTCGTAGTATAGTGGTAATAACGCAGTCACGTTACCATCTATTTATAGTATGCCCAAATCGTAACAAGCAATTGGTACTGATATAGACGTGAATAAGGCTCTTTGCGGCGACTGGTTAATGTCCAGAGCACACAATTTATGACCCAGACCTTTAATCGCCAACAGCCAGTCTGGCACAGCTGCCATGTGTATTTCAACTCGGCAATTTCTTATCATGTTTTATCAAACTTGTGAAAACACAACGAGCTGTTTGTCAGCATTCATTGCCTAATTAAAGATGATTGCTAGCAAGCTCTCGTAATATCAGCAGTTAATTAACAGTTAATTAAAGTATTATCTTGTTGATAAAGGATGTGTGAAATTGGATGTCTGGATTATGTCAAATGGACTGATTATCGGGTATGTTTACATTTCGGACAGTTTTGACCAGCGGTTTGTCCTTGATTTCTTACTTCTAATATCCACACATATAAGTTGTTTCTGACATGTCCATTTTATAAATTCAACGTATTTGTTTGGTGTACATTTTGTTCAGCCTTTATGTATTAAGGTACATTTAACAGGGCAAGCCAAGTCATTATGTTAGTTATTAATTTTAATTTATTTATGGATATATTTTGTTAACATCTTGTAGATAGTTTAAGAGCGTATGTTTAAATAAAAAATAATTATCCAAGTTTACTGCAATGAACAATTAAGAAAAATGTTAATATAAAAATCGAAGTATACTAATGCTTTTGTTAATGCCATAATTAATTAATATAATACAGCACAGTGAAGTATAATTTTATAGCAATTAAAACAGTAAGATATAACTATTCCCTGACATGGAAACACGCAACGATGTTGCGAGTCGATAAAAAAAAATGGCTCACGAAAAATAAGAGCCAGTGTGAGTCCTGGTTTACGGTTTTAAGAACTGGTGGCGTCCAGTTGTTTCGTCGTGTCATTTAAAGATACAGATCTTATACTAGTGATTCCTAAATTGTTTTGTGTTTATTGTATGACATTTCATATTCATGTTATTAAACTGTTGGTAGTGAATGACTTGGTGTATCAAATATATATTTTGATAATGACAATTACCTTGTATAAGGTCTACTTTCTTATAGTTAAGATATGGCTATTTAGTATTTACTGCCGGTCGTTAATTTAATAGCAGAATCACTATTGAAGACTTTCTTGCACAAAACCCTTTGCAGGACATGGTCAAAGAAGAAATGGAGAAATTAGTTGCTTAGTTTATTACATATATATTGATTTTGACAAAAATTTATGGAACAGAGCAGATGAAGAAGAAATTATTGACAAGATATCAAGTTATGATGGCGTTTGGGAGTAATTTTTAAACACTATGGGCATGATAGGATTTTTTTTATTTTGCGCTTTTCGCTCGCCTCCGATTTTATCGAAAATGGAAAAAATATATTTTTATTTTTATTTCGCTCGCTCGCTCCAAATTTTTTTGGACAAAATCCGTAGAACAACTGATCAATTTGTTGTGGCCTTAGTGTTTATGTTGTTTTTGCATTACAGTTATTGCACCTTGACGGATGATGTACAAAAATAGTCATAACAACACTTCTATGTGAGATAAATTTTATTTCAGTTTTGTAATCAGGAAACATGCACCTTTACAAAATTACATTTTGGCTAAGTGTTTTATCTTAATAATGAAAAAAATGACAGTAGTCTTCATTTTTCATGTATTTTCCCAATTTGCGTCTTATTGCAGCCTTACGGGTGATGTACAAAAATAGTCATAACAACACTTCTAAGTGAGATAATTATGATTTTATTTCAGTTTTGTAATCAGAAAACATGCATCATTTATAAAATACATTTCTCCCCATAGCTTTTAGCTTTAAAAACACAAATTCGTAGTTGGGCTGACTTTTCATGTTTTTTTTTTTTCTTGTATAAAGTTTTATTGCACTTTGACGGGTGTTGTACAAAAATTGTCATAACTTCACTTCCAAGTAAGATATTTTCATGCTCATTTCAGTTTTGTAATCAGAAAATATGTATCTTCTAGGAAATATATTGGGAGTTGTTATCAAAATATCCCCAAAAAATCCTGTAGCCATTCCATGATGAAATGTCTATGAATCTATATTTAGAAAAAAGTAGGACGCATATAAAATAAACATCGTGTATTTTGTAAATAAACCATAAAAGTAGGAGAAATATAATCTCAAAAAGTGACATAAATAAACATCGTGTTTTTTGTAAATAAACCATAAACGAAACATATACTTTTTGGTAAGCAACTGTGATTATTTGACAGAATTAACGTACACTTCATTCGTTAAGCATAAATACAAATATTGCGTATTTACTTTGTGGTTATCAAAATGGCGGCGCCCATGACCGTTTACTGTCAGTTTATAAACACTGAAATATATTGTCTAAACACAAACAGTGTTCCACCAAAAAGGCTCGTAAACGTATTTAATGCTCATAGTGAGTGTGTTGATATATTCCCTATGCTGGTGTAATTATTAACGATGTGTCTACGTGACAAAATCTCTCGAAGTGGAAGCCTTATGAAAAACTCTGGAATGTGTTGCACTCATTCTAATTTTTTCGGCCAAATACATGTCACAGGTACAATAAGCACAATGTATTTGATTTAAATGAAACCAAAAAAGATGTATCAGAAACTCCTTTGAATTAATTAACGTGTCCTTTATCAACATACCCCCCCCCCCCCTCCCCATTAGCATAACAAGTTAGGCACTGTGCCAATGTTGAGCTACTTTTTATATGGGCAATATTGTTCCAGCGAATTTAGCCCTGTATAAAAAGTAACACTAAATTCGCTGCACGTCTCATTAATTAGACTAACCCCCCTTTGAAATCCACTGTCACAAACATAATGCCATATTTTTAATGGGTAATTATTTTCTGCATTTTGACCGAGTTCAATAAGTTTTGTTTAATACTTGACTGGTTATTGTTTGTTCAATGAGGTTTCAAGATAGAAAAAAAATACTGCAGAATTATATCATTAAAAAATTAAAAATACTGGAGAATTATATCATTAAAAAATTAATAATTTTTTCGTGCCACAAGATGCTTGACATTTACGTGTCATAACTTATTTGCTGTGCTATCATTAAATTGTTTTGAAGAAAATTATGGTTTAACGTTTCAATTGATAAGAATTTACACAACTTCTTATGAAAAAACACAGCCTTCATCAACCTTATCATACAAAATCAAGATTTAAGCCATTAATGGTCGAAGCCCATTTGGGGGAATTGTTTCTGTAAAGCTTTACGTGACAACTGTTTGTCTCTTGCCAGACTTTTCTCTATGAAATTGACAGTGTTATATGTAATTTCTTACTGAGAACTGTATATTATGACAAATAGAGTGACTAGTTATCAAAAATATTACAGATTTTGGTTATTGGAAAGGTAAACTTGAAGTTTAAACTTTACGTGACTGAATACTTGCGTGACAATTTTATGAAACGTGCGCTTAGTTAACAAGACATAAATTAACAATACTGGCGGCAATATAAGTACAAAACTTTGCAATGTCACATATTTTCGCGACCCCGCGAAAATGTTCGTCGCCGAGTTCACAGATCACAAAACATTTGTAAAACACATGCAAACACATTATTTGGAGTTTAATATCACCAATAATTGCTCCTTTCATACGTTTTTGTGTTGTAAAACCTGTTTCACAATTACACTACTTGACAGTAACTTACGCTTTGGTACCTGTCTGCTGTACTGTAAATGAGGCATCATGACTTTACTAGGCCTACACATCAGTTAACAAGTTTAGACCATCAATTGCTAATTGTCCAGAATTTACCTGTTTTAAAATTAATTATTGGTACAAAAATATTGTTTTATAAGACATTATTAAGTATTATGTATTATTATCATTATAATTACATAACCCAATAATAATAATTATTATTATTATTAGTAGTAGTAGTAATAGTATCATGATTATTATTCTATTTATAACTGACATAATTATATTGTATAAATTGTAAAAAGTCCATTCCCTCTCGCGTGTCACATACTTAACTTTTTCTACTTGGGACTCCTACTTTTTAGGGGGAAGGAGTCCCAGGACTCCTATTTTTAAATCCTAGTGAGATCCCTGGCATACCACGGTGTAGACAGCGACCAAATAATGTGTTCGGTATTTTCGGTTTATGTCGTGATATTTATGACGTCAATGAATGTTTTTCTAGGGCCATTTAGTTGAAATCAATGACACTGGATCTATTGTTTTAGATTACTTATTTCAACTCCCCTTGTTTCTGTTATATCAAATATATCGTGATAACTTTATAGAAAGAATGTGTTTGTATTGCATGTATGCTTAGAAATAATTAAAGATGAGTGCTGATATGACGCTTTGTTGATTATCAGGGTCTGGTGCACATATAGAGCATAGATTAAAATGTCAAGTAAAATTCATTATATGTCAAGTAAAAATCATAAAATGTCACGTAAAATTTCAAACGTAAAATGTTGAACTTATTGTCTTTGTTTGTTTTAATAAGTTTGTTTGTCCAATAATACAAATGTGTATTGACAAAGATGGGGCTAAAATAGCTGAAATCTTGAACAAGTTAGTTGAATTTTACCTGACAAATATGAACTGAGTTATGTCATTAAAATGTCAAATAATCTTCAGTTATCCATCATCTATCACATTTATATTGGTAAATCTAGTTATTTAGAAAATAAGGATGTCATTTGAAAAGAGTTTGCAATAGTTTTACCACATGTGATGTCCGTTAAATGTAACAGCTGAGTTCATTGAATTGTACGTGATCATTGGTATGAATTTCGCATTTTAATGGTTCTATGTCAATTATAATCTTTAGTTTTCTACAAATGTTTGTTTTTGCAAGTTATTTTCCCTACATCTACGATAGATCAACCCATTTCTGCTGAAGTACGTACTTGTACAATGTGTTACTTGTTTAATGAATTTTACGTGTCAAAAGCACATGTTTTTTTTTTTTAATCCTGTAAAATGGTTTTATATCAGATGAGCTCTATTATTTCTGCTTTAGGGTTTATAAAGGTTTCGTGTGCACTACTATTATATTTGACTCTGTATTTACGCTTTATTTTAGGTGCGAGAATATATGGAAAAAAAAACAATTATGCACAAAATTACTGTTTCTTCAGCCCAATTTTCTATTTCAAGCGTCCATTGTTCGACAATGTTATCAGTTAAGTGTTAGTGTTTGCAAGAAGTTAAATAATAGAAATTGCTGTGTTGATAATTTAATAAAGACAAAAAAGTGCATCTCTCTTATGTTTGGTTTTTATCATAATCTGTATCTGTCATTAGGTTGGTATGACTGTCATGTAAAATACATAAGTAAAACTCATGCATATGTTGACATCATACTACAGCAAAAAATAAAACTTTCACAATATGGCCATCACTTAAAACTCAACACATATGAGTTCCATTTTCATATTAAACATCAATTTTTATGGAAATGAGAAGTCATAAATTTCATATTTATGTTATGCTTTTTGGCCCCAAAAATGAGTGAGTGGTTGGTGTTTTTATTTCTTAAAATAATCTACCATCACAAAGAACGCTATTATGGACTTGTATCGATGACATGTGTGGAACATTTTATTCCTTTGAGCGTTACTAGCTACATCGCTGCCAGAATAGAGAGTAAGAGACTGTTGGCTCATGAATAGTGTTGTATAAATGCAAGTCACACCATAAACCATAATTTGGCATAAAATCATTTTTATACATTGAATTAAAGATACTGGCTTGATTTGTACCACATGGCATACAGGTTTGTTTGACAATGGTGGCTCTACTTGGAATTCCTTTATTTGTTAAATATATGAACATCAATAATAAGTGAATTAATACAATTATATTATTTTTTTTATTAACACAGACTTACAGTTCTCATTCATAACCATTTTCTATTGAAAAATATTTTATTCTTTTTAAATTTATAATGTCTTTTGATCTGTGCACATTGCACCGGATTCCTATAATTTTTGTGTTAACTGATTCACATTTGAACAAAATGATACATAATTTGACTTCTAAACTCTAATAAATGTAGCAATGTTCTCAGTGTATGTAGTTAACAATTATGTTTTAATTACTTGTACATATACAATATAGACTTTAAAATTTTGTATTTGCAGCTCCCTGGCTCAGGTTCCCTGATGTCACATCAGTGGCAACATTTATAACTTATTCTGGACAAATCATCAATGGACTTTTGAGAAAAACAAAACAGTTCATCAGTTCAAGTGTTCACAGGAACACACAGGTCCGGGAAACTATATTGCACAAGAAGAATTTCCAACAACAATCATCAAGATTACAGTGCTTCTGGTTTTGGATTGAACACTTTTAATTTAAATATCGCATTATTGTGCCCATATTGACAACAGTTTTTAGGTACACTTTTAAGTATCATCATTTAGTTATACTAATACTTGATAAGTTTTGAAAATGTTGCTTTCACAGCAATGACATGTTACCATGCTTAAATGCTTAAATAGTTAGTTATTATTTAATATTGGTTAAATGTTGTTTATATGATACACTCAAAGACACTAACTAAATTTATTGTATAGAAATGTACAATATATTTTTTTAAATACTACAACATGCAATTGCAACTGTTTGTTTTGAAGTTCCTGATATACTTTGAGTAACTATTGAGTTAAATGGCAAATACGTTAGGTGCTTCAGTGTTTAATCTAAGCCAAAATTACATGTAAAGCTACTTAATATTTATTTCAACTTAATAAGTAAGACATTTGAATAAACTAGGAGTTCGTGACAATGTTAGTTTAAATATGTCTGATTAATAATATTTTACAAATAACTGTTGTAAATTCTCAAACCCACCCTTCCATACTTCATTGATCAGCATATATTTCCAGTTAGGGAATGTAAATGTTTATAGTTTTGTATTGTTTATTTGTATTACCAATAACATTAATGCTTATTTATAGTAACAATGTTCATTATTTAGATATCTTAGTTGTCTAAAATAATAGTTTAATTCATCAAGCTGTTATTGGAATCAGAATATTAGAATTTATGAATTTTTGTGACATGTTTAGTAGTGATATGTACTAAAAACAGCATTTGGCACGTTACGGTACTAGGTTTTCAAAACCTACACCTGTATACTTCAGCTGCAAATATTTCTGTTATATGACGGTGAAAGTTAATACTTTTTTGGAATTTCATTTGCATATGTATGTACATAATTTTAATTTGCTAAATTAACCTATAGCTTTTACCTATATGATCACGAGTGACTTTAAAGTATGGACACGCATTTTCAGGTTAGGTGAATTTGTCCATATTTTCGATAGGGGTACTGTACATATTTATTTATTTTAATTTTATTTTTTTATATAAACCTCACACAGTTGTTATTATTCTGCTTCTGCTTATTGATGTCCATGTAACTGTTATGAAGTTTAAAATATGCCAAAAATAAAAAACATGAACATGTTTTGTCGCTTTTTCTAATATGAGATCATGTCCGCTCGAGCAATTTTTTTTACCAAGGAGGTGGCATTACAAAAATGCTAAAAACTTTGTTATTACACGGTAAAAAGTCTTTACATTTTCAAATACAGTGTCATATTGATAGTAGATTATGATGGGAAAAAAATTAAACACATCTGTTATTATAACCACAAGTGTCACTGTGTGTATACCTTAATACACACGCATCAGTTAGCGTCTGGAGAATCCTAAACCCGAGAATTGCAATAAATGGGGAATTCATAAACTTACTGCTCATTCATTCCCGCTATTATTTTCTGACAATGATAATTTGTTAAATTGGCCTGACAAATTCATGTATCAATTATGTTTACGTAAATTACTAGTATTTAGCTTATTCATGTATCACTGGTGAAAACATTACGTGGTATATGATCACGGTACAGATATTAATAATTATTCAGTTTAACTGAAATTAATTTTGGGAGCCGATACGTTTTCTTCTATAGTCCGAAAAATCTCGTTTGCGAGAAGTTTCGTTAGTAGAGACCGAAAAATCTGGGGTCCAAGACGTCTCCTTAGTAGGGAACGAAACTATGGGGTCCGTGAAGTCACAGCTTGGTCCTCTTGTATTATATTTAGGGCAAAAAAATGACATCTCAATATTAATTTCTACGCCGATTGTCTTTTTTAAAGAAATTTCTTGTTTTAAAATATTTTCGATTTATCGTTGTTTATCGGCGAATAAACAACGATGTTGAGTTCTGATGCGTAGGAATTAAACCACGAAGGCGTTAGCCCGGGTTGTTTAATAGCCACGCATCAGAACGGCAAAGAGTTGTTTATTGGCCGATAAACGACGATAATGCGAAAATTATTCTATTCGAACATGATTCGACGTATATTTTTGCAATTGTCATTGGAACTACTTTTTACTGTGCTGCGTTCAGCATCGGGACTAGTTTTTGCGATGTTTATTGTGTAGTTTAACAACGATAATTTTGTTCTTAGTATATAGAAAATTTAGCGAGTATCATGTTAGAATAGACATTGAAATATGTTACTGATCAATAGTATGATATAAAATGACATAACAATCGCTATACGGTAAATATTATGAAAACAAGTTACTACATACTAGCACGAAATTCACAAATAAATTGTTTTCTGTAATCAACTAATCAAGTGTATTTCACATACTGAGGCACTGAACAGGATGGTGTATATGTGAGATGCATTGTCAGCATGGCAACACAAGCATATATAATTTAAGTCCCTTTTTGTTAATAATAATGGTATATTTTTTAGAGAAAACTGATATGAACGAACGATTTTGCCGTTTTTATCAAACTAAAACAAATCAGAGAATATTAACTGAGTCACTTAATTAGAAAACGAAAATAAAACGTCTCCTTAGGCCAAACAAAAAAATTATGTGTTTCGGGCAACCCGACCATACCTTGTAAAAATGTGTTCCGTGGTACTCGTATTCGTCAGATTTTTGATGATTTTCAATGTTTTGACCGAAATGTGTCTTTAAAATAAGTTTTATAAAACTATCCCGACCCTACCTAACCTTTTTGAGACCGTTGCCCAAAACACACAAGTTATTTATTGTATTGGTCTTATCGAAATCAATTACAGCACCTACTAGACAATAGTCGTTATGTATATTATGCACCTATCAATATTTTCCCCTAGGAGGGGGGGGGGGGAGCGTCGGGCTGACCAAGGGAATTAGACAAATTTTATTGTTTGGGGTCTTCTAATTCCCCACCCTAGAATCAAGCACATTTGTCTAATCCCGTCAGTGGAAGATGCAATATGTCTACCAAATAGCCCGGGGGCCTGTATTACCGGATCTAAAATCCGGCCCAAGTCTATTACCCCGGGACCCGAAATCATTCGGAATGTCAAATTCCCGTCTGTCGGGAATCGCTTTCAGTCTAAAGTCCCGTATATTCCCGCCGCCCCCCCCCCCCCCCCCCCCTGGGGAAAACATTGACAGGTGTATGAGACTTAAGAATACTAATAAAACTGTTCTGTTGTAAAAAGGTCGTTAATTTGTATCTGAATTGGTCTTCACTTACTCTTCTTACAACGTTCTTTATGTGCAACAATTGGTGAATTAAATTAGCGACATGGAACTAGTATATTTGCGAACACAAAATGATTTTTCTTGAGTCTAAGTCTATTCTTTCTTCTTCAGTCTATTTTTGGGCTCTAATTTTTTACCACCCTCAGCCAAGCATTTTTGTCTACATCCCCACTTTAGGAGACTATCAAATGGTCAATATCACCGGGATCTAAAATCCAACCAGTCTATTTCCCGGGACCCGGAATCATTCGGCGCGTCAAATTCCCGCCTGTCGGGAATCCCGTGGTGTAGTTTTAACAGGTGTCGTACAAGTTGACGTCGACACCCGTTGACGCGGTAATAAATCGTTATTTCAGATGCGCTCTCACTTAAACTTGTCATACTTCATTTAATATTTAACAAGAGTTATTCGTTTATAACACAGCTACAGTGCATCATACATATGCATCGTCGCATTTTATCATTTTAAAGTGAACTCTACTTTTAATACATCACTTTGTATATATACACACTTGCTCTTTTAAAATGACTAATATATGAATGCCTAAGTATCAGACATCCTAATATTAATGTAAGTTTTATTTGTACAATACCAGTATTTTAAACAATATAAAATATGTGTATATATAGTCTCTTACAATTCTTATAAGAATGGCCATGTTCTAATCTTATGTTGATATTGTGGTGTTTAAATGTAAACATGAAGGAGACTCTAATTAAATATGTATAGAATTATTATGAATAAAATGTATTGTTGTTTTTTCGAAATGCGCATGCTCTTCGGACTGTGCGATTTTGAGTCGTGAGTTTGAATCCTTTACCAGAAAACCTTGTGGCCACAACAATCACGTTTTTTTTAATAATATTTATATCAGCAAAGGGCTTGAGAGTTTCAAAAATATAGTATCAATAACAGAAATACATGTTATATGTTTTACATTTTTATTTTTAAAAAAACTGATCATAAATTGAAAAAAAAACATTTTGCTACCAACAGGCAATTGGTCTACATGGTAACATGAATCAAACACTGTTCATTAGCATGTATTCAAAGCATGGTATGAATTTAAACACTGGCTACATGATACATTGTCATACACAGATACACTTTTAACAATATGGTGATGAAATACCGGTAAATGACAAGTTTGAAAATGCCAAGAAATGCAATTTGAAATCTTAGACATGCCTGTTTTACACAAATGGAACGATGGTGTCAACGATAATAAAGTATTAATAAAACTTCGGTTTAAACTTTCAGTTTCTTAATAACTGAGGGTACCGGTACTTCCTGACGTCTTACAAGTGTGAACATTTAAATTAAGCTTTTACAGATGTACTATTCCTTCATACAAATTCTACAACAAAGCACCAGTACGGAATACTTATGTTAACAAAACGATAAAAGTCTATTATGATTATATTCAACCAGCAAACTATATAATGAGTACTAACACATATTACTTGTTTTCTCTATAAGCAAACATTAACATGCACCATGTTCTAGTACCACAAAAATGTAAAGAAAAAACCATCACTAAATGTAAGAGAAAACAGTCACTGAACAATGCTAGTTCTACAAAAATAATAAAATATTCATATATGTATTTAAAAAACAAACACTTTTCATGAAAAAAAAATCACCATATTCTGATAAACAGACCGTATCGTCCCTTGAAAGCCAGAAGGTGTTATCAGCATATGTGCATAGAAGGCTGATAGCCCCTTCTGGCTTTCAAGGAATGATATCGCGTACATTTTAGCAAACAGTTTTCAACTGAAACAAAAAGAGAATTAAAGAAAATCAACATTAATTACATGTGGAATATTTTAATATTATCCTCTGTTTAATATAAGAAATAAACATTAAGCATTTACAAACATTCATGGTGTGTATGTATTGATAATGCACCTATTAATATTTACCCCAGGGGGGAGCAGCAGGTTGACCCAGGAGAATTTGACTAATTTTATTGGGGGGTGTTATTCCCCATACAAGAGCCAAGCATTTTTGTCTTAATCTCCACAGTGGACGATGCTAGGTGTAAGCACGTCTGCCATCTGTAAATTGAGTGCAAAAGCCGGCGTTTAAATTCTCCAAAATTGATACAGGATCTAAAATCCGACCAAAGTCTGTGCCCAGAGGCCCGGGATCATTCGGAAAGTCAAATTCCCACCGGTCAGAATTGCTTTCAGTCTTAAGTCCCCTGTATGCCCGTTGCTCCCCCCACCCCACCCCCCCCGTTGCTCCCACCCCCCCAGCCCCAGGGGAAATTTCGATAGGCACATATTCTTCAATTTCACACAAATAACAACAATTAGACACAATATTCCATATGTTTTCCTAGCAACATTATAGCAACAAATGATGACATCGCCATCAAATAGCCTACCTATAGGCTTAAGGACTAAAAACCTACGTAGATGCACTGCTTAAAGAGATTTGTTCACCATACAGAGCTTTAAAAAAATATTTTTACATTAAACAACAAAAAAGAAGAAGTCATATAATTATGTGGAACTTCTATGACTGGCAATCAAATGTATATTCGTTTTTCTCGGCTTGTATAAATTTGTCAACATTTTTAAAATTATTTTTACCCTTTATTTTTATCTTTATTATTTTGACATGGTGGCAACTTTTAAATACATGCACATAAGTGAACATGTATAACGCATACCTAGCTATGCTACTTTAGCAGAAACTCTGTATGTACAAACAAGAACATAACCTTGTGAATAAATATGGCAAACATGAGAGTCGCATTACAACTGGCTACAATATTGCAAACTGTAAACAGAAATGAGGTGTGTCGTGGGAAAACCGGGCTTAATGCATGTGCGTAAAGTGTCATACCGGATTAGCCTGGACGACACTTTTACATGTGCGTAAAGTGTCGTCCCATATTAAGCCTGTTCAGTCTGCACCGGCTAATCCGGGACGGCACTTTCAGCCTACAGTGGATTTATGTTTAGAAGAGACTTCCTTGAAACAGAAAATACTATTCAAGAGGAAAGTGCCGTCCTGGATTAGCCTGTGCAGACTGCACAGGCTAATCTGGGACGACACTTTACGCACATGCATTAAGCCTGGTTTTCCCATGACACGGCTCAAATAAACTCTATAAATGTAACGGAAGCATAGATATCACAGTATAAAACAGCACAAATTCTACGAAACCGGGTATAGAATAAACTAAATACAAATAGGAACTACATTTACATAGCGAACGTTGCAATGTATCATTCAAAACACCATTGTCAAGCGTTTGCTGTACAACATTGTGTATTTACAAATGCTTTACATTTACCAGTATATGTGGGACTACTCATTTCAATGAAAATTCTTGTCAGTGTTTACAGAATGTAAATGGAATTATTGAATATCCATTCATATCTGCATAATTAAATTTTAAATGAACACAAATCAATGAGAATACTACTATAATATCTTATTTCTGTTCATATAATTTGCAAATTTGCAATACAGAAATTTCAAAATATATTCATAAACAAGGATTCACTATCCAGTGAATCCTTTGTAATACTATCAATATCTAAAATAATTATATGGGTTTTTAATTTCCTGGTAAGGCAACAATAGCATTAATTACTGTGTTTGTGTTTCTAAGTAAAAAGATATATTTTGTCGGAGAAGTTTACAAAGAATGGTTCTGAACACAGAACCTTACTATCAAAGCCCAAGGTGAATACCTACACTACATTATTTACAACTTTATCTATAATACAACATTTATTTGCACAATATCAACGCAATGTCACCAATCTTATAAAAAGAAGTAAACACATAGAAAATCAAGTAAGAAATACAGATGTAGCACAAATAGAGTAAATTCTGACTTCACAGTGTCATATATTATCTATCAATAGTAACATACTGAACAGGCTTTCATTAAAATATTATAGTACACAACAACTGCACTCTTCTATGCACTACCATCTACAAACCACAACAAAATTAAGTTAAATGTATTAAACATTTTCATACATGCAACTTTACCAGAATTGGTCATGATATAATGAAAATTAAAGTTCTTTATAACATTTTGTGACATCTTCGATACAACAATATTGACCTTTAATACAATAATTGTTTTCTCAAATTCCAGCAAAAAAAAAGCAGTAAGGTGAAAACACTTTATCCCACGGTAGTAAATTTACAGTATATATTTTTTAGGAAGAATCTATAAAAATTACATAACAAGTAAGTATGTCACAAAATTTTGTGACATCTTCTATACAACAATATTGACCTTTAATACAAGAATTGTTATGTTCTCTTAAATTCTAGCAAAAAAATTAAATTATTGGTCGACTTTGTAACCAATGTATCAAAATCCAATTTCTGGACACCTAAAAAAATCCCAAACAAAATGGAAGAGAAATAATTGACTGAAAAGATATTATGACAGTATTAAAGCTTTCAATTACAGTTGGTGTTAATTAGATAAATCCTATCTTTATACAATCTTTTTAATTCAAAATTAAGCAATGAAGTTGTAGTAAATGATCACAACAGGTGAAAATTGATATCATACTAATTTACTAAATGTATCAAATTTGCATCCAATGATAAACAAAGTTGAAATCATAATTTAACAAAACCATTATGTACCCTGCAATTGCTTTGCATTTTGTACCAGTGACACGCTAAATGTTATTGGTGGGCAGTCAGTTACGTGGACTTATCCCCATGTTCACCTTAGCCGGGCCCGGCTAGCTCAGTTGGTAGAGCGCTGGATTCTCAATCCGGGGATCGTAAGTTTGAACCCCAGCCTGGCCACATAACTTGTGTGGTGATTAGTCATGAAATTATTTATACGGCCATTATGATTCAAGTAGGGCAGTTGTCAGTTACAGCCAGAGGTATGTGCACTTAGTACTGGTACACCGCTTACGACGGCTAAGCTTGCCCAGGAAAAAGTGTGAGTAGGTTAACTGACCGCCATGATATGACTGAAATCCTGTTAAAAAAGCAAAAAATCCAAACAAACAAACAAAACATTTTTACTTTAACCACAATTTAAATGATAATGATTTAAGTTTTGATTATAGCCATAGCAATGCATTAATCTTAATGTAAGCACCAGTCAGTGTTGCAATATTTTAATTCAGATAAAAACATGTAAAATAATGTTGTCAATCTGAGAGAGCTTATTTATTTTCTAAGCTTTTTGACCTCAGTTTTCCTGAGCTTGTTCACTAAAAGTCTTGATATGACAATGTAAGCGGTACGATATACTGGTATATTCACGCGAGTATACAAGTATGTCTAATAATGCCCCTGACTGTGTCACACCACTTAATATCCAACAATTTCCAGAATAGCTGCTGCTGTAAATGTCATGGCAACATTCACCAGGATAATGAAACATGATAAGAACAAATAAAAATTAAACAAACTGTATACACAGTTGACAATGACAATGCCCATCGATTCAGTTTCATACAATTAATGCCAACATATAATGTAAACCTATGAAGAGTATTTTTAACACAAGAAATACATGTAAGTTTCAATGCTTTTTGTACAATTGTAAAATATTTGACAATTTATGTAATTGACTGAGAAAAAAAGGAAATCCTATTTAAATGGTTGCTCTAAGAAAGAATACATGTTTAAATCTTCAAACAACAATCTGTTAACAATGTCATGACTGGATGAAAAGCTTACTGGTAGGTGCTATATATTTTTGCACAAATACAAATTTATTTTATCAAAAACAAAAAGTGTTTGCTCTTCAATGTGTAAACCTGAAAAAAATCACAATTAAATCTGTATGTTAAAGTATCAATTAATAGAACATCAACATCATAAAATATATAAATGATACTAACCGATTTCTCGTAGAAGTGTGACTTTTCAAAACAAACTTGTAGTCATGGATGAGTTACCAGTACTCGAAACTTCTCGACCAATTTAGCTAACGACCTATCAAAAGTTTGACCATTTTTTTTATGTAAATTAAAGCATTAAATGCTAAACCCAAAGTTGAATAAATGGCATACAACAATTGCACTGAATGCTAGAAAAGTTCTTTCATAAATAAATTGTATTTATTTCTGAAATAAATTATATTATATTTAAATTACCGACAATTGCAGCATGTTCACAGAAAATCATCATTTCCCCTATTTATATATTTATATACCCTCTTTATCAACTGAATTTAAATTGACTATAGTTTAAATGGTGATAAAAGTTCTGAGCAACTGGACCATGTGTTATAAAAAAAAACAAGATAATGTTTTTGTGAATATTGCTGACTGAGACCCCACTTCTATTTATAAAAGAGTATTTGCCAAGTTTTCAAGAATATAACACATAAGTACTACTCTTATCTGGAGCACTGTGACTGTCCCCATAATTCAGTAAACAGATGTGGAAACATTTGACATAAAAAAATGCCTCTTTTCGTAGTGATGCACCACATGCATATAGGCTGCATGCGAGTCAAAATATTGCTGCAGCAGGTCTTGCAGACTTTGAAGCCGTGTATGGACTAAACGCCAAATGTTTGCAAGTTGAAGAAATGTCTCCACCACTTTGCCTGGTCCCTTGGTAGTTTTGAACTCTATACTTGCAGCAACTGGGTCTTGTAAGCACACATTATCAGCTTGGACTGGAAATGGACCAGAACAATTTGATAAGTATGATAATTTGTATTGTATAAATTGTTAGAACACAATCATAAATATACAACACTGATCACTGGAAAATTAAATCACTCTCAAATGTGTTTTATTAGTTAGTATTGTATACATTCTTATATGATAGGCTACGTTTCTATGAGTCCGTGACCATGAGTCCGGGCCCGTATCTGCATATATATCTGCCAAATTTCGATTCGGAAGCATGTTTCTATGCATCTGTATCCGTGTATTTAGTTTTGTATTTCCCTTTGAATCTGGCTTTCAAAATGATGGGCATGCTTATTTTAATTATTAGCGCAGCAATGCAATCTAACAAATTCATTACCATTTATGAGCAATTAACCGTTCCAACAAATTCATTACCATTTATGAGCAATTAACCGTACCAACAAATTCATTACCATTTATGAGCATTTAACCGTTCCAACAAATTCATTACCATTTATGAGCAATTAACCGTTCCAACAAATTCATTACCATTTATGAGCAATTAACCGTTCCAACAAATTCCCTACATTTGACAGCATGTATTCATATCCAATATCTTCCCTTTAATTTATGAGCAATTAACCGAATCCAACAGCTAACCTATTATTTAGATTTAGATTATATAAAATATATATCTATATTAAAGTATATTTTTATATTTTTTTTTTACAGAATACAAATTGCCTTTCATCTTGCTTATTGGCGTCCATATGTTGTCCGCATCGGCATAAAATCGCTCAGCGAGCGATGCTATACGAACATGCGGATACAGATACAGAGATATGGAATCGGTCCAACGATTTTTTATGTGCTCGATGTTTATACGGATATGGATATACTGATATGGATAGGGACTCGTGGAAACGCAGATTAACTGATCAAAACAACTTGATTTGCTTTGAATAAGTACTGTACAAGTTCCTATAATTAACAGCTAAACACGAGCATAAATAATATTTATCACTTGTAGCCCATATCAAAATAATATTATTTGAAAGTAGTAAAAAATACCTATACATTTGTTTAATTATTTTTGAAGTACAGTACAATTAAGGCTTTTTTCAATAAACTTTAAACAATGATCAAAGGTTGCTCTGCATACATTACCAATTAACGCTGAATTACTTTTAACTGAAATGTTTGGTTAAGTATCAAAACAAAACATAATTCTTTATGAAACACATACCTTAGCATCCTTAGCTGTGACTGTATTAATAGTGATGATATTACGCCCACCCACTAGTGGTGAAAAGGCCAGCACAAAATTGCCACTCTGCAACAGACACAGTACATAAAATAACAATGTCTTAGATATTACAATTGAGGCGCGTCGTGGGAAAAACGGTCTTAATGCATGTGCATAAAGTGTCATCCCGGATTAGCCTGTGCAGTCCGCACAGGCTAATACAGGACGGCACTTTCCGCCTACAGTGGATTTATGTTTAGAAGCGACTTCCTTGAAACAGAAAATACCATAAAAGCGGACAGTGCCGTCCTGGATTAGCCTGTGCGGACTGCACAGGCTGATCCGGGACGACACTTTACGCACATGCATTAAGCCCGGTTTTCAAACGACGCACCTCAATTGTTCTTTTGTAACTATTCAGAAAACGGAGAGTTACGGTTTACCACAATAACTACAAGCAGTGCTGGTTCTTATAACTCTAATGCCAGCTTATATAGGTTAAAGTAAAAGTAAAGCAATCTGAACTGCATCAAATGCATTTACACAGCCACTTGTAAACAGAATTATGTTAGATATTAGAACACTTTTGCAACATCGTTACTGCATGCAACAGTTCATCAAAGTAGTCAACAGTCAACAATGTTTCACAACTCTTTGAGAAAAGCATACACAGTTATGAAAGACCTTCTAAAATATGGCAACATGAATTCAATAGAAATTTAATTAAAAAACCCAAATCTCACCTCCGTCAGTCGAGCCAAAGGCTGGCCATTTAGGCACACGGATTTCACAGCGCAAGGTCCGTACAGCCTACACTTTACACCCTCACTGGTGAACTCAGCCTGGGCAATGAACAGCAGGTACCCCACGCCTAGAACAATGCAAATATGAGGCGCGTCGTGGGAAAACCAGGCTTAATGCATGTGCATTTAGTGTCGTCCCGGATTATCCGAGACGGCACTTTCCACTTTTATGGTATTTTCTGTTTCAATGAAATCTCTTCTCAACATAAATCCACTGTAGGCGGAAAGTGCCGTCTCGGATTAGCCTGTGCGGACTGCACAGGCTAATCTGGGACGACACTTAACGCACATGCATTAAGACCGGTTTTCCCACGACGCGCCTCATATGTATTGCAACAAGAGCTGTCTAAGGACAGCGCGCTCAATTATTTATACCGCTTTGTCAGAGTTATGGGCCTTGGTCAGTGACCATATATAAGGACACTGAAGACATGTGTGACGTTTTAATTGAATATCTGTAGAATATATAGAGATATGAAGTTGTTGCACGCATGCTTTCATCCGACTTCTAAGTACAAAAAGGGGCATAATTCTGCTAAATCGGAGGTCAGAGTTATGGGCTTTGGCCAGTGACGTATCACAATAACCCCAAAAATATGTGTGAAGTTTCAATTCAATATCTGTAGTAGTTACAGAGATATGTACTTGTTACAGGCAAAGTACAAAAAAGGGGCATAATTCTGCTAAATCGGAGGTCAGAGTTATGGGCTTTGGCCAGTGACGTATCACAATAACCCCAAAAATATGTGTGAAGTTTCAATTCAATATCTGTAGTAGTTACAGAGATATGTACTTGTTACAGGCAAACCTTAACCAGAGCATTACACCGACACCGTCGAATGGGTGAGAAGAATAGCTCGGACTATTCGGTGAATAGTCAAGCTAAAAATGTACAGAAATACATGGAAAACAATAAAACATTGGAAAAGAAATTGTTGTGAACAGCGATGAATATTTACATGTAGAATTTCAAGAATATATAGAGAAAATGTTATAAAATGTTGAGATTGTTCAATGGATTTTTAAGACATGTAACTTTTCTTTTCAAACAATGTTATCTAGGTGCCAAATAACATTTGTGTTGCTTACGTTATGCATTTGTTTGACATCATGTTTGGTTAAGCATAAAACATTTTCGTAAGTTGGATTACCAAAATCAGTGTAATTTGTGGTAATCGCCATTGAACAAACATTTCATCAAATGAGGTTCAATGCCACAATCGCCAATTTTCACAGTGGCCGAGTGGAAATAGACACCAATTATGTTTGGAAGGAAAAGACTTAAAGTACAGTGAAGAAAGAATAGCAATGATGTGTGAAGTGATGTGTAAATAACCTAAGTAGGGAAAGATCTAGCATCAGAAAAGGTACAGTAAGCAGCTAAAAAGGAGCAGGGTGGAAAGGTGGACCAGTTTGTTGACATTTTCTAAAATAAATTTGCTTAATCTTGGGGTTTTTATGAGTCCAATGCTTCCATATAAGGTTTTTAAACATGGTCTATTCATTTGACATTGAATATTTACAAAAATATAAAGAATTTCAAAAATATATTCAACATTTCTGTGTTGGCAGGCCCAGAGGGACAGCAGGGGGGAACCAAAAAGGAGCAGGGCGCAGCACCCTGCTATTTTGCTCTAGATCTTTCCCTACCTAAGGTTGAGATGCTGGTAGTAATTTCCCACAACAGGTGCCAATATGGTTTGTTTGCTAATCGTTGGTCAAACTATACAAAACAGTTGCAATTATACTCACATAAAAAAACAACACAAGTACAAACCAGAGTTGGGAGGCAGCAGTGAATGGTGGAATGCAAACTGGAAGCTGCTGCCCTCACACACATTAAATATCTGAGTGGGAAACAACGAGCTCACAATGCTGGCTGTCTCGTTAAGAGTGACGGACACCTGCTTGTCGAATGCTGACATCACCCTGCATGAATTAATAATACATGCAATAGGAAACATGTGATTGCAAATGATGCTGATATCACCCTGCGGGAATTAATAATACATGCAATAGGAAACATGTGAGTGCAAATGATGCTGATATCACCCTGCAGGAATTAATAATACATGCAATAGGAAACATGTGATTGCAAATGATGCTGATATCACCCTGCAGGAATTCATAATACATGCAATAGGAAACATGTGATTGCAAATGATGCTGATATAACCCTGCAGGAATTCATAATACATGCAATAGGAAACGTGATTGCACATGATGCTGATATCACCCTGTGGGAATTAATAATACATGCAATAGGAAACACGTGATTTCAAATGATGCTGATATAACCCTGCGGGAATTAATAATACATGCAAAAGGAAACGTGATTGCAAATGATGCTGATATCACCCTGCGGGAATTAATAATACATGCAATAGGAAACGTGATCGCAAATGATGCTGATATCACCCTGTGGTCCACAGGACAAACATGAAAAAACAACTAACAGTGTAAGCTAAAATGGACAGTACCAACAGAAATGGTACTCATCAGACATATTCCTGTATCTCTAGTCTTAATCATTTAAAGGATTTAATCACTCTTACTTCATTTTTTTTTATTTCTGTTCGACAACAATATCTATACAGTTCAATTGATTTGTATTAGGGATGGCAACGAATATTCAAATAAAGAAAAATATTCAAATATGTTTTAGGTATTTGAATACTTACCTACCTGATTAATTAAATTTTAATTTGCATACAAAATACAGAAAATGTCAATGTTAGCCTCTAAATATCAAGCATTCATGTCGCCTTAGCTCGCTAGTGCGCAGGCTAGGTGTCAAAGTCGACCTAGCAACCTAACATTAAGTAGATGACAGTTTGTTGTTACTGCATGTTAATCCCATTATGCGGACCATTGTCTCTTTGACAGTAGTAGAAGATTCAAGCGTCTTGTGGATTCTAATTGGTGTTACTGCGAACATGTGCTCTGAAATAACGCATCGCGTCCCTAGGTATATCTGATTGTTATGGTACTCTGGCCACATGCTCGAAAGTCATTGGGAGCAGGCAGCACAGTTGTCAACAAAGCATGAGATTAATCAAGGGCTCATTCTATCTCAAATATAATGTATATAAAACATCATTCTAATCTGCAGCACTTTTTCCGGGTATTGGCCGTGGTTTGTCCGGGTATTGGCCGTGGTTTGTCCGGGTATTGGCCGTGGTTTGTCCGGGTATTGGCCGTGGTTTATCCGAGTATTGGCGTTGGTTTGTCCGGGTATTGGCCGTGGTTTGTTACGTTGTAGTAACTACACATCGCACAATTAAGTCTTTTTAACATTACCATAGTACTAATTACTGCATCCGATGATCGAATATTCAAATACTTTATCTATCGAATATAATATTATTGGAATACGAGGCGCGTCGTGGGAAAACCAGTCTTAATGCATGTGCATAGTGTCGTCCCGGATTAGCCTGTGCAGTCCGTACAGGCTAATCCAGGACGGCACTTTCCGCTTTTATGGTATTTTCTGTTTCAAG
Source organism: Congeria kusceri (assembly GCA_027627225.1). Lineage (NCBI taxonomy): Eukaryota > Metazoa > Mollusca > Bivalvia > Myida > Dreissenidae > Congeria > Congeria kusceri. The sequence continues at coordinate 22,812,273 of CM051024.1, forward strand.
GAAGTCTCTTCTAAACATAAACCCACTGTAGGCAGAAAGTGCCATCCCGGATTAGCCTGTGCGGACTGCACAGGCTAATCCGGGATGACACTTTACGCACATGCATTAATTCCGGTTTTCCCACGACAGGCCTCATATATATTTTGGAATTCGCTGCCATCCCTCATATGTATACATGTGTACATGTATGTTGTATAGTCATTTACACGTGAAATGTGACGGCTTATGCATAGTCCCTATTTAAAGACCATCTCAATTAAAATACCATGTTGTGAGATCACCAAGACCAGTTCCTTAACACAAGTAAGACTGTTTTTAATATATACTTTTTTTACATCAGCTGCAGATGGTAACTTGAACAATAGTCAATGTTTTTCAAAATGAATGCTTAAGCACAGGGTAACTCACAATATGTACATCAACAGACAAAAAAAGTGATTGTACCAATTCTGAAACAGCCTACAGTTAAAACAAAATATCATTTTACCAGGTACAAGTATTTAAAATATTTGTTTGTTTGGATTTTTTTTCGCCGTATTCAACAGATTTCAGTCATATAACGGCGGTCAGTTAACATACTCTCACTTTTCCTGGGTAAGCTGGTTTACCAGTACCAAGTGCACATACTTATGCCAGTAACTGACAACTGCCCTACTTGAATCAGAGGTAGGGGGAGAATGACCGTATAAATAACTTCATGACCGATCCCCACACAAGTTATGGGCCGGGCTGGGAATCGAACCCGCGATCCTCGGATTTGTAGTCCAGCGCTCTACCAACTGAGCTAGCCATCCCGGCTTTTAAAATATTTCAAACATACATTAATCCTACATGGTATCTATAATACTGCACCATTGTTTCATTACCCTACCCATGAATGTGATTGCTGAGTACAAATACTACTAGGTACAGGGTTTTAGTATTGAAAATATTTCATGCATATATAACATACAACAATATTTGGTACCTTTATGCACCTATCAATATTTTCCCCCAGGGGGGGAGAGGCGGCCAGACCTAGGGGAATTTGACAAATGTTTTTTAGGGGAGTCTAATTCACCACTCTAGAGCCCAGCATATCTGTCTAAATCCCCTCAGTGGGAGATGCTATATATCTATCAAATGTCCGGGGCATATATTACCGGGATCTAAATTCCGACCAAAGTCCATTTCCCCGGGACCCAGAATCATTAGGCATGTCAAATTCCTGCCTGTCGGAAATCGCTTGCAGTCTAAAGTCCCCTATATGCCCGCCGCTCCGACCCTGGGGGAAAACATTGATAGGTGCAATAATAAGGTATTGTTGTTGTTCATTGTTGATCACCCTACCTGTGAATGTGGTTGTTGAGTACATGTTCAAGGTCAGTATAGTAGAGGGTACGCACAATCTCCAGGGCCGAGTGACCGGCGTGAGTGACGGTGTTGAAGTTGGCCCCACACTCCAGTAGCAGCCAGAATATCTGAGCATGACCACGCTTTGCAGCCTGGAATACGACATAATAGATCTTATGGACAAGCAATTTTTGGGAATACCATTACCAAGACAGACAGAAAACTTGAGAAAAACTTGAGAAATACCAATAAATTTATTATTTATCACACCAATAAATTTCAGACAGACTTGAAAAAAAAAAGTACAATACAAAGATTTATAAAACTACATAATTATATATATATATATATATATATCAATCATAAACTTTAAGATAACTATTGATTGAATTTACTGAAACTTTGTTGTTTTTTAATGATAATATTTGTTCCAAACAAACTAAATTCACCAACAATACTGTATGTATACTTCATACATAGAACATGCAGGTAACAACCGTTTGTTTCACAGGGACTGTACAAGTTTCTTGACTATAATATTTAAACGCACGACCTACCACAATGAGTGGTGTGACCCCGTCTATTGCAGCCACATTCACCGAGGCTCCCAGTTCCAACAGTAGATTCACTGTGCTGACACCAGCCTACAAAATCAGGTCAAAACTGAAAATAATCCAGCACAGACTGTGTGAAATCAATGCCCCAAATGGGCCTATGGCCAAATATGTAGCTTCAGATGGCGAAATACCAAATGCATTGTCGCAATGTTTGCCTCAGATTTTTACTTGTTGCACTGTGACATGCACATTTTCTACTTTCACTTTCAAGACCATGAAAGCAAGGCTCTGATTGGTCTGCTGAAAGGTTACCAGACTGTAACCGTACATTTTGCTTATATCAGCTGTTTTCAGATCATAATCATGGTAATACATAAAGAGAATACTATGTTAGTGTTGAATAAAGATACGTTTATTTAGCGGGCCTTAAAAAACCTGAACCACAAGCCTTGGTGAGTCACCAAGTCACGGCACCTAGCAAATATACTTATCTTTATTCAACACTTACCTACCTGGTATTATATACAAATTTTATCCATCATTTTCTGTCTTGATTTTGAAAATAAACGAAAGAAAATCACTAAATAACACGATAAACATCAAATGACGTCACAAAAAATCAACAAAACGGCTTCATTAAACTGCGCATGTATGTTGCATTCCACAGTGTGGAAATACAGATAATTTTATCCCACGGGGAGTTATTTCATAAATACAGATAATTTTATCCCACGGGGAGTTATTTCATAAATACAGATAATTTTATCCCACGGTGAGTTATTTCATAAATACAGATAATTTTTTCCCACAGGGAGTTATTTCATAAATGCAGGCTTGATGACAGGATAAATTTTGTAGACAGATTGTAAACAGATAGCACAGATATTTTGTAGACAGATTGTAAACAGATACCACAGATATTTTGTTGACAGATTGTAAACAGATACCACAGATATTTTGTAGACAGATTGTAAACAGATACCACAGATATTTTGTAGACAGATTGTAAACAGATACCACAGATATTTTGCGCCATAAGGTATACTCACAGTCTGGCATGCAAACATCAAGGGGGTCCATCCATTCTGGGTCCTAGCACTAATGTCTGCCCCATTATCCACCAGCAAGTTGGAGATGTCATCATGGCCTACAATTAAGTAATGTCATCATAACACATTACAGTTCATTCTATTACTGGTACAACGCTTCGGTTTCAGTTGTGCAAGCTTTTGAAGACTACCGGTTGTGTCAGAATAGGCTTTTAACTTCCAAAGTAATTGAGTAAATAATGCGTTTGTCTAATTAAACTTCAACAAGGTTCTTTAGTTACAATGGACGCCAGTTAGGTGACATTGCCTACGATCACTGAAGTCAGTTAGCACAGTGGTCAAAGTAATTAAGCTTCTTAGTGCATTGACCATTTTTAACCCTCTAGATATCAAAATTGTGTTACTAGTTGAAAACTAGCATGTTGTTGGCCTATTACATGTCCAAGATAAACTGAGTTTCCTGATGTTTTAATGCACCTATCAATATTTTCCACCAGGGGGGAGCGATGGGCATATCCCCCGTGCAAAAAATATTGATAGGTGCATACAGCTAAAGGAAAACCAACATATTTAACAATTTGCAGTGTTTCGGTGATTGAGTCAGACTTAAGTCGACTCTGGGGAGATTGATGTTCTTCACAAATTATAGCCCTAAAATTACTTGGCTTAACTAGGCACCGAGCACCAGAGCAAAATAATGCATTCCAATTTACGCCACATAATTTTGTGGCAGGTAAAAATATTTGTTTTCCTTGACCTTTATTGTGCTGTGCTTCCTAAAAATTTACCCTACCCATTTCTGGTATTTAACAAAATGTCTTCCGCCAAATGTGAACATTTACAGTAAATGGCTAATTTGGTAAACAGCAGTGGCCTCTGGGCCAATATTCACAAAGCTAAAGAAAATTGCTTATTCTTAAATGTATAACATTTCTTTAGCCTTTGGCAGCTTCATGTACATCGGTAATTGTACACTGAAATTTTTAAACTAGTAAATATTGCTCAGATGTTAGTATTTTACCTTTTTGTATTTACAATTTTGTAAACAGAAACCTTTGGATTTCAGATAGACAATTTTATCCGAGACCACACACCATGCTGCACGGAATGCATGAGCAGCGTGCACATGTTCCCGTCCCGGTCCTCCAAGTTGTACTTTCTGTCCCCGAACAGCGCCCTCTTTACCAGCGGGTAGTCGCCCTGCCGCACTGCCGTACTGAACTCCTCTGTGACACAACGGACAATCGAAATAACTACACAGGGTTAGAAAATGCCTATACAATACACTAGTAATATTTTGCAAGTTACCTTTGTGTCTAATCGAAATAGACAAATTTAACTTGCAAAAACACATATGAGACGCGTCGTTGGAAAACCGGACTTAATGCATATGCGTATAGTGTCGACCCGGATTATCCTTTGCAGTCCGCACAGGCTAATCTGGGACGACCCTTTCGCTTTCATGGTATTTTCTGTTTCAAGGAAGTCTCTTCTAAACATAAATCCACTGTAGGCAGACAGTGCCGTCATGGATTAGCCTGTGTGGACCGGTTTTCCCACAACGCGCCTCAAATATACCAGTGTTTTAGTTTATTTTTCTAACTTTCCAAGAATAACAATGTTTTTTCTTTCTCATTAGCACAAAACAAGCAAGGTCTACTATTCAGCACAATTATTACAAGAATTTGAGCAATTTTATGCCCTTTTTTCACTGGCAAAAGTTTGCAAGCTGGCAGTTTTAAAGTATAAGAGTATCCATTCGATCCCACCTGACAGGGTAGGTGAAATCAATTGTCCATATAGACCAGCTTGTCCCATTTTTTTAGAAAAAACAAAACAAACATGAGGCGCGTCGTGGGAAAACCGGACTTAATGCATGTGCATAAAGTGTCATCCCGGATTAGCCTGTGCATTTCGCACATGCATTAAGTTCGGTTTTCCCACGACGCGCCTCATAAAATTATTGTGTGGATTAACAGCAAACAGCATCTATCAAAACCAGACAAGTTAGGCAATATGAGATTTTGCCACCCTTGGCATGTAATATCAAGGATTTTTTAATTGCCATAAAATTATGTTTTTGGAATTTTACTGGTTTCAATGTTTCCAAACAAATAAATTGAATACAAAGTCTTAATTGTTTTCAAGATTGTTGACAACATATATAATATAGGGAAAGATCTAGGATCACAAAAGGTACAGGGTGCTGCTATAAAGGATCAGGGTGGAAAGCCAGACTAGTCTGTTAACATTTCTAATAACTTACTAAATCCAGGGTTTTCATGAGTTAAATGCCTCTAAATAAGGTTCGTAAGTACAGTCTATTAATTTGTTGTTGAATATTTGCAAAAATATATTGAATATCGAAAGAAATTCAACATTTGTGTGCTGACCAGCCCAGAGGGGCAGCATTGGGAAACCAACAAGAGCTGTCCGAGGACAGCATGCTTGACTATTCGAAGTATTTCAGTTGGTACATATTTTGGATAGTGAAAGGGGCATAAATTTGTTAAAATACAATATTTTTAAGTGAAGCCTTGTATAGTTTATAAATTGTTGCCCCTGATACTAGAGTTGATGGCAAAGGTTAGTTCCAAGTTTCAATTGAATAACTTATGTAGTTTTGAAGTTACAAAACTTTTGAATATTATAAACTTTAAACAGAAGTCTATATGAAAAAGGGACATAACTCTATCAAAATACAAAACAGAGTTATGGGGAATGTTCAACCTGATACTGGAGTTGATAACAAAGGTATATTCCAAGTTTCAAATGAATAGCTTTTGTAGTATTGAAGTTACAAAACTTTTGAATATAAACTTTAACCAGATAATCTATGTGAAAAAGGGGCATAACTCTGTCAAATACAAAACAGAGTTATGGGGAATGTTGCCCTTGATACTGGAGTTGATGACAAAGGTTAGTTCCAAGTTTCAATTGAATAACTTATGGAGTTTTGAAGTTACAAAACTTTTGAATATAAACTTTAACGAGAAAATCTAAGTGAAAAAGGGGCATAAGTCTGTCAAAATACAAAACAGAGTTATGGGGAATGTTGCCCCTGACAGTGGAGTTGATGACAACGGTTTGTTCCAAGTTTCAAGTGAATAACTTATGTAGTTTTGAAGTTACCAAACTTTTGAATATAAACTTTAACCAGAAAATCTATGTGAAAAAGGGGCATAACTCTGTCAAAATACAAAACAGAGTTATACGGAATTTTGCCCTTGATACTGGAGTTGATGAGAAAGGTTAGTTACAAGTTTCAAGTGAATAACTAGTGTAGTTTTGAAGTTACAAAACTTTTGAATATAAACTTTAACGAGAAAATCTAAGTGAAAAAGGGGCATAACTCTGTCAAAATACAAAACAGAGTTATGGGGAATGTTGCCCATGACACTGGAGTTGATGACAAAGGTATATTCCAAGTTTCAAGCGAATAACTTATGTAGTTTTGAAGTTACAAGACTTTGGAATAAAAACTTTAACCAAATTCAGACGCGGACGCTGACGACGACGCAGGGAGTAGTAGGAAAGCTCACCTATTATTTGAATAGTCGAGCTAAAAAGGAGCAGGGTGCAGCACCTTGCTATTCTGGTCTAGATCTTTCCCCGTAATACGTAGATATTTGTATTATTACTTCTGCATGTTCTTCTGTAAATTTCTTCTTAAAGACAACACCTACGGTCACTTAGCATTGATCAGCATTGACAAATGACAACTATTTACAGCATTCTCAGTAATTGGTAAATTTACATGTTTTAATTTAGTAAGGAGTGAATAGATTCTTCTCAACTTACCTTTATGTGTACCTAAACTATTGCATTACACACACAAAATTTTCACTTTAGTACAACGAAAGTTAAATTTTGCCTTAGGAGCATCATAAATGCCGAGCATGTCGACTAGCACTAGTAAAGGGCAAACGATCTGAAAAGGTCTACAAGTCGACTAGCACTAGTAAAGGGCAAACGATCTGGTAAGGTCTACAAGTCGACTAGCACTAGTAAAGGGCAAACGATCTGATAAGGTCTACAAGTCGACTAGCACTAGTAAAGGGCAAACGATCTGAAAAGGTCTACAAGTCGACTATCACTAGTAAAGGGCAAACGATCTGATAAGGTCTACAAGTCGACTAGCACTAGTAAAGGGCAAACGATCTGAAAAGGTCTACAAGTCGACTAGCACTAGTAAAGGGCAAACGATCTGATAAGGTCTACAAGTCGACTAGCACTAGTAAAGGGCAAACGACCTGATAAGGTCTACAAGTCGACTAGCACTAGTAAAGGGCAAACGATCTGATAAGGTCTAGCATACATGTGTAATATACGCATGGAAAATCTTAAGATATGCACACAATTTCAAATGTTTGATATACATGGAAAAGAAAAACAGACCCATATTAATCAGGGCTTTCCTTTGACCCGAGCTCCCGGATTTTGAAGCGTGGAAATTTCAAAATACGCTTGTTTGACTCGCAAGGTAATTACTTCATGCGTCACATTTGACCCGGGGCGATTTGCGTCATACAGTATAACTAAGCTGGCTGATTATCCCAATCAGTCTAACAGCAATGTCAAATTTGATAAAACACGGCGATTATTGGTTTGAGGCGGGGTCAATCGTTTAATAGACGCTGTCCATCCGCGACTAAGTTACCGTGTAGCTCCGCCCATTAGGCGGAGTTTTGTCGCTCATAAAAATCTATATCGACCAATTAAAACATACAGTTATATACGCTTCCAATGACGTGAACAATCGACCTACCGGCGTAATATACATGTATCCACACTTAAGGAAATGTACACGAGTCCGTTAGAGTATGTTTTTCCTGACTATTAAACGTTTAAAACACAATTTACTCACCGCTTTCGTTGTTGATAATATCCACATTTAGTTTAGTTCCTAAATATAAAGGCATTGTTTTAAAGTACTTTCGTTTATATTTCAGGCAAAATTATTAATATCTTTCCAAAATTTGGAATCCAATTTCAGCGAAAAATCTGACTCTTACGTAACATTCCCTATATCCGAAATATCCAACGTTCAGTTTTAGTGTTCGAGTGTCATAAACGCATTTTTTAATAGTCTGTGTATTTAATATAAATCCTTTGTTTTCTAGCGCGCGAAAGTTATGCTGAGCGCACGAAAGTTATGCTGACACAAACGACGTCACGTTCCACGCATGGAAAGAGTGCGTGTATCGACCATGTGCTTACCAAATATATACGTTATCTGTGAATAAAAACTTTGTAGTGCAAGAACTTTGAAATCTTTTCTTTTTCTATAAAACTTTCGTAGTGCAAAAACTTTGCGATCTTTAGCATTTGATTAATAATTTTATTGCAGTGTATTCAAATACTTTGTAACAGTAAAACAATATTTGCGGACTGTTACTACGTATATTTTTTTTAGGAAGGAGAGCCTATGTTTTATTGTTGTACATGATAGATCTATGCGATTTCGTATAAAAAAATGTAGTGGTATTTTTAGTATGTAACGAATACACTAAAATCGTCTTAATAATTCCATAAATAATAATAATAATAAATATTAATAATACATAATAGTAGATCTAATAATAATAAATATATAACAATAATAAGATAAATTTAAATAAATTAAAAAGAAAATAATAATAAGTTAATAAAAAATAATAATTAATAAATTAAAATAATATTAAATTATAAAATAAAAATAATAAATTAATACAAATAATAATCAAAAGAAGGAAAACGAATGGAAACTACCCATAAAGCATAGACTCTTGAAGGTTTATATCTGACTCTTGGGGATTTTGATTTTGACTCTTGAAAGTTTGACCCCTAGAGTCATTGACTCTTGAAATTCAAAGGCTAAGGAATGCCCTGTTAATGATATCCAACTGTTATAGGTGTGAATACAAATTCCTTATTTAAAACTTTGTTTATTAACTTCTTTAAACAACTACTACATTATTCATGGTTAATCCATTGCATTACTTTGCATAGAACAATTGATTTCTAACTGAATGACAATAGTTTTACACACACACCCCTTTCGACCAAATGTACACTCACCCCTCTACCTACATTTACTCTTTTGTAAACGCTACCAGAAGCCAAAATAGCCATTGGCTACTAAAATTTTTAAGTTGCTACAAAATTCCCCCAAAATATCACAAAGTGAAGCATACTTTATTTTCAGTTGTTCACACATTCTAGAATATTTTTGTAAAATAAACAGTTTGGGCTACTAATTCATATTTCTTGGTGTCAACCTTGATTTCTCTCTACACCAAAACTTATCTCGAGTACAAGCAAGGGTTACCATCTGATATGTTGACGGGCTCCATGGTGACCTCCTTGTCAAACAGGTCCCAGTCAAGGTCATCCAGCTCTAGCTCAAGTTCATTGCCAGATTCTGAATACCAAAAGAAACAGAAATGACAAAACTGATGGAAAATTATTTCAATGTTCTACATAAACACCACAGGATAGCACAAAAATATTCAATAAGTCACATTTTAAATTCCAAACACATCGGTGAATAATTCATTTTTTTCCTCCTACATGCTTACTATAAACTTATATCAAGGAGAAAACTTTCAAACGATCATAAATTTCAACCAAAGCCTATGAAAAACCACCACTTCACAGCAAACGAAAATACCTAGCAGGCTCATAATATGACTGATATAAATAGAAAAAATGTACCTTGTATAAAACCTATTTTGGCACAAGCCAATGTCTTACCTCTACTGTGGTTCTTGCCTTCGTCTGACAAAATGGGCAATATTACCCCAGCAAAGCCGGACTGTTTCTGCAACGACGTGTTACCCCTCTCACTTGTAGGGGAATAGACGCCACTGTCGATGGTGTCTGAGTTCTGCCTACAAAATGGCTGACTCAGCATGCTATCCGTGAAACTGGAAAACAAGGCGCTGTCGCTATTGCTCTGTTCGAGTTGGTTTTTATTGTCACTGCAACTGTTATTATTGTTGTTATTATGATTAACACTGGTATTGTCGCACTTTTTCTCTTCACAAGGACCACTTTTGTTTATTGCATTTATAGGCAAGTCGCCTAACTGAGATCTATTTGATGAACTTAATGCGCTGAGATCGATTTGTTTCGGAACTAAAAACTCGGAAGCCCCGGAATTCCCTGAGTTAGTATCTTTTGCAGTTGCTACGCTCTCTGACACCTCCATGGATTCTGTTTTAATATCTTCTCTTTCTTCAGCTTCATGGATTTCTTCAGATTCGAATATCAGTGTTTCGGGCCTGGCTGTTAAAGAGTCATCGTCATTTTGGGGAGCAACATTCTGATTTTCAGTCTCGCTGTTTTCCGACAGTTTCCGTCTCTTTATACCAGAAACACCACTGTCTTTCTTATGTTTATGATGTTTATGGTGTTTCTTTTTCTTGGATTTTGAATCTGAAAACAAAAATTGATCAGCCACAGTAAGTCAAAGAGGAAATAATTGTGTTATTTGGAATGATATAAAAGGATAAAGTAAAGGAAATAATTCCTTGAAATGGGATGTCAACCTGCATTTAAAGTTTACACATTCATTGTTTTCATCCACTAGCCTGAATCATAATGCAATCGTAGTAAACAGGTGACATGTCCACTAGCCCGACTATATACATCACTAAATATCTACTAGCCCGCATTACATTTCACTGGCCCCCCGGCTGTCAGGCTTGTGATTAGCCTGAAGACTGCTTTAAACTCAAGCTTGACTGACAGCCTGTATTTGGGGAACATATTTTCATTTAAATCAACTTACTATGTAGAAGACAAAATATTCAACGTCTGCACTCTGCATAGCAGAGTTTATAATGAGTAACAGAGTTGAAGTTAAAGAAATGTCATAAAGTTTCAGTACAAATTAAATACAATTACAACTCTGTGAATTTATTATCTTGTCTGCAGAACTGTTTTCAAAAAGAATAAGTCAGAACATGTAAACAATAAAGGGTTCAAACTTCAAACATTGTCATATAAAGAGGACACAATTATTTTTATTTTATTTTATTTATTACCTTTATCAGTGTCCTTTGACTGCACAGAGTAAGCTGGACTGGCTTGCAAGCTTTCACATTCGCTCGCATCAGAGGCTATATGTGGAATCTTCTTGATGATGATATTCAATGACCCCTTTATTGAATCAGAATCTGACGTATCTGAAATACTGAACAATCTCGGTGCTCTGGCAGCACTGTCGTCAGTTTCTGACGTGTCTGAAGATATCCTCAACTGTGACCTATTTTTTGGCGTTGAAGTTCTTCCTAACTTCGAACTCGATACAGACGTCCTGCCACTCATTTCACTTTTCTTTTTCTTGTTTACATCTCTTCTGCTGTCGGTATTCAATTTCTTTTCAGTTTTGCTTTCTTTATTTTTATAGACTTTATTGTCTTTGGAAGATTTCGTCTTTGATGACGCCCGTTTGCTTTTCACTTTTGAGTACATGTCGTTGTCAAACACGTTCACTCTCCCAGCCTCAAGCTCTTTCCAGAATGTGTTCTTGAAGTTGGCCGGGTACGGGGAGTTGGTGTTCTCAGACGACTCGGAACTGTCAATCCTTCCCTCCATCAGCAACTTAATAAACGAGACAAATGCAACATACGGTTTTAATGATATTTAAATGAAAATCTGCAATCTACAATCTGAAACAGCAATACATGTTATAAGTTTACAGTGTTATTTTATATAATTTAGTTGCACTGCTGAAGAGCTACTTGGTGGTCTGTGATAATACCCTAAACTAAAGCAATGTTGTGAACACAAAGTTATGCAAACATGTATCGATCAGACCTTAAAGGAACTAAGCCAACAAAAAGGGCAATAAGGGAGCAATTTCTTTTAAACAATAATCTAAAATTAAGGTAATAATAATGTTATATAGTAACAGTTAAAATAACTTATATATAACGGGGAAAGAGTTTTCGCATTCTCAGATAAAGATAAATTTATAATATGGGTCGTGTTTGTTTGGCCCTTTTCATGTTTACATTCTGACGTCAGAATTGTGAGCATTTTGTATAACCGTAGTTAACACACAAGCAGAATAGCGCAGTTGGTTAAAGCGCTGTCCACTGTCATTAACATTGTACTGCTCCTAAGTCCTGAGTTTGATACCCGCTTCGGGTTTTAATTTTTTCTAACATTTTTGCTAATTTGTTTTTATCAAATACCTCATAACGTATTATATTATTTATTATTTATTTAATGTACATATCATAGTATAGCGCATTTCTATCATCTAATATCATTTGAAGTGCAATTGGAAAACAAATTTTCGATAACATATTCCCTTTAAGGAAACATTTTGCAAAAAGATTAGAATATCATGTTTATTTTTAGAATTTTATTTTAAAAAATGCACTCAATCTGAATTTTTTGCCAAACCCTCCAAGTGAAGCTATTTGCTTATTTGGCAAATATCAGCCTGAGCCCTTATATGGAGGGCGTCATTGGAAACCCGGACTTAATGCATGTGCGTAAAGTGCCGTCCCGGATTAGCCTGTGCAGTCCGCACAGGCTAATCCAGGACAGCACTTTCCGCCTACAGTGGATTTATGTTTAGAAAAGACTTCATTGAAAGAAAAAATACCCTAAAAGCGGAAAGTGCCATCCCGGATTAGCCTGTGCGGACTGCACAGGCTAATCCGGGACGGCACTTTACGCACATGCATTAAGACCGATTTTCCCACGACGCCCCTTATATAGGTAACCAAATACTACCTTCTTCATCTTTCTTTCTTCCGCACGCTTCTTGGCAAGCTCCGCCTGATGTTTCTCTAACTCCTCAATGAGGTCCTGGCAGGAGTCAAGGTTTTCTGCAGGCTCCCATGTATCCTCCTCAGGCCCAAAGCCTTTCCACCGAATTCTGTACTGCACTTTACCCTGAAATAGTGTCACAATGGCTTGCTTTTGAAGTGTGTCTACATGATTTTGTTCACAGCAGTTTATTGTAGACTTTTTTCTTCCTTTTTTTGGTGTTGTGTAGCCTAAATCAACTTGCAGCTCTGCTCACAGTGATGGAAATTAGCACCAGTCCGTAAGCCCTGCATTGGCAAATATTTAACCTGGCTTGCTCAGATTCCCAGTTTCATATTGGTAGGCTTGTAACATTTTTGTACTTTCAAGTAATAATATAAGAAATATTTGGGCTTGCTTGACCAAACTGTCAATTTCAACGATGTGCTTATATGCGACAATTAGAGTCTAAAATCTTGCAAAACTTACTATTTGCTGTTTTTTCACCAAGAGTTCTTCGTGCTATTTGTCCAATTTCTTAAATCATGCAACACATAACGTCTTACATTACTCTGTACCGGTACTTTTTAGGTTGGAATGATTTTTTTTAGTTGCAATACCCAAAATTATAATGTTCAAACTTGATTTGTAAAAGGTTATCAGAAGTAACAACAAACAATAAGACATGATATGTGTGATGAGTGAAGCAAGGGATTACATTAGTTTGCAAAAGCTGTTACACATTAATTATCTGAAATGTGAAATCACATTACTGTTTGCATGTGTGTTGTATGAATGAAATTCATTTTTATATTGATTATTTCTAGCTGATTTTCATGATTTTAATTTATATTAAACAGTTACATGTTATTTGTTGGTAGTTTTTTTTAGTTTTAAGTTACAAATACATGTATTCATATTAGTGAGCGACATATAAATTTTCAGCTTGTAAACTGTCATCTTTGTTTTTGTTTTCAAAATGCTGTTTATTTTACATTGTCTTTGAAATACAGGAGAATGAAATATATGTGTCAACAATTTAAAACCTCTATGATATTTATCAGTCTGATGGTTACTGTTCAGGTGGTCATGGTCAGGTCTGGTCTAGCATTCATTGTAAGACCCTGGGCAAACACTGTGATATAAAGGCAACATAAATTTCAGAAGAAATGATATTCGAAAATCCTCACCCACAAATATGATTAAGTCTGTTGTTATGGTCTTAGCCCTAGGAATAAATTTCTCATTATAAAGAAATTCATTAAAAAAAAAACATATGAAATATGGTGTATATAACCTTTGATTTTTTAACTTTCCTCAATTATATTCGACCACTTCTTTGTTTTGTACAAATATGAGATAGTGAAATGTTGACACTGTAATTGTATATTTCCCCTTTAAAAGATTCATTTACTAATAATACAACAATGTTCAACATTTTTTCTTAAAATATATCATAATCACCTAATTTTCTTTCAACATGACTGACTACAAGAACAACATCACTATGTTTAGGTAATCTCTAAGTTTGATTTCCGTATTTCGGAAAAGTTCAGGTGCATTCAGACAAGTTGAATTGTATGGCTAATGCCTGAATGGGCAATTCCTTCCAAAAAACTAGTGTGACATTAAAGGGACAAAAAATTGGCTTCCGATTGCACTATAAATTATATTATTTGATAGAAATGCTCATTTCTATGACACCTGCATTAAATAAATAAAAATAATACACACAAAGATATTTGATAAAAACATATAAGCAAAAATGCCTCACAAAATTAAAACCCCAAGTGGGTTTTGAACTCACGACTTAGGAGTTACATGAAGAATTAACAGTAGATAGTGCTTTAACCAACTGCGCTATCATGGTAATGAGTCCTTTGTTATTGTTAACTATGGTTATACCAAATGCTCACAATTCTGACATCAAAAGGTAAACAGGAAAAGGGCCAAACAAACACAACTCATATTATACATTGATTTTTTTCTCAGAATACATACACTCTTTTGCCATAATATATACTGTATTTTAACCGTTATTATATGCCAGTATTAATATATAAATTTCAGAGTTTTTTTAGAAATTGCCGCCTTGAGGCCCTTTTCGATGACATAGTCCCTTTAAAGTGTGGCCGTCTTCACCAAAAATAACAACAACTGCATTTACACAAAACTTTTACATCAGCAACATGAAAATGAATACATTAAACTAAGAAATGTATGTTTAGAAATAGCTAATTTCCGGCATTTTTCAGTATTTATTCAATATATAAATTATTTATGTACAATATTCAAAAAGAAAAGGAGAAGTTTCATTCATCATTTACCCAATATCCTGCATTTTTCAAAATCACTAAGGCCAGGACTTTTTGATTTTACGGTTTACAAAACCGGCGAACATAAATTTTCCGAAAGTGAAAAAAAAATAAAATTATAATTACGATTTTTTTTTACCGATGGGGGACGAAACGTTCATATTTTCGAAATATTTTGAGTACGAATATTATAATTTGCTCGGTAAGTCCGTTTACTTCCGTGAAACTGCTTGTTGTTTTTGACGGTATCACACGATGATTGCCGATCGAGATCAACAAATTGTTCCGGAATTTCACAGACAATTTTTTTAAGCAAGGCGTCCGCCATTGTTTATGTACGTGTATGCCATGTAAAACCCGTGTTTTCTACAAAAGAGTGCAAAATGTCTGCTGAAACACGACGTCACGTTCCACGCACGGAAAGCGTGCGTGTACCGATCATGTGCTTTACTAAATACAGGTCTTTAAAGACATTGGGTGTCCTAGTTTCCCGTCAAAGGAATGTTAATCCCATGCATGATTTTTGCAGGGAGAAATCCCGTTATTGTGGTCAGTGAGTGTTTCAAGTTTGAGGGTCGTCTCATAAATAAATTCACAAATGGAGAAAAAATAGCTAACTTATAAACAAATTGGCGTGGTTTTTCCATGCAAATTTACTTATTGGTGGACAAAAAATTAGAAGTGATTTTTAGTTCGTAAATTGTTGAATTTATTATATATTGTAAACTTCTAATAATGTTCAACATGTTTTGTAGACGGCCCTTAAATGCCTTGTCCATTTGATGACAGTTAATATTACCGTTAGAAGTACAGTTATTCATGGAAAGAATGAAACATGAGAAAATCAACACTGTTTTAAACAATAGAGTGACATTTGTCTTTAACATATGACGCGCAGGCACGATGTGCACGAGGAAAATTTCCCGCCGTTTTTGCAAGAACAAAGCATGTATATAATATAAATATATTTTAATCAAGATCTTTACAATTCACCAATTATCCAGTCAGTACTATGTTCAACAGCTGTAACGATTAAAACAGTGTTAAAACACTAAATACATGCCCATATGAACATAATTAATCGAATAAAAAAGGCTCCATCAGTAGATCGAGTGTAACCTAAAGATTCGAGAACGACGAGAATAGTGGATTTGGGCATGACGTCACTGTGCGAATGTGATGCGCACTGGACATAAACATTCGGAAAAAATCATTACTTTCAGTTTCGCAACAACAATGATGCTTTTGCTTTTAAAAGGCTAGAGGTATACCGTTCAAACGGTGATGCTTCGTTTATTTCATTTCGTCTAAACTTGTACAAAAAATTGAAAACATCTTAGCCTTAAATTTAATAGCTAAAACGCACCAGATAACGTCATATGACACATGCCGCAAAAAAATTTGACGTACGGAGGGGATACCCCTCCCTAACCCACCCCTCTCGGGACGGGGACGCCAAAAACAATCCTGTGGAAGGCACTGGATGTATATTTTCAGGTGGCATTTGTAACAAATAATATCATTAGTAAAAAGATCTTCTTGCGGGGACATCGAAACGAGGATGTGGGGACAGACAGCTTTGTCTCGTATACACTTAAAAGAGAAAGTCATGGTTGCATTTTGTTGATGATATATATTTTCGCGACACAATGAGAATTTCTTATTTGCCTTGTATTTTGTTTCTGTCACAATTGTAATGCAATAATTTATTACACACTAGCAGTTGAGTTTATATCTGATAAATTTCATATATACATGAAGATTTAGCATATACACAGAGTTGAATATTTAAAAAAAAATATGTTAAACTGGTTTCTCATTTTTAATAAGAATTAAGACTTAATAAGAATGCAGACAATTAACGTCATATTAATTGGACTTTTCTCTTGATATAGTTAAATTTAATATGTTTTTCGAGACCTCACAGCAATTATTTTCAAAATTTGCGTTGTGTGGTTAGATTAAGCTCGTTTTGCAAGGTCTGTGTTCGGGCAGTTGTGGATTCCAGTCCTGCGCAGGTTAACTCGTCTTCTTTTAAAAAGGTATCTCACTTTACATTTTGTAAATCCATACAAGTATACAACTTTGCGGTAAAATCAATTTTAATGATGCCGTTAAAATATATGCATCTATTACACTTACTTACTCTGTAAAATTCATAAATACAAATGGTTAAACTGCATATAAAACATTGGTGTAATAAAACAGTTTATACCATGTTTGACGTCTTATTCTAACTTCACATAATAGTGTGTTTTAATGTTGATATTATTAATTATAAATTGCTAATGGGAAATCGTTCGTTGTGTTAAGATTTGAACACTTTTTTTTTTTTTTTTTTTTCCACCTGCCAGTGGACATGTTCCCCAAAAAAATTTGTAAACCAGAAAATAAAAAGGGACTGGCCTAACCTGTCAAAAAATGAATTATGAATCGTTGCCAAGTTGACTGAGTTCCATTAGTGAAGTACATCTTGAATTGTTCTGAAATAATATGGCACGTATACTTACATTTGTCTTTATTTTACTGAGGATTCTTTCCACTTCAAACAAATCGCTATCAGTTTCACTATGCGAGTCAAATTTTGGCGTTCTGGTCTCATTTTCATCGCCCATTCTTGCCTTGCCGTCCGCCATTTCTGCGCACACGGGAAGTGGGTCAGATGGATTAGTCCATTAGGCGGGGGCAAAAGCATGGGCTTTAAACAGATGTCGCAAAACATTAGCATTTTTCAAGCGTCATAATATCATACCATATGTTTGAATATTGACATTATTGTCAACGCGTAGGGTTTCACATAAATAATGTGTGCATTTTATTAAAATGTTAATATGAAGATAACAATATGATATTGTAAAACAATAATGGAATAGTCCATAAGAATGTAAATATTTATGTCTAAATATAGAACAAATCGGACAAAATCTTCACACCTTATTGTACGCGCGTAGTAGACCTAGAGTACATCTGTAGCCTATAACACAGACCCTACGTATGTGTATGTATGTTGGTATTAAAACATTTAAAGTGTGAATTTGTCAGTTTCCAGCCACACTGCAGTAACTCGTTAAAGATAAGAAAACAAACTTGAACCTTTAAAAGTGAAAGAGGGAGGTGACAGATCGATAACGTCAATGTATGACGTCATGACTGTATGACATGACGTGTCAAGCATGGAGTCTAGACATTTTTCGTGAATTCACATATAAATCGTTGGGAAAACAGACGGTTTCCGTTTGTTAAGGTAACATTGATTAACATGATTTTGACGAACAAGTTACCTGATTCGTTATCCGCACTCGGGGAAGTTTTTATTTTCTATACATTCACGACTCACTAGCATCTAAATAGGAGCGATATTCTCATTATTTCCTCAGGTCACTCGAGGATAAAACGTTATAGAACTCGGAAGTACTGTTCAATATGTAGAGGTGTGTTATTCATACGTAGAACAGACCTCATTTCGCTTTCTTAATATGGTTGTCAAATGTGCCTGTGTTAGTTTCTCAGACGCATACGGCGAAATGAGTATTGAGACGTCTAGAATCTCTTCAAAAAGCTAAACAGTTCTTTCGTGCAATTTAGCATTCCTTGTTTTCCAAAATATAATTTATACATGTAATATGCAGATATATATGCGGCGTGTCGCGGGAAAACCGCACAGGCTAATTCAGGACGGCACTTTCCGCCTGCAGTGGATTTATGTTGAGAGGAGACCTTCTTGAAACAGAAAATACCATAATGTCGTCCCGCATTAGCGGACTGCACAGGCTAATCCTGGACGACACTTTACACACATGCTTTAAGCCCGGTTTTCCCACGACACTCATTATATGCCTATATATATTATAGGTTAGTGGCATCTGAATGTTCCCTCTAACTCCAAATCCTGTGTCCTGACTACCAAGCACCGCTTAGGCTATCTCTCCACGCAATCGTTCGAACGCAGGGTCTGATCCATGATTTCGGGTGGGGGAGGGAGCGTAAACCTTTGATCGTGCAGTTATAACCCCTTTATGTTGTCATTGGGTCTGCAGTGATCAGCTACAGATCCGTATATGATAACTCTTTGCACATGATAATGACGATGATCATCATCATCATCAAATGCACTTTGTTTCTCTGAATAAATTAATATTTCACCGTACTATGTTCGAAAGCCATGTTGGTTCATCTCTATGTCATGCATCTGTTTTGGCAGTCAATTGCCCTTGTTTGATGTGCCTGTCCACTAAGTACGCATTTGACACTCACTGTTAAGAAGATGTGAGGAACATCTTTAAATATGTAAAATCCGTAGCTGGCTGACTTAATTCAAACACACACGCATCGAGAATTAATTGTATTATTTATTTACAGAATTGTAATTGTCTCTTTTCGAAGCGAATTTCATTAAATAACTCACATGTTCACAGTCATGCTCATCAATTGTCAGTCTTCAAATGTGCTAGCACTGCTTTTTTTATCGTACAGAACTAACGGACATACAGACGAACACGTTTTTTTACACGAAATATTGTGAAAGATGAATGTATTGTGAAATAATTGTGGACACCCTTGCTGCTTTATCACTGTATATCTGTTTTGTGAATGCATAAAACAATATGAAATTTGGTGCGATCGGTAATGGAACAGTGAACAAAAAGTTTGTCGATTTAGAATTTTGGGAACTAAACTATTTATTGAGACAAAACAGTTTAAACTCGAAAGTAGTCATTGATTTGACTTGAAGTTCGACTTGAAATTATATTTATTCGAAAAGTATTAATGTCGTTTATGTGGTATCCTGTGCCAATGGTGTATTGCATCTGACATCTTTATATAAAATATAATATACTGCGGTGTGCGTAAGAAAGAAATCGTCTGGGGGCGGGCTCGGTCGGGTATGCTTTACTGAAGCTGATGTGTATCTTTTACCATATAGAGCGAGCGAAGCAAGCGAAAAAAAATTTAAGCACATTTATCCAGTTTTGACCGTTTTATATATGCCCATATATGTATGGTCCGGGAGTTTTGGGGGGGGGGGGGGGCGCCGGGTGCATCCGCCAGTGGAACGCACAACACATCTGTTAGATAATACAATGGCGTCATTCACTGATACAAACTCAGTGTGACGCCACATTCATTGATAAAAAATTAACGAATTAAAACAGTATCAAATTCCCTTTTTGCGTTGTTGACTGGAGGTTAAACAACGGTAATTGTGTTATTTGTCAATATACATGAGGCGCACAATCCGGGTCGACACTTTCCGCCTACAGTGGATTTATGTTTAGAAGAGACTTCATTGAAACAGAAAATACCATAAAAGCGTAAAGTGTCGTCCTGGATTAGCCTATGCGGACTGGACAAGCTGATCCAGGACGACACTTTACGCTCATGCATTAAGCCCTGGCTTTCCACTACATGACTCAAATATGTGCGAATGTAATGTTATAATACTTATTCTATGTTACGTTAAGGCGGGTTTCAATATAGGTCTAGACTCGTAGGACTAGACTAATAGATCTGAACTTCACACGCTAGGTCTGGACCGTCTTGTCTTCACACGCTAGGTCTGGACCGTCTCGTCTTCACACGCTAGGTCTGGACCGTCGTGTCTTCACACGCGAAGTCTGGACCGTCTTGTCTTCGCACGCTAAGTCTGGACCGTCTTGTCTTCACACGCTAGCTCTAGACCTTTGAGACTTTCTCTTCCAGCGATTTCATGTTCATGCAAATGTATTTCAAGAAGACGTATCAGCATCGATATGTGTTAAATTAACAGTTATATTAGCGAGTACTAAGGAAGACTTAGTTATTTATTTCATCTTGTTGTTCCGGCATTGTAATAATTCTGAAGTCTTCATTCTACCGGTAATAATGTGGTGATATACATTTATTCCAACATGATACTTAAGAAATAATGTTCGACTTATCGTTGTTTATCGGCTAATAAACAACGATTTGGAGTTCTGATGCGTAGGGTTTAAACCATGAGGGCGTTTGCCCGAGTTGTTTAATAGCCAAGCATCAGAACTGTGTACAGAAAAATTTGCGAGTATTATGTAAGAATCGCTAATTTTTCTATAGATAAAGAACTCAATTATTGTTGTTAAAATACCCAATAAACAACGCAAAAGTAGTCCCGATTCTGAGCGGAGCATAGTAAAATATGGTTCTCATTACAATTGCAAAAAATATTCGTCAAATGTTCGAATCGAAATAAGTTTCGCATTATCGTTGTTTATCGGCCATTAAACAACTCTGTGTCGTTCTGATGCGTGTCAAGTAAGCTAACGCCCTCGTGGTTTAATTCCTACGCATCAGAACTTCAAATCTTCGTTTGTTGGCCGATAAACAACGATAATTCGAACATTATTTCTTATAAATTAATTAAAATCCTTGTTATTTATATCCTCGACTTATGTCATATTTTGACGTACTAGGGAATTTGTCTGGTTAGTCCACCGACAGCAGTACAGTCACCTAGTCGGCAAATATTATCTAATAAGTAAATTCCATAGGTCTGGACCTAGCAACTAGAACATGCTCAAGCCCCCCCACACACACACACACACACCCTCTTAGTTTAAACACAGAATATAAATCTAAGGCAAGCAAACTAGTATTATCGCGACGTTTGATATTTTTCGTTGCATTCCTAGAAGAAAGAACAATTCCATATTAAACATTTATTTAATAGACCTATCCGTAATTATTATCTGAAACATACCTAGATCTACAAACTTATGTGTCCGAATGTTTATCAGATTTATTTTTTCACATTCTTGTAATGCGTTTAATACACAGTAAAAACTGTTTTGTCAAGCTAAATATGAATGATAGATCGACATAACATAGGCCTTTCCCAAAACTAGGTTACTTCCCTTGCGTAAGCACGAGTGATGTCCCCTGTTCACTCCTCCGGCGACTTTTATTGATTATAAGCAACCTCCGCGCAGAGATTTGACTGGTCCGAGCAAAGCTCTAATCAAATCCCTGCCGTCATAAAAACCACGTGATGATGATCGATTTAAATCTTATAGATATTATTTAAGGTTTTAATTAGTTATTTTCTTTTTCTGTTTTCAGTATTGACTGCAAACGATATATAAGAAGTCAAATTACGTAGAAAATTGCACATATTGCAATAAATAAGTAAAAGTTACAAACACGTAATCCTTCCAGATCTACTTGTGATAGCAGTGGTTACCGTTAACCGATAGGGGAGGTAACCGCTGCGAGGAGTTTGGATTATAGGCGGAACAAGCGTATTCATATTTACCGGAAAACATACAATATAAGTTACGCATGCGCAGATAAATTCCTTCTTTGTTACATATAAAATATTCAAAATTTGATCTCACTTTTCACCATGACCAAGCTACTTTCCAATATATCACCATACATTGTTGGAAACATGAGGACATAACCTTTTGAAAAAACAGCATGTCAAAAAATTCTATGTGTTGTAACTCAAAATATTTACCTTAGAAAAAATACACCGGTTTTGACGGGCATGGAGGCTGCCATTTTGCGCATGAATACATGGGCCAAAAGTTATGAAGCTGGGAACCACTATACAAAAAAGTAGTGCACAAAACAGCCGTTTTTCTTATTGCTTACATATATACCTTTAAAATGATACCAACACATATCATTTAAACTGTATTTTACAAATTATATGCATCCTGTACTCAGCCACATGTGCTTAGTATCTAACTGACAGCATGTAACCCTGAGGATGTGACTTCCGTTTTGGGGTAATTAGACCTATATTAGATTTTCAATCTTGAAATTGTGTTGATGTCATAAAAATGATACAGATCTCGATATATGTTTCCGTTAAATGTTTTCTTTCTGTTCAGTATAGATTTGCTTGGGCAACGCACAAGTATGCACTGCATGCTTTTTTCCTAAAAAACACTTTGCGGCATCCGTATTTAAATCAAAACGCTGACAGCGCAGAAAGACTGTTGGCGAGAAAAGAAACTACGAGCAAGAGTATTTTAATTGTAAGGAACATTTATTGAAGTAAGTCACCTGTCTGTTATATAATTTCTACAAAAACAATATCGAAACTCATAACTATGCACTCTACTTAAATATAAATTGGTATAAGCTGGTATTTGACCTAATTGAAGATGGAGATCGAGACCACAGTTTTTTGCAAATTAAAACTAATATGGCGCGCGTCGAATTCAATGCTATTTATCTACGACATTCTCGTCATATTTTTTGTTTTTAATTCGTGGGAGGCAAATATTTTTGTGCAAACTATTTAAAAAGCAAACAGAGTTATATGCATAAAAGTCAGTCTACAACGGGTAAAAATAGTCGAAGCAACCGTATAAGTTTTATATCAATATTCGGTGCTTTTTATCACAAGCGCTATGTTCGGTAAATACCAATTTAAATAAATATAAGTTAAATTAGTAAAATCCATTCAAAACTCTCTTTAGAAGTACTATGCTTTTCCATAATTCTTATGCATGCGTCAAAAACAATAGCAATCGTCAATCGTGTGGTTTCGATCGCTCCGCTATATACGCTCTCATACCTATGTGAATAGACATAACCTTAATTCATTTGTAGATGTAGACTAAAAGGATTATTATTATTGTTCATTGGTGTTTTAAATCGGATTTATTTATTGTCATCTATTCATAGAAAGTAGCACCGATAACATGAAGCCTCACTGCTCAGCGAGCAAAGGGCAGTAATTTATCGATTTACTGACTCGTAGCCTGCAAAGTAAAGAAGTAGATCCCTCAAGACCCATTTCTGAATACAACTTCTAAATCCTGTTGGCTTTGCGCCAACAGTCTAAAAAAGGATAAAACTATAACAATTAAAATCTGCGAGTTATCAAATCATTAAAATGAAGCTATTATGGCTATAATTCTATGTATTCTCATATATAATTAGCACACAATTTTTTTTCAACATATGTATTTTATGAAATTTATGTTTAAGAAATTATTGTGCCATGAAGTGTATATGCACATCTAAATAATGGCGTATGGATCTGATGCAGTGGAATTTTCCGTGTAAGATTGCATGTGATTTTAACAGTGCACGCATTTTATTGAGTTGTAACAAACACTAAAATAAGCACGTGGTTGCTCTTTATTAATATGCAACCAATTGAGCCAAATCAATTATTTATTTAAGCTTTTGGGTGGTTTATAGGGAAATATCAGTAAAATGAAATTGGTAATTTTCACAGTTTCACATTGGTTCCCGGTTTAATACTGTAAATGAAACGGACCGCCAACTAGCCGGACTCAAAATTGTGAAATGACGCCATTATCTTGACGTCATGACGTTATGAGTCCCGCGATATTTTGCAATTAAACCCAAATAAATAGCAACTAAAATGTAAAAAGACTGTGAAAAAATAAAATAAAAATAAAATTTGTTGCTCTCGGTGAAAGATCGTATCTTATTTCGCGACTGTTCATAGAAGATAATATATTCACGAGTGGCACAGCCACGAGTGAATTTTTTTTTTTAATATTACGACCTTACACTGAAATCAACAAACATCCTCTATATTTTATATTTTACTTTTACAGAATCCACAAGGATTGCTACTATATTCCCACAATTTTTAGGCTATGCATATGTAACATTCTCAAACTAAAAAGCACTGGCGGAGAGGGCAGACCGCCTACAAAGCAGCTCATTGTCCCATGTGTTGTGCGACTAATGAGTTAAACAGCATAATGTGGCAGTTTGCCCTATCTCCCAATAATAATGCATCCTTAAAAATGCCTAAATCGACCAGGAGATCAGGATCACCACCAAAATCTAATCATTTGTTCAATGGCGCATTTTTCCCAACATTCCCAGAAATTTCATGCAAATCCGTTCATAATTTTTAAAGGTGCTTACAGACAAACAGACAAACCAACACCGGCACAAATAACCTCCTTGGTGTAGTGTGGAAGATGAAAATATATTTTAAAGGGGCTTGTTCACAGATTTAAGGTTTTTTTTATATGCAATTTAATGGTTTAACTAGAAAAAAAATCTGGAAAAGACTTAAGCATCTGAACGAAATAATTCAAGTGTGATTATTATATTATTATAACAAGAAAAGCATCAAAAAGGAAAACAAAAGTGCCGGCACTGGGAATGGAACCTCCGACCTCCAGATAAAATATTGAACGAGTAACCACTCGGTCAATCTGATTTACGTACATGTTTGTGAAATTTTACTTGAACAGGAATACTCCACAATAATTATTCAATCGTTTCGCGAACGCTTCATAATTATTATATTTCTGTGTCAGAAGTGCTATTTCGCTCCTCGATAAACAGTTTTCTGTTATTTTTGGAAAATGTGACAAATTTTTTGAACATTGTCAATTCGTCAATCTGTGAACAGGTCTCTTTGAGGTCAAAACAAATAATACAGAGAAGGTCACAATACACTATATAAAATAAGTCATGTAGGCTGTACTCTCTAAATAAATCAACAAGTTTAACTCGGAGACATGTTTTTAGGTTTAGACACTTGCTTTGATATTCTCTTTTGGAGACGTTGGTAGGGTAAGCATTGGTATGCACACATAAATCACTGATATGTTTTAAGATTGGAGACTACAGTATGACACCTGCGCTGAGGCGGGTTACATTAAACTAGAAAGTAGCCGGTAAAAAGAATGGTGATAAAACAGTCAACTTTGTTGAAAAAGTGTCGAGTTCTTTCTTACATAATGCATGACATACCCTTTTTATTGCTTAAATCAATTCAGCTTAGAATGCTCTTTAAGAAAAGTATGGTTATGAGGGTCCCTATGTGCAAAATGTTGCATTTATTTTTGGTTAAAGTTATCGCTTTTACATTAAATTACATAAGGATTGGAATTAGTATATTGTTAATAACAGACGATGAAGCAAATTCTCACAGTGGTCTCCCCTGCTATGCTTTGATCATGCAGGGGAGATCACTGTAAGGAGATTGACCGTTAATGATATGCTGCATAATATCGACTGCTTAATCGACCCTGACCTTGAATCAATGTTTTATTGATCTAGATCTAGACATATGTTCTTCTACAGCGTTGTTATAAACAATGGAGGCATTCCTATCGATCTACGAACACACATGAGAGAACTTATACACATTTCGGAGTACGAAACAAGCTTTGTGGCTTAAACGTGCAATATTAGAGCTTGTGTTATCTGACTAAGACTAATTAAATAAACTACGAAGTACGAGGTAACGAACTACGAACACGATAATGTTATATAGGGACAACATGTTTTACAATTAGACTTTAGACTTAAGTTTTAGGTTTATGATATTTGTTCTGATCTACAGTTCGAATTATATGATAAATTGCTATTTGGATCTGTATTTCTATTCGTACATCGTAAGTAGATATGTGTTTTGCGCCCGTTTTCACATTATTATAATATTTTCTTTGTTTTCGATGTGGCTGCATAAAAAGTATGTTGACCTAGATTAATATTTTGCTACAGATACATGGATAACGTTATTTGATTTAGCTTCTGTTATGTTTTCTTTTGGGATCTAATCTGTACAGTCTAGAATATTTTAAACCTCTTTATTTTCATATGAAATTTAATTTAAATTCGTAGATCTACGTTATTAAGATATGTCTACACTTTTAGTTCTTTATTTTCCTCTTCATGATTTCGCTCTTTTACTTATTTGTTTATTGCAAAGGTATATCTATACAGCATAATGCAGACTTTTCACTCATTCCAGCATATTCATGGGTTCTTTTTAATTAAGTTTCCCTTATAACCAGTGGTTACCCTTGAAAATATGAGTTATTTTAATTGTTGTTCATCATTTTACCTTCATTTAAATGAGTTTTCATGTCGTATATTTTATAACAGTAGTGTATAGATTCTGCACCATACAAAATGCTCAGAATCCAATAATTGTAAGTGTATTTTTAGAAATACGTGGACTAGGCCAGTGGTTATATAGTCTTGTAGGATATGAAAAAAATAAGATGTCAGACGTATGACTATACTCATTAATGGATTCGATGTTTAATACACCTGTAATAACTTAGTTATTTGGGAAGTATATTAATTAAATAAAGTTTGTATAAGTACCTGTGATTTCTAAAACAAGCAAAATACAGCGCATTTCATGTGCGTTATACTTAATAACCTTTGTTTAAATCTTGTCAGCCATTGTGGACACAACAAAACAACCTTAGCGATTTATGTCACCGGCTTTCTGAACATAGATTTAATGTAGAGCAATGTTTTAACAGTTATTTACATTTTGGAATAAGAAAAAAAGGGCTGTGTAAGTTAAGTTTGATCAATACATAACATATTCAAGGGGCACTAGTCTTTAAAAGAGTTTAAACTTATCTTTGTAAAAGCATACACTATGTAAACAATAAAATTTGGCTTGTCGTGGGAAAATCGGGCATAATGCATCTGCGTAAAGTGTCGTCCCGGATTAGTCTTTCCGCTTTTATGATATTTTCTGTGTCAAGAAAGTCCCTTCTAAACATAAATCCACTGTAGGCGGAAAGTGTCGTCATGGATTAGCCTGCGCGGACTGCACAGGCTAATCTGGGACAATACTTTACGCACATGCATTAAGGCCGATTTTCCTACGACACGCCTCAAAATGCAATGTACATTTAACGTAGATCTATATTCAACGTCACTTTAAACTAAAACTTCCATCGGTTTATGGTTGTTAAATTATTCTTATTTGATTTTAATATGTTAAGTATTGTTTTACAACACGCTTTATGCATGCATTTTGCGCTTATCTTTAATCTTTATTCAGATAAACAAATTTGTGAATTACAAATAATTGGACCAAACTAGAAAAGAAATACACATTTTTGTCATATGAATGAATATTGCATAGGAAAATTTACATCTGTGTATCAGTGATAGATTAAATATTTGTGACGTAGTCACATATTCTAAACTTTGCTTTATAGTTTGTTTCTAGATTTTACCATTTAAAACCTAACGCTGTTAAGTAACGTTATATAAAATGAACACATGCCTAGTCTGGCATATTCTATGGTGTTGTTTGTCACATACTTAATAATCTGATTATTAGTGTATTTATCGATATATCCTCGTTTTGAGATGTCAATGTGTCTCGTAATTGCTTAACCGTCTGATATCTACAATGTATCAAGTTATGCATTAAGTGTATGCGAAGGTGATAAATAGTTATAAACATGATAGCAAATTATGCAAGAATGTGCTATGTTAGCGAATTTAGCCCTATATAAAAAGTAACACTAAAATTAGCCCTATATAAAAAGTAACGCTAAAAATGAGCACTATATAAAATGTAACACTAAAAATTAACCCTAAATTAAATATAACACAAAAAATTAGCCCTATATAAAAACTAACACTAAATTCGTTGCATGGCTTATTATATGAGTAAGACTACTCCTTGCAGGGGCGTAGCTTGGGTTAAAAAAATGTATAGGCACACTAGGCGGAATCTACAAAATGACACTGTGCGCGATAATTTGGGCCAGGAGTGTTTATACTCGTATGTGGCTAAGAACAACTAACTTCAGCTAAACCTCGATTCTATAAAATAATTGTAAAATAAGCGTGTGTTTCATGAAAATCATTTTACATTGACGTTATCGACTCGTTAAAAATGAAGTATCAACGTAGCCAAGAATGAGCCGCTCACCTCCATCCAACTTTCTGTTTTTATTGCATGTTTGGCATATTAAAAGTTTTCATCTCTGGAAAAAAAATATAGGCACGTGTCTATAGTGCCTAAAGGAAGCTACGCCCCTGCCTTGTCCATTATTGAAATTGTTAATAAAGTAATAACAAACTGTAGTAATATTCGGAAATATAGGAATTTGGCACAAAATGAATGTCTTAATTTGTATAGTTCGATTAATTAATATAGCCGCAATATTTTGCATTTGCCGGTTGCAGGTAGCTAGATGTCAACATGCTGACGACGATATTTCACGACCCCGGGCATCTCCTGCAGACGACAATCGCCTTCGTGCTCTTCACCTCGGAGTGGTACCACATCTGGGGTCACACCCTGATCCTCTTCCGCATCCGAATGCTCCCCCGGAAGGACCTAGTGCGCCTCCGCGTCTACTTCCTGTTTGACCTGCTGTCTGTGTTCTGTTCCTCCATTCTGTTCACCGGCAAGATGCGCTGGTTGGCGTGGATACACGGGGCGCAGCACGCGTATTACTTCATCTTCTGGGACAATTCCGGCCTGGCTAAGAAGGTTGGCTATTTTACAATAAACAAGTCGTGTCGTGCGACGACGCTTTCTGCCAACAGTGGATCTACGTTTAGAAGAGACTTACTTGAAACAGAAAATACCATAAAAGCGGAAAGTGTCGTCCTGGATTAGGAGTAGCCTGTGCGGACTGCACAGGCTAATCCAGGGTGACACTTTTAGCACCTGCATTAAGCCCGGTTTTCCCACGACACGCCTCACTTCATATCAGACAAACTGGTCATGGCAGGGTAGGACAGAACAGAACAGGACCAGTCAGACAGACCAAGACATGGCAATGTATAGAAGAACATATTTTGGTCAGTTTCAGACATGACATTACAGGGCAGGACATGACTGGAAATAGCATGGGCAGGCCATGGAATACTGAATTATGTTTGCAACTCAAATAATAATAATCGTCAATTTACGTCTGCCACTTGCTATTCACAAGTGATGTTAAATTAAACTATTTATACAATGATTTTTGTGCCTTTAAAAAAAATGTATTTTTGTGTCGCCTGAAAAAGCGACATATAGGTGTTACTTTTGTTGGCGGCGGCGTCCCCTTTCGCTTGTCCGGAGCATAACTCTTAGACAATTAAAGCTATCAACATGAAATTTCATAGGTACATAGATCTCATGGAGGGGAAGTGCAATGCACAAGAACTGTTACTCTGCACCTCATACTTTTGGAGGTATTGCCCTTTGTTTATTTTCATACTTAATTTTTGTCCGGAGCATAACTCTAAGACTATGAAAGCTATCAACTTGAAACTTCATAGGTACATAGATCTCATGGAGGGGAAGTGCAGTGTACAAGAACCGTTACTATGCACCTCATACTTTTGGAGTTATTGCCCTTTTTTTATTCTCATACTTAATTTTTGTCCGGAGCATAACTCTAAGACTACGAAAGCTATCAACTCAAAACTTCATAGGTAGATAGATCTCATTGAGAAGAAGTGCAGTGCACAAGAACCGTTACTCTGCATCACATACTTTTGGAGTTATTGCCATTTGTTTATTTTCTTACTTTATTTTTGTCCGGAGCATTACTCTATGACTATGAAAGCTATCAACTTGAAACTTCATAGGTAGATAGATCTCATTGAGGAGAAGTGCAGTGCACAAGAACCGTTACTCTGCACCTTATACTTTCTGAGTTATTGCCCTTTATAAATTTTCATACTTATTTTTGTGTCGCATTTTTGGTTTTAATAAGTATTTTCTTTGCAATTAGCCAGAGGGCAGTGCTTTTGAAGGTTTCAATAAATCTTTTAAAAAAAAAAAGAGCATTAACCTAAAGTGCTTCTTCATTTGGATTCACGTAAGCTATCTGGCGTCAGGCGACACTTCCGCCTCGCTGAGTTCTAGTATTTGTTAAGTAACATGTTTAGAAACTTTTTGCAAAAAGTATCTTATGAGCGTCTTTACAGTCAAAATGATGACTATGTTCACTTCCTCTTACAGATCATCAACTGGAGTTCCCTTGACTACCTGAAAACTGACCTCCGGAACCGGTGGGAACTGGACTCCATCTTGGGGACAGCCTTTGACATCGTTGTCCACGTCTGTATGACCTACCACCTTGGTCAGTACCTGAACGTCATACAGGTCACGTGCTCACTGACCATTGTCCAGGTCGGAATCATTTTGTTGTTGTTCAGCCCGTATTTCGCGTGGGCGAACCCCAGAAGCATCCCCGCGTGGGTCCAGAAGCGTCTAGCTCCGGACAAGGTGAAGGACCCGGATGTTGTGCCCAGTTGGATTATGGGAGGAAGAGCAGGGGATTCTGAGAACGACAAGAGAAGCTAATGGCGGGAAAACCTGGCGAGTCAGGCGAAAGTTTTTTTTGCGTTGCTTTAAATACTTGCCTTTTCTGACATTTTTTAGACACTTTTTAGCTCACCTGACCACGAAGTGCTCGGTGAGCTATTGGTATAGGGGACCTCTCCGGCGTCGTACGGCGTCAAGCGTCCGTGTGCCGTCAACAATAAAGACTACATTTTTTATTAATTCTTTGTGTATGACCATAAAATCTCGGATGGGATTGTTATTTGGTCAGATCACACCAGTAACACCAGAGTAATTGCCCCTTTTTCATGCAAAAGAAGTTCAAAAAATCCCTTTTTCAATGTATAGACTTTTTTTTCTATCCAATCTTAACCAAACTTTCACAGTTTGTGTATGACCATCAGATCTCAGCAGACGCCAAAATTTAGCCAGATTTCAAACACCAGAGTTATTGCCCTTTGTTTATTAAAAAAATATACAAAAATGGATATTAATCAAGATTGAGACTTCAATTTTAATCCAATCTTGCACAGTTAGTCTATGACCATAAGATTAAAGGTGAAGTCGAATATAAGCAAAATCGGACCAGAAAAACCAGAGTTATTGCCCTTTCTTTGTGAAAAAAATATGCAAAAATGGACATTATTCAGGAAAGAGACTTTATTTTTCATCCAATCGTCACCAATCGTGTCCAGTTTGTCTATGAACGTAAGACTACAGGTGAAATTGAATATAAGCATGATGGGGCCAGAAAAACCAGAGTCATTGCCCCTTTTGTTTGGAAAAAAACATCAACAAGTTATCAATTATTGGCTTGCACACACGATTTTTGATTCAATGTTGACCAAACTTACAATTTGCGCATGACCATAAAAATTGATTGATAAAATTTGATTTCCAACAGTTGCATGCAGTTATTTGTACATGCATCATTGACGTCTTCAGGGCCTGCATTAACATAATTTATCATCATTGGACAGAAAATTATAAAAGAAAAAGCAAAACTTTACCTTATAGCACAGCCATCGCAATTATCGCATTGCAACTACTTCTCCAAAACTTTTTGCGAAAAATACATAAAAATATACCGTTTCTGCATTTTCCAGAATTGTCAATGGCTAAATGAAACAGGGTCAGGTAAGAATATCGAGAAAAATGATTTAAGAACCATTAGCAAAAAAAACGCACATCCACTACCCAACTCATACTTTAGTTAGCCCATTGCACTAACCAATGTTTTAAATCAAATTTGATCCTATCCCCCTCGGCGTATTGTTCAGATACCTTAAGTTTCAAACCTGTCACAACAGTATGGTCTTCATATGTACCAGTTCTCAGGTCAGCGCTTTGGGCCATCATGACCCTCTTGTTTAAGTGTTTGTATTTACTTTTCGCGACATTTGCAAAAGAAGACCACGTTTAGTATCTAAGACCACGTTTAGTATCTTCATTGTTTTTTTAAGAAATAATTTTCGATTTATCGTTGTTTGTCGTCCAATAAACAACGATTTGGAGTAGGAATTGAACCACGAGGGCGTTAGCCCGAGTAGTTTAATAACCACGCATCAGAACGGCAAAGAGTTGTTTATTGGCCGATAAACAACGATAATGCGAAAAAAATTCTCTTCTAACATAATTTGACATATATTCTGCAATTGTAACTCGAACTACTTTTTACTATGCTCCGCTCAGAATCGGAACTTCTTTTTGCGTTGTTTATTGGGTAGTTTGACAACGATAATTTTGTTCTTTGTCTATAGAAAAATGGCGAGTATCATGTTAGAATTAACAATAACTTGTTCTTTGATAATCTTTTTCGGAATGGGGAGATCTAAGATTTAATATATAAGGGTTTTCGAAAGTGTGTTGTTGTGGATTATACAGTCTACGTAACAATGGTATTATTATCATCTACACATTTTGAACACATGAATTCTTGAGCACATGTATGTTTTCTCTGTAAAATAAGCTACGGGTATGCGGATATATTATCGCAAAGAACTGAACGGCATTGTAGAACAAATCACAATCACAACGATATATGAACCAGTTGTTAGGTTCAACGAACTAAGTCACTGATAAAAAAGTATTATCTGTAAGGTCGTGTGCTGTCTGCACAGTTTCTTCCTGCTCCGACATCTAAACGAGACATGTGTATCTGTTTTACACTCGTTTGTGATGATAT
This sequence comes from Congeria kusceri, assembly GCA_027627225.1. NCBI lineage: Eukaryota > Metazoa > Mollusca > Bivalvia > Myida > Dreissenidae > Congeria > Congeria kusceri. Next base: position 22,845,485 of record CM051024.1, read on the forward strand.
CACTTGCTTTAGTTTTTTTTAAGCGTACAACACACAAACACACCTTTCACAGCTCATTCACGCTTGATAGCGAGATAGCCTGCCCCAAAATTAGACCGTCACAATTAGACCAGCTATCAGCATTAACACAGAATACCAAGCAAAATAACACTGTAAACCAGCGAATATTAAGCCATGTTCCATAAATTAACTTATAAAACTTCCAAAACTGCACACAGCTTTAACTTTCAGCACGATATAAATGCAAAGTTTATAACGTATGCAGTGCACTCGGAAGTGTTGATTAAGGGGTGGGGGTTATTTGGTGTGTATAAATGTTGCAAAATCATTTGTATACGTATTTACAAAAATAAAAGAGAACAGTTTTTTGTAAAGTGCGTAAAATCTTAAGGTGTGCATTTGTACAGTTCGAATACAAAAAATGTTTTGTTGTCTTTGTCTGTGCTTTTTGTGGTAATAAAGAACATCAGCTGGCCACATTTTACCATTCGCCAGATCTTAGAGGAAATATTTGAACAGAGGAAAAAGGTTTATTTCATGAAAGTGCCAAAGCACTTAAATGAAAATAAAAATTAATGAATACTTTAAGCTGGAATGTGGGGGTCTTTCTAAGTCAATAGTGCGTTGCAACGATTTATTAAATTTTTATTTATAATTTATTTAAAGCAATGATCAACGCAGTTTGTTCGTGTTGTTTTGTTGGGTGTTTTTCATCATACTTTATTGCATGTCTTACTTTGAACGTTGGTTATATACGTGTTCATTAAACTGGTGTTACCGATACATATTGTATGCTTATTTGATTGTGGTGGTTATAATTGTGTTATATAAACTACTGAAATTATAAGCTGCGCATAAAATAATAAATTATTATATTTAACTGTATTAAACATTGAATGCTAATTATTGAATGTGTGTTTAAAACTGTAAATTACTAATCACTATGTTTGACAATTTATTTGGACTTTTTTTGCATAGTCGGATACATTATGGTGTCGTCTTTCTTAATCTGAGGTTTTCTGTGATGTATTTAGTTTCATTTGTTGATATAAATGATTTCATGTTATACATGCGTGTGTTAAGCTTTCACAATTTTGATTGTTCTTGTTCATGTTTTGTTGCTAATGCCTTTCTTAACTGCTACGGGTTTAACCTCTGTGTTTGCACAGTTTCCGTTAAGAATAGTATCAATATGTTAATGAACTGGATGTACAATACAGAGCGTTTCAGTCATCATATGCGTGTTAGGTTTTGCATTTACCGGTTTGGATGGTGCTTCACCATGACGTATGTTACGGACGAATACGTAAGATAAGGCGGAGGTACAAACGACATGTTTTCTTATTTCGTTGTCTTCTATCTACAGTCGACTCCTGAGGCCTCGAACTCGCTTGTCTCCAGTTTCACGGTGGCTTGAAGTTTCTCCGAGGGACTGATGTTTTATTGCTATATATTCATATACATTTCTGTCGTTTGGCTCGCGCGAGGTTCGATTTTTCGGATGGCTCGAAGTGTTTGTCACGGTTGAGAGAACGCAGTGAGTTCACAGTTTTCAAAAACTAAAATAACTAATACAATATATAAATAAATGTATGATGTCTGTTAATAACCATAATATATATATCCGAATACTCTTCAACTGGAGATTTGAAAATAAGGCAAACGTACTACTGCCCATACATTCTCGAACTCTAGCTCGAAGTTTCGGAGGCTTGAAGTTTCCTTGCCGGTCTTCAAGACGTCGAACCATCGGGAGTCGACTGTATATACAATGTATATACCTTATGCTGGGGCAAACAAAATCAGAATCGAGTAAACATACATACAATGTCCTGAATTCAAGATGCATTGACAGTTGAGTTAAAGTCATATTTGCAAACGAGGACTGCAGGTTAGAAACCAGTAATTTTAAGTCCCCATAGGGTCTCATTGTAAGAAAAGCCAAATCCCCTGGTCTGGTCTGATAATTTCCTTTATTTCAGATGTTGTTAGTCTTGGTCACTTTGCAAAGATGATTCTCTCTACTTTTGAAATTTTAAAATAAAAACAATGTGTTATGTTACTTCAAAGAAAATGCTTCGCACTTGATTGTAGTCACCCGTAAGAAACATAGAATGCATTCGCAATTTCGACAAAAGCACATGCCGTTTATACACGGACTGATTATTATTCAAATTTCAATTAATTCGGTGACACGATATATCAAAATGCACAGGAGACACGTCAGGAAATAATCATCTAAACCAGTGTCCGTTATGCGAAGTGTCTCTTAACAGGACAAGGCTTGTCACAGGATGTGACGTATGCCGCCCAAGCATGTTTTTCAGAGGAAGGCAACACAATGTCATTTACATGTTTGCATAAATGACGCTTCCTACAAAAAGAGTTATGGTCCTTGTACTCTGCACCACCTCTCAACATCCTCTATCAATATATGTGGTTTTATTTTAAATCACTTTAATACTTACAGAGTTATGCACTGCACTAGAAAATTAACTGAAGGGCAATAACTCCATAAATATTGAAGAAAGAGTTATGGTCCTTGCACTCTGCTCTTCCTCTCAATGTCCTTTATAAATATATGTGGTGTTATTTTTAATTTTTTCAATACTAATGTATTAATTATCTGCACAAATAATAAACAAAGGGTAATAATCCCGTAATTATTGAAGAATGAATTGTGGTCCTTGTACTCTGCAGTTCCTCTCATTGTCCTCTATCATTATATGAAGTTTCATTTGAATCCCTTCAATATTAATGGAGTCGTGCTTCTCGCAAGAAAATGAAACAAAGGGCAATAACTCTGTAAATATTGATGAAAGAGTTGTGGCCTTGTACTCAGCACTTCCTCTCATTGTCCTCTATCATTATATGAAGTTTCATTTAAACCCCTTTGATACTAATGGAGTTATGCTCCGCACAAGAAGCGTGACGGACAGACCGACAGACGGACGGACGATGCGATTACTATATGCCCCCCGAAGTTCCCTTCGGGAGGGCATAAAAAACGAACTACGGCGTATTTGATATTATGGCCTGCTTTCGAGTGGGCCACTGTATATTATAGACAAAGTATGCATAAATATCCTCGCACTAGGAACAAACACTTCGACATATTTTGCAAGATTATTGGTAATTCAGACGCATTTTAAAGTGTTATGGCATGTTTGCTCAGGTAAGCGTTACGGGACCATCATGGACTTCTTGGTAGATGGAATTATATTTTTTCCAGTTACAACGCGATTTCAACAAATTCAATATTCTTATAAAAGTTGTGTGACATCTATTTACTTGTTGTTGTACAAAAATAGCGAAAACAAACTGTTTCATATTTTATGTTGAATATATTCGTAACATGTCAATTTAACATACACACTAGTTGTATTTTTGGCATTACAAACATACAAACACATACTAAAATACTTAAATAAAAGCTGGATACAGTTATCAGAAAAATATGGAAATTATGTAGACAAATTGTAGAAAACATTATAACCAAATAAATACTTTGTTTAGTTCTATAAATTTATTATTGTTGTGGGTAGACGAATTTATTTTAGTATGGTTTGAAGTTGAAACGAGATGCCTCTTACAAACACGAGACAAATAACTCGATACTTGATCATTATTACAATGACAATTTTAACTCATAAATATATAACATACGAAGATTATGCAATCTCGTCTTTTTTTAGTAAATTATAATTAGTGGCGGTTTTCTTTTTTTCGTATATGATATTTGCCGTTTTTTTTAACGCAGAAGTATACCGTGAGATTCAAAACATTGGTTTATGAGCTGGTCCCTTTAGTAAAAACACCGTCTTTAATAACTGGTCACGAAATTCACATTACAAGTAAAACAACGGAGAAATTAACAAACTAAACATAAACAGAAATGTTGCGTATCAAACTTATTGAACACTTGAACATATTGACAACAGCAGTCGTTAGTTCTATCAACAAATGAACGCTTTCTATTATTAAAGGCACAGTAACGTTTTATGAAATATCATCCACCTAATTTAAGGCCATATGCATAACCATCAAACAGAATAACTGTTGTTACCGGTATTTTATTTTAAATACACCTTTTAATCAAATAGCTTCGTTTTATACTGTTTTTGTTTAAAGGAAAACATGACAGAAAATTCTGACTTACTGCATGTTAATCCCATTATTGAAATTGCAATCTATGAATCTATAATTATTGCAGAAATTACGTTATGCTCTTTTGGTTGCACATATAGACGATATTGCAGATTCAAATGAAATAGTCTTAAAGGGACCTGTTCACAGATTGACGAATTGACAATTTTTCAACTTTTTGTCACCGATTCCAATAATAAAAGAACAGTTTATACAGTCTTGGGGGCAAAATAACACTACAGACCTAGAAATATACTGTAAAAACCGTTTCGTTTATGAGTAATCATAAGATGAAATTGATAAAATTATAAAGCGTTTGTAACGCTAAACGATGGAATAATTTGGAGTGTTTCTGTTGTTGTCGTTGAAACTGTTGACATCAAGTGGAACTCTTACAAAAAGTCGGAATGGCCGAGAGGTTAAGGCGATAGCCTTTTAATCCGGATATTCCGGGTTCGAACCCCGGTTGTACCAATTTTTTTATTTCCTTTTTTTTCTAAATACTTTTCTTGTTATTATACTAAAGCTTTTTCGTTCCGATGCTGAAATCTGTCAAGTTAAGACATTTTAATGGCATAATTTAAAAATGCGAAAATCTCCCTTTAAAGATTATAATGCGAAAGAAACGCGTGTAAGAATCACTTGGAACATTCTAGTCGAGCAATGTGTACATTTGTATTTAACATTAGATGTCTAACATGCGGTCTCTAGTCTACAATCATCCGGGCCTTGCCGAAGTTTTGGCCGGCTTGAGTGGCGCCCTTGTTTGACCCCATCTGTAGCCCTATGATGTTCTGGCCGGCCTTAAGCTGCTCGTCCGTCCACTCACGTGACTGACGCTCCGACTCCTTGGGACCGAAACCAAAGCCGTCTTTAGTTTGGGCCTGAAAACAAACACGAGCGTTTTACAAAACATTTTTACAGCAAACAAAAACAAGGCAGTCCAAAAGACAGCTACATCCCCCGCCGTGATCCTTCATTATATTTACAGGTGACTTTGAAGTATCACACTGATCTTAATCAGCTTCATGAAAATTCCTTAAAGGCCATAGGAGATATGGAGCTGACAAGTAAATGGAGGCTCAAACATTTGACCTTTAAGTGTGACCTTGACCTTGAGATGGCAAGACTGCTCCATGCCTTCTGCACATTATAAACATTTGAGCCAAGTTTAATAAAAAATCCTTCAAAGGGCATAGGAGATATGGAGCAGACACAAGAATGGAGGCTCAAACATTTGACCTTCAAGTGTGACCTTGACCTTGAGGTGGCGTGACTACCTTATGCCTTCTGCACATTGCCTCAATGTGATAAACATTTGAGGCAAGTTTCATTAAAATTCTTTAAAGGGCACATGAGATATAGAACGGAAACGAAAATACAGGCTCAAATATTTAACCTTCAAGTGTGACCTTGACCTTGAGTTGGCGTGACTGGCTTATGCCTTCTGCACATGGTCTCAATGAGCAAAACATTTGAGCCAAGTTTCATGAGCATCCTTCAAAGGGTATACGGGATATGGAGACACGAAAAACGGACATGAAAATGGAGGGTCAAAAATGTAACCTTCAAATGTGACCTTGACCTTGAGCTAGCGTGAAAGGCCCATGCCTTCTGCACATCATCTCAATCACCTAAACATTTGAGCCAAGTTTCATAAAAATCCTTCAAAAGGCATAGGAGATATAGAGCAGACACGAAATGGAGGCTCGAATATTTGATCTTGACCTTAAGCCGGCGTGACTGACTCATGCCGTCTGCACATCGTCTCAATGATTTAAAAACATGTGAGCCAAGTTTCATGACAATCCTTCAAAGCGTATAGGAGATATGGAGCAGGCAAGAAATCTAGGTTCGAATATTTGACCTTCAAGTGTGACCTTGACCTTGAGCCGGCGTGACTGACTCATGCCCTCTGCACATCGTCTCAATGACCTTAACATTTGAGCCAAGTTTCATGAAAATCCTTCAAAGGGTATAGGAGAAATAAAGCGGACACGAACAAGTTACGGACAGACTGACGGACAGACAGACGGTCGGACGGACGGACGGAGGGCATTCCTATAATCCCCCTCCCGCTTCGCGGCGGGGGATTAATTAGTTAACACTTGAATTTTATTACCGGAACATACCGATTTTTTTTACAATAAATGCTTACATAGCAGCATTAAGTGTTTCACGTATAATAACTACGTATGATAATTAAATACATACAATAGGTTAAACGCGACCATGAAATCATGTGCATCATCGATTGCCTCTACAAACTGGTCATACTCTTCGCAGTGATTACTTCCCCATTTTAATGTTATCATTATTTTTTTTTAATCAATGACACAGACATGTTGGATTATTGGTCCAGGAACAACGCAAGGATTTTACGTTGTCCACGTTTTTCCCATGTGCTTGTAGACGATTTTATTTCGCGCCAAGTGGTTGCCTATGGTCACGTGGAACTTCGTGCCGACAGGGATTTAAACCAACTATGCTGGGACATAGTTGAATCTCTGCGCGGAGGTTGCAAACTGGTGTGGTATTATAATGGGAACTAACTATGCCAACGTCTTGTATCCAATACGTCGATTTGTCTCCCTTACCATCACTGAATACATAATGTGTACAGAAATAGTAAATACATGTCGCTGTGAGCATTTAACTTTATTATACTATTTGATATACTGCTATTTTATTGAGTCTGACAACCTGTTAGTAAAAGTCAGATGTCGGATTAAAGTGGGATTCATCAACCATGCGTCTCCACTATAGAATGGACATCGGAGAAGACATATTCGCTTAAATCTGAATTAAAGTATTTTGAGGGTTTTTTACGACGATATACGGTTACTTTTGCTGACATTAAAATGTGAACAGCAATGGTTCGCCTGGTCAATTTTCTTTACCAGATTGTATCACGCATTTCAACACACATTTAATTTTGTTAAACCACACGCTTTTCGCACACTGTGACCCTTTAACACTGCAACAAAATCTGCGCCGATAAACTGGACGGCCCGGTGCAATGATTAGATAATTACTAGGAAAATGTGCATATTTTGTATGACTGGCATTCGTGGAACCAGTCTAATATCCGCGTTTGCTCTCCTTTCCTTCCGATTGACGGAATTGCAATGCGTTTTTTAAGAAAAACCTGTGACAATCAGTACCTTTTTTCCTATGTTATGGACGCGATGCACTGCGTTTTTTTTTTCTAAAGAACAAAACGTCTAAGCCGTAATTTTCTGCCAATGGACGCGATGCATTGTATTTTCTTAAAACAAAACAACCCCGTCCCATTCCGTACCTTTCTGCCTAATGCCGCGATGCACTGGATGACCTGGTTGAGGTTCTGCTTCTCGTACAGGTCCACGGTCTGGAAGAGCTCGGTCTTGGGGAGGCCGTAGCGCTCACAGGCCGCCAGGAACTGACTGATTAGCTCCATCTTCTTGAACGCCATCTTCTCGTGCTTCACATTCTTGATTTTCTCGCCCAGAATGTTCATCAGTCTGAAAGCATGGAAATACAAAGTGTGTTTATGCGCATTTCGAAGTGTAAAAGGTCCTTTCGCACAGAAGCAGCATTATGTGAAGACTCTGGGTGTCTCCTAGCACCACTACCATATTTACTTGCTAAAGACACTTAGTCATCGAACGTTGGGAAATTTTTTGTATCGTAGCTGGAATGAATTGGCCGCGGTATTGAACCACGATCGTCTGTCTAATAAGACTAGCGTTTATGCCAACCACTGCGCTAGCCGGGCAGCCTACAACACGAATACAATGTACTAATATGGCGTAAAGAAATATAATAACGAGTTGGGTTGAATTAACACAGATCGAAGTACATGTATTTGCATTTTGATTGTTATATGCTCTGATCATAAACACCAATGAATGCGCTTCACGTGTTCATCAGGTTCATTTTCGCGACCTGAATGTTCATCACTCTGGAATCGTTGAAATACAACGTAAACAAGTACACCATTTTGGTTTTCTGTAACAACATGGGGCATGTATTTAATCAGTCTGAAAGTGTTGAGATGTGGCGTAAAAGCAATCAAATACGACTTGACCTCACATAACAAAGAAGTTATACACTATTTAAACGGAAGCAAGCGCTGGATGAATTACATTCCATGCTCCTTTCTATAATCCTCTAAGGCCACAACAAATTGATCAGTTGTTCTACGGATTTTGTCCAAAAAAAATTGGAGCGAGCGAGCGAAATAATTATAAAAACATTTTTTTCCATTTTCGATAAATTCGGAGGCGAGCGAAAAGCGCAAAATAAAAAAAAATCCTATCATGCCCATAGTGTTTAAAAATTACTCCCAAACGCCATCATAACTTGATATCTTGTCAATAATTTCTTCTTCATCTGCTCTGTTCCATAAATTGTTGTCAAAATCAATATATATGTAATAAACTAAGCAACTAATTTCTCCATTTCTTCTTTGACCATGTCCTGCAAAGGGTTTTGTGCAACAATTCTACAATAGTGATTCTGCTATTAAATTAACGACCGGCAGTAAATACTAAATAGCCAAATCTTAACTATAAGAAAGTAGACCTTATACAAAGTAATTGTCATTATCAAAATATATATTTGATACACCAAGTCATTCACTACCAACAGTTTAATAACATGAATATGAAATGTCATACAATAAACACAAAACAATTTAGGAATCACTAGTATAAGATCTGCATCTTTAAATGACACGACGAAACAACTGGACGCCACCATTTTTTAAACCGTAAACCAGGACTCACACTGGCTCTTATTTTTCTTGAGCCATTTTTTTTTTCGACTCGCAACATCGTTGCGTGTTTCCATGTCAGGGAATAGTTATATCTTACTGTTTTAATTGCTATAAAATTATACTTCACTGTGCTGTATTATATTAATTAATTATGGCATTAACAAAAGCATTAGTATACTTCGATTTTTATATTAACATTTTTCTTAATTGTTCATTGCAGTAAACTTGGATAATTATTTTTTATTTAAACATACACTCTTAAACTATCTACAATATGTTAACAAAATATATCCATAAATAAATTAAAATTAATAACTAACATAATGACTTGGCTTGCCCTGTTAAATGTACCTTAATATATAAAGGCTGAACAAAATGTACACCAAACAGATACGTTGAATTTATAAAATGGACATGTCAGAAACAACTTATGTGTGGAAAACTGTCCGAAATGTAAACATACCCGATAATCAGTCCATTTGACATAATCCATGTCAGGGAATAGTTATATCTTACTGTTTTAATTGCTATAAAATTATACTTCACTGTGCTGTATTATATTAATTAATTATGGCATTAACAAAAGCATTAGTATACTTCGATTTTTATATTAACATTTTTCTTAATTGTTCATTGCAGTAAACTTGGATAATTATTTTTTATTTAAACATACACTCTTAAACTATCTACAATATGTTAACAAAATATATCCATAAATAAATTAAAATTAATAACTAACATAATGACTTGGCTTGCCCTGTTAAATGTACCTTAATATATAAAGGCTGAACAAAATGTACACCAAACAGATACGTTGAATTTATAAAATGGACATGTCAGAAACAACTTATGTGTGGAAAACTGTCCGAAATGTAAACATACCCGATAATCAGTCCATTTGACATAATCCAGACATCCAATTTTACACATCCTTTATCAACAAGATAATCCTTTAATTAACTGTTAATTAACTGCTGATATTACGAGAGCTTGCTAGCAATCATCTTTAATTAGGCAATGAATGCTGACAAACAGCTCGTTGTGTTTTCACAAGTTTGATAAAACATGATAAGAAATTGCCGAGTTGAAATACACATGGCAGCTGTGCCAGACTGGCTGTTGGCGAGTAAAGGTCTGGATCATAAATTGTGTGCTCTGGACATTAACCAGTCGCTGCAAAGTGCCTTATTCACGTCTATATCAGTACCAATTGCTTGTTATGATTTGGGTACACCAAGAAGACGGCGTTTAACGTAAAATGAGACTCATTAATGAAAACTTCATTTAAAAAAATCGGATGCGGGGCAAACTTGTAGGTGCGGGCGCAAAATAAAAATAAAAATATATTTTTTTCGATTTACGATGTTAAGGTGCGGCAAATCCGACGAACATCTGATCAATTTGTTGTGGCCTAATTTCTAGTCAGGGCCCACCCAATGACGTCATCAGCTAAGGAGCCTGGGAATTCTCTGCCGGTGTATGATTGCTCAGCAACTCTGCTATCTGCGATGAGTCACTGGCGCAAGAGTGGTAAGACGAAACCGACTATTTATTGCTCTTGCGAAACGCTTAATAAATAAACATGCGGGCCTTGAGAAATTATTTCTACATTCAACGGCTCGCTTTCACGGCATACAAACAATGGCACCATATAACCGTTGGGACCAGACGATACAAAAAAATGAATGCCAAATTCGAGTCGCCGCTTGTGGCTCAAAATCAGGGATAATGTTTGAACGCATGATTATATTGCTTTTATTGAACACTTTTAAAATAAGTAGTTACATGTCATTGGAACTTACAAGGTTCTTCCAAACTTACCACATTCAGTGAAACGAATTATCAGTAAAATAATTTCGCAAGACAATTTAAACAAAACAAGGCAAAATGAAATGGTGTTCATAATTATTACCGCCCCCCCCCCCCCCCTCTCCCACATATCTGTGTGATCCGCACAAATCGAAAACAGTTTGTGTGTGCCGTTTATTTCTTTATGTTTTAATAATGTTGTTGTTATGTTTATTGTTGTTGTTGTTGTTTCAGAAGCATGTTTAACAACAAAATAAACTGCTGCATTTAAAGGGACGCCTTTCTGCAGTTCTGTTTTAGTAGGTCGTGGACTCCGAATCGGACATAATTTATTATGGCGGAAATTACCGAGAAGTTACGAGAGATCACGATCCTTACGTAAGTTTTACTCGGTCGCTTATAAAGCAATGTTTGCAACGCGTGAATGCAATTCCTATCAAAAATATACATCCAGTGATAGATGTATTCGTTACTGAATCCAGAACGGAGCGGTGCAAGTTCGTACAGACCGTACATCTGCCTTTGGTAAACACATTTCAAAATTTATGGAGCGTTTCGAAGTTTATGACTGCATATAACAATCTCTGTTACGTATAGAAACCACATTGCATATAATTACAAAATCTGTTTTATGACTAATAAATTAAGTTCGATACAATGTATGATGTTACTCTCACATAGCTGTTGTACATTTTCTGTCGATAACTTCGAAAGTCGTTACAAAACCAACTTGTAGGACTTTCACGACGAAGACGTTCAGTCCCAACGATAAACACAATCATGAAGCAGCCTAAAATGTGAATTTTTGAAGATTTCACTGGTCAGATGTATAATAGGGCAAATAACACGATACTTTTTGTATTTCTCTGCAAACAACGGCGACCCATACAACATAATTACACAATAACATAACACTTAGTATTGCAGATCTTTACTGTATTATTTGTACTTTTAAGAATAATTTGTACAGTAGAATACAACTCAAACACATCTTGTTTATAGTGTAGTAAAAGATATTAAAATACGTACTAAACATTTTGCAGAATATGTGAATAGTGGTAATCTTGCCGACTTATCGGTGTAAAAAATAAAAAAATAAAAATAAAATTCACGTCCGTTTCTTCTATACTAAAGCCACACATGTAAACGGTATTTCCTAACTCCCCAGTACGTACTTGGCGAGGATGTACCCGTCCCCCAGGACCTCGAACACGTTTTCCATGGAGCCGTCCGTTCTGATGCCCGGCTCCCCCGCCCGCTTCAAGCGACTGTCCACCCAGACCATCACGGAAGCAGCGAATTCGGCGTCATACTTGGAGTTGATCTGAGAAATAAAGGGAATTTTGACAAATGGAGGCCATTGAATGTCTTAAGTAAAATTCCAAGCAAAGTTGATCTGAAGAGAAACGGAATACTGAAATCAGGGTGGGCATTGAATATCTAAAGTAAAATTTCTTTGAAATTGATCTCAAAATAAACGGAATTCTCGTATCAGTGTGGCCAGTGAAACTGCAAAGTAAAAATCCATGATATTTCCTTGATCTTTCCGTGTCAGGAATGTTATTTTCCTCAACAGTTGTGTTGCATTACCTGTACAAATGGTGATTACAGCGTATATAGATCTTATGCCCAAGGCCATTCATCCACTTTGTTGAATTCGATTAATATAGAGCGTTATAATAGCTATACGTCGTGTATTTCATTTATATACATTTTTTGGATTTATGGATTTTATGTTCCTCATTCATGACAAAGTGTCCAACATTATCATGGCAACGACGTTACTTCGTTGTCAAGTGCAATTATCGGTCCGCTCGTAACCACACTGACAAAACAAATCTTCAATACAACAGAGTGCTCATGCCTCGGCCGTCGCTTTAACGTAGGTGCATCTAAAGGCACTGCTTCAGAATAATTACATAATTATAGTGATTTCGAATACATTTGAGTCGCGTCGTGGGAAAACCGGGCTTAATGCATGTGCGCTAAATGCAGACTGCACATGCTAATCCGGGACGACACTTTGCGAACATGCATTAAGCCCTGGTTTCCCATGACACGCCTCATTTATATACATTTGATTTGATACTCTGAATGATTCAGTTACATGAAAACGATCATACAAGCATATACAAAAGAAGTGCGCAACTGTTGACATTTGAGAGCAGTTGCAGTACCGATCGCAGCATAAATAAACACGCAGCCTAACAGTATGCTTTACGCTTCTTTAGTTAGCGACAAAGATGCTTGTGAAGTTGTCCACTACCATTTACTTCCGCCGGATACGACCGGCTGATTTACACTACAGGGCGTCACTTGGAGTTGAATACTTTAGTATTTGATTGTTACTTCTTAACCAAACTTGTGTCAAGGACTACAACTGTATTCTAATTAATATTTTTGAAATTAAAGTGGAAGTTTATCGTTAATTTGCCCTTTATAGACAGATAACATATAGTTATGTTTTATGCATTTACACAATAATGCAATAATTAAATATTGCATTTGACACACATACTAGTCAATGAATACATGTAGACTGATGCAGTCGTTTCTATAAAAATTCATCATATATAATGTTACATTTCTCCTATTTTTGCTCCTTGTATAACGTGCTTGCCATTTTGATCTTGCTCAAGACAGTAACTCCCAAGGAAACGTAACTTAGTAAGATAAAACAAGAAACAGGATTTGTCGACCTTTACATTTCATATACAGTTTCAGCAATTTGTTTTTAGGGACTAAAATGAGTCTATGATACATGCATCTAACGAATGTTTACCTGCATCTATTTTACATATTTACAAAGGACCCTGAATATTTTACTAAAAGTTATGTCGATTTTGCAGACAAATGTTGAATATAATTTGACGTTAATAGCAATTTACTAATAGCAACACTCGTTTATTACAACATAATTATGACCATTACACCGGCAACCACGGTCTGGTAAATACATATGGTACATTTTACTTATGCATGCAAATGCCTTTAATGTTTAAAAGCTGTTGTCGTAAAGAATTTTTTAAAATTCTTAAGGAAAGGTTCAACCAATACCCCTGTGACTCCCCAAATATAAATTTCATATCTTGTTACAGAATTACATCTTCATTCGCCCGCTCTTATATTAACGCCCGAAGGTGGATCGATATAAAATCACTTGAACCCCAGCTTATCCTCGAGAGCTCAAGACCAGCATTCAACCTCAAGTGGGCGCTTATATTTAATACGTTCAAGAAAGCTTTTGGTGGGGCCATATCCTACGCAATGTGCAAACAAACGAATATAATTAAGATTTTATAAGCGCTGAGAGGGCGGCGAGCAAAAAGAATCCAGCTCATCCTTTAAAGGATGCTCATTTAAAGTGGATTTACTTGGCATGGTAATTTTCCCATTCTATCCATTTTAATATTTTTGTCAATTAAAAATAAGTACAAGAAGAAATCAGTCGGTATTGGTGTTATGAGCACATATTTGTAAGTGTATTTACAACAAAGTGTATTTTTCTAGTGACAATACAACATGTGGAACATGTATTTGTTCGGTTAACAGCGAAAACCAGTATTGTCAATTGTGGAACTAGTATAGGTTGCAGTTGCAGGTACATGTTATGGTATAAATGTATTTCTGTTTGAAACAAAACAAGGTAACACAGACCGGAAACTTTTGCCAAATATATGAAGCGTGTCGTGAGAAAGCCGGGCTTAACGCAGTGTCGTCCCTTTCCGCCTACAGTGGATTTATGTTTAGAAGAGACTTCCTTGAAATAGAAAATACCATAAAAGCGGAAAGTGTCTTCCTGGATTAGCCTCAGCGGACTGCACAGGCTAATGCGGGACGACACTTTACGCACACGCATTAAGCCCGGTTTTCCCACGACATATGAACATCTTTTGAATGCAAAATTTGGCGTTGAAGTCAAATCTTGAGATCAAGAACGGGGATCTAAATAAGAAGAAATGAGAAAGGAAGAAAAAGTTCGTGCGGTCGTCGGACAGAACAAACACTGTATTATGCATTAAGTTCCTTCGTAAACAATAAATAGGGAAACGAAACTGGCATGGATCGATGTTACTAACCAAACAGTTCGGTACACGCCTAATTTACCTTACTAAAGGGAAACAATAGAACAGACGAGAACATACAATTAATTTTATTATTTACATTTGGTACATTTACATAAAAATACAATACATGTTTCCGTTCGCTGACCTGACGCAGACGGGTTGGCTGAGGTGACGAGGTTACTGACTGGTTATCAGTTATTCGACGTCTGTGCGCACATATAAATGTACATACCACACACATCACATACACATGTGGCGGATCCGTGGTCTAGTGGTAACGCACAGGTTTCACAACTCAGGGGTCGCAGGTTCGAGCCCCCGCTACACCCTAACCTTCTAACTCGTCTTTCGCATGAGACGTTAAACCGAGGTGCAGTGTACTAGGTGCTTCACACTGGGCACTAAAAGACCCAGGGTCGTCTCTGGAACGGGCGTCTCCTGTATCTTGCACTATCCCTCGTAACCCAACTAACAAGTCTTCTGGGGGCGATGGCCATATGGGAGAGAATCCCGGTGCACTCGATAAAAATGTACCACACACACATCACATACAACTACACACAAGCAGGGAATTAATCAGGCATGCACTACGCAAATACAGTCACACATATCTACCTCTCGCACATATATCACTATCACAACAAATATGTATGTATTGGTATATTGAACTCGCAATTCGTGTAGTAATTAACATTCATAATATATATATATATATACATTTGACTGGTTCCCACAGTGATACGCCTATGGCAAAGCAATTGGTAGATATTTGTATAAAATTGAAACTGACGATCCATACTGAGGCTAATCCATTATCCGCTGACTGCGACAGGTAATGTAGCGAATGTAAGGATGTGATTTTAATCAGATTGATTCTTGTGATGAAACTGTTCAGATGGTATAATTACCCCAAAACGGAAGTCACATCCTCAGGGTTACCAGTTAGATAATAAGCACATATGGTTAAGTGCAGGATGCATATAATTTGTAAAATACAGTTTAAATGATATGTATTGATATCATTTTAAAGGTATATATGTAAGCAATAAGAAAAAGGCTGTTTTTGTGCACTACTTTTTGTCTAGTGGTTCCCAGCTTCATAACTTTTGACCCATGTATTCATGCGTAAAATGGCAGCCTCCATGCCCGTCAAAACCGGTGTGTTTTTTCTAAGGTAAATATTTTGCGTTACAACGCATAGAATTTTTTTACATGCTGTTTTTTCAAAAGGTTATGTCCTCATCTTTCCAACAATATATGGTGATATATTGGAAAGTAGCTTGGTCATAGTGAAAAGTGAGATCAAATTTTAAATATTGTATATGTAACAAAGAAGGAATTTATTTGCGCATGCGTAACCAGATGCTGTTTTATAATGAAATGAGACGTGTTCTCGATTCTCAATTGTTCACAACCATCCAGTGAATTTCAAGCATGGACGACAGTGGTTTGGTGGATATACAATTTTGACGTGTATCTACGAACTACAAAAATGACATAGAACATACTACATTAAACATCGAGTAATTTAAATGTTAAAACTTTAAAACATGAGTGCAACATTGATTCTGTTCAATAAACGGAAGTATAACTACGGGGCATTAAATCAAGAAATTCTAACTCAAACACTCAAACAAAATGCCTTTTGTCCCGATCTCATATCACGGCGTATCAGTAGTCGCAAGTGTTATAAATCTCTTTTTAACCGGAGTGACACCTGAAGTCCACGCTATTTATTTAAGACTTAGGGAGATGTATCTTCGTCCATTCGTCTTCATTAAATACACTTTGTGTTTCTTAACCGTACACATCGCAACAAAATACTGATAACACAACAATATTGTTTGCTGCCCTAACCTGAACACTAGTTCGATCATTATAGTTCGGACGTTTATTTGACGTTGGGTAAATTACCAGTGTAGATTGTCTTACTGGCAAAAACAGTCATTATTGTAATGGCAAATACAGTTCAACCTTGGTTTGCAGCGTTACGCCAACACAATGTGTTAATACGTGTGCATTATTTACTAAAATCAGCAAAGAATACTGTGTAGAAAACTTGTTGAAGATACAAAATATAGTTTTCTATAAATTGTTACGATTGTTAAAAGCATGCAAACGAAATCGCCACAAAATGGAAGTCCCTTACTAAATATTGAGAATCAGCCGATTTAGTCGCGTTTTAGAAACAACAAACGAGAGGGTCACAACGAGACGGTCATATATCCAGATTAGTGCATACGGAATATTAAAGAATAACACCATTTCAATGAAGTTCTATCTGCAACAAAACACTGCAGAAATAATATGCGACTAACTATTGTAAGGTATAGACTAACACTCTAGGGGCCAGTCATCAATACTTTCGTAACAATGGTTGGCGCCAAATTTGATCGCCATAAGTTTAATTTGCATATTATTATTTCTTAAGAAAACAGCGGGCTATCTTAACGAGTGCATAGTGATTAATGAACAACTTTTGTACGAAAAATAGCTTTTTAATATCCATGTACATGTATAGAAGAACTGTAGTATTCGTATTCGGAAATTAATCATTGCGGAAAACGAAAAATCCTTCCGGTTTGCAAATTATCAAAGGAACCCCCACACATATGTGTTTATAACGATGAAGATGCTAGAAATATCAAATATCATTTCGCCAGGAAAACGGTCATCAAATAGCATTCATTCTCACGCAATCGTATTTCCTTTTTGAGGTCATGTTAAGTGAGAAATGGCCATAGAACTTGTTGTTTCAATGAGTCCCATAATTGCAACAAAAATGTCCTATTTTATATATGAGTGAATGTACGGATCACTTACTTCGATCAACAGTTTGAAGTTTAAAATGCTTTTAAGTTACGATTCATGATCGAAGTCATATAATTAGAAGAAATGTATTCATCCTGATATATTTTTACTTTATTGGCAAACTTCGATATTGATACATTTATATTTACGTGTGACTTTAAACTCCAGTGGCGAAAATGACAGCATAACAGAATTCTGCTGTGGGAAAAAAGCACGTATACGTGTAATGATAGGCTTGAAAGTATTGGCAAATAAACGAAATTAGGTGTGTCGTGGGAAAACCGGGATTAATACATGTGCGTAAAGTGTCGTCCCGCACAGGCTAATCCTGGACGGCACTTTCCGCTTTTCTGGTATTTTCTGTTTCAAGGAAGTCTCTTCTAAACATAAATCCACTGAAGGCGGAAAGTGTCGTCCCGGATTAGCCTGTGCGGACTGCACAGGCTAATCCGGGACTACACTTCCAGTCCGCACGGGCTAATCCGGGACGACACTTTACGCACATGCATTAAGCCCAGTTTTCCCACGACACGCCTCAAATATTTATCACAATTCATCACCAACAAAAGATTAAGGTAGAACGAAGTGATGAATGCTTTCCACGAGCAACCGTTAACCATTTGACCATACACAACATTTCATTTGCTGGTCAGTTTAGTATACGTCGAAAACTATTGTACCCGGTTCACTTGAGCGTAGCATTGAGGTGCCGAAGTATTTCGACGATACACTGCATCTAAGTTTCGATCAATAGCGTGTCCTGATATATTAATGAATGCTTGACACACATGACTGCACACACACACACACCCTCGATAACAATACAGCCAGTGTTTGATACTGAAGTGTGATTCATTTTAATTTAACATATTTGCATTCAATCCAAAAATCACGTTGAAGCCATCATTGCATCAAACCTTGTTGTTGGTGTTGCTGCTGTCGTCGCTGTGTTGTTGTTGTTGTTGTTGCTAAACGAATTGTTTGATTTTGTGTATATTTCATGTACAGGTTCAGTTAATAACAGCTTCTGTGGTAATTGGTATTGTTTTTCTAAAGGTGTATTTAGTTCTTAAGTTCAGCGGTGAAATTCAACCCTATTCATTTACATGAAAACTGAATTCATTTTGCTATACCACGGAATACCGTGGATGCTTTCAGCTGTAGCCCACAGAACTCCTGTTGGCTTGACAAAGCGTTCTAATGTACCTATTAATGTATATTTTTACCATTTTGATACTATTTGTGTGTTTTCTTTTTTTTTCTTTTTTGTTTTTTTCTATTGATGTTTTTGTTTCTCTTCTTTGGGTAGGCAGGTGTTGGGCCATTGTAAGAGGTTTGATATAATTACATGTTCAAAATTCAATGCGTCCACAGTTCAATACTTGTAATAAAGAAAATCTGAAAATCTGAAGGAGGCGTTGGAGGTGTTTTGAAGCATTTCCCCCACTCCGGGACACGGTGTTAAAGGGACCTGTTCACAAATTGGCCAACTGACAATTTTCAAAAATTGTGTCATAGATCCCAAAGAGAAATTATACATTATATACAAATAAGCAAATAACACTCATGGCTAAGAAATATGTTGGAAATATCGTTTCGTTTATGGATAATCATCAATCGAAATTGACAAAATTATAAAGCGTTTGTAACGCTTTTCGTTCGGTTTTTTGGACAACATGTATATCCCTTAAATGACGTTTAAAATACAGTACCAAATGTATAAGTCCGAATGGCCGAGTGGTTGGCGCATGAGATTTTTGATCCCCGAAGGTCCCACGTTCGAGTCCCGGCGAAAGCAAATTTATACCATTACCTTTTTTTCTTTTTTATATGTGCTGAAGATTGTTCCAGATGCTTTAGTTTTTGCAGTTAAGACATGTAATGACATTCTTCGAAAATACGAAAATCTGTGAACAAGTTCCTTTAAAAGTTAATAAAATGCCAGTTTAAACATGAATCTTAAACTTCAGTAGTAATGGGGTTAGATGCAAAATTGATATAAAGCAGGGCAGTACTGCTATTGCCAGGAAGAACTTAAGATCTCGCCAACTACCGGTATTCTTTAAGGATAGAATGCAGTGCATTTTGCAGTTGCAGTTAAGACATTTAATGACATTCTTCAAAATACGAACATCTGTGAACAAGTACCTTTAACAGTTTATAAAATGCCAGTTTAAACATCAATCTTAAACTTCAGTAGTAATGGGGTTAGATGTACCTATGATATAAAGCAGGGCAGTACTTCTATTGCCATGAAATACTTCAGCTCGCGCCAACTACTATATTCTTCAATGATAGTATGCCATGCATTGATATAAAGCACGGCAGTACTGCTATTGCCAGGAAAAACTTCAGCTCGCGCCAACTACTATATTCTTCAATGATAGTATGCCATGCATTGATATAAAGCACGGCAGTACTGCTATTGCCAGGAAAAACTTCAGCTCTCGCCAACTATTGTTAAAGGATAGTATGCCATGCATTGCTGGCAACTGCATCACAAGCGCGATCACAAACAGAACCACGTGGTCTATTGTGCAAATTAGGTCAACGGTTAATAAGGTATATTATAATGACAATCTACATACTTATTTGAATATATTGGTGGAAAAGACGTTGTAATAATTATGTATTTAGGACGCATACAGACATACTTATCTATTTTAGCATGTACACTTTTAAAGCAGCAACGCGTAAACATTACGTTTGTATATACACAGTGTATGACATAAAGCAAGGGTCAACATTAATTTACTCCTGAAAGGCGGCCTAATTGACCATAAGTACGCAACTGACCAGTTGTAAATCGTTGGCCTGCTGACCTCGGTCATCTGACCGATGTGTGAAAATATTTAGACCATCTCGGTTGTTTATCCAAAACACCATTAAATGTTACGTTTTATCAAGTGTGCGATCACAAAACTTACAACGATCGACACTTCGTTTTAACCGAGCCAGGCTGACGAGTTGACGCATCCTACATTTAGTACTAGGACATTAATGCAGGTTCTGTTCACGAAATTAAACAGGAGCTGACGCAGGACAGCGCGCTCGACTATTCAAACCGCTTTGTCAGAGTTATGTGCCTTTGTTAGTACAAAAAGGGGCATAATTCTGCAAATTATGGGCCTTGGCCAGTGACCTCATATAATGACACTGAAGACATATGTGAAGTTTCAATTGAGTATCTATAGTAGGTACATAGATATGAGCTTGTTGCAAGCAAACCTTAACCAGAGCATTACGCCGATGCCGACGCCGACGAACGTGTGAGTAGTATAGCTCGGACTATTTGAAGAATGGTCGAGCTATAAATAATGTACCAGTATTTCGTTGTATACTTACAATGCGAGAAAACGGATAATTAAGTGTTTAATTTGCATCCCGATGGAACAGCGTATACAGTATTTAGTTTCGATACATAGTTGCTTTTCATTAGCAACCAAAACATCAACATATTTGGATTCACTTATTCGTTTACAGGACGTATTAAACAATAGAATCCCGTTTCATCATGTGGTGCGTTGCTGAAATGGCGTTCTAACTATCTATAACTTGTTATCAAAACTGTTGGTTTTGAGCTCGACGAATGGCGCCCAGGGTAAAAGCTATTTGTTTTGCATGCAATTTTACACCGTATTGCTTCTGAATGAATGCAAAACACGCGGCGAAAAAAAAAATGAGAATTTTATAAAATACATAAACAAAATGCATACCTAATGCTTCATTTCGCTTTTACTTTGGCGAAAGGGTCCGACTGTTAATTAATATGCATAATTGGCTTACATTTTGTTTAATTCAGACTGAACGATACATTCTCATTCTGAATATTGCGGTTTAGTTTAGTTTATTATAGAATATTGCGGTACGGTAAAGTACGGTACTAAGTGTAACAGTAGTACTAAACGTCGATTTGTAGTACATTTTAGACACGGCTTAAAACTACAGCGAAACAGCCATGTTTGCAAGAGCTATCGAAAAGGTTGCTTTATAATAAAGTGACATTTTTATACAACTCATTCGACAACGGTCTTTCATCGAGTATAAATATGAAAATATCATTTAACATTGTCCGCAATATACACATAGTAGTTTGGTGCAGTATCCTGTAAAATGATAACAAAAATGGGTCCGAAGCATTTATCGAAAAGTGCAAGTGAAAGAATATTGTAAAACCCGGAGTCGTACATGGTCCGCCAAGAATCTGTGCCCAGTAGTTCCAGGGCTTGCATTAAGGGAAGTTTGGGAGTAATTTACTCCCAGTTTTTTGTCTCAGAACTTTCAAAATTTCAGCCATGGACGTTTCAGAACTTCCAAAATTTCAGTAATGGAAGTTCCATCATGTAGGGATGAACAAGTTAGAAGAACAATTCAGTAATTTATCTAAATGTATACCGATTTCACTGAACAAATTGGCATATAAACACCTGATGAAAAGAACTGGCCTTAAAAAAACTTGAATTTTATACTTAATTTTATTTCTGAAATGCTCAGGACCTATGTAGTGCAATACTGTCAAAACTTCCAAATATTATGAGCAAAACTTCCAAATATTATAAGCAAAACTTCCAAATATTATGAGCAAAACTTCCAAAATCTGAGGCCAGGAAGTTCAAACTGCCAGTTTTCGAAAGTTAATGAAAGCCCTGTAACTCTCAAAAGATCTTAATCGTTCGTATTTAAAAGCCAAATATCATGGGGCAATGTCTCACAAAATAACATTCGATTTATTAAATCCAAATGTTTACTTTAATACTTTGGCATACAATAATATCAGAAATAAATATTTTCATATTATGTAAGATTTATATACAACGTTTCTTTATCATTGCAACGAGATTAAAATACAACAAGGCAATATCAGCCAATCTCTGCATATGATGTGATGTTACACTTTGCAAGTATGCAGAAGTTGATACGGTATTTGAAGTTATGCAATAAAAAGTGTTATCGGTCAAATCGACCGCACGAAGAAGGCTCGTACATATATATCTGATGATTCATGTATACGTCTCCACTGGAAAATGTTCTTTAATGTCATATATATCACACCAAAAATGTATTCCTGCATTTTGTATAGTGTTCTCGTTGCCCAATATTTGCTCATATCATTGCAATAATCGCTCCTCAGATTTGGTGTTGTTGTTTTTTTGGCCAAGACTCTTGCAAAAGACTTACATACATAAACTCTAATATATGACATTAATATTTGCTCAGAAAACGTGTGGCAAATGTTTGCATTATTTGTTGGCAATTAATTTAAGACAGATTGATACGGCAGAGATGCATACATTATAGATAAGCCGTAACGTAAATATTTTTTTATGAAATATACCTGTAGATATTAAAGATGTATTAAATGCAACTTCTTTACGCGAGCTCAATGAGATATACCGCTACGTGTGATTCATCCGCAAATTGGATGAATTCAAAGATTGAAATCTTACAACGTTATCTTGTACACTGTACGCCGGTATGTACAAATGTACAGACATCGACCATACTTTTGGCGTACCATTTGGGGCAAAAGTGACAATATGTATATAGCTATAAATATGTTAAAAATCAGCATACAGTTACAATTTTGTACATGCAAGTCTGAATATATACCCGAGAGTATAAATTTGTACCTTTGGGCATATTTTTCTGGCACACGCCACAATAAACACATCGTTGAATTTCAAGCATTTTATATGAATTTATGTAAAATAATTTGATGTAAATACGAAATATATCAGAGTCTAAATTGAACAAATATACATGTATAGTTATGTTTTAAAAACAAATTTCAAGGCATATACCTCTATGCATAATAATGTGCCATCAGTTATATATTTGTACCTGTAGGTATAAACAGTGCACGTCGTTATTTTTCAAAATGTACCCATGGGTATAAATTTTGACTTGTTTGTACAAACATTTGCCTGTATGCAAAATTGTGTGCCTGCAGTTAAATATATGAACACCCATTTGTACAAACATTTGCCTGTATGCACAATTGTGTGCCTGCAGTTAAATATATGAACACCAATTGGACATTTTTTTTTACTTTTGACATAAATGGCGCGCCATACTTTCCTAGCTATACGCTGTTTCCCCTTGACTGCATAACGCGCTAACAGGATTTTCACAAATAACCTGATGAATATCAATATTTGCGAATGGCTTTACTGCAAAGCTTACGATTGAATGTCTTTCATGTTGGATAATTGGCAAAACGATGTGTGCATCTAGCTGTACACCATCTGTACAGCCGGCCTTGCTATAAATGCCATAACTGCATATTCTGAACAAAGCGAGCTGTGAAGCTGGTATACGTTATTTTCTTGTAAAGATTAAAACTACAAAATGTGCCATCAAACCGACCAATCCAGACAAGAAAAGACAAGGAAAAAGAAAACGCGACTTCCATGTCAGATTAAATTGACATTCCAATTACTGGGTTTAAGTATACATATTAAATCTGAGGCCTATTATCGTTAGTTGCATTCGTTTGCTTACGCAGTTAATAAGTGCATATATTACAAGGCAACAAGTGACATCTGACCGTACCCGCATGAACGAAACAGCAATTACAAGTTAATGAATTAATTATCGAATTACCAAAGTGATAACTAATTTATGGGGTTAGTAAAGTTGATACCTCACACGATATCCTAGGCGTTAGCTAGATCAATAAAATTCTGTGCACAGGGAATAAAATGTTACGATCCAGACAGAAATAGCGAGAGGCCAAAGGCGGCGCTGGAATAGTAATGTACGAGTGGGAAGTGCGGCGTCTTCGAAACGCGTTGGAATAGCTCTGAAACTCCAGTTAACTGTCGTTGTAAAGGACTATTAATCAAATCGCCATTTAAATATTGAAATTAACCATGCACATCTGAAAGAGGAAATAATAAGTATATATTTAACTTAAACGCCGGGGTCCACTTCTCTGATTTTGCGGTGGTAAAGCAATTAACCTACATTCGGAGAGTGGGCTGAGCTTATCAGACTGTGATTGGTGATAAGAGCAGTCAGTTTGTAAACCGAGACAAGCGTTTGAACAAGAGAGTAGTGAAAAGTATGCAACTTTCTTCTCCTGCCATCTATCAGATGAGACCCAGTATGTAAACACTGCACTGAGTCAGCAGCTTTCTACTGGCTGTGTCAAGTTCATGACCTTTTTGTCGGTGGGATTATCTTTTTCAGGGATATTTGAATTTTCTAGCAGACAACAAAATATTTTATTTAAAAACAAGGGTAAATGGTGTTTTACAGCATTCATTTTTAATATGCCAAAAGCTTATCTGTTAATTACTTGTGTGCCAAATTTCAAAGAAAAATAACCATTAAAACCAGAGAAAATAGAACATGTGTTTCCATCCTTCTGCTCCTGACAGACCAGTGTGTAACTGAATAGTAGACATTTTCTAAACCTCTGGCCCTTTTATACTGTGACCCCGGTGTCACTCGCTTGACATTACTTCCGGATGTACAGATTGGCGAACAAACATGTCAGACAGCCAACTGTGGCTTATCAGTCAGAGCCAGCACAGTAATCTGATTGGTTATTTCAACTTATTTCGACTATCAAGCCTTGATCTGCCATAATGGACCAAGTTTACATGTCAACATGTGGTTTATTTTCAGGGGAGGTCGCCAGCCAGTCTTCGGTAGGGAGCCGCTAATGTATATTGAATGATTATTGTAAAGGCCAATAATGTAATACAGACCGGATAGCACTGCTATATTTCAAACATCAGCATTATTGAGAGATCGATGGATAGCTCGATGCAGCTAGGTTGGCAGATATGTTCAGTTTATCATCCCTGCTCTGGTTGGCATCGTGATATTTAACCTCAGTGATATTTAACCTCAGTGATATTTAACCTCAGTCCTAACAATGTCCGTCCCAATAATTAGGTCATTTATATATGTAATAATAAACACGTTAATCTGGCAATGTTCGTATTTTCTTCGACCGTCATTCCTAGTTTATTAATAAAGAACTAGAGCTCAGTGTGTATCTTGGCAGACCGGGACAGTCTCTCGCGCTTAAAAAGAATCATCCGTATTATGTATATGAGGCGTGTCGCGTGAAAACCGGGCTCAAGTCATGTGCGTAAAGTGTCGTCCCGGATTAGCCTGTGCAGTCCGCGCAAGCTAATCCAGGACAACACTTTCCGCATACAGTGAATTCATGTTTAGAAAAAACTTCCCTGAAACAGAAAATACCATAAAAGCGGAAAGTATCGTAGCGGATCGGCCTGTGCGGGCTGCACAGGCTAATCCGGGACGGCGCTTTAAGAAGCTTTACGTACGTGCATTAAGGCCGGGTTTCCCACGACACGCCTCATGTTTTGTTTTCAGTGTGGAAAAAAATTTACTGCTTAAACTACCGGTTTGTTAAGTACATGTACTCGATCTACAGGAAAATAACTAAGTCTCATATCGACAATGTCATCTACTGAAAAAAGCCTTCATTCTTGTTTGAACCAACCAATAATATGTGGCAAAAGCTCAACACATACTGCATTGTAACCATGTATATAATTAGTAGAAACCTGCGTATACGGTAATACTTAAAAGCATTATATTCCTTAAGAACGTACATGTAGCTTTGGCTTTCACAGATTAATTTGCATTAAAAAGACATTATTAATCAATAGCTTACTTAGTTAAGAGCTGTGTCCTTCACTTGAACCTACTTCAAAGACGCTAAGAGGAGTAAACGTAGAGACGGAACGGATGGACCGTTCGTCCGTTCGTCCATTCGTCGGTCAGACAGACTAACCGTTCCACCGTACACTCGTCGGTGCAAGGTATCTTCGAAGCATCCGTCCGTCCGTCCGACAACGATCGACCGACTGACGGGAGGGACATTGGAGGCAAGATTCAAATAGGGGACAACGATTGTGTCATATTTTAATGCGGAGACCGTTCTTGTTTTATATAGATGGAGACTTTGTCATAATTTTAGACCGCGCGTGTTTGTTGAACTATCTAAACAAAATGAAAACAGCCAACCCGGGTGCGAGATAAGCCGTGTAAATGGAGAAAGATTTATAAGCCATGTTGTCTCCGAACAAAAAATTACGATAAAACCACTTAGCAAAGTATGAGATATCATTAAATTCTTGGCTTACGACGAGATTAAACTGAAAATCTTCGCCGTTTCACCCTAGCCGTACCCCTGTTCACCCCAGGGCACCCCGATAAAGAGACCTCGGCTGTGTTTAATTAAGATGTTGAGGAGGAAAAAACGATATAAAAAGGAATAAATGGGTCCTATAGACGTCTTTATGCCTATCTCGCCTATCTCAATTTTAATGTAAATTATTTGGAAATTTCTTATTCGGATCGGTTCGATGTACATTTTAAAATTGATGGAAACTAAATTAATAAATAGTAACAGTCGTGTAGGCATGTATATGAAAATCTGCAGCATAGGTAGTGGTAGACGAGTCGTAGAAATGATTGATAGTGGTAGTAGTTATAATTGTGGTAGCAGTGGTAATAATGGTAGTAGTAGCAACAGTGGTAGAAGCATCAGCAGCAACAGTAGTAGTAGCAAGAGCAGGAGCGGGAGCAGTAGAAGTAGTGGTACTAGTAGTAGTAGTAGTAGTAGCAGTAGCAGTAGCAGTAGTAGTAGTAGTAGTAGTAGTAGTAGTAGTAGTAGCAGTATTAGTAGTAGTAGTAGTACTAGTAGTAGTAGTAGTAGTAGTAGTAGTAGTAGTAGTAGTAATAGTAGTAGAAGTAGGTGATGGTCGATATTGTGGTGACAGTTGATTGTGTTGGTTGTGGTGTTGGCGCTAGTGGTCGTGGTGGTCATGGTTGATGGTGGAAGTAAAGGTGGTAGTAGCGGCAGATGAAGTACATCATTAAAGATTCTTGCAACATTCGTTCTTGGCATGCAAGTTGCCACAACAGCACGCTGTGTTCACGCACGCCACGCATGACTGCCACATTATGCATTATGTTTGCAATCGGGTGATTACAAACCGGTAGCGAATGCAATGTTCATAATAACACTGCGAATAGAATCGCTAAACATTACAGTACCACAATGCACTAAAATGGAGTAAACGTACACATAAAAACGTTGCCTTTGTCATAATCTACCAAATGTGTGTAGAACATCAGAAAACATCCACAAGATGTTGCCCAAAGGGATAAATATAATGTACTTGATATAAATATGTGGGTATTTTCGATATGCATAGAAATCGAGAATGTATCTTGTATTCAAGTATCAGTCAAACTCAAAGTTTATCGCTTGATGAACACCATTCACGTATATTTCAGCAGTGTCACCTACATTTTCATTAAATACTAAGCGGTGAATACACATGTACATCTATATCACATATAAACCGGACGAACGGGTTAATTATATGGGTGCGAGTGTAGTGTCACATACTAGTACACATATATGCCATCACTTGACGTTGAAATATAACACTGTGCATAAAATTACACATAAATTATACAATATGATTGATACATATGTAGTCAATACAGTATCGGTTAATCTACAAATGGCAACACACAATGACATTTAAAATAAAACTTATAATAAAATAATAATAAGTATTTACATCCCATATATACTTATAAATGATGAACTAAATTATCCAACATAAAATATTACGTCTTAGTTGCCGATAATTTATTAAAATAATTACCTTTGCTTGTGCTTCAGCGGCAAATCCTGATTTTGTTGCACGGGTCGCCATTTTACAGTTCTAAAATCCTGAGATCGAAATGTGTTCACAAAAATGTTAATATCAAACCACAAAACTCCCAGACGGTAAACAACTTTCTGTCCACGCGTGTGTAAATGTCGTCTGCTTTATAAACTCTCCGCTCGTTGAGTCAGATTTAGTGGCTCTCGTAAATATGTCACGTGCTACACATTCCTATCAACAATTGGTTAATATGGGCGCGGTAAAATCCTTGTCCACGAAAAGCACTCTCGGTGTTATCTTAACTATTTTGATAATTTTTGAATGGAGTTTTTAAGCCATGTGTTGTTGCACATGTATTAATTATCTGCCTACGTTGTTTATTAGTGACTAAGTAACATAAATATTTCAATTCTGTGAGCTATTGTAATTTTCGTAAGCTGTTTGCGCTGGAATACCACATTAGAATTTTGCTTAGGTCGAGTTGTTTCCGGTTTGATTTTTAACAAATATTTTATGTATTTTATATATTCGCAGATGCAAGATGGCTTATGATAACAATGGTCAACTTATGCCCTACTGCAGATAATTGTTTGTTTAGGTCAGGGCATTACTAGTATCATACCATACGATACACTAGTTACAAAGTATCGTTATGTATAAAGCTATTCTTTACATACGTGTTGTGAAAATTAAAGTTATCATCATTAACGTCATCATCGTCACCATCATCATCATCATCATTATAGTCTCATTGTAACCACTACCAGCGTCGTCATCATTATCTCAAATGTCGTCACTGTCATACTCGTCATCATTGACAACCACACAATCATCATTATAATTATCTTTACTACCATCATCATCACCACCTCTATCTACACTGCTCCCAATACTCCTTCTCATCTTTACCCTAATTTACGTCTCCTCCTCCTTACCCTAATTTACGTCTGCGAAAACTATATGGTACAATATACCATTTACTTATAATATATTTTAATACATTTTAGTAGAGTACACGACAGTGTTTGTAACTTATAATATTTTAAAGTGTTTGTAACTATGTGTACGATTCTTACATATCGCGTGTAGTCACTAAAAATATGAATATACAGTGGCGACAACTTAAATAATAATTGCTTGTATTTAAGGTATTTTTATGGAAATACTGTCTTAAAAATGCAAGCCACGTATTTTGTTAAGAATTGACACAAGTTTCTAACAAGAGCTGTCAGAGGACAGCGCGCTCGACTATTAGAAGTATTTTAGTTGGTACATATTTTGGAAAGTGGAAGGGGCATACATTTATTAAAATACAAAACTGAGTTATGGCAACTATTTAATCAAATTATTTCAAGTATTAACCTTATGTAGTTAATAACTTGTGTTGTTTTGAAGTTATAAGAGTTTTGAATATAATCTTTAACCAGAAAATCTATGTGAAAAAGGCGCATAACTCTGTCACAATACAAAACAGAGTTATGGTGAATGTTCCCCCTGATAATGGAGTCGATGACAAAGGTATATTCCAAGTTTCAAGAGAATAACTTTTGTAGTTTTGAAGTTACAATACTTTTGAATAAAAACTTTAACCAAAGTCAGACGCCGACGCCGACGCCGACGCCGGGGGTAGTACGAAAGCTCACTTATTCTTCAATAGTGGAGCTAAGAATCAAATGAGGCGTGTCGTGGGAAAACCGTGTTCAATGCATCTGCGTAAAGTTTCGTCCCGGATCAGCAGTCCGCACAGGTTGCTCCAGGGCGGCACTTTCCGCCTACAGTGGATTTATGTATAGAAGAGACTTCATTGAACCAGAAAATACCATAAAAGCGGAATGTGTCTTCCTGGATTAGCCTGTGCGGACTGCGCAGGCTGATCTTTGACGACACTTTACGCACATGCATTAAGCCCGGGTTTCCTACGACACGCCTGAAATAAAGGTACCGTGTTTTAAAAGTAACAATTTGAAACAAGAATGATTGACACGGAAGATTAAAAGGGTTAGTGGACAGGATTACAGGAATAATGGTCAAGTGTTACAGGCTTATGACCGGGGTACCCCGGCAGCAGTGGAGATGAGCTGGGAATGGACCACACGTTGGTTACTATGGTTACGGCGTTAGAAGCAAACGTTTATTTAGTAGTTACTAAGCATACCAAAGAGGGTGGAATTCACCCGGTTACTGACTTTTAGTACATCGTAAATGTTTGCTCATGAACTACACAGTATAATAAATTCTGATAAGTCGTAAAAAATATGTTCGTTTCACTTTAAATGCCCCAAAATATTAGTGTAGGTAGGTAGGAGTTTATTATTTTTATTTGGTAACTTGTAAATGCTAACTTTTTTAACTGAATGAATATCCAAAACATATCAGTAACATCCTTAGACATTGTTTTGAAGTCAATGCCATAAAAACAAAATACTTATTTATAAAAAAAATAACAACATTTAATTATTGGAAAAAGTATATAAAAACAATGTCTGACTAATAAAATGTTCTAGGGTCGGGGCAATTTTTAGGTAGAACCGTTTAAAAATATAGCTTTTCATATACGGTAATTTTGTTTCTGTCCTTGGTTAACTTGTGATTATACGTTGATGGGCAACTAGCGCAGGCACAAGTACACCTTACATGTATAAATATATAAATGAGGGGCATCCTGAGAAAACAGGTCTTGATGTATGTGCATAAAGTGTCCGCACAGGCTAATCCGGGACGGTACTTTCCGCTTTTATGGTATTTTCTGTTTCAAGGAAGTCTCTTCTAAACAAAAATCCACTGTAGGCGGAAAGTACCGTCCTGGATTAGCATGTGCGGACTGCACAGGCTGATCCGGGACGACACTTTACGCACTTGCATTAACACCGGTTTTCCCACGACACGCCTCAATATTTTTATATCTGTTGCTAAACAAAGAATGTCTGATATGTTTGTTTAAAGCTGGTCAACTGATCTTCAACGGTCGACCAGGGGTACAAGTTATAGCCTTTACGGAAGCTTTACATTTCAGCCTTATCTAAATGTAGTGAATATATATATATATTTAAATAGCATTGAGTTAACTCGTTTCAGAGTATCTGCTCACAGACTTGAAGCAGAAGCAGGGAGATGGCACAAGCGTGAAAAGACACAGTATCAAAATAGAAAATGTAAACACTGTAACGTTCTCGAAGACGAGTTTCATTGTTTACTCGAATGCCCAGTATTTAACACTTTTAGAAAACAATATTATAAACAAATACTATTGGAAGCATACAAATATGAAAAAAATTGTTGAACATTAACAGACAGACGATGAATTTGAAATCTTGTCACATTTATTTTTAAAGCTTTTAAATTGAGAACAGAACTATATTATCAATAGTTTATCTCCATACAACTATTGTATGTATCAGTTTACATGTTATTTTTCACAGCATTATAACTACAGGTAAAATAATTTGTTGTACTGGCATGTTAACTTAATAAGATTTTCGTTTTGTTATTCATATTTTATATTTTTAAAATTGGTATTACTTAAAACAGTTATTCATATGCCTGTACGTCATTTACCACTTTTGCCCATATTGTGTTGTACTATATGTGTTCTCATGGGCTTAAAGCCTAATGTATTTTGAAATAAACTCTATTTTTTTATATTCGTTATCACCTGCCACTTAAGGGTGTGATAAGCACTCTTCATGCAGTCAGTTGACCCTTCAAACCTCCAAACACTTTAAGTGGGTAGCATCGTGTACGACATTGCTGACATAGTTGTGAAACATTTATGATTGAAATACTTGTATGCACTGCGTTGTACAGACATTTTTCAATTCAGCTATGATCTTTGTCCTCAAACATGTCATTAATCTATGACATGTCTTTGTACTTGAATGTCAACTTGTATGTTTTTTCGAGGTTGAAGAATGACGAACTGATTGATGCGTTGATAGGTAGACGAAGGAATAAACGAGCGGACGCGTGTGATGTAAGGAGGAAGGCACGGATGAAGGCACGTATGAAGGGAGGCATAGATGGTGGAGGGACGAATGTGAGGGAGGGAGCCAGGGACGGGGGAAGGCAGGGAAATAGGGATGAGGCAGAGAGGGAGGGATGAAAGGAGGGAGGCAGACAGGGAAGGAGGGAGGGAAGCAGGAATGTAGGAAGGCAGGGGTGAAAAGAGGCAGGCCGGGAGGGAGGAAGGTGTGGATGTAGGGAGGCAGGGATGGAGGGGGCAGGAATGTACGAAGACATGGATGGAGGGAGGCAGGAAATGGAGGCAGGTTGGAGTAAAGACAGGCACGGAGGGAGGGAGATGCACGGATTATTAGTACATCACAGTCGGTTATAATGTGTGAGTATATATGTATTTAGAAAGAAAATAAAACATATAACGACTAGACATGTGTCCGTAGGACACGGATGCCCCCACATTCAGCTGCTTGTCACAATCCTCCGCTGATGTTGGAAAAAATGCACCAAACTACCCAGGTGCTTAAGTTCACATGCTGATTAATATGTTTTTAAAGTTTCATCACTGTAGCAGTAATACTTTTTGAGTTACGCGCGACACAAGTCCAAAATAATATTATTTTTTGCTAAAAAAAATGTCCAAAACTCCACTGATGTCAGAAAAAAATGTCGTATAAGTGCTAGAGTGAAACTTTATAAGCATATTCATCTGCATTGGTGCTTGTGTACCTGGGTATTTTGAGAAATCCGACGGACGGACGGATGGACAAGGGCAAATCTATGTGCCCCCCCCCCTCTAAAGTGGGGTTTCTGGGTTAGATATGAATTTAATATAAAATATTCAAGTTACGGCGTAGGTAAGATATCGGCTTTAGTGACGTCACTCGTTACCGCCATATAAGGCGAAATTGCATACACCTCGAGTGTACGCTTTGTGATTTATCGGTTTTGGAAATGAATAGCAATTCTTTGTGCATTTCACTTCGGCCCAGTCACTATGACTCACAGAGCATTTAAAATCACTTTCAAAATAAGAAACATTGTGTCAGATTCTCCTACACATGAATTGAGGGGCGTCGTGAGAAACCCGGTCTTAATGCATGTGCGTAAAGTGTCGTTCCGGATTAGCCTGTGCAGTCCGCACAGCCTAATCCGGGACGGCACTTTCCGCTTTTATTGTATTTTCTGTTTCAAGGAAGTCTCTTCTAACCATAAATCCACTTCAGGCGGAAAGTCCGCACAGGCTGATCCGGGACGACACTTTACGTACATGCATTAAGCCCGGTTTTCCCACGACGCGCCTCAATTTATATATGAATCGTAGAGTTTCTATGTTGCTCGCGTAAAAATGCTGGACATATTGTAATATTAATAAACAAATGAAACAATATATAAAAGAAACTAATACAAATATAGCTGTCATTTGCAATTTTACATGTTCAATGTTCAAGCTTGCGAGGGATTTAAATAAACAAATACCGGAATACAAATGAGTACACTACAATTTTATTATAACATATGCACGCACATGATAGGGCAGATGTCACGATTGCATGCATGCACTAATAGGATAAATACATAAAAAGACATTCCAAATTTGGAAAAAATGAAAACGATGAGACAATAGTTTTCTTTGTTTACGAATATGATGATGATGATCACAATTATGTTGATATACCTGCTGCTGCTGCTGCTGCTGCTGCTGATTATGATGATCACAATGCTGCTTCTACTCCGCTGCTGATGATGATCATTATGACGATGATCACGATGGTGATGTGATGATGATGATGATCACGACGATGACGATAATGATGACGAAGAGGCTGATGAACACCTATTTTGATCTGTTTGTTGAAATTACACATAACTTATTTTTTTAAATATAACCGCTTGTTTACTTATCAAAAGTGGCAGACACATTTACAAATGTATTTGAATACCTTTTACAAGACGGATAATTAGATAGTTTGATTTTTTTTCTTAAAATTTCTTTCAGGTTTATCTCCCTTGCTAGCTTATGTGTTCGACTTAGCGATCGGGAAAGTCTAGTTACGAAGATCTTTGAGTATTAATATTTTACAACAACAATGCCCGCGATGCCACCAACATCAACAACATCATCAAGAACAACATCAACGACAAAAACGAACGAACAACAACAACAAAATTATACAGGCATCCGCCATATTAATAGCCGCCACTTTACCGACATTGGTTAAATGATTGGTATGCAATGGTGACATTCTGTCTATAAAACGAATGCAAAGTTATATTGATAAACATCTATATTTAATAAGAGACGACTTTAATAAATATTAATTTCGACGTCTTGCTAAGAATTAAACATTATTAACAACGATTGCATACATTGTATGTACACAATAAAATGACGTTGACGTCATTTTTATGACGTCGATGACATCTCTGTGACGTCACGTCTATTCAGAATGTATAACGTCGTTACTAAGCGCGTTATAATTAGTTTGGCATTGCAAAGTAGTTGGTTGTTTTTATAGTGAAAAAACAATGGAAAATTAATTGTCAAATATGTGTTTCATAACTATTCATTTTGGAGGTAAGTTAAACCATCTGTTCTAGGGATACATTTTATTTATATCATCATTGAGATTTAGCAATGACCACGATTTATAAGTAAAACTAGCATTTAGAAATAGCAGATTCTAACTTAGATTTAAATAAACAATACCGTTACACTCGGAAAAGCTATGTGTATATTTTGAACGTAGAACAATATATTTTTCGATTTGGATAGGTCTACTCAATATTTCAGTCTGTTGTTGATTTTTAAATTATAATATCGTGTTATAATGATATTTTACTTCGTTTAGATCCATTGTAAGATGAACTTAACTAATTCTGGCTGTGCTAGTACAAATATACGGCATTAATTTTTAATAGGACATTTACAGTTTTATTCAACTAAACCCATATACTAGAATATATATAACGCATGTACATAACACTATTAGAAAGTAAGTTTTTAATAACATAGACACTAGCTGAGTTACATCGGCTGAATGGGCCTACATATAAATGCCTAAACATTGTTGTAAATGAGAAACGTTTAACTGAAATTACATAAATACATGTATTACATGTTATACAGTGTTAAACAATGAACAATCGATGGGCATGAGATATAATACAGCAGTGGTTAATGCAAATAACCAACTTGATTTTCTACGAAAAACGTAAGACGTGTTCTGGGCATGTTTTACAAGCTTCAAAGATTTTTAGTCAACACTCGTGTTCATTGGTACTGTAGAAGTTGTTGTGTCCATTGTATAATGGGTTAAGACGGACGATTTTTATTCCTCAGTGGCTTAATCATCCAGAAAGTATACATCTGTTTAATACGATCTTGTCAGACAGTAGCAAAATATTTATTTCAATGTGACAATGTAAGAGAGGAATTCATGAAAACTCACAACACTGCTTTTGTAAATACTCATTTTGTTAGTATGAATCTTTTGTAGATATTCATTTGTCATAGTTATTGCCATATATATCTTTATCATATCCATAAGTTATACTATAATTATAACAGTATAAACTGTTTGTGTTCATCTACAATCTATATTTATAATGTAACAGTTTTGTAATGTGGTCTTAAATTGGCAAATACATTTTGTATTGTTTTGTTGTACGTTTCCCGTGCGCAGATAACGAGCAGCTGATGATGAACCCAAACTGCCGCCAGCACATCTTCATGGACTATCTGAGGGCGAAGTGCCAGTACAACAAGAAAGGTATTATACCGCTTGCAGAATCTTTGTCTTTATAATTACTTTTTTTTATGAAGATGAATTCACAGTTATCATGTTTATTGTTGTCATCATAAATCGTCGTCGTCGTTTCTTCTTGTTTTGTTCTTATTTGTCTACTTCTTTCGAACTTTGTTCATGAATTCCATTTCAATCAGGTGAATACATTATTTCCCATTTAAAATAATGTTCATGGGATCATAATTCTTATGTTGTCGGCATTGCTTTTTATTCCCTCCGCCAAGACGTTTATGTCTTCGCGGGCGTTAGTTTGTCTGGTTGTTTGTCAGTTGCAACTTAAAACTATTACGAATGGATTTGCATGTAATGTTTAGTGAATATTTGAATCTTACCTGTCAACAAATGATAAAATTAAATAATTTTGTTGATGATCCAGATCACTGTCTGATTCCATGATTTAAAAAAAGGAGTCTTGATTTTAAGGAGATCGGGACATTTGCCATATTGTGTTGTATAATTAATTAGTTAGCATAGCGCATGGGAAAATGAATCGCTTTAGCGGAGGTATGCGTTCTCCAAGTATTATCTTGTTAATTTTAAACTGCACATAATCTCGCACATTTACTGTCGACGAAACAGCTTTTCTCATGAAATGTTAGGTGTACAACTTTACCCTTTAACAGACAGTTGTATTGAGCTAATGCATACTGCAATTCTGTACAAGGTCATTCTCAGACTGATTATTTCACTTGCAGCGTTCATCGACTCTCTCTCTCAGACTGATTATTCCACTTGCAGCGTTCATGGACTCACTCTTAGACTGATTATTTCCCTTCCAGCGTTCACACACTCACTCTCAGACTGATTATTTCTCTTGCAGCGTTTATGGACTCACTCTTGGACTAATTATTTCCCTTCCAGCGTTCACACACTCACTCTCAGACTGATTATTTCCCTTGCAGCGTTCATGGACTCACTCTTAGACTGATTATTTCTTGCAGCGTTCATAGACCTGCTCGACGAGAACGGTAACCTTGCCAACGTCCACCTGGTGGACCCGCGCTGTAACGTGCGCGAGAAATTCGAGGAACGCGTGGCCTACGTCCCCGTCATGCTGGAAAGTAAGTGCTCTGTCTGATGCTCCGTGTGCACCATTGTATCTCCTTATTGTTTTAAGAGTTGCATTCAGGTACTTTTTTTTCCAAAACCAACACTATGCCGGTATTTAAACTGGCGCATGATAACACTATTTAAAACGTATTACCACAACCGTATAAATAATTTCATCACAAACTACAATATTTTTAAACTAAAGCTAGATACAAATCTTGTTAACTATCTATATAATTTGGAGGAATCCGTACCACTTTCTGGCGTTAATGACGCTTGACGACGCCCCTTCCTTTTTCAGAGCGCGGCGACGAGGCGCATGGCGAGTACAAGACTGTGAAGCCCCTTCTCACGGACTGGGAGAAGCAGTTTCCGCAGTTCGAGAGTGAGTCGTTAAAATGTGAAGAATTAACAATACTAGACATCCAAATGATCAATATACTGTATGCTACACTTTTTTGTTTTACCAATAAATGCTACACTTTTTTTGTTTGACAAATATATGCTACACTTTTTTTATTTGACCAATATACGAGTACCCTTTTTTGTTTGACCAATATATGCTACACTTTTTTATTTGAACAATATACGAGTACACTGTTTTTGTTTGACCAATATATGCTACACGTTTGTGTTTGAACAATATATGCTTCATTTTTTTTGTACTATTCCCGTCTAGATAATTTGCGTCTTTTTTTTATATATAAACAATATAAAAAATGTCTCTTTTCGTTGAAAAGAGGTTGGACAAGGCATAGTATGCTTCTTTTCGGCGAAAAGATAACTTTTCCTCGAGATAAAATAACATAAAATACTGTTAGGTTTTTCATACCCAACTTTCAACCCGGTCCAGTTTGCCGTAACGATAAATCTGAGTATGGGGAAAATACGTGCGGACGACATGAAAATACTAAACAGCTTTTGAACTCAAATAGATTATTATCTTCTTCTCACACTGAAAATGTATTAAAAACCATAATGCTTATTTGCTTCAGGAAGGATCAAGATATTGACGGGCGAGCTGAAGAGTAAGAAGAGCCCTCTTTCCAAAAGTAAGCCCGGGGAGGATATCAGTAGATTTTGAAAATCAGTCAACTGACCCCTGGCTTGAAACAAGGAGTCCTTCAATGAAAATTGAGACTTCTAGGGCCAAGGACTGAAGTCACAGGAATTTAGATTTAGGCCATACAAATTTGACTCTATGTCTAGCGTCCCCATGATTTTTGGAAACCTACCAACCAGGCCGGAAAAAAAGTCGATAAAAACTTATTCATGGCAGTGGTACAAGCTAAAGCAAATGTTTACTTGCAAAACTGTTATATATCATCTTCATATTGGGAACCTATTGTAACACAGTATTTTTACTGTGTAAATTGACTGGTTGCACACTATGTTTTACAAATAAAAGTAAAAACGCCTAAGTCATATTTGCTCTCTTTTTTTTACATTTTTTTTACGCTTTCCAACTCGATTTTTCACATTGTCCAATTTGTTTTTTTCGGTTAGGCTTCCGAAAACCTACCAGCCCGAGGACGCTAAACATAGAATCAAAATGGTATGGCCTTATGCTCTGAAAAGCTCAGTATTTTGTGTCAATACAGGTTAAGAACTTTAAAATTTGCAAAGAAACCGCATATATATTAGTATGACAAAAATAATTGCATTAGGCCACAACAAATTGATCAGATGTTCGTCGGATTTGCCGTACCTTAAAATCGTAAATCGAAAAAAAAATATTTTTCTTTTTTTTCTGCGCCCGTACCTACAATTTTGCCCCTCACCCGATTTTTTTAAATGAAGTTTTCATCAACGAGTCTCATTTTACGTCAAACGCCGACTTCGTGGTGTCCCCAAATCATAACAAGCAATTGGTACTTATATAGACGTGAATAAGGCACTTTGCGGAGACTGGTTTATGTGCAAACCACATAATTTATGACCCAAACCGTTACCCTCCAATAGCCAGTCTGGCACAGCTGTCGTGTATTTCGACTCGGCAATTTCTTATCTTTTTTTTTATATCAAACACAACGAGCTGTTTGCCAGCATGCATTGCCTAATTAAAGATGATTGCTAGCAAGCTCTCGTAATATCAGCAGAAACAACAGTTAATTAAAGGATAATCTTGTTGATAAAGGATGTGTGAAATTGGATTTCTGGAATATGTCAAAAGGACTGATTATCGGGTATGTTTACATTTCGGACAGTTTTGACCAGCGGTTTGTCCTTGATTTCTTACTTCTAATATCCACACAATTAAGTTGTTTTTGACATGTCCATTTTATAAATTCAACGTATCTGTTTGGTGTATATTTTGTTCAGCTTTTATATATTAAGGCACATTTAACAGGGCAAGCCAAGTCATTATGTTAGTTATTAATTTCAGTTTATTTATGGATATATTTTGTTAACATCTTGTAGATATTTTAAGAGTGTATGTTGAAATAAAAAATAATTATCCAAGTTAACTGCAATGAACAATTAACAAAAACGTTAATATAATAATCTAAACATACTAATGCTTTGTTAATGCCATAATGCAATTAATATACAGCACACTGAAGTATAATTTTATAACAATTAAAACAATAAGATATAAACATTCCCTGACATGGAAACACGCAACGATGTTGCGAGTCGATACAAAAATTGGCTCAATAAAAATAAGAGCCAGTGTGAGCCCTGGTTAACGGTTTAAAAAAAAAATGGTGGCGTCCAGTTGTTTCGTCGCGGCGGTTAAAGATACAGAACTTATACTAGTAATTCATAAATTGTGTTGTGTTTATTGTATGACATTTCATATTCATGTTATTAAACTGTTGGTAGTGAATGACTTGGTGTATTAAATATCTATTTTGATAATGACAATTACCTTCTATAAGGTCTACTTTCTAATAGTTTACTGTTAAGATATGGCTATTAAGTATTTTCTGCCGGGTATTAATTTAATAGCAGAATCACTATTGAAGACTTGTTGCACAAAACCCTTTGCAGGACATGGTCGAAGAAGAAATGGGGAAATTAGTTGCTTAGTTTATTACATATATATTGATTTTGACAACAATTTATGGACCAGAGCAGATGAAGAGGAAATTATTGACAAGATATCAAGTTAGGATGGCGTTTGGCAGAAATTTTCAATCACTATGGGCAAGATAGGATTTTTTTTTATTTTGCGCTTTTCGCTCGCCTCCGATTTTATCGAAAATGGAAAAAAAATAAATTTATGTTTATTTCGCTCGCTCGCTCCATTTTTTTTGGGACAAAATCCGTAGAACAACTGATCAATTTGTTGTGGCCTTAAGATGATGTAAGGCAGATAATTTTGCTCCAGTCAAAAATGTGGAAATTGCAATTTGGCAGGATTCTGCATTAATTGTAAGCGTTCTTAATTGGCCTTAAAATTGGGTTTCTTTAAGAGACATTCTCGCAGGTTATTGTGATGTTCTAAAAATGTCATTAAACGTCATAAATGGAACATGTAAACACCTGCGCTCGATAAAAGTTCAACCTCGCGATTGTAGTCATAAAAGCAATTAGTTCGTTGTTTCAATTTGAGAGTTTGAGGTTTAAGCTTGGGACTTGGGGAACGGGTGTATTTATGGTAATAACACTAATAACTGAAACAGCATGGAGAACATCGCTTTATGTGTATAAAACATAATATATACAAATGACGTCATTCTTTCAGCCCTGGATCCGCGTGGTGGCCGCAACATCGACCGGAAGGCGTCCTCAAGTAACAGGTCGGACGCCGGGCGCTCCGCCTCCAACATGGGGCGCGCTCCCTCCGTCTTGCAGACGGGCCGAATGTCCGTTACCAACACCGGAAAGGCGGCTCCGGGCGGCCGGAAGTCGATGTTGGTAGGCAAGAATGACTCCGGGAAGAAAGAAAAGAAGAAATAATTGCACATGGGTGCCTCTATATTTTTGTACATAAAATAAAATTGCAAAATAATGGCTATTTATTTCATTAATATATGTATATTATACCTTGTTAAGTCTACTTAAATACGTTCGCAAAAAAGAGAGAAAATAATTGGGTTAATTTCTCCTTTTGCTTCATTGTTTCTTTAGTGTATATAGGTTACAATATACTAATTTCAATCAAGTTCCCGTCAATGGTTAAAAGTTCATAAAGAATTGTAATAATCAAAAACCACGTATACAATGTATTGCCATACAAATTAGTTAAAGAAAGATCCATTAAATATCTCCATTCTATGTAGGCAATTGATACGTTGTTTACGTGAACACGAAACACGAAGAAGGCTACACAGTACCCTATTTAAAGTCCAATATATCCAAAACAAGTTCGGTGACCCATTCTTTTTATTAATGTTTTGGTGTAAACATACATTGGTGCATGTATGTGCGAAAATTTAAGACAATCTGTTGTTTGGAACAAAATATATTGATGCATAACAAATGACGTTTCAGAAGGTATTATTAGTACCCATTTAATCTACAGTCGAATTCATTATTTTAACAGTCAGTAGAGGTAAAGCGCTTTTTATTACCAAAATACACTTGTATATTGCCAAACAAAACATGTGAAAACATATCAGTTGAAAGAACCATAACCTTGTTTGAAAAAAGCTCTCCTATATACTTAAAAATTTGATAAAAAATCCAGAGTGAAAAAAGGGGCTTTGACAGGTACTGTATTCAAACCCAATATTTCCGCAAAAAGGCCGGTGACCCCTATTTGTTAACACTGTTTTAGTTTCAGTATACAATGACACATGTATATGGAATTTTTTAACAAAATCTGTCGTTTTGAACAAAGGATATTCGTATATTAGATTATTTATTGATATTTTCAAAGGCATATTAAATGCATAATTAACCTCATTTAGATTACATCAAAAGTCATTTGTTTAAGTGGTAACTATAGATAAAGCGCCTTTTATCAGTAAACTACACTTGTTTATTGCCAAACGAAACATTCAAGACAGACGCATTTAAAAATCTCCGTCCTTGTTTGAATATGAACGCTTTATATAATTGAACATTGCGAATCAAACACACTGAAAAAAGGACTTCGACAGGTACTGTATATAAACCCCAATATTTCCGGAACAAGGCCGGTGACCACTATTTTTAAAGACTGTTTTAGTTTTAGGATACATTGACACTTGTTTGTAAAAAAAATTAAGAAAATCTGTCGTTGGAAAAAAATGGAAAAAAATTGTTACGAACGTCTTTAAACTAGCTTATGTAACAGGTTTCATTAAACATGCAGCGATGTTAACCTCGCTCCTTGACACGTTAGTTCTCAACATAAATCAGGATACATTAAAAGCATAAAGCAATCAGGGCCCATATCCACAAAGCTCCTTAGGGAAAACTTATTAAACTTCCTTAAAAGCATAAAACTCCTTAGGTTTGTAACTGGTTCATTTAAAGTTTACTTTGTATGAAATTCTTTTAATTTGGTAAAGTTTCAAATAATTAAAAAAAATATATTTTTATAAGGAAAATTGTATTTGAATTTTTTACTCAAATGTGACTTAAGTTAAGATTGTCCTTAGGAGCTTGGTGGATACGGTCCCACGATTAAACTCAGCTCATGAAATAAGCTGCGCAAAACATTACATAGTTTACATTAGGCCAAACAGAGTGTGTGTTTCGGACATCGGTGTCGAAAAAGTTATGTTCGGGATTGATTCTTTTTTACTTTTTTTTTTAAAGAAACACTCCGGTCAAAATCTATGAAAATTATATAAAATCTGACGATAACGGATTTCAAGGAAAACAATCGACGCCCCAAAACTTTAGGGTCGGGGGTTTTGGTTAGGTGGGGTCGGGTTGCCCGAAACACAGAATTGTTCTTGCCTTATTGGGAAGATCTTGCACTTTAACCAGTCTGTGCACAACGACGCCAACGTCCCGATGAAGTTCCACGAATACATGCGCATTTATAAAGAAATCATTTAATTGCTCGCGCAAAATTAAGCATCGACTTATTCTTAGTATATCATCTTAAATAGACTTTGATATAATAAAACCTTGGTTACAAACGTGCATTCGGCATTGCTTCGAGAAGCTAACAACGCAGATACATGTTAAAAGGTTTAATTTCTATAAAACATATTATCTGCGTAATCATTAAAAGAATTAAAACATATTAAGCGACATACAATACATTGCTTCGAAACACACATTGGTAATTTTTTTTTTTTTACATACTACATGTTCATTTAGATTCACCCATTTCTTGTAGATCTACTTGATATTTGACTCTTATATATATATATAAAGTAAAAAACTGCCTAAACAAAGTA
Organism: Congeria kusceri; assembly: GCA_027627225.1. Classification (NCBI taxonomy): domain Eukaryota; kingdom Metazoa; phylum Mollusca; class Bivalvia; order Myida; family Dreissenidae; genus Congeria; species Congeria kusceri. The sequence continues at coordinate 22,888,847 of CM051024.1, forward strand.
AACTTGTATAATTCGATTACAGTAACATTATTTTCACACGATTTTGGTTGGCCCAAGATTTTTTTCATAAATAGCTGTTTTTATTTCGTAATTACAGCGTTCTTGTTTTCCAAGTTTTGAAAGAAGTTACATAGACATGTTTGTCATTGTAAGCAAAATATAACGCAAATTGCAACTCGATTTTAAAGCGATGCCACCATTTGCGTAATACTTTATTTGGTAATCCCTGGCACATACAGTTTTAGAATTCACCGGAAATGACGTCAGTCGAGTATCATCCGGGTTTTTCCAAAGTTCATCCCGGCTTGGCTGGCGCCTTTGTTAGATCCATATTGTAAACTAATAACCTGCTTCCCGGCATTTAACTGTTCTGTGGTAAAGGATCGAATGTTTGTTTCGTTCTTTTTGGGCCAAATTACCGGGCCGTCGTAACCGGGGTGACTCTGCGCCTGAAAAAGTTATACGAACTAAGTCATCATTCTAGTTTAAACATACGGTAAGTATAATCATTTTGATGCCGTTTCTACAACAAACGTTTAATCAATCTCACATCAAACCGTTTTATAAAAAGTGGCGAATGTCCTTCTATTTTACTTGTACTTATCAAGTCATATTTATGCTTAGTATTATCAATATTAATATACATTCTTCAATTACAGACTTACCTCGATTCCAATCGCTCTAATACATGTACACACTTGCACTAAATTAGACCGCTCATATAAATAGTCCGTTTGGAAGAGATTCGTTACAGGAACGCCGTATTCCTGCGCCTTGTTAAGAAACATTCCTATCCGTTCTCGCTCCCTTGCCATTTCAAAGGCCTGGTTCTTCGTTTCCTGGAAAGTTTTCTTGGTGAAATCGATCCCGTGACCTTCGGGAAGTAGGGCGTGTATGAGTCTAAAATGACGAAAAGTGACGTTTCTTAAGAACCGGCTCACAATATCGAATGTGCCAAATTATTGGTCACTGAGGATGAAAAACAATAAGCTATGGTCACTAAAACGATTTTAGCTAAGATCGATCAACCATCCCTGACTTCATATTAATAAACTATAGTTGAACGAATATGGCCTACAAGCTTTAGTGCAGAATATATAACAAGACGGTCAAAAAGGCCCTTTGTCGCTCACCTGACTTTCAGTGAATACATGTGGCCTATACAAATTTAACAGACGTTTCTGAAGTAAAATTTTCTCACTGACTTCACAGTAACATTAAGATGTCTCACTTGCAAAGAAGCATCCCGTCTTTGAGGGTCGTGTAGAAGCTGTCGGCCATTGTCCGCTTGTCGTCGGTGTCCATGATCTCTATCGCCTCGCCGGAAATCTCCCCTATCCAGTACAGGCATTTCTTGGCCTCGTCCACGTCAAACTGGGAGTCGATCTGGCAATGTGAGAAGTTGTTGTTAAAGGGACCTGTTCGCATTTTTTTTTTAAGTTCTAAAATTAAAGGGATCATGTCTACGAAACGGGGCGAGCGGGGGCAACGTCAGTAAAAAAACAATCGAAAGTGTGTTTGTTTCACGGTTTTTATTTTAAAAATCTCATCTACATGTAGTAACTTATTTATACTTCGCTTAATGTATACTTCGCTTAATGTATACTTCGCTTAATGTATACTTCGCTTAATGTATACTTCACTTAATGTATACTTCGCTTAATGTATACTTCGCTTAATGTATACTTCGCTTAATGTATACTTCACTTAATGTATACTTCACTTAATGTATACTTCACTTAATGTATACTTCGCTTAATGTATACTTCGCTTAATGTATACTTCGCTTAATGTATACTTCACTTAATGTATACTTCGCTTAATGTATACACCTTTGTATTGCTATTTCAAGAACACCATTATTTTACAGGGCTATAAAGGAGATCCATTGGTCGTAAACACAGTAACTATAACTGTAAAAATACTGTAGGGTACAACTGGAATGTTTTTATAATTCGGGGAATAACTCAGGTAATCACTTATAATACGAATGTGTAACTGAACATTTAGTGAACAGTGATAATAGCACATTGCACGTATTTTTAAATCTCAGCATTTAATGAAGGGACGTAACACTGAATATTGATCTGTCAAATACGAAAGAGTTCTTCCCCTTAGATAAACTGCTTAAGTGAACCACGAACTGCGGAAAATTTATATAGCTGTGTACTTATATTATTGCGTTTTTTTTCTTTGTCGAATATATTTACGTATCACTTTCTTTAGTCAGCATAATTTCAAATGGTAATTTGCATTTTAAATTGTCGTGCCAAATTGGGCAAGCTGTTTTAGATCCGAAACTACCCAGTAAATCCAATTTAATTTATTGTCAATTATGCTAATGTTTACGGACGTTTACAATTGGCAGTTTCATGAAGGTTAATTGTAATTTCACTATTATAGACAACACACTTTTTTTCGGAGCTGCAAAAGTGAAAACTGTTGATTAAAACTGTGGTGGTGGTTTTTGTTGGAATTGCGAATGCAATGGAAAATCCCCCCCCCCCTCCCCCCACACACAAAAGATGCACTATGGTTTTCCAACAAACTTTCTAAATTGATCAAATTTACAATACCCGGTTATACATTCAATGAGAGTTTTGTCGTTTTTATTATCAACAATGTCACATTACACCCAGGTATATCAAGCAAGGGGGACTCTGCTTTCTTATCATACTCCAGTCTACTTATTCACGTTATTGAATTACAGAGATCTACAATACGTGTCTGCTCATTCATTACAGATCGTACATGATATGTTTTGTGCAAATAAAACGTTGAATAAATCAAGTTTCTATTTGAACTATGAACGAAAATAGGTTCGCTTTAACTTCATATTAATTCAATTAAAAAGAAGTTGACAATATTATCTTTTTATCTCGCTTTCTGACTGCGCCTACAACGGAGAACATAATAATGGAGAAACGAACATGAGGAGTATTTCAGAAACATCTTAAGTGAAATCTTATCCTTAGCCTTAAAATCGTCATTTCAACTTATTATTAACTACTACTTACTTGACTGTAATTGGAATCTTTAATATATATGTAGTTTTAAAAATATTGCCTACCAAAAATTGGAACTTTAGTGAAAATATTTTAAGATAAGCTTAATATGTTTCTGGAATATTGCCCCAGTACCTTTACATGCAATGAAAGCTGGTATCAGTACACATAAAAAAGTGGTTGTAATAGTAGTATATCTAATATAAATAGTGGTGGTGGTGGCGGTGCGGTAATAATAGGTATACATGTTGCGTATATAGTACATACTATTAGTAGAAGCAGAAGAAGTATATCGCAGCGAAAGGAGCATCAGTAGAAGTATTTTACCCAACATACATGACGTGTGTCGTGCGAAAACCGGGATTAATGCAAGTGTCGTCCCGTATTAACCTGTGCAGTCCGCACAGGCTAATTCGGGACGACACTTTCCGCCGACCGTGCATTTGTGTTTAGAACAGACTTCTTTGACACAAAAAATACCATAAAATCGGAAAGCGTCGTCCCGGATCGGCCTGTGCGTACTGCACAGGCTAATCCGGGACGACACTTTACTCATATGCATTAAGCCCGGGTTTCCCACGACCCACCTCATGTAAATTTTTCTTAATTAACGGTTTGCTTTGCAACAACAGAAACAATGGTAATAACGGTAACAGCTGCAGCCGTAATAAGAGGAACCTATGCTCGTTTAAGTTGCAGCAGCAAGGATATGGTTGTGAAAGATGGGCAAATATGTAAAATGTTGTTTCGTTGTTGTTGTTTTTTCAAACAATCGCGAGCGTGCAATAATGTTTTCAATGCATACCTTTTGCAATGGACAGTGGAAAATAGACAATTAATTCCCACATACCCGGTACATCAGAAACTAAATATATAGTAAAACATCATCTTTATAAACAATTATCATAACATTTCATCTTTATAGACAATTATAATAATATTTCCCCTTTATGTACAACTATATATTATACTATTTGAAAGTACCCCGATATGGGGCAAGTAGTTTTCATTGTCACACACCGGCCCACTGTCGTCTTTGTAGCGAATTTATTCGCCTATTAAGTGTTTTAAACACCATAAAAAAATTTCCTACATAAACTACACCACTTTAAATCGACTGCCTGTTACAATTCATCTCTCTAGAGGCAGACATAATGTCGAGACTGACCTGAAAGTTTCAGTTTTATATCCACTATTTTAATTTTGAAACAGTGTATATACCAGGAAGCATAATAATCTTTATTGGCTAGTGCAGGTTTCAAAAGAGCATGTTGGTTAAAATGTTTTCAAGTAAAATGTTAATTTAAAACACTATTCTATGGTGGCATACTTGGTCAGAACAAAATAGTGTATTTAAGTCTCACTTTTACACACATAAAATGACAGTATGTTTGTTGGGGGTTTTTGGCGTAATATTGCAACTTATCACGAACAATAAAAAATTTCATGAAAAGTTAAAGTATTCTGGTAATAGAGAACTTTTTTTTTATGAAAACTGCAAAACTTTCAAGAAAGTATGAATCCTTTCGTGCTTAATATTACGATTTTTAAATAGTTACCGCCTGCAGTTCAAGGCAGTAACGTTAATTTCCATAAAATAATTATGGTGACCAAAGGTGAAGTGGAAAGAAAACGTTTTCATGAAAACTGTGTACATAGTCATGAAAAGTTCACAACTTTTCTTGAAAGTTAATTAAATTTTCACGAAAAGTATCGTTTATACCTTACGCACAAGTATGCCACCATACTATTCAATAAAAGAGTTATCCACTGCATTCCACACAAAAAAATTTATGGTTGAGAAACTAGTAATAAAGCCAAACTTTCAATTGAATAAAAGAAAACGACAACATACAGTTTAATGCTTAGACTAAAACAAGTACAAGTAATTTTAATATATGGCTTAATTGTTGACAAATGTTTGTTGTTGACCTGCTTTTTTGACAATTTCAAGTCAAACGAGCATTATTCCCGTATAGCATTATTTCCGGATACATGTCAAAGCTGGTTAACCTTTAATATTATTGCCTATGTTTAAAATCCAAGAACTTATAACACAGCCCTTAGTTTGATTTAGACTGATGCAGTCGCATCTGTCAAATATCAAATTCATCTTATATAATGTTCCTTTGCTCCTACTTTGCTCCTTGTATAATATGCTTGCCATTTTGATCTTGCTCAAGACACTGAAAACTGCCCCAAGGAAATGTAACTTAGTAAGATAAAACAAGAAAAATGATTTGCTGACCTTTACATTTCACACACAGTTTCCAGAAGTTTGTTTTCACGGACTAAAATTAGTCTATGTTTGATGAAGCATTGCTGGGGCAAATACCGGCAAACTCTATGTCGAAGCACAAAAGAGAAATGGGTCTCAAACAATTAGCTAATGCCAAACACATATTCCGCCTTGCTGATAGTTTCAGGCACAGCTAAAAAATAAAAATTTGGTAGGGGGTGAGATGACAGAACCTGGGTCCACACCCTATCCCTGCAAGCAAGCGCATATGGGCAGAATCTGGGCTACGTAACCATTTGGGGTTCACTCGGCTTTAGCGAGGAAGGACCTCAACATTTAAACACCGACACACACTTAGTAATACATCTACATCAACTACCACAACACGAGGGTTCATTCGGCTTTAGCGAGGAAGGACCTCAACATTTAAACATCGACACACACACAAAGTAATACATCTACATCAACTACCACAATACGAATATTGGTCTTGTCATGCTAGTCTTAAAATACGGTGAAAACTGTCTTGTTCCCACGACACAAAACGTTGGCTGTAACACTGAATACTTGTCGCTGACCGGACATGGTATTGTACTATACAAGAGAAAGTGTTTAAATTTTGTCTACCGGTATAATGGGCACAGTTCGGCAGGCCTAGCAGTTTAAATGTGCACTTCGTCCCGTATCCATATATACGCACAGGTGTACAAAATGAATTGCTTTGAATACTCTTTGAACACGAGCAGTATAACTTAACTAAGTATTGTAATCACATTATGAAGTACATTCAACAAAAATATTAAAGGGTCAGACATAACACCCAGCTGAAAACGATTTCATCAAAATTAACTGCAAAACAGAAACTTTGATATTAATTCTACTATTATGGAAAGAGAAACTAAAAGAAACACAACAGTCAATAGCATTAATCATCAAGAAAAGATTAACACGTTTAAAATTGTTCATCAACAACTATAGTTCTATCGATATATCACCCTTTAATATATTTTTGAGTGCATGTTTTCGAAAACAAAAAGTTTTTAAAAAAGTTACTTTTTTGTCCAAAGAGATTAAGTACACAGGCATTGTACCGATGGTATTTCTTTTCCTCAGTGGACCTTTTTTGTTAATAATTTAAAGATAAGGTTTAACGGTGTTATAACAAATTGAACATTCCAACATTGCTTACAGACAAATCAAAACAAAACCACTTTTCGGGAAAATAAAACATAACAACCTTCGCAAGCAAACAAAAGAAAATGGGCATCAAAATTGTGTGTGAGTAAACAACAACTTCTCGTATTCAACTACGTAGCTGCAATTGCAGCATCGGCTATCTCTATTTCCAACTTTGAGAGCATTACATGGGACGTACCACTGGTTTTGTTTACAAAATAATTGACAATAGCTAATCACAGAGCTTTCAGAAATTTGACGAACTGCTTAGCGATTCAGCGCGGTTTAAGAACTACTGATTTTATACCGATTACTGTAAACTCTAACATTTCGCGGTTACATACAAAGCTTTTGTTTTCAACTCTTCATTAACACGTTGTACCTATATATAGTCACAATCTCGATGGCGTCTGTTAAAACATTTACTCGTCTTGTTAGATTTTCTGTGCAACTGTATATGCATATTTATTTTATTAAATAGATAGTAACGAACGCTTCACTGTCTGCTGGTACTTTCGGGTTATAAAATAAAGCGAAATGTTCTAATGTCAACTTACACATTTGTAATCAAATAAATGCTGTTCAACCTTCGAAACAGTGACCGAGTATTAGTGTAATCCCCAAAGAAATAACTTTATAGCATCTACATAATGTCGTCGATTTCTCCTTTTGAGTGAAGATTCCTATCTTAGGCCTTGCTTCATATGCTAATAATTCTCCTGTTTTGCCTAAGTGAACATTTTACAAATTGCTTAGAAATATAACTCAGCAGTTATAACTAAAACTGACCCCTTTTGCTTGCTGACTGAAATGGTTACTAAATTATCTACCCGCGAAACGCAGCCGTTCTCAGAACAGTGTAATCCCAGCTGTCCACTTCATTTGACAAAGGACACTTCAATGTGATTATCAGGTGATTGCTGTATTCTGGTGTCTTCTTCGTGTAACCTTGGTGAAGACATCCCGTGTAGCGAGAGATTCGTCGCATTAGCCATCCACTTTGATGTGTATGGAACTTCAATATTATAGACACCATTACCAACGTTCAGTAGTATCAGCAGCGACGGAACAACAACACTAGCTCCATCAGTATATAGTGTTTGTAGTCATATTTTGAGTATTAGAAGAAGTTGCTGCTGATGTTATTGTATTTGATGACGGCTTGTTGTGTTGTTGAAAATGTTGTTGTTGTTGCTGATAACGCTGCTGCTAGTGGTGGTGGTGATGATGATGATGATGATGACGATGATGATGATGATGACGATAAAATAAAGAAGAAGAAGAATAACAACAACAACAAGGAGGAGAAGGAGATGAAGACGACGATTATTCTTCTGTTTTCTTTTAGCAGTTTAAATGACGGTGGTTGAAGAAGAGTCACAGCCAGTATATCAAATTATTGAAATGATAAAAATTTTCGACCACTCAATAGATAAATAAACATGTCACTAATACATGTGGGAATATCAACAAATCTAAGAATGTTTATGCAACCGTAGTATTTTAGCCTTAAGACCATACACGGAGGTCCATATTTGCTCCATATGAGTTATTGTGAACTTTAAAAAACAAGTACTGATCTTATTTAGAAACAGGGTATCCAAAATTATTTTTTATTACTATAACACGGATTCAATACTCCGCGGTCGATGAAACTGCTCCGTGTTCCCAAAGCATCCAAACACTGGGCATCTATACTGGAATTGGGGCTCGACACTATTTTTAGGAATTTTTAAGAAAATTGAATGAATAACATTTACTACAAGTTTAATCTTAAAATAAAATGTTACAAAGATTTTTTTTGGTAAAAATAAATACATGTAGCACGGTCAGCTACAAATTCAGTACCTTTTATAACGACTATTTGGTGTGTAATTTTGATTTATTTAAGAAATAATTTTCGAGTTTGCGTTGTTTATCTGTAATTAAACAACGATTTTGAGTTATGATGCGTAGGAATTAAACCCCAAGGTCGTAAGCCTGAGTTGTTTAATATACGCGCATAAGAACGAAAAATCGTTGTTTATTTACAGATAAACAAAAATAAGAAGAAGATTCTTTCGATTCTAACATGCCCGGGCAACATATTCTGCAATTACTAGGCGAACTATATTTTTCAGTTTCGGAACTATTTTTTTGCGTTGTTCATTGGGTAGTTACAACGATAGTTTTGTTCTTTGTCTATAGAAAAATCGTCGCGGATAATGTTAGAATATAATTTAACAACTCGTAAAAATGTTCACTGAAATGGGGGATTGCTTCTAAACAGGGTCGTGGTCCCTTCAGTGATGAAATAAGAGCCCTCTTCAACGGCTTAACGCGTCACCTACTTTCACCTTTTGTGTAGGGGTTGGTATGTTTGAGTTAAACCGTAGATAGTCACAGGTCAACCTAGCTCACATTCATCTGTAGCTAGTTTCATTTGCAGTAGTCCTACATTGACTCGGTGTAAGGATTGAAGTCATTTGATACTGGTTGGCCTGATAAATGTTCACAAGTTGTGTGCAAATGCTGCCAAAAGTTCGCCTATCTGTTGCGCTTTTGATAACCGTCATTTGTCTACCGAATAAAGCTATATGTAGTACATTTCAATGGTAAAAACAAACAAACTTTAGATTTGGCTCAGAGTATGTATAAACAAAATGCTGTTAAAATATACGACCATTCAAACATGCGGCGTATGTTTGTTCTACTGCAATTCTTCAAAGCAACGTGAAATGAATGCCGATTGTTTTGAATGTGTTTGCGTGCCTCTTGGGTATTTAAAACAAAACTAACGCATGCAATATGATAATGTGGATCGGAAATAGTTTCCTGTACTTTTAACCTTTATATAGTTGTGTTTTATCTAATGTTAAACAGAGTAATTCACCAATTTTAAGAAGTACATCAAAATAAAATTGTAAATTTACTTAATTTACTGAACGCATTTTATACCGTGTCATGATGACAGAGCTGTTGTATACGAAACAGAAACAGTGTATATATGAGAACCCGATTAATTTATCATTTTATTTGTCACTGGGAACGTGCTATTTCGTGCTTAACTACCTTTTTCTCACACCCTATAATCTGCACTTCTTAGATTACAATGCATTCATAAGCTGATATCTTCAGTTCTTTTATAAAAAACAAATTTACATGGTAGGATTGTGTTGAAATCGGACCGACACAAACATGTGAAATATTTTGGTGGATTAGCCGTCCAAGAAACGCACAATGATAATACTGATAGTAGTTGTGGTGGTAGTTATAGTAAAAGTGTTAGTAACACTTGTGGTGGTAGCAGAAGTAGTAGTAGTAGTAGTAGTAGTAGTAGTAGTAGTAGTAGTAGTAGAAGTAGTAGTAGTAGTAGTAGTAGTAGTAGTAGTAGTAGTAGTAGTAGTAGTTGTTGTTGTTGTAGTAGTTGTTGTTGTTGTAGTTGTAGTAGTAGTAGTAGTAGTAATAGTAGTAGTAGTAGTAGCAGTAGTAGTAGTAGTAGTAGTTGTTGTTGTAATAGTAGTAGTAGTAGTAGTAGTAGTAGTAGTAGTAGTAGTAGTAGTAGTAGTAGTTGTTGTTGTTGTAGTTGTAGTAGTAGTAGTAGTAGTAGTAGTAGTAGTAGTAGTAGTAGTAGTAGTAGTAGTAGTAGTAGGAGTAGAGTCAGTCACCGCGGGTAAAAACGTGGAAGGAAATAGTAGGTCTTTCATGTGTAAACGAAAATTTAGAAAGTGAAACAATATCAAACAAAACGACTAACTTAGTAACGTAATATCTATCGTAACAATTAATATTCCAAACTTTTACTTTACAACTTTATCAATCTAAGATCTGTATGTGTTTTATATCCTAGAGCAAATTTCTCTGAAATTACGTTTAACGTACTCTTTATATACGCTTGTTTTACGTCAATCCGCAGCAGTATGACGGTTTTGACAGCAGCTGTCAGTGTCGAACATAATGTGTATTTTAAAGGTAGTAATAGCGCTACTATACAATAGGTAAACTTTCATTAATTTTCATTGCGTGATACAAAGTATAAACTTAAATGAAACTTTTAAAATGCAATTACCTTTACTTGGGTATCCCTTGCCAATCCTGCTTTTGCTGCTCTATAGAAAGACATTTTAGCACATAAATAATTTATCCGGTTAGCCACTACATTAGAACTATTACTGAACGACACTAAACTTTAAGCGATTTTTTTATTGTCCCCGATTATGCGCCTCTGCGTTAAGGCTTGAGTAGCTATTTTTAGACTGTCAATGTACGCGCTAGTGGAACATGTACGCTAAATAAATTGAAATTTCAAAGTTGAACAAAAAAAGAAAAAAAAAGAAAAAAAAATAAAAAAAAAAGAAAAAAAAAATATATATATGTTTAAACAATAATCGGCGTAATTGTGCAAAGTAGAAATGTAAATTATTGAACGTCTCAGATTAATATTTAAAACAGATGTTTTGAATATTTAAACAAATATCTGACTACCGGGAGGTCTGTACGGCACACAATGATTTGTACTACCATTCATACTATACTGCTCCGTACATGTCATTATAAAATGTTCCGTTATTTTGATTTATGGAAATATAAAATAAAAAAGGAATTGTGGTATTCAATGTATAATGCTGTACTTTATACGATTCTGTTATATTCAAACGAAAGATACTTGTACATAACATATAAATAAGTATAATAAATAAGAATCGACGTTGCGACATTTTATTTTATGCATGTTTCGCATCTGGGTATTAACGTTAATGGAGACACGAAATGTAAAAAATGTTAGGGCCATTATTGTCGTCCTAAATTTCGTGTCTGTACAAAAAATTTCAGTGTGAAGATGCGAAAAATATGTATTTATAACTGGCGGAATTAGACTGATGCAGTCGTTTCTGTCAAATATCGAATTCATCATATATAATGTTGTATTTCTCCTACTTTGCTCATTGTATAACGTACTTGCAATTTTGATCTTGCTCAAGACAGTAACCTGAAAACACTCCCAAGGAAACGTAACTTGGTAAGATAAAAACAAGAAAAAGGATTTGTCGACCTTTACATTTCATACACAGTTTCAGCAATTTGTTTTTAGGGACTAACATAAGTCAACTCGCGGAATCAGGATTCCGTGATACGTCGTATATCGCAGAAATCGCTGATTTTTCATTCAGAGTGGTAGACCTTCAGATACCATCAATACCTGAGATACCGATGCTAGAGACTCAATCAGTGTGTGTGTGTATTTCGAAGTTTATGAGGTCCTTCCGCGCCTGAGGCTGCATTATGTGAGGACTCGGAGTGTCCCAGCACTCCTACCTAATTAACTTACTAGAGACTCACGAAAGTTTGGACGAATTTTGAATCATAGCTGCAATTTCCAGCCAATTTTTTTACTAAAAGATATTTTAATTTTGGTGTGGTCTTGTGCTGTGTGTGTGTGTGTGGGGGGGGGGGGGGGACCGGAGTACCCGGAAGAAACCCCACCTGTCCGGTATGGTGACCACCAACCAACCTCACATGCGCCGAGTGGAAAGCGAACCCGGGAAGCCTAGGTGAGAAACGAGTGTAACAACCACTGCGCTAGCCGGACAGCAGAGAGTCATTCTGAAAAGAACACTAGCTTTTAAACGTTTTCCCACAGAATATCTCGGTATTGTTATCGATACACAAAAATTTGAATTTTCCAATTAAGAAGAATATTGGAAAATTGAAATAATCATGAAGAAATTCAAATGCTTCTGTGTGGGGAAAACAAATGTAATATTAAAAACGGATACAGTTTCCATGCATGTTCACAAAACGAAAGTGAACCATTCGATTATTATCTTACCAGAGTGCATTTCCTGTCAAAGACAGTTCTCTGACAGATGAACTGATTAAAGACCGTCTAGTATTACATAGGAATCTGCGACAACGGTGTGCGCAAACGCCTATCGCAAGAAAAAACAATTTAAATCTTCAGACATGTATAAATACGTATTTGCAAAGCAGGGTAGGCTTCGCGGCAGAAAGTACAGACATTGAACGGACAACGGACAACAGACGAATGCAGACGTTCTTTCTTTAAGAACAAAACGCCGACCAGATACGTATCACAAAAAGCCAAAGCACGCAGAATAAGGCCTTACAAATTTGATTCTATGTTTAGCGTCCCCATGATTTTTCGAAACCTACCAACCAGGCAGGAAAAAAACAAACAATGAGTCGAAAAAAAAAAAAATTTCTTTCACAACTTATTCATGGCAGTGGTACAAGTTATTTAAGCCAATTTTTACCTGCAAAACTGTTATATGTCATCTTCGTATTGGTAACCTACTTTAACAGTGTATCTTAACTGTGTAAATTGACTAGTTGCACACTGTTTTTACAATATTGGTAACAACACCTTAAAGTCTTTTTTTCCAAATGTTTATATGCTCTCCAACTCGATTTTTCACATTGTCAAAATTGCTGTTTTATTCGTTCAGTCATCCAAAAACCTACCAGCCCGAGGACGCTAAACATAGAATCAAATTGGTATGGCCTTAATGTAAATACTGCGGGGAAACAATGTGAGCCTGGGAGTGCCCTGGCTTTGGTAAACAGTGTTTAAAGTGTAGCAAATTTAATCACTTTGCTTCGGTACGCCGCGCTCGAAAATTATAACAAAATAAAGCCAGTGGAAACAACGTAAATTAATTTGGCATTTTATCGAGTGGCGAAAGTAAAATTTTCACTATCAAAACGAAAGTTTATTTAAAAAAAATTTGCCAAAATCTTGTAAGTTAACCAACAGCAGATGATAAAAATTCAGTTAGACAGTGGAGCGACCGATTATATCATTCCTCTGGCTCGTTGGTTCCAGTATATCCAATTACACCACGAGAATCTACACTACGAATGTACGATATATCGCAAATAATTATATAAGTAGGTAATTGAAACCAACTACCAAATACGCCGGAAATGAGTGGACCACGTAGATTTGTTAATGATCAAACAAACAGTGCTCACAGATATAAGCAGTGAAGTGGAACGTGTAAATATGTCAATAATTGCTTCAGATGCCTAGAGGTTGAAAGCCAAATAGTGGCACTTAATCCGCAAGAATCTCTAACAAGCAGCGAAGAATTAGATACATGCAATTGACAAACTCGTCAACATATTGGAAATGTTACATAATGTATGTATTGATTATACTGCGCATGCTCAGATATTTAGATGTATCCACCTGGAACTGACCGCTGGTCAGCAGCGCTTTAAGATCTCTTCTAGTCAGCACGTGTTTGTGTTACACTGCGCTCTGGGTATATACACTATATACAACAACAACGAATAAAACATGGTAAATTCATTTCAATTCAATTTAATATTTATTTATTGTCGGAAGTAGTAGCATGATAACATAAGCTATGTATAGCTTTTGATCGACACCGCTTTTGGTGTCAGAATTACGATCCTGTTTAAAATAAAATGTATCGAATAATTCAATACTCGTAGTAAATGTAAGAGATTTAGAAGTTGTCGAACATTCTTGTATGTACAGTTAATTTTTGTAACCGGTGTAATAACTGGAATGATGTATTCGGGACTTGTTACTTAGTAGCCATCTCACTGGATTATTGAGGAGGTGAAAAGATAGCTGTGACAGCTACGCAGAAATAATGGAAATAATTATGGTACATGACGGACATCGTGGTTAATGCGCACTGTACGTGCGCGTGTTATGCCATGTTATTGAATTTTATATTTGTTTAAAGGTGAACGAACAAAGTGAATAGTGTATCAACAGTGTGGTGTAGCGTGCACTGGCCACGCCCACAGGCATGACACGCCCATTGCTTGAATGCCTCTGCGATAGCAGGGAGTTAAAATTGTATGCTCGTGGAGTACGGATGTGAATAAAAAGAGATTTACCTTCAATGGTGTTCAGCCTTTCACTAGTACCTTAAATGGTGTTCCTTAAATGGTGTTATTATCAGTGTGTTCTTACAATAGAAACACTACATTTGGCGACGAGGATTAAAATAAAATTGGACATTTAACAGTTAAATCATGGAACGAGAAAGTGACTATTTGGCGAGATTTGATGTGCGTGGCGAGTCATCGGGATTAGCGGCTAAGTGGAAACGGTGGTTTCGAGCGTTTGAGTTGTATGTGGTCGGAAAGGGCATAAAGGACAATGAACGCAAACGAGCATTACTGCTCCACATGGCTGGAATGGAAGTGCAGGACATCTTCTACACTTTGCCGGAAGGAGAAGGAGGCAATGTGTATGCTAGAGCCGCCGATGCTCCAGGCAAGCATTTCGCGCCGCAATCAAATGTGCCTTACGAGAGACACATGTTCCGGAAACTGGAACAATCGCCGACGGAATCTGTCGATCAGTATATCACAAGACTTCGACAGAAAGCGGAGACATGTGAATTTCATAACATCGACGAGCAAATTAGAGATCAGGTTATTGAGAAATGTAACTCGAGGGAGTTGAGGCGGAAGTTACTCCAACGTGGTCGTAATTTGACGTTGATACAGCTGCGTGAGATTGCGAGAACATTAGAAGACGCTAATCAACAAGCGAGCTGTATGGAGGAAATTCACCACTCTGTTAACAAAATGTCTATACAGAAATCGAAAGACCGGAAACAACGAGACATTGAATGCTTTTAAGTGTGGTAAGAAAGGACACGTAGCCAAAGACAGCACGTGCCCAGCGCGTGGAAAGCGCTGTAACAATTGTAACAAAATCGGACATTTTGCGGTAAAATGTAGGTCAGCGGAAAAATCGAAAAGAAAGCCGCGTACCGTACGCCAAGTTGAAGACACACCAGAGGACAGGAGCCAATTTACATTTACAGTACAAAGGAAATATCCTACGGCAACGTCGATAATGATCGAAATTGGTGGAGTGCAAACCAAAGTGATAATTGACTCCGGCTCCAGCTGCAATATTGTTGATAGAAAAACCTGGGAATTCTTAAAAAGCAATGGAATAAAATGCAGAAACGAGCCCAGGAAAACCGAGTTATATGCATATGGCTCCAAGGAACCGCTAAGACAGCTGGAGTGTTTTGGGCGACCGTTATCTACAAGGAAGTAGCGGTGGATGATACCGAATTTGTGGTCATTGAAGGATCTGGACAGTCCTTATTAAGCTGTGATACAGCTATGAGGTTGGGCGTTCTCAAAATTGTGCGCCAAATGGAAAAACCGGAAGTTCCAGATGTCGTCACTCAGTACAGCGAACTATTTACGGGGCTTGGAAAACTTAAAGATTATTGTCACGATGTCCCTCAAATAGGGGAAAAGACTTAATTTTGGGATTTATGCCAATCACAATACAGCAATGAGGATTACAAGTTTGTTTATTTTATTTATCTACTTACTAAACTACGAGCATGCATATAATGGAACAGTTAATAATATAAGAAAAACAACAGAAAAGCATATGCCAATTGTCCGGTCTCTTTCCCTTATTATGCACTGAATGAGTAGCTATATTAATCCGGTTCTTCTTTGTTCACATCATGCTGTAGAATCAAACGCTGTAGAAATTATTGTTTCAGGTTACTAGTATGGTGTCATAATTATCTTCACAAGCAATCTATCTTCTGGGTTCAATAATGTTCATAAGTTCCTAACTTCACCATCGTAGGTATACCACCGACACTGTTACTCTCAATAATCGTCCAACCAACCACTCGGTTGTACTAGCTTCTGTACTCAAGTCACCTAATATGGTTGCCTTAATTGTCCAATCAACTTCACTGAGCTTCACTCAACTTTATTCTCACCATAAATGGAATCCCATTTAATATATCCCAGCTTCCTTCATACACGATACACACAAGTTGCCGCCACATTGTGGTCCAGGATCAGAAATTCTGATGGCACCTCTCAGTCTAACTCTGACCGCTCTGGTCAATCGCACGCTATCAACTGACACATTCACACACCCTGCACTCATGCTCCCAGGTTCTAAAGTTCCAAAGAAAACCCAGACTTCCTAAACAAAGGTTAGTGGGTCATTGACGGAATAACCCGGCTTATCAGCAATTGGCCAGGTCAGCCCCTTGAGAGTGAACTTCGGGGAAACAACTAACAAGGAAAAATATAGAACTAGGTTTAACTAAAGTAAATTTCTGACACACCCCCTTACTTAAGATGAAATTTCCAATTTCATTCTAACCTTCCACCAATCTTGTGGATTTGTATCAAACGGGGTTTGTAACCTTACATCCCCGATTTACGACTCAGATAGTCAGCCCCAACATTTTCAGACCCCTTAATGGCAACAACGGTGAACCTATAAGCCTGTAACATAAGGGCCCAACGCATTATTCTACCATTGGAATCCTTTGCCTTGTTGAGATAAACGAGTGGCATATGGTCGGTCTCCAGAACAAAGGTCTTACCATATAAGTATGTGTGGAATTTCTGTACACCCCACACAACTGCAAGGCATTCTTTCTCCACTACTGAATAGTTTCTTTCTCTTTGCAATAATTTACGGCTAGCATATGCTACCGGAAACCTACCATCGTCACTTTCCTGGAGAAGTACAGCACCTAGGCCGGTATTCGAGGCATCTGTTCGTAGGATAAATGGCTTACCTAAATCTGCCATTCGCAGGATTGGTGATCTGGTCAAACGTTCCTTTAATCCATTAAACGCACGTTCATGGGGCGATTCCCAAACCAAGTTATTTGGTTTCCCTTTCTTGGTAAGATCGGTTAAGGGTACAGCGACAGCCGCAAAGTTTGGTATGAACTTGCGGTAGAAGCCTACCAATCCTAAGAAGGATCTCAGTTGGGTCTTAGTGCGGGGTCGTTCTGCCTGGACTATTGCTTCAATCTTATGTGGGTTTGGTTCCAATTTCCCATTTCCAACTTGGTGTCCGAGGATGTCGATTCTATCACACGCCAGCATACACTTGCTAGGTTTTGCTGTCAGTCCAGCGTTCCTTAAGCGCTGAAGCACTTCCGCAATCAGTTTCAGATGTTCCTCCCATGTCTCGGTGAACAGGAACATATCATCTAAAAAGTTGTCCACTCCTTTCATGTCTTTCAGCAACATTCTCATCATCCTGCTGAATATGGCAGGGGCACATGCCAGACCGAATGGCATACGTCTGAACTGCCAAAGGCCTGTGTCTGTTGCAAAACTGGTATACTTTTTGCTATCCTCCGCAACAGGTATCTGCCAGTACCCCTTCGACAAGTCTATTCTGGAAAAGTATCTGCAGTTGGATAGGCGGGCAAAAATGTCATCTTGACATGGCATTGGTTCTGCATCAAAAACAGTGATTTGGTTCAGCTTTCGATAGTCAACACAAAACCTATTAGAACCATCGGGTTTACGTATGATAACGATGGGCGACCTGTAGGGTGAGTCTGATGGTTCAATTACCCCCATCTTTAACATCTCTTCAACTTCTTTGTCAATGGTTTTCTTAACTGCATGTGGTACTGGATATGGTCTTGAACGTATTGGTTCATCATTGGTGGTTCTTATTGTATGTTCTATCAAGTTGGTCTTTCCAGGAAGGTCGGTCAACACGTCCTGGTAGTCCTGAAGCATTGTTTGCAAGCAATTGCGCTGTTTGGCATTTAGATGGTCTCCGATCTTGACATCCTTGAAAGTTTCTGATTGGCGTGCAACAGGGTATGTCATTTCTTCGGTACGATTGTATTCGCTCAAGTGGACTTTTGCATCTGTTGGCGGTTCCTCATCTTCAATAATGGCTGCTGCGACATGCTGTAGCAGTCCTGCCTGCTTAGTTGCCGGTTTATTATCAGCTCTTTCCACGTATTTCTTCAACATATTGGCATGATATGTCTTGACCTTCCCATTGACATTTAGCCTGTAGTCAACATCCCCAACATTCCCTACAATCTCATATGGGCCTTGCCACTGCATCAACAATTTATTCCGGTTCGTGGGTAACAGAACTAAAGCTTTGTCTCCTACTGACAGTTGTCTGGCTCTAGCTTTCTTATCAAAGTGTTTCTTGTACTTCCCTGCAGACTTCTTCAGCTCTTCTTGTGCAAATTTCATGGTTTCTGCTAACCTTTCTTTCAGGTCCAGAACATATTCATAGACTGTTTTCACCTCCTCACTGAGGAAGTCCTGTGTCATCATCTCGCGAAGGATAGACATTGGTCCTCTAACCGTTCTTCCGTACAAAAGTTCAAATGGAGAAAAGCCAGTGCTGGCTTGTGGTGCTTCTCTATAGGCGAATAGGGCTGGTGCGATGTATTTGTCCCAGTCCTTCGGTCTCTCCGCACACATTCGCTTTATCATTGCCTTCAAAGTCCCATTCATCCTCTCTACTAAACCATTACATTGAGGATGGTAGGGTGTTGTAACTAACTGTTTCATTGATAACAGCCGGCTTATCTCCTTCATAAGTCCAGATGTGAATTGAGTGCCCATGTCGCTAAGCATTTCTTGTGGAACCCCAACTCTAGTAAATATCTCTACTAATGCCTCTGCAACGGTTTCGGTCTCAATGTTCTTCAGAGCCATCGCCTCCGGATACCTCGTAGCATAGTCAACCAGAGAGAGTATGTATCTGTTTCCTCTGTCACTTACGGGCGTGATAGGGCCAATTAGATCAACAGCTACACGTTTGAACGGTGTATCAATTAGCGGCATTTCACCTAATGGAACCTTTGATGCTTTCCCCTTTGAAGTCATTCTCTGACAGATGTCACATGAAGTGCAGAATCTTTTTACATCCGACACTACACCTGGCCAATGGAATTGCGATAGAACTTTATCAGTTGTTTTCTGCATTCCAAGGTGACCTCCCAATAAGCTCTCATGGGCAATCTTCATAATTTCATCCCGAAAATCATTTGGGACAACCAGTTGGCAAATAGGTTCTCCCTTGTCATGCTTTGGCGAAGTAAATTCACGGTACAAGAACCCATCACTTACGAAGTACCGACAGGTGTTAAGCTTGCCACAAGGTCTAACTTCACCAGACACCGCTTGTTCCCTGACTGTTTCAAGCGTTGGGTCTTTTCCCTGCGTTTCTTTGAACACTTGTGGGTTGATTCCCTTAATCTGCGTTGGAACTGTTAAGGGCTTGATTTTTCTAACCTTTTCTTTTGCCGCCTGTGCTCTGGTAACTACTGCAGCCTGTTCTTCGACCCTGTCAGCTCCATTCTCCTGTTTTGATGTGTTTGATTGAGGGACGTTTGCAATATCTTTGATTCCGTTAATGTTGCCCAGTATCAAGTCATACACTGGATTTTCCACACACATGGCTGTAACGTCTCCTTGGTAATAAGGCGTGTCCACCAATACTGTTGCAGTAGGGAATCTTCTGACGGTTCCATCTAGTAGAACACAATTCTGGAACTTCCCAGAAAAGCTGTTTTCTGGTACAAGGGATCGCTTTACCACTACTGATGAACACCCGGTATCCCGCAAGACACGTACCCGTTTATTGTTTACATATCCTATGCACTCTGGCATGTTGTCTCGTTTTGCTCCATTACACGATGCTGACATGACGGGTAAGTGACGACTACTGGGCCGATCTACATTTCCATGGGAAAGACAGGACGCAGTCAAACCAGGCTCCCTTACCTTTCTGTTTCCGTTGTCCCCTGGTCTTGTCCCACCTCTTGCCGGTTCCCAGCTTTTAAAACGGTTACCCAAATACTTACTGTGTTGATTGCCACTCCTTGGGTTGTCTGTGCCTGTTGTGTTTCGACCGTTGACCTTCGGACAGTCTTTACGTATATGTGGTCCATTGCAAATGAAACAAGTCTTACCTTTATACATTTCTCCGTCTCGAGATTCATTTCCTCTTTTGCTATTGCCCTCGTGGGCCTCAATGTACCTATCTGCAGTCTCTGCCATTTCCTCTACAGAAGAGAACTTGCGCTCCTTTAGGAACACCTGCAGTCCCTTCGAGCACCCATTCATATATTGCTCCCGTAAAATCAAATCCCTTAAACCTCCATAGGTTTCGTCAACCCCAGCCTGACATATCCAATTGGTGAGGTAATCTCCCAAACGAACTACAAATTGAGAAACTGTTTCTCCTTGTTCACTTTTACTACTACGGAACTTTTCCCTAAACCCCTCTTCATTTAAATTGAACCTCTTTAAAAGAGCATCCTTCAATTTGTCATAATCATTGGACTCAGCGACTGTGAGTCTCGAATACACATCAAGGGCCCTTCCCTGCAACAACGCACTCAGATTCGCACTCCAACATTCACGCTTCCACCCTGCACTCTCTGCAAATCTCTCAAACCTCTTAAGATAAGCGTCCATGCTATCACGTTTGTCATCAAAGTTGGGTAATTTTGGCAACTTAGCCCTAGTCCCATTCCCTGGGTTACTCCGACTTTCATGCCCATGTACCTCATTACGACCCCTTTCTAGTAACATGTCTCTCTCCAGCTCTAACTTCTTAAATTCTCTGTCTTTGTTTGTCTCTTCACGCTCATGCGCTCTTTCTTTTCTTTCTGCTTCCTCTCTTTCCCTTATAAAGGCAAGCAATGTTTCCCCTTCCAAACCCATCTTTTCACCCAACTGGAAAAGAGTTTCCAATCCAGACATGATTAAATTAGCTTCAACAATAAATTAATGAAAAAAAGAAAGAAAGGTAACTCTAAATTATATTTCCTGGCCCCTTTTAACAGTTGCTCCCCTTGGTTTCTACTACCAAAAGCTTGCGACCTCAAACTGACCTGTAGTGATTCCTTCCTAGAGATAACACTCCCAGCATCAATTTACAGCAACAGATTCTAGATAACAAATTCCCTTGAATTTAACAGATGGTAAATTACCTCCTCACTGCAGTATTTCTCTGTGATAGTTGAATAGCATAACCCCACCCGTACTACCAAACTGTCACGATGTCCCTCAAATAGGGGAAAAGACTTAAATTTTGGGATTTATGCCAATCACAATACAGCAATGAGGATTACAAGTTTGTTTATTTTATTTATCTACTTACTAAACTACGAGCATGCATATAATGGAACAGTTAATAATATAAGAAAAACAACAGAAAAGCATATGCCAATTGTCCGGTCTCTTTCCCTTATTATGCACTGAATGAGTAGCTATATTAATCCGGTTCTTCTTTGTTCACATCATGCTGTAGAATCAAACGCTGTAGAAATTATTGTTTCAGGTTACTAGTATGGTGTCATAATTATCTTCACAAGCAATATATCTTCTGGGTTCAATAATGTTCATAAGTTCCTAACTTCACCATCGTAGGTATACCACCGACACTGTTACTCTCAATAATCGTCCAACCAACCACTCGGTTGTACTAGCTTCTGTACTCAAGTCACCTAATATGGTTGCCTTAATTGTCCAATCAACTTCACTGAGCTTCACTCAACTTTATTCTCACCATAAATGGAATCCCATTTAATATATCCCAGCTTCCTTCATACACGATACACACAAGTTGCCGCCACAATGTGGTCCAGGATCAGAAATTCTGATGGCACCTCTCAGTCTAACTCTGACCGCTCTGGTCAATCGCACGCTATCAACTGACACATTCACACACCCTGCACTCATGCTCCCAGGTTCTAAAGTTCCAAAGAAAACCCAGACTTCCTAAACAAAGGTTAGTGGGTCATTGACGGAATAACCCGGCTTATCAGCAATTGGCCGGGTCAGCCCCTTGAGAGTGAACTTCGGGGAAACAACTAACAAGGAAAAATATAGAACTAGGTTTAACTAAAGTAAATTTCTGACAATTATCAACTTGAAGTGTCAATCGACCAGTCTGTGAAGCCCGTAGTACAAGCAACAAGACGTGTGCCATACCAGTTGCGGGAGAAGTTGGACGCTAAACTCAAGGAACTACTCGACTTAGACGTCATTGAACCAGTCAGCGGACCATCGAAGTGGGTGTCACCTGTCGTCATAATACCAAAGAAGGATGGTGACATTCGTATCTGTGTGGACATGAGACAGGCAAACCGCGCCATACAACGGACCAGGAACCCGATACCGACAGTAGACGAAGTGTTGCAGGAACTCAACAACAGCAAATATTTCAGTAAATTGGACATAAACAATGCTTACCATCAGATCGAACTTTCCCCAGAATGACGAGAAATCACGACGTTTACAACACACAGTGGATTATACAGGTATAAACGCATGATGTTTGGAATTACATGTGCGCCGGAAATGTACCAAATGATTCTGCAACAAACATTGCAAGGCTGCGAGGGTGTGCATAACATTGCTGACGATATTATTGTCCATAGCAACTCAGGTCAAGGTCGACGCTATAGTGAACGCGAGTGAGCCACGAAACGTGAGTGACGTTCGTAGTTTCCTCGGTTTAGTAAACTATTGTGCGAGATTCATACCGAATCTGTCTACAATAGCCGCGCCGTTGAATGATCTGTTGATGAGAAACGCGGTGTTTAGATGGGGTCGGTCTCAACAGAGCGCGTTCGATGAATTGAAAAAAAGGCTAGCTAGTGCCGAAACTCTGGGTTATTATGACAAAAGCGCGCCGACAAAGGTCATAGTTGACGCGAGTCCGGTAGGACTAGGTGCCGTGCTTGTGCAGGTACAAAATGGTGAGAATCGCTTAATTAGTTACGCAAGTAGGAGTTTAACTGATGTTGAGAGGAGATACTCACAAACTGAAAAGGAAGGTGTAAGCGTGGTGTGGGCGCTAGAGCGTTTTCACCCGTGGCTTTATGGTATAGAGTTCGAGCTCCTTACTGATCACAAGCCACTTGAATTCATTTATGGTCCAAGGTCAAAACCCTGTGCTAGACTTGAACGATGGGTACTTAGGCTGCAACCGTACCGATTTACGGTTAAACATGTGAACGGTCGAGACAATATCGCAGATGCACTGTCGCGACTTCCGCTCAAGCACAGTTCAAAGACGATTGACAGTGTAGATGACCATGAATATGTTAAATTTGTTGCGCGCGAAGCAACGCCCAGCGCAATGACCACTCGAGAAATTGAGGAGGTATCATGCCGTGATGTTGAGATAAGCAAATTACGAGATAGCGTGACATATGGGACATGGGAGAAAAATGAGCAAACCCAGTTCATACATATCAAGGATGAACTGTGCGTAATTGGTTACTTAGTACTGAGGGGTACGCGAATCGTTGTCCCGCGAGAATTACGCAAGCGCGTGTTAGACTTAGGTCACATAGGTCATCCAGGAATCGTGTCTATGAAAAGCAATTTGAGGACAAGAGTATGGTGGCCAGGTATTGATAAAGAAATCGAAAATTATTGTAAGACGTGTTATGGTTGTCAGTTGGTAAACCAGCCATCGTCTCCCGAACCAATGACAAGAACAGAACTCCCAAATGCCCCGTGGCAAGACTTAGCGGCGGATGTGTTAGGGCCGTTACCATCGGGTGATTACATATTTATATGTGTTGACTATTACAGTCGATATGTTGAGCTTGAGGTGACCAAAACTATTACGAGCGAGAATTTGGCGTCAATTTTGAGCAAATGGTTTTTGACTCATGGCTTGCCATTGTCTCTGCGAACAGACAATGAAAGTAGTTTTGTATGCGAGTACTTCGAAAATTTCTTGAAATCACAAGGCATTGAACACCGGCGAAATACCCCGTTGTGGCCTCAAGCAAACGGGGAGGTTGAACGTCAAAACCGGTCAATTCTCAAGCGTCTACGCATCTCTCAAAGTCAGAATCGTAATTGGAAATTAGATCTCAATGATTACCTGATAATGTATCGAAGCACACCACACGCAGTGACTGGCATGTCGCCTGCTGAGATGCTGTTCGGTCGTAAAATCAGAACGCGTGTTCCTGAAATTAATACATTTAGGCGGGAAGATAGTGAAATCCGTGATCGGGATTCCGAACAAAAGGGAAAAGGGAAAGTATATTCCGATGCGCACCGAAATGCGAAAAACAGTGAAATTGTGTCAGGAGACAGAGTGCTTCTAAAGCAAAATCGAAACAATAAACTTGATACGCCGTTCAGTTCTGATAAATATACGGTAGTTAGTAAGAGCGGAAATAGTGTTGTTGTTCGAGCCGACGCCGACGGTACCGAATACCGGGGGAATGTGACTCACATGAGAAAACTGAATGAACGAAACGCGCCTCAGACAGACTCAGAATCAAATGTTTCAGTTAATGAAAATGATCAAAATAGCGAGCATTCAGCAATATATTATGGAAAAGATAGGCCGAATAGGATTCGAAAAATGCCTGAGAAATTCAACGACTACGCCATGACAAACGTTCTGGTTAATTAGCGTGATAATTTAATGTTGTAAATCACAGACTGCGCTGTGCTTGTAAACACATTTGCAGCTGGTGCCAGTAAATTTCATTTAGACTGACATTTGCATCAGCGTTATCAAATGGGCTATAAAATGAAATTGATAAACGGTCAGATGGTTTGCACGTTAATGTCAGACGAGGTTTAATGCGAAATGTATTAGAACATTAGACTTGCTAGCAGCATTGTTTTATCTTGTTTTATCAAATGTGAATGCATTGTATATGTTTGTATTATTAATGGCTTAAAAAAGGAGGGATTGTGGTGTAGCGTGCACTGGCCACGCCCACAGGCATGACACGCCCATTGCTTGAATGCCTCTGCGATAGCAGGGAGTTAGAATTGTATGCTCGTGGAGTACGGATGTGAATAAAAATAGATTTACCTTCAATGGTGTTCAGCCTTTCACTAGTACCTTAAATGGTGTTATTAACAGTGTGTTCTTACAATAGAAACACTACAAACAGCATTCGATCAGAGTGAAAATATAAGTGGTTAAGAAGATGGCCATTTATGTAAACTGGTATAATAGATCAAAACGGCGTTTTTTTTTTAATTTTCGTGTTCAATAAAAAAAAGGTATTTAGGTAGAGTTAAATTAAAACGAAAAATGAAAGAGAACAAACGAAAAAGTTCATCGCCCGACGTGGGGCTCGAACCCACGACCCCGAGATTAAGAGTCTCGTGCTCTACCGACTGAGCTAGCCAGGCTGATATAAAATTAGACTAAAATATGATATTTAAACTAATTATTGAAAATTTTACCAAAAATAATAAAAAATCATTTGGCTAATAATTTGCTATTTAAAGTTTATTTTATTGGCAATAAAATATTGTTACATTGGAATTTGGCAAAACTAAAGCATTTTCATCTCAAAAACAAGCTTTTTCTTCCGGTAGGCTACAATCCACTGATTCCGAATAATTCCTGCAATCAATGAAAAGTCATGGTTTTAGGTAGTTGTTACTGTTGATTTTTAAATACAACGCATAGCCTTGTGTTCGTGGAAATGCTACACGAATTTTGTTTAAGAACTAGAGCATAATTCTCTTCATTTAAAGTTGACAGTACTTAAACAAATCCCGTTACTACCCGTGGCCGTTTTGACTTGGCTTTTTGCACAGTTTCTACGGGATGTAAACATGGAAGCTGTGCAGTCTTACGACAGCGTCGAAAGTGAAAATAGCGGCAAGTCAGCAATACCGCAGAATATCTCTTTGTCCACTTGAAGGCCGTCATCGGTTTACAAAAAAATACGCTCAACGCGACTCCATTTGTTTTTCCGAGGGTATAAAAATTCGCGTTTATACTGCAATTGCTGTGGGTGGGGAATGGATATCATATGGGTAATTCTACAAAAAAAATGGCCAAAGACGTGTCACTCATGTTAAAATGATATTTTAAAGACTTTCTTGCTCACAAACTAACCACATTCTGTGTTGTAGTTATTCTATATGATGAAAGAAATAAAACAAAATGAGTTGTGATATAAAACTTATATCAATTAAATAAAGCGCGGATCTTTAAATTGCACACTTGCCTAATAATGCATTGTCACTTATAAGATGTGCCCAAATGTTAACCAACTTATATAAAAAAAATAACGAATAAAAACATAAAAAGTTGACTAATAAATATGTATATAAGTGTAAATTATATGATGCTTCATTTTGTATCATATTTTTGACAAGTTACATTTTGCATGGTGACATTTTTTGGTTCGTCACCAGTTATTTTGCCATTACCGCAACAACCCGTAATAACATTGAAAATTCTAGAAATGATGATGTATACAGACACAAACATGCTGCGTCATCATCAGGAATTTAAGCGGGAATATTTTAAACTGGATAATAGCAGGGCAGATACTCAAGTTGTCATCCCAAGTCTATGGAAAGTTGTTATTTGTACTGCATATACTTTTTTATTGTCATTACTGTATGTGCTGAGAAATAAAACTGTGGCTACATAGTTATTGCTTATTGATGCCAGTCACCTTCATTCATGGTTCTATCTCATGTGAAAGGTTTTTAATGCATGTAAAACTATATTTCTTGCATTTTCAAGTGAATTTTTTGCTAAAGTGTCATTACCGAAATGGTCATCTCCGGAACGCTGATAAAATTTGGATAAATAAAACATGCTTGATGTAAGGCTCAATTCATTAAATGGATGTTTTCTTTGAAAAAAATGAGTTAAACATTAATTGAAAGTAAATATATCCATTATATTTGACTGTATTTCATAGCCAATGTCATTTCAGCAACGGTATGTCATTACCGAAACGATTTGTCACGACCGCAACGACATAATTTATCTGCAATATTTGTAAGATATATAGAGTAAACACAATACATTCTTGAAATTATGATAAAGCGAAATCAACTACTTTAGAAATACAAAAGTATTTAAAAAGCAGTTAGAAATTATAATAGCTCTTTTTAGCATTTATTCATAAAATATGTTGAATATTTTTAAACGAAAAAAAAAAAAACACGAACTAACAAATTATTTTTGTTTTAATAGAACAATACTATGTGTTAACATGATGCACAATTAAAAATGACCTTTTCGTGCAAATACAGCTAATATCTGTAAGTTTTCCACCGTTGCGGTAATGACAATTTGGTCAGATATAGGTGTCAAGGTCACATCATTTTGGTCACATTGATTGCCTATTGAGCGCTGCTGACAATTGTTCTGTTACCTATATAGGCTGAATTTGTTGTTTAAAACAAATTTTGTTAAAAATAAACACTTTGGTTTTCTTCTGAAATTTCAAATATAATGGCCATAATTTGTGGAATTACCCATATAGGTTAAATGTAGGTTAGAAACCAGTAAATTATGAAACCTCAATAGAGTTAATAGTAAAATAGCATGCATTCTCTAAATTCACCAAATGCACATGTTGTCTAATCATAAATGTCTGAAAATTGTTAATTGAATTAGTGACAAAAATTTTGTTGCTGCAATATGTGTTATATAGCCTAGGAAAACTGGCCACTACAGAAATGGTCCTTCAGCCTTAAGGCTTGTGAGACAATATTGCCCATATAAAAAGTTGCTCAGTATTGGTGACCAGAGCCTTACCAGTAATAACTAATTTTATATCCAAATGACATTGTGATTTTTGACTGTTTTTATTATTAAATTTGTTAAAATAGTTTTGATGTAATTTTCTTCAAGATTGTTATTAATGTAAAACCAAATTCTGTGGCAGAGGGGTGTTTATGTTTGAAATGGGAAAAAGCAACCATATTTTGCATTGGGAATGGGTCAAATATTCTGATCCATGAGGCTTATTGAAAAGGTCTGAATCAAGGTGTTTGTTATGAACAGCCTCCACCAACAGCCTACAAAAGTCTTCCTCCGCCACTAGAGCTGCCTTCTGGGCTAACGGACACACATCTTCCTCCCCCACTAGAGAGACCAAAGAGCTGCCTTCTGGGCTAATGGACACACATCTTCCTCCCCCACTAGAGCTGCCTTCTGGGCTAACGGACACACATCTTCCTCCCCCACTAGAGCTGCCTTCTGGGCTAACGGACACACATCTTCCTCCCCCACTAGAGCTGCCTTCTGGGCTAACGGACACACATCTTCCTCCCCCACTAGAGAGACCAAAGAGCTGCCTTCTGGGCTAACGGACACACATCTTCCTCCCCCACTAGAGAGACCAAAGAGCTGCCTTCTGGGCCAACGGACACACATCTTCCTCCGCCACTAGAGCTGCCTTCTGGGCTAACGAACACACATCTTCCTCCGCCACTAGAGCTGCCTTCTGGGCTAACGGGCACACATCTTCCTCCGCCACTAGAGCTACCTTCTGGGCTAACGGACACACATCTTCCTCCCCCACTAGAGCTGCCTTCTGGGCTAACGGACACACATCTTCCTCCCCCACTAGAGAGACCAAAGAGCTGCCTTCTGGGCTAACGGACACACATCTTCCTCCCCCACTAGAGAGACCAAAGAGCTGCCTTCTGGGCTAACGGACACACATCTTCCTCTGCCACTAGAGAGACCAAAGAGCTGCCTTCTGGGCTGATGGACACACATCTTCCTCCCCCATTACAGCTGCCTTCTGGGCTAACGGACACACATCTTCCTCCCCCACTAGAGAGACCAAAGAGCTGCCTTCTGGGCAAAGATGCTTTGCATTGCCCAGCCAATACAGCAGGAACAGCAAGAATCAAGCAGCACCACCTATTGCTAGATACACTGTTCTGCCAGAGAGTACTCCAGATTTCAAATGAATGCTGGAGATCCTCCCCCAGCCCCAACCATATGTCATTCATAACCAGGCTATTCCACAGGGCTTCCATCGAATGCCAATGTTCTAGCAACTGATGTTCCTTATACAACAGTTGACTGTGCATAGTCTGAAGTACACGAAGCTCATGGATATGGGGCTATGTGAGGAAGAAAGTAACCTAAGAAGAAACCATTTAATGGTATATACACTGATAGTGACAGGGCATTTTTTGTTTACTGTGTTATTATATTTTGTGCTTTTACCCCAGATAGTGACGATGTTAATTTACAATGTGCTTGGGTATATATGTGGTGATTTCACTGATAGAGTGTGCATTTTAAAAGTTCTAGTGTATTTTACTTTTTTACAGGTTGAATTCACTGCTAGTTACAGTGTGAATTAAAAATGTTCTGAGGCTGACAGCTGTTATATTTTGTGTTTATAACACGGATAGTGACTTTGTGAATTGTAAATCTGCTCATGTGTTTTGCAAGTGTTTATAATGCTGATAGTGACTGTGCCAATCTGAAATGTGTATTTTGCAAGTGTTACAGTGATGCTGACAAATAAACACTAAAATTTTAATGTTGCCTGTTAAATATGTGTGTTTCACAAGTTTATAACAGGTTTATGCCATGTTTAAAGAAGAGTAAACATATAGTAAAAAATTACTACTAAAAATTATGTATATTTGTTCAACAACACAACTTCCATAGTGTAATTGTAAACATATTCACTATTGCAGTGAAAGATCCAGGTTCAAATCCTGGTGGAAGTCGTAAGTTGGACAGGGGCAGAGTTGAAAAAGTTTTCTTTGATCTTATAAAATGCTAATAATCATTTTTGTATATACAATGTAACAATATAATACAGTACACTTCTTTTCCTGGCATCTTTTTTTGGTTATTTTTTTCTCACACTAGATACACTGTTCCGCCTGAGACAATATATGCAGAAACATTTAAGTACCAGAGCACAACGACAGTCAGTGAAACATTAAATACACTATTGATATGAACACAACACACATGCCCGTGCATTGTTGGCATGCATGACACTGATGCTATTTTAATATTAGCATATACATTGACTTAGTCTTATTATACGCTGTTGTGCTAATTTAGTGTTACTTTTTACGGTTATATATGCCTTTAAAATTCTTTGCACAAATGCTGTCCATATAAAACTACAATATCAATGAAACTGATGGATACTGTCCGATAATGCGCTTTGTCAGTGTCAAGAATATCAATGAAACTGATGGATACTGTCCGATAATGTGCTTTGTCAGTGTCATGCACCAGGCTTTACTGCAGAACACCCAACGGTCGAAATCTGCCTTACCACCAACGGTCGAATTCTGCCTTACCACCAAAAAGCTGCGAGTTGGAACATCATTTTAAGTCATCTTGCCTCTTAGTATCAATGCTACTGCTTTCTGCACATGGCATTTGATTGAATTCTAGTCATTACTTCCTAAGAAATATCATGGACACAAAAATAAACAATTTTATAATCAAACTAAAAAAAACATCCGACTTTTTTTCAGCGATCCCATGGAAAAAGATGTGTCACAAAATTTGAGCTCTGATGTTTATTACAAAATACTCATGTAATAGTGATTCAACAGTGTGACTTTTTACTTGCAAAAGTGTGGAATACAATGAACTTTGACATAGTGCAGTGGGTTTGAAAATATGGAAGTATAAAAAGAAAATATTTGATAAAATATATTTCCTCTTTGTGTGAAAAGTGGCTAAAAATAGAATTTACTAAATATACTCTCACACTGTAAATCAATTATCAGATTTGCCTGGATTACAATGTTGTGATTGACTGACTGATTGCTTGGAGAAGAAATGCCTAATTGAGGATTAAAATCTAGTGTGTTCATAACATTGTGCAGGTGCATGTGCATAACAGTAAATACCAAATACCAAATGCCCTGTCAGTAGGCCAAGAAATAAACTTGGTTGTCTAAGAGGATAGAGGATAGACTTTGTGGAATATAAATATAGATTGAGAATAACTGTGCAATAAACAAACATGAGTGCAAAGGATACGTCCAAACCGTCCAAATACCAACCGGCAGGGAAGATGCAAGCAAAAGGAGGTGACAGACCAAAGCGGGGTAATTCCGAAGTCAGCAACGACAGCCTGAATGATATAAGTGCAATAAGGGCTCAACTAGATACACTGGAACAATCAATAACTGATCTAAGTGATGACATAAAACATATGTTGAAAAAAGATGAGGTAGAAAATATCATAACAAACACAGTTTCTAAAATTATGGCAGAAATTGAAAAACGTAATGAAGATTTTCTAAATAAAATGAAAATAAGTTTGCAAGCAGAAATGGAAACAAAATTGGACAAACTAGTAGCACTCAGTGTCTCAGAAAAAACCAAAGAGTTTACAGATAGAATTAAATGTGTAGAATTTGAAAACGAGACAATACTAGACAAATTTAACTTAATTAAACAAGACCAAAAAAAGGCCTTAGAAATTATGGAAGAAAAGTTAAAATCCACCATAAAAATGAATGAAGAAACCAGCAAACGCTCAAACCACAATGAGCAATACTCAAGAAAGAACAATATTAAAGTGATGAATGTGAAGGAAGATCAAAGTGAAACTGTAGCAGAACTGTCAGACAAAATCATCAAACTATTCAAAGAACAGGACATAAACATCACACCAGAACAGATCGTAGCAATACATAGAATCCCCACCAAAAAAGGACAAATACGACCAGTCCTGATTAAACTGCGTAACAATAATGACAAAACCATAGTTATGAGGAAACGAAAAGAGATGAGAAACTCTGGCCACCGCCTGGTAGATGATGTCACGGCAATGAACACCGCACTGATGAACCGACTGCATCTCCACCAGGGCATTGACTCTACCTGGTTCTTCAATGGATCAGTGTTTGCCTTAACAAAACAACAAGAACGTATTAAGTTTGATCTCTATGATATCATTGACCTCGTTATTGAAGAATTTCGTGCCCATCGCAAGTAACATTAATTTACAGTGTATGTGAACTGTATAAATCACTATGTGAAGAAGAATTCAAAACCAGAAGGGGAAGAAATAAGAAGACAGACGGTGAGCATCCTAGTCTTTTTTGTTCACTAAAACTTAGTCTGTAATAATCAAATCCTTGAAATTCATAAAACAAAACTTGTTATACATAATTTGTTTAAAACAAATATGTTTAAATTAAATTATATATCTTAGAATATATAATAAATAGGAAGTTCTATTTAATGGATGTACACTTGTCTATGTGTAAGTGCTTAGTATAAAGATGCTGCATAACTTTTATTACCGTGTATTTTACAACAACAAATGCTCCTCTTGGATAGAAGACGTAAATATTTATTACTAAACAAATATGTCATATATACATGTGGATTTATTTACGGTATGAAATGAACATGTCTTTCATGACATAAATGCAACAACAACAATAAAGCTACTTGCAACGTCTCTATTGTAATATCTTTTATCTTAACATATTACAAATTACCTTCATATATTACCTACATATTTAAGGTTGTAACTTTAATGTAATAGTCTATTTATTATTAGTATGTATGTTGGTAATAGAATAAACCCCTTTCATGACATAAATGCAACAATAAATAGTCTATTTATTATTAGTAATATCTTTTATCTTAACATATTACAAATTACCTACATATATTACCTACATATTTAAGGTTGTAACTTTTATGTAATAGTATGTTTAGCCAGTGTTATTTGTAGACACAGTAACATTGTAGCATTGTTTTTGTTCCACAACTTTCATATAAATAGCCTATTGATTTATATAACGCTATGATTAAATAGCAAAAAGTATACAACATAAATTGGGCATATCATGTGTCGTACTAGAATGTTTTTTGAAACTATATTATGTCTAACAAGATAACTGTCTGTCCATCATGTCACTACAAGGATGTCTGTCTATTTTATCAATAACTAATGATGTACCTGTTGCTGTTCTGTTTGTCTAATTGTTTTCTTTTTCATTTGAGTATTTTGTAATAAGCGTATGTGCTTATAAATTAAGGTTGATCCTTTTTGTAGTTTTTTCAATGTTTATTTGTTCTGTTGTTTGTTTGGACAAAGATAAAATGTATTGCTTGTTATTTAATATACATGTGTATAGCAGGGTAATACAACCAAATAGCTGTGACAAGTACGGACTTGTCTTTTTGCATGTAAATGAAATACCAAATGAAAAGATAATCATTTACATAGACCATGGATAATGTAAAAATTGTTTCCTACAATTGCCGTGGCCTTAATGATATCGCCAAAAGGGATGATGTCTTTAATTATTTAAAAACAATGAATGCGGATATTTATTGTTTACAAGACTGTCATTTTACTTCTTTAATGGAAAAACAGATCTACTCACAATGGAACGGTGAATGTTATTTTAGTTTGGGCACTTCAAACTCAAGAGGTGTATGTATTTTATTTAAAACTAGACTACCCACTAAGGTGCATTCCATAGAAAGAGATATTACTGGAAATTATTTGATTTTAGATTTAACAATTGATACACATCGATTTACATTGTGTTCACTATATGGGCCAAACAAAGATACTCCTGTGTTTTTTAGTCACATTTTCAATGTAATTGATACAATAGGAAATGACTCTTATATGATATGTGGAGATTTTAATCTTGTACTAAATGTTGACATTGATTATGTCAATTACAAAACACTAAATAATAATAAAAAATCTAGGGAATTGTTATCTTCCGTAATCAATGATAGAAGTCTAATTGACACTTTTAGGTTTATTAATGGCGATGTGAAACATTTCACATGGCGAAAGCCCAACACTGTCCAGCAAGCTAGATTGGACTTTTTCTTAGTCACCAGTAGCTATATTCAGTATATTAGAAATTCTAATATACATGCAAGCTACAGATCTGATCATTCTCCTATAACTTTGGAATTGAATTTTGACAAGATAGAACATGGAAAAGGATTATGGAAATTTAACTCTTTACTCCATGATATAGAGTACCTAAATTGTATAAAACTTAAGATTGAAGAGATTAAGATGCAGTATGCTCTACCTGTCTACAATATTGATACTTTAAATTCATTAGAAAATGATCTTATACAATTTTCTATAAATGACCAACTTTTTTTAGAAACTCTGTTAATGGAAATCAGAGGTAAAACCATATCATACTCAAGCTACAAATCCAAAATGAATAAAGAAAGAGAGGGTGATATCTTAAAAGCGGTTGAATTTATAGAAAAAAACCTTACAAACGAGAATATGGAAGAACTGAATTTATTGCAACAAGAACTTGAAAATATTCAAAATTTAAAAATGAAAGGCTCTTTTATAAGAGCTAGGGCAAAATGGATTGATGATGGTGAAAAACCTTCCAAATACTTCTGTAATTTGGAAACACAACATACTACTAGTAAAACTATTCCATTTATCGAAAATGACGAAGGCAAAAAAATATTTAATCAAAATGATATTCTAAAAGAAGCGGCACAATTTTATAAAATATTATACACAAAATCTGTACATAATGAGAATTATAATATACATGAGGACCTTAATGATATACAAACTGGAAAATTAAGTAAGGAACAATCACAAGTACTGGAAGGCCCCATCAAACTGGATGAAATCGCATTCACATTAAAAAATATGAAAAATGACAAAAGTCCTGGATCGGATGGTTTCACCGCAGAATTTTTTAAAGTCTTCTGGAAAGATTTGGGCCATTTCGTTACTAGAAGTCTTAATTATGCTTTTGCCTCTGGCTATATGTCAATTACTCAAAAACAAGGAATACTTACTTGTATACCTAAAGAAAATAAACCCAGACAATTGTTAAAAAATTTACGTCCCTTAACACTTTTAAATGTTATTTATAAACTTGCATCTGGCTCAATTGCAAACAGACTTAAAACTGTCCTTGATACTCTGATTTCTAAAGACCAGACAGGATTTATTAAGGGCAGGTACATTGGAGAGAATACTAGACTATTGTATGACATAATGAAATATACAGAGGATAACGATATCCCTGGACTATTGATGACGATTGACTTTGAAAAGGCATTCAATACCCTTGAGTTTGATTTCATAGAAAAAACTCTAGAATATTTTAATTTTGGAGTAACATTCAAAAAATGGATTTCCCTTTTCTTGTATAACACCATGATTTTAATTCAAATCAATGGATTCTTATCAGATTTTATTACTATAGAAAGAGGTTGTCGACAAGGAGACCCGATAAGTTCGTACATCTTTATTCTTTGCGCTGAAATACTGGCAATTAAAATTCGGAACTCGAAAACATTTAAGGGAATAGAAATTGATAATATAGAATATAAAATCTCTCAGTTTGCCGATGATACTTCTCTTTTTTTAGATGGCTCGGAAAATTCCTTAAATGCAACTCTTGATCTGTTACAAGACTTTGCTTCATGTTCTGGATTAAAAATAAATTATGACAAAACAAACCTAATATGGATTGGCTGTAAAAAGTACAGTACACAGTCAATAAAAACTAAGTATAAACTAGTCTGGGGGACGACAACTTTCAGAGTTCTAGGAATTATATTTCATGTTGACTTGAATACAATGATAGACATGAATTTCTCCAGTAAAATAGAAAAACTACAAAATGTTATAAATTTTTGGAGTAGAAGACACTTAACACCCCTGGGAAAGATAACTGTTATCAAATCATTATTACTTCCCTTGTTGACGCACCTATTTATTACCCTCCCTAATCCAGGAGAAATAATACTAAAACAGATAAATAACATCTGTCATAATTTTGTCTGGAATGGGCCTGCTAAAATTAAACATAATGTTGCTATTAAATCTTATGATGATGGAGGTATTTCTATGATAGATGTCTATGCCTTTGAAAAAACAATGAAAATGACATGGTTAAGGAAAATTGTATTGTGTACTGGAAAATGTTTCCTACTGGTTTATTCATTGTTTGATGTTAAAAAATTGACGAATGTGGGAAAAGATTATGCTGAAAAAATAGTAAAAACATTAAAAAATTGTTTTTGGAAAGATGTACTTACATGTTATATTGCATATATCAATAAACAAGTTGTTAGTAGGCATGAAGATATATTAAATATGCCTTTATTTTATAACCACAACTTTAAAATAGGTCTGAATAGTATTTATAATAAACATATGTATGATAGAGGAGTTAGGTATGTTAGAGATATAGTAAGCTCATCTGGACTATTTATGAGTAAGGATTTGTTAGAATCTTACATTGGTATACAAATTAATTTTCTATTTTATGAAGGCTTAATTAGAACAGTGAAGAACTTTATAAAAATGTCAGGCTTTGATGTCATAAAAAAGCCAGATATAGAATGTGCATTTACATCCTTTTATTTAAATAATATAGTCTTGATGCAAAACCAAAACAAAATTGTATATAAAACGTTTACCGCCAACACAGATATACCAACTTGCCAATCAAAATGGAATATATCTTTCAATAACATTGAATGGAAAAAAGTACATAGACTTGTTTTTAACATTTCCAGAGATACATACACCCAGTGGTTTCAGACAAGAATTGTGCACAGAATCCTAGGAACTAAATCTTTACTGTATAAAATGAATATTGCACAGGATAATTTATGTACTTTTTGCAAAGAACATGAAGAAACTATTATACATTTATTCTGGGACTGCTACTTTACACAAATTGTTGTCAATTATGTTATTCAATTTTTAAGGTCACATAATATGCACAAATATTCTGAAATTTGTTGTCAAACTATGATACTTGGCAGTACAAATGAAACCATGAGTGAAATAAATATTTTTATCTTAGAATTGAAAAAATATATATTTATGTGTAAGAAAAAAAGGGTCCCACCCACTATACTAGGACTAAGTAAAAGTTTACGATTATCATGGGACATTCAAAACAATGGCAAATGTCAAGAAAAAGAAAAGCAAAAATGGGCAATTGTACAGCTACTTGCCAATCCAATCCACGTTGAAGTAGTGTAGTGGATCCAATATCATAATTATACTAGTTTTTTATTGTTCTAATACTTACCCGATACCATTTTGCTGTATGTCTCGCAATGATTTCAAGATTATATTGTCAGAAGTCCAAACACGATTCTCTGTGTTGTTTTTTCTTCTTTCTTTCATATTTGTGTTTGTATGTATGCCGAAAGTGAGTGTTTTTTGCTATTTTGTTGTACATGCATTCATATAAACATATTTATTTTGCCTCTTCTATAACATTATCAGTAATCTATAAAGATGTTAAGACAACTCAACAAATATTATTATACACTAACTTTTATTGTATTTAAACTGTCTGTCTACTAACATCAAACATTGTAAGGTATGGAGCAGGATGACCTCGACCTGCACATACCTATGGACGAGGTAAATAAAGAATCGGATCACACACACACACACACACACACACACACAAAACATCCGACTGGAATGACCCAACAGTATGCACATGTTGCTTGGTAGGATATTGCACATAAAATATTGATTGGGTTTTTGTCATTAGTTCCTGACATATTGCACAGAAATAGTTAATAAACAAAGGTCCTTGACTCAGTGCAAAATTATCAGACCGGAACCACCTTACAATATGTATGTGTCCTCTTGGTAGGGATGCAGCAGATTATGCTTCATTCAATTCGATTCAGTAGTTACCGAGAACTAGCCTGGAAACGCATATAGGTAGTGATGCTGCACATACAGTTTTATTGAATTTGAGTCATTAGTTACTGAAAGTGTGTACACAAAAATCCCAGTTTATAATCAACGAGCAATAAGTCCTGGAGAAATCATTAGACCCGAACCACCTGACAATATGCGCATGTTCTACTGGAAGTAAAGCTGCACATACTGTTTTATTGAAATTGAATAATTACTTAAAACAAATCTAGGGTGAAAACGAACATTCTATATGTTATAATCAAAGGACAAAATAACTGCGTGAAAAACATCATCAGACCAGAATCACTGCACAATGTGCGCGTGTCCTCTTAGTAGGGATGCTACAAATGATGCTTCATTCAATTCCATTTATTCGTTACTGAAAACTAGACTGAAAACGAAAATACCATAATTTTATAATCAAAATGCAAAACCTCCGTGAAAAAGAATCAGTCCGGAACCACCTGACAATATGCGCATGTCTTTTGAATTTTAATTATTAGTTCCTGTGATCTCGTGCGGACACTAAAATATCGGACTGACGGCAGGACATGAAAAAACGATAGTAACATTTGCGGCTATTGGAAAGTGACAGCCGGACTGACTGAATTAGGCCGGTATTCCATAGTTCCGTGATCCGTGCACGTGGTCCGCGTCCGTGAAGCTTCGCTCAACAAAGAATACGTTGGGAACATTCCGATTTGCGTCCGGGTCTGGGTCCGTGTCCGCGTCGATCGTTTCGCTCTGTTAGCGTTTTTTCACGAACACTGACCGTTCGCGGAAAGATCTATATGAGAAAAGATACCTCGCGCGAATTCAAATACTTAGTAGGCGTGTCTGGTGTATAATATTATTCTTGTCTTGTCTTTTATTGTTTTAGAACTTCTAAATAAAGCCTTTGTTTACATATTATTACAATACTAAATTTCGTATACTTAGCACGTCACGGTACACGGTGCTTGTTACGTTAATTGCAAATTTGGACAACGTCCCCAACTTGTTAATTGATAACAGGACTTTCGTAAACAAAATCCCATATATCCTTTACCAGACACTAAACAAACTATCGTTACCTTATTTATTTTCTTTTTAGGCGATGATGTCGAAACTGGACGGCTTTCACTACGCAACTCTAGGTTGTGTTTGCGATTTCACGCTTTTATAATAATTATACGGGTCCTTTCACGGACAAATGGAATAGCTCTTCATGGACATCACGGACAACGGCTCACGGAACTAGGGAATGCCGGTCTAGAGTTGCATTTGGAATGTTAAAAAAGAATAATGTCGCTTTCGAAAAGAATGGATATTGATCGATATTGTTATAACATTACCGGTAGTTTGACAATAATAACCGAAATTGTAAGTTGTCTTCGTGTGCTTACTGGTTAGACCCACTTTAAAAGCATTCTTTCACAACCGAGTAAGTTGTCTTTGTGTGGTTACTGGTTAGACCCACTTTAAAAGCATTCTTTCACAACCGAGCCAAATGTAGTACAGAAATACAGTAGGTTCTCAAAAATAAAGTCGCACGAAATAATATAAATAACATTATACGAGTTTTGTGGTGTTGTTAGTTTTGCTTACAAGGTCCTCCGTCCAGCTAATGGCACAATATAGTGGTGATCCTTCGTTGTGTTTCATACTGACACTGTTTTGGACAACAAAGTACGCGTTCCGATTATATTTTTAAATTTAAGCATAATGTCAAATCAATAAAATGGCAATATTTCTGGGAACCAAATGTGCTGTTATATTTCGCTATAAGCATCCAATATATATTAAAATAATACATGGGCTCTTTTATGTATAAATCTTTTCGCGAAAGGTGGGGGGGGGGGGGGCGGGCATATACGACACTTTAGACTGAAAGCAATCATTAAGGGGATTTAGACAAAAATGCTTGGCTCTAGGGTGGGGAATTTGATCCCCAAAAATACAATAAGTCAAATTCCCCTGGGATTGATCGCCGCTCCCCCCCCCCTGGGGGAAATATTGATAGGTGCATAGTACCAAATTGGTAATTAGCGACACAATTAACTTTGTGTCATTTTCAGTATAAACAAACAGTCATCTTAAGAATATGTAAAGTATGTATAAAATGTTTTTTTTTAAGTACGACATGTCGTCGAAAACTATGTATAATTATAGTTAAATTCTATATATATTTAGACAGTAGATTATATTGTTATTTAGACCAGATGTTTATATAAGTAGGAAAACGTTCATTTCAACCACCATCGTAGATCATTTCCTTGTGTGACAATGACAAATAAATAAATATATCGCTCGATTAACAAACTGATAACTTTAAATGTTCACAACCAAATCAAACAAGGCAGTCCAAAGGACAGCTATATCCACCGCCGTGATCCTTCATTAGATTTTAAAGGTGACTTGAGGTATCACGCTGACCTCAATCTGGCACAGTTGGACCAGATATGAAAGTACAGTTTCAGAAAATTAGATATGGAGCTGACACGAAAATGGAGGTTCAAACATTTGACCTTTAAGTGTGACCTTGACCTTGAGGTGGCAAGACTGGTCCATGCCTTCTGCACATCGCCTCAATGTGATAAAAACATTTGAGCCAAGTTTTATGAAAATCCTTCAAAGGGCATAGGAGATATGGAGCAGACACAAAAATGGAGGCTCAAACACCTTGAGGTGGCGTGACTGCCTCATGCCTTCTGCACAAGACTGGTCCATGCCTTCTGCACATCGCCTCACTGTGATAAACATTTGAGGCAAGTTTAATGAAAATCCTTCAAAGGGTATAGGAGATATGGAGCGGACACGAAAAACGGACACGAAAATGGAGGCTCAACCATTTAACCTTCAAGTGTGACCTTGGCCTTGAGCTGGCGTGAAAGGCCCATGCCTTCCGCACATCGTCTCAATGACCTAAACATTTGAGCCAAGTTTCATGAAAATCCTTCACAAGGCATAGCAGATCTGGAGCGGACACGAAATGGCGGCTCGAATATTTGACTTCGAGTGTGACCTTGGCCTTGAGCCGGCGCAACTGACTCATGCCTTCTGCACATCGTCTCAATTTTCAAGTTTCATGAAAATCCTTCAAAGGGTATAGCATATATGGAGCGTAGACGAAAATGTTACGGACAGACGGACGGACGGTGGGACGAAGGGCCT
Source organism: Congeria kusceri (assembly GCA_027627225.1). NCBI lineage: Eukaryota > Metazoa > Mollusca > Bivalvia > Myida > Dreissenidae > Congeria > Congeria kusceri. The sequence continues at coordinate 22,929,682 of CM051024.1, forward strand.
TCCTATAACCCCCCTCCCGCTTCGCGGCGGGGGATTAATAATCTGAAAATCCGTCGCAGATATTTTATTACGTTCTACAGTCATACAGTTTGCGCTGAATTATGCACGATTTTATTTTAAAACTGTGAACAAATTACATCTTTATAGAAATACATCTTTAGACGATTACTTTAGCTTTTTATACTTAGTAAGTCAGAAGAACTCACTTATATAATGTATGCAACTAATCTGTATTCAAGGAATTATTTTGTGTGTGTGGTACATTTTTATCGAGTGCACCGGGATTCTCTCCCATATGGCCATCGCAACCAGAAGACTTGTTAGTTGGGTTACGAGGGATAGTGCAAGATACAGGAGACGCCCCGTTCCAGAGACGACCCTGGGTCTTTTAGTGCCCAGTGTGAAGCACCTAGTACACTGCACCTCGGTTTAACGTCTCATGTTTCTTCTGCGTTCATATATATACACATTATACAGAGACTGATAGTTTAAGGAAATCCAATTGGTTGACGCTACCAAGAATTTGTCAAATCTCGGTACTGGTCGGCATTCTCATTGGTCAGTTCTACCAAGATATTACCAAGATTTGTATCGCTTGTAGGCTACACACCACTAAGTCAGCCAATATTCAAGTGCATTCAGTTGGCGTTTTTGTTAGTATTTAGTCTGTATTTGATATACAAAACAGATTTTAACTGTGTTCCTAGCCATCTGACATGGAGTTGCTTAATTACATCAAGCCACATCATCATATTAATTTTCGGTACGATACAAAATCCCGTTACTATTCGCGGCCGTTTTGACTTGACGTTTACCGATTTTCTGCGGGATGTAAACATGGAAGCTATCTTGTCGTACGACAGCGACGAAAGTGAAAATAGCGAAAAATCTGATGAAGTCAGCAATGCAGCAGAAGATCTCTTTGCCCACTTGAAGCCCGTTGATAAATCGTCTTCGGTCTCCAAGACAATAGCGCTCAACGCTACTCCAGTTGTCTTTCCGACGGTATGAACATTTATGTTTAACTGTAATTTGAGTGGATGGGGAATGAACATGTTAAGTTTTTAACGTTTTACGTACGATGTTGGTTACTTTTTCACATACCATTGCTTTAAATTTGAAGATGACTAATGCTTGAGTTAAAAATAATAGATCCAAACTTTTACATACACTGCCGTGAACTTTTCTGTGGTGGAATGTTTTCCTTCTTATTCTTTATTGTAGCGATAACAAAGCTTTGTTCATTCAGCCAGTCCATATCTGTCGCCATAGTAAACCATACATTTTTATCACATCACTAAAAATTAACTACAGACATAAAAGTCATTGTTTTGATGGAATTAAAGACATTAAAGTTTAAATGTTTATATATTAGTAATAAAATTGAAAATCATGAGCGTTTTTGTTGATAATTTTCACTATTAAATTGCCGATTTTGTTGTTTACTGAACAGAATGTGCATGTGTATTTCCCTTGTTTTACTGAAATTCAAAACCAAACTGAAGGTCACGAAAATCTGTGTCACAGGTATGGCAGAAAAAAATTGGGTTGCATAGTATCCAAAATTGATACGTATAAATTACTCCTGCCTATATTTAGCTACAATTATGTATTATACATCATTGGAAAGGGGAAAGAACACGCTTTCTATTAGTCTGAAAATAAATTAAGCAAATTAATGCCTGGAAGAACAGCAAGGAGCCAAATTTAGGCAATTTTCACTGGCCATTTGTCTGATGAAAACAATACGGTCACTGGAAAGCACAAGTATACCAGCAAAATATAAGCATCCATCCACCATTTAACATCACTTTCTTAAAATTACATCTTAGCGCATTTTTGCGCAATTCATTTAATTCCATACACTGTCGATCAGGTACTTCGTGTTCTTCCGTCAGTTTCCGATAGCGACCCGTTATCAACCGAATCTGATTTCGTGGCACTCCGCTTAACGTTCGTCATACTGCAAAGAGTGATCTCCCCTGAATGTTATCAGTTTTCGCGAGGTATTGCAGTCGTGCAACTTTGACGTCTTTGTCAATCTTTGTTGTTTGATTGTATATTACAGGTACTGCAAACTATTTACCACATCAAAATAATTATTATTGCAATTAGTGCATGCAAGATGGCTGTTAATATAATTATTTCACGTAAGATTTACGATGTTTAGGCTGTTGGAAGATAGTGAAAGTGAAAGTGGACAACAATTTGTCAAAACATAGTCTCGATTTATAGCACAGCATTGATCCTCAATCACCACCGTGTACACAACTGAAATGCAAAGCCTGTCGTGTTTATTTTCATTTATAATTGATCAATTTAATCTATATCATTTCTTGAATGAGCTACAAATAAGGTAGCTGGGTGGGAGAGGGGTGAGCACTCCCTCCCTTGTCATTGCCTTTAAGTCGTCACTACAGGTTTAATTGAATGACTTAATGTTGTATACTTAGAAGGTTTAATATTTTCTTTAAATTTAAAGCTTTTTTGTTGTTGTTTTTCTTTAAATCTTAAAACATCCTTACTTTGAAAACAATTCTTACATTGAAAACAATCTTGTAACAGCATTTATTCTGCATGCTTGATATTTTAACTTAACTGCAATACTAGTAGCACTTCATAAAATGCTGTTAAGTAACAGCATTAAGTATTGCATGATTTTGCATATATTAATTTCAGGATTGCTGCAGTTTTTGAAAGATATTGTGCTTTGGTTTTTATTCTTCTGTTCATACAGGACAAACAAGTCAGTGGAGACAGTGGCTTTTGAAGACAGAAATTAACAGTCTTTGTCATATTAGGTTGTTTCCAAGATGGTCAGCCAAGGAGTCTTTAAAGTTGTGTTGTGGTGCTTTGCATTGCAGTTTTTAATTGTTTTTTTCTTTTGCCTGAGATGGCCTATCCAGTATTCAATTTGTTAATGTTTGATGTTGCTGTTACTGTTCATATTTGTCGGAAAAGTTTTTCGTATAATCACAAGACTATGTTCTTTTCAAGTATTTTCTGATCAATACTTAAAAAATTTTCAGCATTTAAACCATGTTAATTGTTGTATTTAAGGTATGGTTTGGGTTCTTTTGAATGAGTGAACAATTAGTATTCCAAAAAGTTCCTAAAGCAAAAGCTGCATTGAAAGACCACCTTTCATCAAGACCTCATGTTGTTTAATACATGTATTTACATTTATGTGGCCATTTTTTAATAACTTTGAAGAGTACATGATCTTTTTGGCAGAATTAAAAGGTAAAATATATTAATTTGTGTTTTGATCTTCCAGAAAGGATGGTCTTAAAACTGGAGATGATGTCGGATATATGCCTTTAGAGTTAATGAATACACTGTTCCGAATACTGAAATAAATTAGTCTGTTATATGTACTAAGCATGTTTAAGATATATATAATATATATAACTGAGCTGTATAAATGTATATAGCATCTTTTACTTGCAGTTTGTAAATGCCAAATGTTTTTTTACGCAGTACTAGAGACATTGTCTTACCCAGATTCAGCATTTGGCTTTAATACTCATTCCATTTAAAATGATTTGTTGTCTTTTATAAGTCACCATGTATGTAAGACAGTGAAAATATGTGGAGTGTTTACTTAACAAAGCATAAAGTGACATGAAAAGATTACTTTGAACCTGTTAAACTGCCAGAAATTATTGCCAGGTGTATTATTGACAGAATTTACATATTTTGACAGAACGAAATGTGGGGGGTTACCTTCTTCAGATACACATAACTTCGTTATTTTTCAAGATACAGTAATTTTATTTGCAGTTTTGTTTTTCTAAAAGAATAACCTTTAAAATGGTATATACTTTAATAGGTTTTTCTAAATAAAAAAAAATCCTCTGTTATCGCTATTTATTGTTCCGACAGGATTTTGATAGCAACATTCATCTCCAGAAAGTACATAGATTGTAATAAAATGTACATACCTGGATGGAGAAAATATTCCACAATAATGTTCCATAAATATTTGTATGATGGAACTTTCATTTTGGACGAATTGGCAATTTAAACCTTTGTACCATTGCATTTTTGTGTCACCGGTGTGTTAACTTCGGTTTTCATCATAATTGCGCTTATTGTACTTGAGTTGGAAGCAAGTTAAAACGGCCCCAAGTTAAAATGGCCCCAGCTTAAAACGGCCCAAAAATGGTTAAAATGGCCACAGTTACTAAATAAATGTGGTTAAAACGGCCCCATATTTAAGCGATTTTAGTAGTTTCAATTTATGTGCAAACAACAAAAGAATGGTAATATTTGTTTATTTCAGTTTATTGCATAACAATTAACCTGAAGCATACCACAAGAAGAATACAATACTGAAAATATATATCGATCACAAAAAATATAAATATTCTTTGGAAGATTAAGATGTGTACCTGAATATTAAAGTAATTTTGAAATAAATCGATTATAATAAAAAACATTTACACATATATGCTATCCTGAAAAAAACAACTTCTGTAGATTAATTTTGAAATACAGTGATCATAATAAATAAGCATTTAAATATATTTATTTTCTGGATTACATGTGTACCTGAAACAAAAACTATGAATTACATTAATAATATGTACATTATTGTCAGTTTTATCACTCATCATCACTGATAGATCATCATCGTTCATCTTCGCTCTACATGGATCATCATCAGTCAATGAAGCTGGTCATCTTCCGTGACTTGACGTAACGTATAACTGGACGATACAGGTTGGACAGTTTCTTCAGAAGCCCAGTGTTAGACAATCTATCCGCTCTGTAACTGAAAAAAAGAATAAATAACAAAATTGGAATTATAATAACAATTGATATAGTGATACAAATATGGACTTTTGAATGGATATATATATATATATATATTTATTTATTTATTTTGACATATTGTACATTATAAGATATAGATAAGAATAATAAATAAATAAATAAGGCATTGTTATGGAGTAAGATAATAATGGGTGAATTTACATTACCTGTTCCATGCATCGAACAATGTTGGATAGAGTAACTTAGCGAAATCATTTTACCAAAAAATCATAAAAACGGTGTTATATTGAAACGCTGTTTTATTGTATTTTTCAAACAGTTGACAATAATGTTGAAAATCAAAAGTCATATTTGAATTAAATTAATAAAATGTACATGATGTATTAATACACGTATATACATTCGTTTTACATTAGTTTTAACACCATTAAAACGATTTAAAGATTGAAAATCAAATGTTTTGAAGGATTGCCGGTATATATGAAACAACAACAACACATACATCCAAGGAACACGCGTGTTTCAAAGCAATACATTGATTATTTTCACTGTATTTTCCGAAATAATTATAATGGTAAACTTGGTTATTTGTGAAGCATTTATGATACTATATCACTGCATTCAACTATATATGCACCACGAAACAATTAAGTGATTTACTCATGTCCGAAAGTAAACTACTCAATATGCATTACGAAATAGTGTGAATACATTAAAGATGTCACCTTTTTTTTAATTTTTAGTCCGACAAAGATGTTTCAATTAAAAAGAATTCTTTATTCAATTTACAATTAACAGCAATTAGCACATCTTAAAGAGCCCGGCTATTCTTTGAAATCCGAGAAATTTAGGAGCACCACTTTATGCTCGAATAGTTTGCCAATTTAGCGGTATTTTACTACTTTTTCAGCAGATTCAAACTGTGAAAATATTTACCAAGAATAACAACTAATGGTAATGTTTAATCACATCATTTTATTACAAATCAACAAACCTGTCTATTACAACTTCGAATCTAAAACCGATATACATGTATTATACAATTTAAAATCCCAACGTAATAACTAATTTTGATTTGTTCTCAATTTGATCATAAATGTGAGGATGTTTTAACCATATGTGGGGCCGTTTTAACCAAATGTGAGGCCGTTTTAATCATATATGAAAAATGTGTGGCCGTTTTGACCACTTTTGGGGCCGTTTTAACCATTTTAGGGGCCGTTTTAACTTGGGGTCGTTTTAACTGTAATCCCTCGAGTTGTGCGCGAAACATCCGACTCTTGGAGTCTTGGAGTTCTAGTTAAACTTACACTAATCACGCTTACCTACACTGTGTAAACTGCGTATGTTTAAAGTACATTCATGGACAAAAAAATGTTTGCAAAAAATGGGAATTCATGAAAATTTTAATTCAGGTTTCCACCACTTAAATGGTCTCTGAGCAATACATAGTAACAGTGAATTTAGCCCTATATTTAAAGTAATACTGCCAAAAGCCCGCTGCAAAGCGGCGGGCGTTGACCGCTTATACGTATCAATTTTGGATACTATGCAACCCAATTTTTTTCTGCCATACCTGTGACACAGATTTTCGTGACCTTCAGTTTGGTTTTGAATTTCAGTAAAACAAGGGAAATACACATGCCAATTTTTATGCGTATACATACGTACGTCAAAGATTTACATATTTTCACCTGATTTGTTCTGTATTATTCTCAATATTTCCACAAAATAGGTCTTATCACACATTTGCCCATGTAAACAAATGACCTGTTGGCCAATAATAACAAATTCGCCAATAATTTATATCAAACACAACCAGTCTACCAGCGCGTAGAATGTTGAGTGACGTCACTGAGGTCAGAAAACACAAAATCAAATCCACATACAGCAACATTTTCTGGCATCGCTCACCACTTTTCTTTGGTTCTGGTCTCTTTGGAAAAAAAATTCTCTCTGCTTACCAAATTTTTAAATAAAAAGATATGTTATGCTACGTCTAAGCAAACTCATTACACTTGATTGTTATCACCGGTAAGAAACACAGAATGCACTCTTGATTTCGACAAAAGAACATGTCCATAACGGACCAATACGGTCTGAACGTTATGGTTGCAAAACACTGTCAAACTTTTACAAAAATAGAAAATGCAAGAAAACTGTTAATATGATCGTTTTTACTTATACAATTTTTTGTTGTTGTTTTTCATGACGTCTGAGTGGAAATAAGTTATGCATTTTAAGGAAGTAGAAGCTAAAATGCACTGTTGGAAAGCAAATTAAAACGGCCTAAAGTTAAAATGGCCTAGACTGGTTAAAACTGATCCAGTTATTAATACATGTGGTGAAAATGGCTCCATTTGTAGCTGTTTTCAGAGTTTTAATTTTAGCACAAACAACACAAAAACAGAGCAACAGATAATGCGCGTATTTGCGTAAATACGCAATTCTGAAACCTCTTTTACGCAATTAAATTTATATTTGATGAGTAACAAACCTCAATTAAAATACCCAATACGCAAAAAACGGCAAACTCGTTGCGTAAAGAGATTGACTGATGTGGATACAAAATGACCGATCAAATTCAATGTGTACGAAACAGCCGAAAATGATCGAATGGTTGTGAAATTGTTGTTACTAAATGACAGACACCGGTACTATGCGAAGCAGTCTGAGTGGTTGTTCTTGTCAACATAAACCACAACTGTCCAATCGAGATTAACAACTTTCGTATTCTTTATTTATGTTCAGTGATTTCGGAATGCTTTGTTTTACCTCTCAATCATCATCATCGTTGACTTCCATTGTTGAGCATATTTTCATAACATTATTAGCAAGGTTTCTAGTGCAGCCCGAATTTGATGTACCCTAAATTCGAAGATTTTATTTTTATTGTAATATGCAGAATTATTTGAGGTTTTCATTTAAAAATAGTCGAGAAACCATTGAAAAATTCAGTAATATTTTATTCACATTGGCAGTTGATCTTCTGAATAATATCAAAACAATGAGGTTACACAGAATTCCAGCACAATCACATAATGGGTTGTTCCGACTAGGGCTGTGGATCGTTGGGTAAGTGACGATCCGAACCGATCCACGAGTCTGGGTTTATGATTCACAGATCAAACCATGAATCAGCTGTTACAAATTGTGATACAGCAAAACACTCTCATGAGTCATGTAGACCAATAACTATCATATTAAACCAAGTTATTGTATTCTTCTCGTCATTTTTGTTTAAATATCGAAGTATTTACACACAACGGATGAAACTTTTGCTGGTGGTTTGCGGTATTGTTGTTCCGCCATACGTCATGTACTTGCGCGTGTGTATGACGCCATTGTTTTGATAGGAGTTTTGCATTCACGTTTTCTTATCAGTTTAAACTGATTAGGGCTTTATGTGCACCAGGGCATATTTAGGCTAACGTGGGCAAAACTTACGTTATTTCTTGTTAGTGACTTGAAATATGCAGGTTTTGAAAAATGTTTCGAATGTAGCGCTCCCGATATTGCAGCTCTACTTGTCACGTGACTTATGTTTACATTGTGCTATTTGGGAAACTACGACATGCACACACATTAAACTGCAATACATTTGAACATCGTTATTTCGAACTCTGTTAATTTAAAGTCAGCGTTATTTCGAAGTATTTTTCTGGTCCCGATTTTATTTGTTCTTTGTTTAACTAAAATAAACTTGTTTAATTCGAACTTTGTTAATTCGAATTATCAGTATTTCGAAGTCTAAGCCGATATTTCACACTTATTTGCATATTGTTAATTCGAAGTCGCGGTCTTGATTGAGTCCCGCTATTTTCACACCTTCCCTGAATGGCTCGCGTGGTCATTGATAGTAGCCGTTATTGACTAGTAATTATCGATCATTCATCAGCTTGCAAACACTAAATACAGCAGCGTGTTCAAGCTAAAAACAACACTGTCATAACTAACATATACAAGTTTCTTTTTATTATTTTTTTTATTTTCATTCAATCATAATATAAACTACCAAATTTAATAAACTGATGAAATCTGCATTAATTGAAAGGTTTAGTGTAACCTTTGGAAACTTTCAAACAAAAAATATTTACAGTGATCTGCAGTTCAAAATGTTTAATCTGAACCACCGTTATTTCGAAGTTTTCTGGTCGGTCCCGACGACTTTGAAATAACGGTGTTCGAATGTATAATGTCTCAAAGGGTTAATTTTGTGTATTAATTAACTAATTTTATGAAAAATCAATATAAGGTAAATATAAAATTTAAGATCGCGATTAAATGATCTCGGCAATGGCGAGTATTCATACTCAATTCCCAGCCCGGAATCGTTTGTTCATGAACATTTAGAAAATGGATTATTGTTTGGTATTGATGTTGATGCAAGATTCTTATTATGTTTGTTGTCTTGTTAAAAAACAACATTGATTTTATTTGTGTTATTAATATTCAGACAGTAAAATTTTGTGGAAACATTGAAGATGTTTGAATAACTGAGATGAACTTGCAGGTATAGACAGAAAACTTCTATTGTTGTCTTTCTTCTTTCTTTTTCCTATTTTAACATCTAGGGTCATTTCAAATAGCCAAAAATACATTTGACATTGTCTTGTTATAATTAAGCATTGAAATCCCTATCCAGCATCATTTCTACCTTTTTATGTCAATTGAATCCTGTCAACTCCAAATTGGATAATCAACCGAATGAAGAAAATAACTATATTATGAACATTATAGGCACTTTGTGGTTCTTGTCCTTCTTTCCTACGCTCTAGGTACTATAAATAGTTGATAGTATTTTTATACAATCAACTCCCGTGATAAATTTCAGTTCATAAAATACGACTTTAACTTCTATTGATCAGATGATCTGAAAAACAATGTTAAAATTTATTTTAATATGCTCTCCATTTGAGTATGTAGATCTTATATATGTATGCTTATTAATAAGCGGTGAAACTCATTAACTGACAGCTGTCCGGCTAGCACAGTGGTTGACACCCTCGCTTCTCATATCACGGTGAATAACGATGAAATTCACAGAGATCTACAATTCCACGCAACAAATGTTTGTTTATTTAAATACTGTTTAGATGCTTTTGCCCATAAACTAGGTAGCACCTATATTCATATTACTAAATTTATTGCACATCTTGTAGATAAGACAGTGACTGACCATAGTATATCTAGCATTACTTGTTAAGTGCTGGGCAAACATTGAGATCACAGTAAATGTTTGTCAGACGGTCCTTAAAGCAGAAAGACCATTTGTGGTCAACAGTTCTCCTATATAACACATGTTGCAGCTTACAGCTACCCATTTTTTGTTGCTACTTATATGTCCTGAAATAACATAGTTATCAATAAAATTTTGTAGTAAATTTTACATTCCTGTAAACATACACACCATTTCATTTTTAACAAATCTTGATAGTGTAAACTTTGATTGATAATCTAGTAAATCTGCTATGCAATACCCAGAGTGTCATTCCATTGGTCCATTGCCTAGAACAGTTAAAGATATGTCATTTTGAATAGTTGAAGTTGTAGACAAGATTTTCAATGTAGTGGTCTGTATATGAATGTATGAGATTTAGTTAAAATCTGAATTAAATGCATGTTGTATGTAAATTTATGCACATGTAAAGTAGTTTAGGTGTTGTTTACATAAAAAACAAACATTGATCAATAACTTTATGAAGTAACAGAATTTTATGAAAAGTTTAACTTCCCACCACTTAAATGGTCTTTGAGTGATTAGATGTAACATTGAATTTAGCCCTATATTATTATTAATTAGAATGATAGCATAACTTGCCCGGGGCAAATATTGAGCTTCATTTTATATGGGCAATACGTGTATTTACTTCAATGGGCTTAACTGCTGCCAGACCATTTATTATTATAGACTTAGCAGGTGGGGAGGGGGACCAATATGGCGTACCATAAGGTCCTAAATTGATACGACCTGGTCCAACCAGGTTGTACCTTAGGTAGGGGCTGGTAGGATGTATTTGAAGCAGGTATGACCTGGTCTCGTTTGTGACATTTATGACCGTCAAGTAAGCCATATAGTTTAAGGCTTCTGATATAATATAAGGAACTAAATTGGTCGTACCTAGTAGAAGCAGGTCCGACCAGGTCGTACCTGAGTTAGAGGCAGGTGCTAACTGGAGGGTCATAATTCCGACGTCCAACCAGGTTGGACCTGAGGTAGGGGCTGGACCTACCAGATAGTATCTGATTAAATAAGTCGTACCAGCCCCTACCTTCGGTCGGACCTAGTTGGACCTGCTTCTTCCAGGTCGGACCAGGTCCTACCAATTTAGGACCTAATAATACCACAGGTTCTAACACTGCACAGTAAAGGGTCGAAATTCATTCAGAGGTAGGACCTGCCCCTGCTTCAGGTACGACCTTGTCGGACCTTCTCCGACAAGGTTTTTACTAATTTTAGTAATTTAGGACCTAATGGTACGCCATAGAACAAGGCTCTAATCTTATCTGATGGAAAATGAAAAAAAAGACAGTGTAAATCATATAGTGCCCCTTTATAGATCCTGTAAAATATAACTAATATTGATTCTTTGTGTTACAGGATGGAACTGGAGGATTAAGGCACATCGACCCAAAAACAAAAGAAGTGAAATATAACCCGAAATATGACGAGCTGTATGCACCACAGGTATTGAGAACAAGTTATTATACGTTTAGACTTGTATTATTCTGTAATATAGTCATGTGGTTGAATAACTGAACAATGATGTTCAGCACTTAAGTGAAATTTGGTTAAAAGTGACTCAGAACATTGCAAAGTCAATCATGCTATACAAAAATAAAATTATTGTTAGTAAGTAGTAACTCCATGTTGTTTTAATCATTGTACATGAATAAACAACCTGTTAATATAATTTAAATTAAATTTTATTTGTTTATCAAAGTATTGGTATTATTGATTATCATCACTTTTTAAACTTGTATGCATATTTACTGCGAAAAATATTTTGTAATTGACTTTTTGTTTTGTCCGTGATCCTTGCATAAAGCATGGCACTATCAATACATTTTATTGACCTGAGCTTGACCCCACCCACCCCGTATGCAATCCATTGACCTGAGCTTGACCCCACCCACCCCATATGCAATCCATTGACCTGAGATTGACCCCACCCACCCCGTATGCAATCCATTGACCTGAGCTTGACCCCACCCACCCCATATGCAATCCATTGACCTGAGCTTGACCCCACCCACCCCATATGCAAGCATGGCACTATCAATACATTTTATTGACCTGAGCTTGACCCCACCCTCCCCGTATGCAATCCATTGACCTGAGCTTGACCCCACCCACCCCATATGCAATCCATTGACCTGAGCTTGACCCCACCCACCCTGTATGCAATCCATTGACCTGAGCTTGACCCCACCCACCCCATATGCAATCCATTGACCTGAGCTTGACCCCACCCACCCCATATGCAATCCATTGACCTGAGCTTGACTCCACCCACCCCATATGCAAGCGTGGCACTATCAATACATTTTATTGACCTGAGCTTGACCCCACCCACCCCATATGCAATCCATTGACCTGAGCTTGACCCCACCCACCCCGTATGCAAGCATGGCACTATCAATACATTTTATTGACCTGAGCTTGACCCCACCCACCCCGTATGCAAGCATGACACTATCAATACATTTTATTGACCTGAGCTTGACCCCACCCACCCCGTATGCAATCCATTGGCCTGAGCTTGACCCCACCCACCCCATATGCAAGCATGGCACTATCAATACATTTTATTGACCTGAGCTTGACCCCACCCACCCCGTATGCAAGCATGGCACTATCAATACATTTTATTGACCTGAGCTTGACCCCACCCACCCCGTATGCAAGCATGGCACTATCAATACATTTTATTGACCTGAGCTTGACCCCACCCACCCCGTATGCAAGCATGGCACTATCAATACATTTTATTGACCTGAGCTTGACCCCACCCACCCCGTATGCAATCCATTGGCCTGAGCTTGACCCCACCCACCCCGTATGCAATCCATTGACCTGAGCTTGACCCCACCCACCCCGTATGCAATCCATTGGCCTGAGCTTGACCCCACCCACCCAGTATGCAAGCATGGCGCTATCAATACATTTTATTGACCTGAGTTTGACCCCACCAACCCCATATGCAAGCATGGCACTATCAATACATTTTATTGACCTGAGCTTGACCCCACCCACCCCGTATGCAATCCATTGACCTGAGCTTGACCCCACCCACCCCGTATGCAAGCATGGCACTATCAATACATTTTATTGACCTGAGCTTGACCCCACCCACCCCGTATGCAATCCATTGACCTGAGCTTGACCCCACCCACCCCAATAAAGCATGGCACTATCAATACATTTTATTGACCTGAGCTTGACCCCACCCACCCAGTATGCAATCCAAAGCGAGGTCTCGATATAAGGTAAGTTAAATATGCTGGTTACCTGCAAATTTGCAAAGTTGTCAGACACTGTGATTATGAAATAAGGTGTTGGTGTTTAAGGCAATTTGATTAAAGTGCACGATCTTCCTACGTCTACGGGCCTAAAGCGTAGCATATTTAAAGATGTGAGCGTGGCATATTTTAAGATGTGATTTAAATGAGATTGTGTCGAATGTGCACTTTTCGAGATTGGGAGGAGCAATCCTGATAGAAAAGGAACATTATTAAGTGAGATGTCAGTGTTGATGGTGGACTATTGCAGATCGGGCCAAGCAACCCCTACACCACACAGCAGGCTGCAGCCACTAGGAACACGCAGGCCGGATACGTGGAAGAGGCTCACGTCAGCCATTTCACCTTCGAGAACCAACGACGCACCTTCCACAGCTATGGTACGAGAACTGGATGTTATATCTGATGAGGAGTTTCATTATAATCAAAATTAATATGGTACTGATCTTGCCTTTATTTGTCATTGTGGAACGAATTAGAGATATATATAATTATGTGTTTTAATATTAAGTAATATCATTCATGTATTTATGTGCTTAAAAATTAAGTTTATTAAAATAGCTCATTTTCATAATTATTCATAAAGTTTGCAATGCAGATTTAATGGTTTGAATTTGCCTTAAAGAGTGTAACTGTTCAGAATTTGAATGGCATATCCAGAGAAAACAACAAATATGAGGCGTGTTGTGGGAGAACCTGGCTTAATACATGTGCGTAAAGTGTCTGCAACTGCTAATCCGGGACGACACTTTTCGCTTTTATGGTATTTTCTGTTTCAAGGAGGTCTCTTCTAAACATAAATCCACTGTAAGCGGAAAGTGCCGTTCCGGATTAGCCTGCGCGGACTACACAGGCTAATCCGGGACGACACTACGCACATGTATTAAGCCCGGTTTTCCCATGACGCGCCTCATTTCCATGTCTTTTGCTTCTGGCTACATGTACCTTTACTAAATAGCATGTAAGCCCTGTAAACTTAAAGGCTGCTCCCTTATCTAATTAGAGAGATTATGAAATACATTTAGTATAGTTCTGGTGAAAATCTATCAGTCTTTGTTTATTCTCGGATTGTTTTCCAGGTTATGCAATAGACCCCTCAGTAGACACACAGACAACCGCTGAGCCAAAGATGCTGGGAGATTCAAAAGCATTGGAAGATAACAAAGGTATATTTTGCTGTAAATAAAAAGAAATCATTTTCTTCCACATTTTAGACACCTTTTGGTACTTGGATTTCTTCTGTGGTTAAGATGTTTCTTGATTTACACATTTTGGACACATGTTAGTAGTTCAATTTCTTTTGTAATGAAACTCTTTCTTTGACATAATTATGCTTAAAAAGCAAATTTATTAACTCATTATCAATATTTGTAAGGATCATGTTATCACACCTAAAGAACTAAGTTATGTGTATTATAATTTGTGTGTTTGATTTAGTTGACAGAGCATTAATGTTGTAGCTGTTTGAATTATCATACTTTATACCATGTAATACATGTATTTGTTCAGGTTTAACAGCCTTTGAGAAGGCAAAGAAAAGACCTGAAGACCAACGAAAGCGGCTTCTCAACGATGACCCCTCTGACATAGGGGGCTTCATTGGCCCCTGGGGGAAATTTGTGGACGAGCAAACTGTGATGAAACCCAATGAGGTAGGTGTAGTGTTAGTTTAAGGAGGTGTTCAGTGGTGTATTTTCCATTGTTTTATTAGCCTATTAATTGGCCAAAACAATTGTTAGGTCACTTATGTTTCAGACAATTCATGATATTTTATTATGTTTTCAGATAGATTGTCATCTATTTAAACAAAATATGGTCTTAGAGAAAAATTACTTTTTTAGAACAAAGCAATGTCCAGCCCATTCAAAGTTGTAGTGTCTATGTATTGGTGGCAGTGTTTGAACATGTTTTACTGTAAATTGCTACTCAGTTTACAGTGTCTTGAAATTGTCTTGAGCCAAGTTCTGAAGTATATATTTTCCCCCTAAATTTCAAAATTTTCCCCTTGATGTCCTATGTGGTTGAATGGTAAGGAACACAACATAATTATTATCAGTATTTTCAAGTTAAATTTTTTGAAAAAAGCTATGTTGATTGAGTGCATAATGGGAGATATGAAATAAATCTTGGTGAAATAATTGTTTTCTCGTATTTCTAAATTTTCATTATTTCCTGTATAACATCGATTTTCTTCTTCCATTCAGGCCTGCTAACTCAAAAAGACAACAAACTTCAGAATTGGCTTACCAGCAATTGCAATTGTTATATAATCTATAAATAGACACTCTCCCATTGGTCTGAACAGCCATCTGTGACTAATAATGATGTCATATGGGCTAAACTCATGTCTTATGGGCTAAAAATATTTTTATGGATTTCCCCAAAATTGTACCCGGCTTGCACATAAAAACTCACACACAACAACAGAAACCAGAACTCTTACCTAAATTCATGTCATATGGGCAAAACATAGATATGTGGAATTTCTCTTTTGGTTCCCGACATGTGCATTGAAAACTGTACAAGTAACAGTGAAACCAGCTCAGCGTTCTTTTCTGTTTACATACAACAATGACGTTATTTTGTTGATTTTCGTGACGTCATTTTATGTGTTTCATTTGATTTGGTAGATTTTTTTAAAGAATTGATCAGAATGTGGTGAGATCATGAGTTTCATCCAGTGACCATCAGACCATTTCCAATGGCCATCAGATTTAGACATTAATTGTATAATGGCAGAGTGAACCCTGATCTGAAATTGAGTATTGTCATAAAAAAGCCACCCTAGATATACCGGTAGAATCAAATTAAATCAACATTGCTAAAACTGAATATTTACTGGTAACAGGAGGAGAAAGCAGAGCTTGATGAGATTCTGGCCAAGCGTGCCAAGACTGGCAAACAGACAGACGACAAGCCGGCAGAGGAGAAAACCACACTGCACAGTACGTATAGGCTACACTCTACTATGGGGGTATTTTTGGACCAAAACATTTTTTGTTCCAATGAAGTGAAGTTAATACCTTTGTAAGAATTTTCTTAGACAGTATTCTCTCTATCATATTGTAAATCAGATTGATGCTTTAATAAATACAATTCCTATTTATAGCTGCAAAAATATCTTCTTAATTTCCACATTCTGTTTCATGCATCTGCATATCAAATATTATAGATAATAATAATGATTTTTAGCTTGATTATTCCAAGAATAGGTGAGCTTTCCTACTAACCCCTGCGTTGGTGTCGGCGACCACATCCGAATCATAACTTGGTTAAAGTCTTCACTCAAAAGTCATGTAACTTCAAAACTACATAAGTTATTCAGTTTCAACTCGGAATATACCTTTGTCATCAACTCCAGCATGAGGTGCAACATTCTCCATAACTCAGTTTGGTATTTTGCCACAGTAATGCCCCTTTAACTGAGAGTTTCAGAATATATTTTAGGTTCAAAAGCCCTTTTACTTCAAAACTACATAATGTTTTCGCTTGAAACTTGGAATATAACATTGTCATCAGTTTCAGCATCCAGTGCAATAATTGCCTTAACTCAGCTTTGTATTTTGACATATTTATACCCCATCCACTAAAGAATGCACCAACACAATGACTTTGAATAGTTGAACACGCTGTCGTCTGACAGCTCTTGTCGTTGTCCATTTTTGATAATAGTTCGCAGCTAAATTGCTAAAACGTTCGTAGTTTAAATGGATAAAACAAACCATTTCCACAATTTCTAACACAGTTTTAAACACAAGATTTAAAAAAGGGTAGGTACTACATTCTTTTTTCAAACCAAAACACTTTAACACACTTTCTACAATTTCCTTTTTATATTGCAAATCAACTTTGCATAATTTTGTTCAACCAAAAATTTTGGAAACCTGGCCCATATACTGGTACTTAATAATTTGTTGACCCAATATTTCTGTACATTCCCAGTCAAGGATGCATACGACTACCAGGGCCGGTCCTTCCTGCACGTTCCCCAGGACGTGGGCGTGAATCTCAAGTCGGAGTTCCCACCGGAGAAGTGCTTCATCCCCAAGAAGCTCATCCACACATGGGCTGGGCACACCAAGGGCGTATCACAAATACGGTGGTTCCCGAAGTCTGCGCATCTCTTGTTGTCCGCTAGCATGGATTCTAAAATTAAGGTAAGAGTATTGTCAGTGGCCAAAGTATATCATTTGCCAGATATTTTGGGCAAACCATACCATTCAGTGTATTTGTACAGTGTTTGTAGTTAAAATATTGCCTAATTAGCTTTATAAGAAAAGTTTTTTGATATTTTTCATGATGATTCAGTGTTTGAGGGAAATGTAATGTAAAGATATTTTACTATTCAAATTTTTATGCCCCCGAGGCATATAACAATTGTCCTGTCCGCCCTTCCGTGATTCCGTCTGTAGGTTAACTACATTTTACCGTTTTGTCTACCATCACAGGGTTTCCCGCAGACCTGTTTCGCTTGTCGGGCCCGACATGCCTTCAAAGCAGTTAGACATTTGCCGACATGCTTAAATAACGCTGACATGCTTTCATTTTCAGAGCGACAACCATTAATCCCTTTATCTATTACACCGATCTTTAATCACTGGGCCATAAACGAACGCCATATTGATCGATAAGGTCTAACTTCCAACAGTGTTATTGACAACTGACAACTGACGACCGCCCACAACGATCTCATTAGCCAATCAAAATCTTCGATTTTTAGGGCAGAGTTTATACCTTACTGACAACTTAAAAAGTGGAAAGTGAACAGGCATTCTAAAGCGTTTGATTATTATATTAAACGTCTTATTTTATCCCGGAAATTTCCTTATCCATTTCACAAATTGACTATAAAAATTATGGAAACAAATAATGTAATATACCCCCTCATTTTAAAACACAATTAAACGTCAAACGTAATTTTGTTCTCATAATCACTGCAATTAAGCACGTGACTAGTGCACGTACGTTTTTCATGAGGCATCCATGACCTTGTACATGGCAATTTTCGCGCACTTTTGTAGCAAAACACGCTTTTCACATGGAGATACAGGCCCGTATTTTATGTCGATTAGGAACTGCATATTAAAGTATTTAAAAACAACGGTATTTTTTTCAGCTTTTGATGTGTGCATGCAGTATAACTGATATTAATTATAGATTGCTTTTGCATCCGAAAACAATTAATGAAATAAAAAACATTTCTTTGAAAAAAACGAGCGGTCATGAGAGAATTTCAAGGCGGTAAAAAGCTAGGGTTTTCAACGAATCTGAATACCATGTATGATTGAAAATTAATTCCATAAAAAATTTAGTATTTTAATGTACACTGCCTCCAAAGGAGTTAGGTCAACACGTTTTTATTAAATTAAGAAAACCGCGGTAGTAGCGATTTTTGTTGGAGAAATATTTTTAATAGCTTCAGTTTCAGTTTTATAAAAGTAAGAATTCCCAAATTAAAGATAATTTAAAGAGAGTTGCTGGTCGAGCAATAGGCTAGGTAGTTTAAGCAATAAAGGGTGGTAGTTGAAGTGATACTGCCGATTTGATGGCCGCGGGGATTTCGAACGTCGTAGCCGATTTGTGAAAGGTGAGGTCGCGCGATGCGGCCGATTTTGGGGAGTTGGATTTGAGCGGTGCAGCCTATTTCGGGCAGGTGGGGTCGATCGTTGAAGCCTATTTTGGGGAGCTGGGGTCGGGCGATGCGGCCAAGATTCGGGGAGGGGGGCTAAGGGGTCTGATTGGAACGATCTCGCGGGTGGTGGTGTCGGGGATGGCGACATGCCTTCAAGAAATCCTGCGGGAAACCCTGCACCAACATGGCTTTCTACAACACTTGGATACTTACACAGTTGTTGCTTAAGACAATTTCTAATCCACCAATATCACTCAACCTCATTTTGACCTTGACCTAATTTGGAATAATTAAAATGGGCTGTGCAGCACCAACCGGGGCATGTGTGTTTATCACACACAGCGTCTTTTTCTGTTTGGTTTCAATAAGATATGCTATTTTAAAAAATGTGAAATTAATATATACTTGCTTAACAAGCTTGTATTTTAAAGATGTTATTTTTAAATGTCACAAATTTAGAAGTGGACAATAGGTAGACCAAACATGTCCAAAGAATAAGCATATGAAATTCTGAAAGTTGAAATATACATTTGAGGCGCGTCGTGGGAAAATCGGGCCTAACGCATGTGCGTAAAGTGTCGTCCCAGATTATCCTGTGCAGTCCGCACAGGCTAATCCGGGACGACACTTTCCGCCTACAGTGGATTTATGTTTAGAAGAGACTTCCTTGAAACAGAAAATACCGTAAAAGCGGAACTGCACAGGCTAATCCGGGACGACACTTTGCGCACATGCATTAAGGCTGTGTTTCCCACGACGCGCCTCATGTGTTGCTATTTCTTCAGATATGGGAAGTGTACAATGACCGACGGTGTATCCGATCATACCTGGGTCACAAGCAGGCTGTGAGAGACATCACGTTCAATAACAGCGGGACGGAGTTTATCAGCTGCGCTTATGACAGATACTGCAAGCTCTGGGACACTGAAACAGGTATGTTTTGGCTTGTGTTTGGCACTTAATTTGCATGGGATTCTGATTAATGTATATAATATGATTTATAATGCTATTCAAACAGATTTGACTGTTGATTACAGAAGAACAATGAAGGGGGTCCCAAAGCAAGTAGCATGTAAAAGAAATTTCCTACAACTTTGCCTAATGTTAAACACCTATGTGTTTACAAATATTTGTCATGACACAATGAGGTTAAACATTTGTGGTGTGTCATGGGAAACCTGGGCTTAATGCATCTTCATAAATTGTCATCCTGGATTAGCCTGTGCAGTCCACACAGGCTAATACGGGATGACACTTTCCGCCTACAGTGGATTTATGTTTAGAAGAGACCTCTTTAAACAGAAAATACCATAAAAGCGGAAAGTGCAGTCCGCACAGGCTAATCCTAGACGACATGCATTAAGCCCGGTTTTCCCAAGACACGCCTCATTTATTGTTTTAAATTCATATTATCATTAACTCTGAAACATTAATACATGGAAAATGCAAGAACCTGAAATTGTGAATGTACTGATAAGCCGTGTTTTTTGTCGCTAGGTGAATGCAAGGGTCGGTTCACGAGTAGGAAGGTGGCGTACTGCGTGAAGTACCATCCAGAGGTAGACAAGCAGCACTTGTTTGTCGCGGGCACCTCTGACAAGAAAATCATCTGTGTGAGTAACTGGTTAGCAGAACAGCATGGACCATTTTTGAGATGGCTGAATTGCTTGTATGGTATTCACATAAGGACATAATGTAACTCGTAGGACTTGCAGAAAATACACACATAAAACGAGTGAATTGTATAAAAGAATGTGAAAACATACTTCTTTGCTTAATGGTTGTGAAATAGGGAATTACATTTTCTGTTGCGTCAGTTTTTTTGGTCAGAAGGCACAGGCTGTTGTGAATCTTGGGTTTAATTTCAGTGATTTCAAACTCTAGTTTTGTTGCGATTTTCATTTTTTACATGAATTACAAAACCAGGTATTGTTCATTTAAGTTTCAAACATTCTGCATATTTTGTGATTTGATATAAAAGGACACTTAACTTAAATATCACAATATTTTTGAGATTGTATATGAATGCCCTTTTAATTGAACCATGCTAATACTTACCTTTCAGTGGGATATTTGGTCTTGTGCGATCGCTTGAGATTTTAAGTGTGCATGCCAACATTTGAAATGTTATTATTCTTTTCTTCAGTGGGATATTCAGTCGGGTTAGATCACTCAGGATCACTTATTGTTGAAATTTTATGTGTGCATGCCCACATTTGAAATGTTATTATTCTTTTCTTCAGTGGGATATTCGGTCTGGTGAGATTGTTCAAGAGTACGACCGACATCTCGGGGCGGTGAACACCATCACGTTCGTCGACCAGAACAGACGCTTCGTCTCCACGTCTGACGACAAGAGTTTGCGTGTTTGGGAATGGTAACATATGAGGCGTGTTGCAGGAAACCCGGGCTTGATGCATGTGCGTAACGTGTCGTCCCAGATTAGTCTGTACAGGCTAATCCAGGACGACAATTTACACCTACAGTGGATTTATGTTTAGAAGAGACTCCCTTGAAACAGAAAATACCATAAAAGCTGAAAGTGTCATCCTGTAATAGCCTGGACGACACTTTAGGCATATGCACTAAGCCCAAGTTTCCCACAAAAGCCGCATATCATTTTCACAGATGCCTGTATAGTAATGCACATGTGCTAGTATCAGTGTTTATTATTTATTATGCCCCCATCGAAGATGCCAGAGTATATTGGTTTGCAACAGTCTTATCAGTCAGTCAGTCTGTTGGTAGACCATATTATTTACCGCTCTTTCAGTCCAACAGTTTTTTATCCAATGGTCACTATAAATCATGAACTTGTTTGAGGGCACAATATCTTGGCCAAGATTGATAATCACCCAAATCGGCCAGGAGTTG
Organism: Congeria kusceri; assembly: GCA_027627225.1. Taxonomy (NCBI): domain Eukaryota; kingdom Metazoa; phylum Mollusca; class Bivalvia; order Myida; family Dreissenidae; genus Congeria; species Congeria kusceri. Next base: position 22,951,490 of record CM051024.1, read on the forward strand.
TGGAGTTATGGCTCTTGAATTATCTGAAATTGGCCTTTGTTAGCTGTTTCTAATCTCTAATCTAAAAGTTTTCATTCATTATTCACCAAATTTGATATTTTAACTTCACTTATCTAGTTCCAAAGAAATAATAATCTTCACTGATTCATGGTTTCCAGCTGTTGAACATGTGACATTGTTTTCATTAAAATGATTTCTTTTCGTTTGATTCTTTGCCTTTTTATTCGATACATGATCGACTGACAAAACATTCTGCATTTCTGATTACAGGGATATTCCGGTGGACTTTAAATACATTGCTGATCCCTCAATGCACTCTATGCCAGCCACTGTGCTTTCACCAAATGGTAAGTGATGACATATATATTATATTACTCTGAAATCAGAATTCTTGTCATAGTCTTGTGACTCTTAAAAGTTTATATGTCTGTCTATTATATATTTGTAGATTTGAAGAATATTAATTAAATATAGTCATTTATCACACGCTATACCTTGTTTTCCATGTAATACCACCATTACGGATATTGTTATGTTACACATGTAAGATAACATTTTGAGCGTTTTCATTGGCTACATATTTTTTGACTGACCAATCGCATGACATTATTTTGGTGAAATGACGTCGTCAACATGAAATGACGTCAATGCAGTAAACAACTTTTAGGATTTATCGACAAGCTTTGGTAAAATTAGAAGCATTTTTTTCGTTTAAAAGCATGTGATGGAAAGATCTGACACGAGTTGTCATTTCATACCATATTTTATTAAACTCATCCAGGAAATTCGTTACTAACAAAATTCCTGAACTCGTTTAATAAAATATGGTATGAAATGGCAATGAATGTCAGATCCTATATATGTATCAAACATTTTACCAAAAAGGAAATATAGGGTATTCTGTTAAGCATATTGGTAGCAAAAGTCTGGATTTTTTCATGTTAAAACATGCATTTTTTTTTTTTTTTAAACTGAGTAAGATTAAAAGCATTAAAAATCTTCGAAAAATTTCGGCTATTAGATTGGCGTATGTCGTTGGGCAGACGGGCGAACATAGTGGTGGCGTCAACTTTTCGTTTCTGCTCTCTAACTCGTGAACGGATTGAGCTATTGTGATGAAACTTCATACATAGATACCTTAAAGCGAGACCTCGCTTGGGATTGCATATGGGGTGGTTGGGGTCAATGTCACTGTTACTAATACATAGATACCTTATATTGAGACTTCCTTGGGATTGCATATGGGGTGGGTGGGGTCAAGGTCACTGTTATTAAAAATAGAAAAATGGTTTCTGCTCAATAACTTTTGAACGCATTGAGATATTTTAATGAAACTTAATACATAGATACCTTATATTGAGACCTCGTTGGGATTGGGTGTGGGGTGGGTGGGGTCAAGGTCACAGTTACTCAAAATAGAAAAACAGTTTCCCCTAAATAATTTGAGAACGAATTGAGTTATTTCAATGAAACTTCACACATAGATACCTTATATCAAGACCTCACTTGGGATTGCTGTGATGCGGTTGGAGTCAATGTCAAGGTCATTGTTACTAAAAATAGAAAAACGATTTTCACTCAATAACTTAGAACACATTAATATATTTTAATGAAACCATGCATAGATACCTTTTGTTTAGACCTTGCTTGGGATTGCGTATAGGGTGGGTGAGATCAAAGTTGAGGTCACCGTTACTCAAACTAAAAAAACGGCTTCTGCTCGATAGTTTGAGAACACATTGAGATATTTTAATGAAAGTTCATACATAGATATCTTATATCTAGACCGCGCATGGGACTGCATACGGGGTGGGTGGGTTCAAGGTCACTGTTACTAAAAATAGTTTAGAATAACTTGAGAATGCTTTGAGATATTTTAATGAAACTTAATACATAGATATACCTTATATTGAGACCTCCCTTGGGATTGCATATGGGGTGGATGGGGTCAAGGTCACTGTTACTAAAAATAGAAAAACGGTTTCTGCTCAATAACTTTAGAATGCATTGAGATATTTTAATGAAACCGTATACATAGATACCTTATATGAAGACCTTGCTTGGGATTGCATATGGAGTGGGTGGGGTCAAGGTCACTGTTACTAAAAATAGAAAAATGGTTTCCACTGAATAACTTGAGAACGCATTGAGATATTTTAATGAAACTTTATACAAAGATACATTGTACCTTATGTAAAGACCTCACTTGGGAATGCATATAGGGAGGGTGGGGTCAAGGTCACGGTTACTAAGAAAAGAACAACTGTTTCCACTCAAAAACTTCATAATGCATTGAGTAATTGAATGAAACTTAATAGATAAATACTTTATATTGAGACCTGGTTGGGATTGGGTATGGGGTGGGTGGGGTCAAGGTCACTGTTACTAAAAATAGAAAAGCAGTTTCCCCTCAATAACTTGAGAACAAATTGAGATATTTCTATGAAACTTCACACATAGATACCTATCAAGACCTCACTTGGGATTGCGTATGATGCGGGTGGAGTCAGTGTCAAGGTCACTGTTACTAAAAATAGAAAAACGATTTCCGCTCAATAAATTGAGAACACATTAATATATTTTAATGAAACTTCATACATAGATACCTTTTGTTTAGACCTCGCTTGGGATTGCGCATAGGGTGGATGGAGTCAAGGCGAGATGACCATTACTAAAACTAAAAAACGGCTTTCGCTCAATAGCTTGAGAACACATGGAGATATTATAATGAACTTCATACATAGATATCTTATATCTAGACCACGCTTGGGATTGCATATGGGGTGGGTGGGGTCAAGGTCACCATTATTAAAAAATAGACAAACAGTTCCCGCTCAATAGCTTGAAACGTCATATTTAGATACCTTACTAGTTATCTAGACCTCGCTTGGGATTGCATAAGGGGTTGGTGGGGTCAAGGTCAAGGTCACCATTACTAAAAGTTTTATTTTTGTGCTGGCTTTAATGCATTTCGTTAGAAAAATTTGGTCTTCTTGGAATTTCCATGTTTCTTGTATTTTAATAAGTTGATACATCACTTATTGTGTAACATTCATTATATTCTTGCCCTTGCAGGTAAATGGTTAGCGTGTCAGTCTATGGACAACAAGATCTGTGTGTTCAATGTGCTCAATAGATTCAAGTACATGAGAAAAAAGACATTCACAGGCCATATGGTAGGTGGTGTATTTCTTGAAAAGCATTGATTTTGTAATATACTAAAAAAAGTACTATTTGTCAGATTTATATGTAATTGAATATTTATCTACATTTGGGGTAACTATTTCTGAGGAACAGTTCTGTACGTCTGGTGTGATGCATTTTAAGCTCCACTGGCTGAGGGTCACCGAGCTAATGCCTTGGCGGTTGTGGGTGTGTGCTACGAGATTATCAGTTTGAAACTAGTGTGAAAATACTTCTTGGGAGAGGAAATCTACTTTGACATAAATGAAAATCTGAGTTGAAAGTTCAACTTAAAAGTTCAGCTGTATAAACGTGTTATTCTAACTTCCAGGTAGCTGGGTATGCCTGTGGCATGGACTTCTCTCCGGAAATGACGTAAGTATTCAAGTTTGATACTTAAACTTGTGCAAGATTTGGTGTGTGATAGAAACTGGTTTAACCCTCAAATGTTTTGCATTGAAATATTCTTCAGGGCTTGCATTAAGGGAAGTGTAGGAGTAATTTACTCTCACTTTTTGTCACAGAAATTCCAAAATTGCAGCCATGGAAGTTTCATCTTGTACGAATGAACAAGATGAAACAGAAAAATTAAAGTGATTCATGTGAATAAATTGGCATATTATAAACACCTGATGAAACAGAAATGACCTTAAACAAACCTTGAATTTTATACTTAATTACATTTCTGTAATGCTCAGGACTTAACGTCACGCAATACTGTCAAAACTTCCAAATATTATGAGCAAAGTTTCCAAAATCAGAGGCTAGGAAGTTTAAACTTATTTCAAAAGTTAATGAAAACCCTGATTATTGGCAAAAACAACGTATGATCGTTTTACCATTCTTTAACAGCTAGAACAATCATGTCTATCTAATGCTGTAAATGAGGTCTCGTAGCTCTATGCCATTGTTAAATAGAAGCACTGTTACTGACTATGAATAAATAACATATGTAGAGCAAATTCTGAAATTGGCAAATTGACATTTTCCAAAAATCACATATTCCAAAAATAAAAGAACAGTATATATTAAGATGCGAAACAACAATATTGACATATAAATGTATTAGTAGGAACATGTCATTATTGAACAGTCATCATTTGAAATGGATACAATTATTATCAGTTGAAATGTATAAAAAAAAAATATTGTTTGTAACGCAAAACAACTGAAAAGATGAATGCTTTGTTCTTTTCCTCAAAATTTGTGATAACGTGTATCACTTATATGTAGATCTACTATTCTGTAAAAATATATGTCAATGTACATTAGATTAACTGGCCGAGTGGTTAGCGTTGCATACTTTTGGTCTGTAGGTCTTGGGTTCGAGCTCTGGTGGAGACTCCACTGTTTTTCTTTTTTATGCTTTCTTGATAATGTACATGTTGTTTGTCAAAAAGATGCTTTTACGTTTTAACCAGTTCTTTAATTATACATCATACATGTTAGCGAGTTATAAGAACATTTTAGGCTGTCAACTGATTCCTATATTTTCCTATATTGTGGACAGAAATCCTATATTTTATAAAACCTATATTTTCCTATATTTAAGTTTTTTCCTATATTGTTTGCAAAATTTGTTCATTCACGCGTCTGAAATTGTTCCGTGAACAATATATCAAGAACCAATGTGTTGATTATTTTCTCGCTCGCTTCACTCTCATCAAACTTAAGTACTCAGATTATTGTTAGGTCATAGCATACAAGTCTCAGTTGCCAGTTGATTGGCATGAACATGTTTAGCAAATAATTTGTTCATTAAAACTCAAGCTGAAAGACTTGTCAGGCTAGAGTATGATCCCATATTTTCATTTAAATGAAGTACTTTTACTATAAAATTCCTGTATTTTGTCCAAAAAAAACTGCAAAAAGTCCTGTCTTTTTGGTGAAAATATTCCTATATTGTTCCTATATTGTCTACGCAATTGATTTGACAGCCTGCATTTTATTACATTTAAGAAAATTCGAAGATCTGTGAACAAGTCCCTTTAGCATATGTGATTGCGTTGCCAGGTACCTGATCTCGGGAGACGCAGATGGCAAGCTGTACATCTGGGACTGGAAGACGACAAAGCTGTACAGCAAGTTCAAGGCACATGACGACGTGTGTATCCAGGCAATATGGCACCCGCACGAGACCTCCAAGGTCGCCACCGCCGGCTGGGACGGCGTCATCAAGTACTGGGACTGAGTCACGTGTATGGAGATTGAAAAATTAAGCTTGAAATTCAGTTTGGATAAGATTTTGTTACAGAAAATCTAAATCAGTAAGACTCAAAGGTCTTTGTTTCATATACATTGCCTTAAGGATTGCAAACATTAGATTGTAATTCAGTTCTGAAACCATTTCATTAAGATTTGAAGATCTTTGCAATTAAATGGTGGAACGGCATGGCGCCATCAAGTTCTGGGACAGAGTTACATGTACAGGGATTGAGTGGTTAAAAAATAAGCTTGAAATTCAGTGTTGAAAATATTTTTCATAAATTTTTTATGCAGAATTCAAGTTGGACAGAAAAACTGGACGGTCTTTGTTACATTAACAGTGCTGGAATGGTAACGAAAAAAAACACAGAAAATTCAGTTTTGAAAACGTTTCTTTAGTAGAATTCAGACTGGATAGAATATTGGAAGGTCTTTGAAATTAAATGATGGCATGGGAGTGCGTATTCCAGCACAGGGACTGAGTAACATATGCAAAGTTTGAAATTCAATTTTTTAAAGCATTTTTGTTTTGACGAATTTAAGGACGACAGAAAGACTTATTAATTTGACAAATAAGCTTCCCGTTTTGAAAACATTCTGTTAAGGAGAATTTGAATAAGACATAAGAAGAAATAAAGACAGTTTTAAGAATCTTTGCCATAAAATGGTGTACAAGTTTTGAAAGTGGTTGGTACATATGTCTCTAGTTCAACTGAGTGGAAGCAACATTACTATGACGAAAAGGGTGTTTTCTCTTGCTTGCTTGCTCTTAATTGCTGTTGAATACAGAATGGGTGTTTGTGCAGATAGACTTATGCACCTGTCAATATTTTCCCCCAGGGGGGGGCGGCAGGCAAACCCAGAGGAATTTGACTTATTGTATTTTGGGGGATCTAATTCCCCACCCTAGGGTCAAACATTTTTGTCTAAATCCCCTCAATGGGGGATGCTTAATTGGTGTATCAAATGGTCCGGGGGCCAATATTACTGGGATCTAAAATCTTAACAGTCTATTTCCCGGGACCCGGAATCATTCGGCGTGTCAATTTCCCGCCTGTCGGGAATTGCTTTCAGTCTAAAGTCCCATATATGCCAGCCACTCCCCCCGTGGGGGAAAATATTGATATGTTCATTATTCAATAAGTTAATGTCGCATGCTCTGATTGTAACATTGATTTACTTTTGTTCCAAGATTTTACATCTGAGGAATGTGTTCATGGATTGTCATGCAAGTATAGGACTGCATGTGTATTGGGTCTGGTTTGTTTTTTTTGGCACTAATGCCAAAACAACCCACTATGTTTCAGGCAACCCCTCACCCCGACCCTAATGCTTTTTGTGACGACTGTTTTCCGTGATATCTGTATTCGCCAGATTTTATATAATTTTCAATGTTTTTTACCAAAAGGTTTCTTTAAAAAATAGTTAAAAAAAACTGATTCCTGACCCTACCTTACTTTTTTGAGACCGTTGCCTGAAACGCACAATTTATTATTTTGGGCCTAATAGGATTCTTTATCATCGTGTTGTGATAGCTTTCCTGTTAAGAATTTACCTGAAACTGAGTGTTTTGTTTAGTGAAAAATAACTCCAAAAATAATTTCAAGTAAATGTGATATAAATTGTAACTCAATTTAGACGATGATGATGTTCATGAGGATGTTCATGATGATGGTCATGATCATGATGATATGATGATCACAATGAAGGCATTGATGATAATGAGTTGATAGCCTTTGTTCTCCAGTTCATTGTATAAATCATTACTTTGTGTACATATGAAGCAATTTTAGTTCTTTGTAAGCGTGAATCGTTTTTATTGACATGTTTTGTTGTACCTCATCATTCACAAATGTTCTGAATGCAAAACTGCTCTCCTGGTCATTGTTGAATTGAATAATGAAATAAACGTATTGTGTGTGTTATTTCAAAGTATTGTATGACACATTCTCATTCTGAAACAATGTTTATTCTAATAAAACATAGGGGTAGGTTGTTCCTCGTAAACGGCATGGATATTTTGAGCAGGAAATTTGAGAATGATAAATGCTTGACAATTGTAGACTCCATATCTTTGGAAATTTTTAATTGTTCAAATGCTGCATTAAGATCAACGGGATCGATTCACAGATGAATGCGGGTCAGGAAGGCCCATGTTGTTGACACGGGATCGATTCACAGATGAATGCGGGTCAGGAAGGCCCATGTTGTTGACACGGGATCGATTCACAGATGAATGCGGGTCAGGAAGGCCCATGTTGTTGACACGGGATCTATTCACAGATGAATGCGGGTCAGGAAGGCCCATGTTGTTGACAGTGCAGACCATGACGGCCCAAATACTCAGTCATAAACGAACATTAAAAGAAAGTGTGCCGCCTTGGTGTTTTTGACAATAATATATGTGATTCTTCTAGTAACAGCTGATAATAACAGTATACACAATAGTCATTATCTGTAAACACACTTATTTTGAAGACTTAAACCTCCACCCATGTGCGAAGTTTTGTGCCGAAAACTTATTAAGTATTAGCTGTAGTAAATGTTTTGTGTAGGGAAAAAGCAACCTTTGAAAATTGGTTTGGAAAAATGTCTATGTGAATTCTGTTTGTTTTCTCTTTTATTTATTGAGTCGTATCCGCCTTTCACACACAACCATAGATCACATACATGTACCTGACAAAACATTGAGTCATTAGGTACGCTGTTGTGCAGTAATGGTAAGCACAGTCGCTTAATGCATTTAGAAGTAATATAGAGATTTTTACAAGAACGTTCTTCCAGTCGTATAGAAATTATTAAGTGGAAATTTGTCTTGACCTTAAATTGTCACCTTGACCTTTGACAGACAGACATGGGTCGTGTACGCAAGACATTTGGTCACGAGGAATAATAATCTGCAGTCAAAAGACATCATCCTTTCAGTCATTTAGGAGTAATGGAGAGGAAACTTTTAGGGGTTGACTTTTGTGACCTTGATCTTTGACATTGAAATATGGGTTATGCACGACACATCATAGGGTCATGTGGTATATCAGTATCACTGAGTGCGCAGTTCTTGTTAGCATATAGAAGTTTGTAATAGAGGGGAAATGATTTTTTAAATTGACATTCAATTGTGGCCTGGATGTTTGACGGACCAACATGTGCTGTATATGTGTCATATCATGAGTTATGAAATATTATTGTGCAGTTATATTCTTCCCCGCATGTAGAAGCTATAAAGTTGAAACTATATTTTCTTGACCTTCAATTGAGACCTTGATCTTTGACAGACAAGCATGGATCATATACATGACACATAATCTGGTCATGGGTAATAATAACTTCTTAAGGTAATAATAATCTGCAGTTACATGAAAATTTCAGGCATTTAGATGCTATGGAGTGGAAACAAAATCTGGACAGATGTACGAACCAACATGCGTGAACACTATCATATATTCAAACAAACGAGGTTCAAGACTACATTTTAATACAAACATTACATGTGAAAATCACAAATAAGTTAATAGTCGAGCGGAACATTACAATACAAGCATATGGACGTTGATATGTAAGTTATGTTGGAAAAAAAAGCAAAGTAGTCGAGCTAAAGCAAAGAAATAAGTGTAAGAAAGATGTACTTCAGTGTGTTATTTTTTTCTTATTGTTATGCATGTTAGGCGTACAAACAATTATGTTTGTTTCATGTTACATGCCCAAAAATATTAGGGTAGGTAGGCAGGGATTTTTTTATTTTTTTTATTTGGTAAATGGTCAACTTAAAGTATCTAAAACTGAATGAATATTCAAAACATGTCGGAAATATCATTCAACATTGTTTTAAAGCGGACATTATCAAAACAAAAAAATTATCAAAAACCCAACAACATTTAATTATTGAAAAAAGTAAATAAAACAAAAAATATATCTGACACACCTCAATAAAATGTTTTAGGGTCAGGACATTTTTTTAGGGTAGGTCGGGTAACCTGAAACAAACAATTTTTGTACACCTTATATGATGTGCTTCTCAATCTTACACCTTCAGTTAAACTGAAGTACTCGTACTTGTACAAAGGGCATTCATGAGTTTTTCTACAGTAAATATATGTCAATATCAATTCTCTATTATACAACATTATAAAGAAGTAACAGTACCAGTATAATTTTGTTTTCTGGAAATTGGTAAAAATATTGTAAGCAATTCTCTATTATACAACGTTATAAAGAAGTAACAGTACCAGTATAATTTTGTTTTCTGGAAATTGGTAAAAATTGTAAGCAATTCTCTATTATACAACGTTATAAAGAAGTAACAGTACCAGTATAATTATTTTGTTTTCTGGAAATTTGTTAATATATAGTAAGCAATTCTCTATTATACAACGTTATAAAGAAGTAACAGTACCAGTATAATTTTGTTTTCTGGAAATTGGTAAAAATATTGTAAGCAATTCTCTATTATACAACGTTATAAAGAAGTAACAGTACCAGTATAATTATTTTGTTTTCTGGAAATTGGTTAATATATAGTAAGCCTATCTTAAAGTGCATAGATAGGACTTGTCATTTCATTCGTCTACCAAAGCATACTAAACCGAAAACATAAATCAGATTGATTATTTTGGGATGAACAACTCAACTTTTCTTGCAATTTCAATAAATTAGGAATGGGACCGAATATTCAAATATCGGATAATATTCGAATATAAAAAAACGAATACGAATATTCGTTTTTCAATTTTATTTAAAGAACAAAATTTCTTTAAAAAATCATATTTTTTTCCAGTTTGATTGCAAAGTTAACATGAATTCCAGTCGTATGTCCGGCTTAGCAGGTGGGCGGGGGCAGTGTAACGTTTTTACAACACATGCCAAACATGTCCAATTAACGACAATTGATAATTGGCAGGGGAGCCACGTCTTTACAAGGGCCACAAATTAACGGTTTGTAGGAGGCGCAAATATGACGCATTGTATCCACAAATAACAAAACTGGGCCATGTTGTGATAACGGTTTCACAGTTTGCACATGGCGTACATTGTTGTTTATTATCCTTAAGTGACATCTATACGGTTAACTTGTTTAAAGTAATTACAATTACTCTTTAAGTAAACCAATCAAAAGGAATCCATTATCAGCCAATTAATTTCTTTAACAAAATTAGAATGATGTGGTCAATCTTAATATATGTCACTTGTAAATTATTCTCCATTATATCAACACCGTATATTATACAAGTCTTTTAATAAACAATGCCACCATCACGTGCTGTGCTTGGAAGTACTTTACGGGGTCATTAGACAAAAACCCAGACAACGTGTAATCTGCACAGCAGATACAAGCTTCATGGTTCTGAAAGAAAAAACGGAACAATTAACAAATTAATTAACAATACATTTAACAATAACTTACATTTCTTTATATTTGCCTAACACTTACTTAGTTATATCGCTCATTTACCACTGAAACAAGGTAACACAACTACGTACACAAAGAATACATATTTCGGATAGGTAAATATTCAGACAGAGTGCCGTATATAGCAGTATATAGTAGTATTTACAAAACAAATTTATTCGAATACCTAAAACGAATATTCGAATATTGATTTCAGTATTCTGTCCCATCCCTACAATAAATATATGAGGCGCATCGTGGGAACACCGGGCTTATTGCATGTGCGTAAAGTGTCGTCCCCGATTAGCCTGTGCAGTTCGCACAGGCTAATCCAGGACGGCACTTTCCGCCTACAATGGAATCATGTTTGGAAGAGACTGCCTTGAAACAGAAAAAAACGACATGCCTCATAGGGTGTTCAACTGCATTCATATCCTATATGTTTTCTTGTAATGCAGTTTATCGGCATACTGCCATTCAACAACACAAAATATCACTATATAAGATTCCCACAATACTGATATTAAACAAACATTTTGTACTAAACAACCATTATGTACTATAACAGTAACAACACATTTATGGATCTACAAAAAAAATTGTACAGAAATGTGGCATCTATGTACTGTAAGCCTAACAAAACTATGGACCTAAACAATGATTTCAGACACATTATTTTATTTAATATGTAATAGCATATTAATGAATCCACCATGTTGTTTAGGTTATTTTTTTATTCGAGAATTGATGCTGTTACTGTTTTGCAATGCAGGGCTCATGGCCATTCACCAAGTTAGCCAGTATCTACCAGTATGCATCTCAAAATTTGGCTAAAGAAAATTCCAGTAGGCTAGCTACAACTATTTTTTATTAAACGGTAAAAACTTTAGCCAGTATTATTTTAACGAAATCAATTTTAACAATTGGTTAAATAAAATGTTCAGACAGAAATAGTCAACCTGCTACTAACCCGCAAATGTCTTTCAAATACCTTTTCAACCAGATTCCGACAGTGTTATGGATTCAGAACAACAAAACAAACTAGAATTGTCACATGAGTGACGGATATACCCCCACAATATGGCCTTGACACAAAACTATGGCATCCATTTGAAACAAATGGACAGAGAGAATGCTTTAATTTTTGAATGGTCAACAGTGTATTTGGAAAAATTTAATTTCAATAGGAGCCATAACTCTGTCAACATTTAGTGGTTTGTAACCAACGTTAAACTTGATTTGTATTTTTATGATGTTACACATATGTACCATAAATAAGTTAAATATGTGAAGCCTTTCATGAGTTATTGTCCATGTTTTTAGGGAATTTAAGTCAACAAGGGGGGCCATAACTGTGTCAAAATTTAGTGGTTTGTAACCAAAGTCGAACTTGACCTGTATTTTATGATGCTACACATGTGTACCAATAATTATTCAAATATGTCAAGCCATTGTTGAGTTAACGTCAGGAAACCATGTTTTTAAGGAATTTAAGCCAAATAAAGGGCCATAACTTTGTCAAGATTTAGTGGTTTGTAACCAAAGTCGAACTTGACCCGTATTTTATGATGCTACACATGTGTACCAAGAATTATTTGAAAATGTCAAGCCATTCTTGAGTTATCGTCCCAAAATCATGTTTTTAGAGAATTTTAAGTCGAAAAGGGGCCAACATTATTTGAATATGTCAAGCCTTTCTTGAGTTATCATCCGGAAACCAAAAAACCAACAGACTGACAGACCGACGGACCATCAAGCTCACTCCGATATACCCCCCCCTAAACTTTGTTTGTGGGGGTATAACAACAGCTAAATGTCTACAATGCAGAAAACTTAACAGAGGAAAAATCACAACCATCATGATGTCCCATTGGTCAGTAATCACACAGAAAATTTTCACAAGTAAATTAATACACATTACATACAAGTGCACATGTATAAGCAAATTATTTCAAAAATAAATAATTTATTTTGATATGTATACCATGACAGATGTTTCTTAATTTCATATCCAACAAGACAAATACTGCAAAAACTTTTTATTTCGCGGAGGTCTAAATTTCGCGTTATTCGTGGCATGAGTGTCGAGTGAATTCAAGACCCCACATGTGTTTTTTTTTTCATTTTCATAATTATTAAATTGTATTATTACAATAGAACAGTGCACGAATTTAAGATGACACAAATAAGCCATCTGTCAATTTAGGAACCACGAAATAAATTATTTTACAGTATATAAATTTACATATACAAATTTATAGGTAACAACAATATGAACGATTTCTTGCATATAAGTTGCCCTAGGCCTCAGTCTAAAAATGGAAAGAGACTTTACTTTGCTATTAGCTAATAACAAATGTACCAAACAATCTTATTCTGTCTTTTAATCAAATAATTGTTTTACCAAAAAGATGATGAAACAAACACAGGAATGAAAACTGAGATGGAATTTGGAAGTCTTATGTGCTAGGGGTTCATTTTATTTAATTTACCATATCTAGGCAAAGATCTGGGATTAAAAATACATGTTCATATAAAACTGCATATTGCAAAGATAAACAATTGTATATTGCAACGTTAGTGTTAATATATTTTGACATGCACATGTTTTGTTCATTCTTATCTAAAATAATATTTTAGCAAGTGTATATGGTACATAGCTCACAGGTTAACAAACAGAACAGTGCAGATGCCCTGGAAAATTAGGAATGTTATTGAATACATTAATTTTAAAATTATGAATAATAATTGTGAATGACTATTTACAAACCATCGTTCTTTACAATGATAGGTCAAAATGATTGGTTAAACTATGAGATTCAATGTGTGTTCAAATGAAAGTAGAAATTGAAACCTGAAGATCTGCCTAGCCACTATGCCATTGATTGTTACATTTAATGACTTTTTCAACGATGTACCATTGTTATAATCACAGAAACGATTTAAAAAAATTATAAAATTCTGCTTCATTTTCAATCACCAGCTGTCTTCTTCTACAAGGAATGTATAGAACATATTTTAGAGTTTAATATACAAACTTTTTATCTAACCTAAAATAATGTTGTTTTTTTCATCGAAAGAGCAAGAAACCACCAATGTCTTATGCAAATTAGAAACACAACAAGCATTGGTTGAATTTGAAAACACACATGCCCCCAGTTCGTGCTGGCTAGCCCATTTCTTAGTCCAAATTAGGTTAAGGTAAAAGTGAGGTTGGGTGATATGGGTGGATTAGGAACGGTTATAAGTAACAACTGTGTAAATATCCAAGTGTTATAGTAAGCGGTGTGGGTGGTAGACGAAACGGTGAAATCCAGTTAACCAAGAAATGGCACTTTTGATTTATTAGAAGTCCAAATTAGGTCAAGGTCAAAGTAAGGTTGGGTGATATGGGTGGATAGGGAATGGTCATAAGCAACAACTGTGCAAGTATCAAAGTGTTGTAGTAAGCGGTGTTGGTGCTAGACGAAACGGTAAAATCTACTTAACCTTGACACAGACGGAATGACGGATGGACGGAGAGGACGATCACTATACGCATCCTGCATCAAGATGCCGGGGGCATAAAAGCAGAACGTATGCCCACACAAATCAGGCCTTTTACTGGACATGTACACATCTATCCGTATTTGTATGACCATATTTTTCTCTACAAGCTAACAGAGCAGCCGATCATCTAGCGACAGTGGCGACTCCAGTAGGCAAATAAATTCTGGAGATAAAATTAGCAGGGCTTGTGCAGAGATATGGCTTTTTGAATCAGTATATAATTGATTCAATATATAACAAAATTTAATACCATCCCAGTTTTTAATACCATTGGCAGGAACACAGTTCTCAGTCAGATAATGCGAAAAAAAGATCTGAACTAAGCATTCCTAGTTTAACATGCGATTATTGGTGGTGCCAATACGAGAACCATTAACAAACTGTAATTGTTTTGTTTTTGTGTTAAGCAGTTATGTTTTCAATGTTAATAATTCAGTAACATCTGGTACAGTTGTCTTCACTAACCTCTTTGATTTACAAAAGTCTAATAGAACAGCTAAGGTAATGTGACTTTAACATAGGTCCGCGAAGTTATTTTAAAATCGAATCGGTTATGAAAAAAGCTTCCTAGTAAAAACTTGCTAAAAACCTAACACTCTTCGAGTCTATGGCTGTTTCAGTAAAAGTTTATCTCGTTTTGACATCTTTTTCTGGAAAAGAATCAACAGAAGCTTCTCATTTTACAATATTTCAAATATAACATATTGTCAATTTTCAATTACGTTAGTGTAACTTGATAATTTCCTTAGGAGTTTAGCGATTAAGTACCCAGAATTGTATAAATAAAGCTGTTTCTGAAATGATTTCATGAGGTGATTCTGTACAAAATGAATATATGTGGCGCGTCGTGAGAAAACTGGTCTTAATGCATGTGCGTCAAGTGTCGTCCCGGATCAGCCTGTGCAGTCCGCACAGGCTAATCCAGGATGGCACTTTCCGCCTACAGTGGATTTATGTTTAGGAGAGACTTCCTTGAAACAGAAAATACCACAAAAGCGGAAAGTGCCATCCCGGATTAGCCTGTGCGGACGGCACAGGCTAATCCGGGACAACACTTTACGCACATGCATTAAGACCAGTTTTCTCACGACGCGCCACATATATAATATTAGGGAAAGATCTAGGATCTAAAAAGGTAGAGGGTGCTGCTAAAAAGGAGCAGGGAGGAAAACCGGACCACTTTGTTGTCATTTTCAAATAATTTTCTAAACATGGCGTTTTCATGAGTCTAATGCTTCTGATTATGCTTTTTAAGCACAGTCTATTCATTTGTAAATGAATATTTGCAAAAATATGTTGATTTTCTAAAGATATTCAACATTTCTGTATTGACCAGCCCAGAGGGGCAGCAGGGGGGAACCAAAAAGGAGCAGGGTGCAGCACCCTGCTATTTTGCTCTAGATCTTTCTCCATAATATAGTCTAATACACTAAAGATAAACAAATCACTGTATAATACAAGTTAATATAGCAGATCATGATGATTATTCAAATATTGATGATTAATGATGATTATTTGAATCTTAATGTACTAATTATATAAACTTATAATATATAAACTAATAATATATAATACATACACAGGTATACTGTTACACAAACAGAATGTTATAAACATTGATTCATAAAATATATACCGGTATTGTAACAAAACATGATTGTGTATTACATGTGATACAACGATCAAACCAAAATGACTCATTTCATTCAAAAAGGTATATTTACATATATATAAAGAGACACAGAGAATAACAAAAACAAGGCAATATATGTACTAGTAAAGCTCCACATTAGAGTTACAAGATTTGCAAACTTTTTATTTGAAAAACAAACAGAACATACAGCAATATGCATCTCAAAATCTGTATCAAAATTAAACTGCCCTTCCGTGAATGGGCTATGTAAAGGCACGACCTCTGGTCTGGAAAATGGAATGTTTTCGAAAGGAGAATCTTGGTACGATTCGGTGAAAATTCTGGCTTAGAAATACGAATAAGATTTGAGATGGGGAAATTTGGTCTGACAGGTTGAAATTACATTGATTGAGGTTTAAATGTTTGAAAATGTAGTCGCTCTAAATTCAATTTTCATAAATTTGGCCTTATGAACCCTATTTTAGAATAACCAGTAGCCGAAACAGCCATTGGCAACTAAGGCCAAAAAATAATTTCTGTGTTTCAGGCAACCCGACCCTACCTAGCGAAAAAAACCCGACCTTAAAGTTTTTAGCGACAATTGTTTTCTGTAAAATCCTTATTTGCCAGATTTTAGATAATTTTCAATGTTTTTACACTGAAAGCTATCTTGAAAAAAAACAACTCAACCACAACCCTACCTAACTTTGTTTAGACCGTTGTCGAAACACACAATTAATTTTGTTTGGCCTAATGGTTCTAGAAACGGGATACAAATGATATATTCACAGTTTCAGGGAAAAAAACTTTCAAAATGACAGGTACTTTTGCAAAATCGATAAATTTGGCTACTATTTTTTTCTTCTTTGCTTACAACCCTTGAACCGTTTCTACCTATAATTCATGATCTAAGGACTAACATGTATGCAATGGACTTGACGTTACTGCGACAGCCCGTGTTACAATGGTCTGCATGATACATGTATGTCATAGTACGGGAGTATGTAAGAATGCTGGGTATTAATCAGGCATTTATAAGGTACCCCACACAATCTAACTTTTACACTGATGTGTACATCACCACGCATCACCCGGCATACATATTTCTATTCCGATTCTCTTTTATCACCTCAATCAACAATGCTATGTGGGTTGAGATATTATTTGCCTTTCTTTACAATGGACTATAAAGCCTCCTAACAAGGGCCATATCACTGACACGTTTTTAAGGTTATTTTCGATAGTTCCGAGTGACAATAGGGGTGGAATTGCCGATATTAATTGCTTTCCTTATGGGTGATTTGGCAAAAAGCAAAAGTGGAGTTTCATTTGAAAACAAAAATTGAAGTTCATCTACTCTTCATGCCAAGTGATCTCAAGAAACTGACAAAAATGAATAAGCTAGCATTGTATGGATGCAGTAACAGTTTAATTGGCAGGATTTATGTGTTGAACTTCAGTACAAATAATTTATGTTCGTAATTCCTGTTGAACTTCAGTAAAAACAATGTATGTTCATAATTCCTGTTGAACGTTAGTAAATATAATTTATGTTCATAATTCCTGTTGAACTTCAGTAAATATAATTTATGTTCATAATTGCTGTTGAACTTCAGTAAAAATAATTGATGTTCATAATTCCTGTTGAACTTCAGTAAATATAATTTATGTTCATAATTCCTGTTGAACTTCAGTAAAAATAATAACTTCAGTAAATATAATTTATGTTCATAATTCCTGTTGAACTTCAGTAAAAATAATGTATGTTCATAATTCCTGTTGAACTTCAGTAAAAATAATTTATGTTCATAATTCCTGTTGAACTTCAGTAAAAATAATTTCGGTTCATAATTCCTGTCATACAATTTTAAATTTAATAACAAGTCCAATTTTGTGTGGACAATGGATAAGATAAACCATGACTCTGACCAAAACACAGCTTATAGAAAGATGGCTCCAGAAAATATTTCGCTATACATTCAATATTTCTGACTTCAATACTTTGGTACACAAGTGTTTATTTCTGGATACTGCTTACACTTTACTGCTTGATCAGAATACTGAACTCTGTAGTGTACATGGTGCTGTTTTCCGGATGTCCCTCATTGAAGTTCTTGGCCCACGCCGTACACCGTATGGTGACCTTGTGGTTTACTGGAATGCTGTTGAACTTCACCATCACCGCTGGGGGCAGGTAGTTCTCTCCCCTTACCTTCTGTGCAAAGAAGTAGGTGGGGAAGCCCTTCTCAGGGCTGTAGCTGATTGGCCCCCCTTTAGGCATTGTGTCAACAATGGTGTCATTTTCTACAGTCTTCTTCACCATCAAATCCTGATCTGCTTTGGTCTAAAATAATACATGTGTATATTGAAACAAGAGGGCCAGATTATCCTATAGCGCTCACCTGAGTATCACGAAATGGGCCTTGCGGTTTCAGGAGATTTTTAAAGTCATTTTGCTATTTAAGTCGATATGAATCATCTGACGCCTGCAGCATGGCCAGTTTTGACCCCAGGGGCATAGTTTGATCAAACTTTGTAGAGGACCACTATACCAAATACAAAACCTGTGGACCTTGCGGTTTCAGAGATTTTTTGAAAGTCATTTTCCTATTTAAGTCTATAACGCTGGTAACCTACATATGCAGCAGACCG
The DNA here is from genome assembly GCA_027627225.1 of Congeria kusceri. Taxonomy (NCBI): domain Eukaryota; kingdom Metazoa; phylum Mollusca; class Bivalvia; order Myida; family Dreissenidae; genus Congeria; species Congeria kusceri. The sequence continues at coordinate 22,970,098 of CM051024.1, forward strand.
GATCGATTTGAACAACTCTGAAAGAGAGTCACACCAGGATCATTCCTGTACTTTGTGCTCATTTGAGCTAAAAAGTTACTAACTTAAAAAAAGTTTAAAGACAGTAATCTTTATTAATCTTAATGAAATAACAATCATGTCATAATTATGACATTTTGTCTGCATTTTAAACTACTTAGTGGTAGTTTCTAATTGATTTTCATGACTGGATTTTGGCCATGCCACCAGACACACTTGTTTACTATTATTTTTTAGTCCTCAGCGCCCGGTCTGCACTCACCTTGCCCTCGCAGCTGATCCCTACATGTGCGTCGTCATGACGACTGCTCAAACGCTTGAGGATCTCTAGATTTTCTGGCAGACTCAGGTTGAACGGCTCAGGGATTACATCTGTTTCCTGCGAGAGAAAACATGAGAAACATTAGAAATTTAAGTTATATCTGCACCATTTTTGATCTGCAGCAATGTTAACCATCAATTCATAATTAATTTTCACACTTAAATTAGTGCCCATTCATATAGGTCTCAAGGTAAAATACAGTCGACTCTTCCCCTGAGCAAAACATATTTAAATCCCAACAAGCTGCCGTTAAACCTGTATTGTTTGTTTCGCTTTACCATATGTTGTGATATGGCCACCTTATTCATAAGGCCTTGCTCCCATACCAGTTTCACAGCCCTTTCTTTTGTAACCCAGTCTGCACGTACCAGTCTTAAGATAAGGAGCACACAGGGGGCCCCTTCCATCATGCCGTACAGGTTGAAATTCTGACACTTGTCCCCGAAACTCATCAGGGTCTGCATACACGCCTGGTTCTCGTCGGGAGGCACAATAAACGTTTCCGGTGCTTTACACATAAGGAAAACATCCGGGTTGCTCTCCTGTCGAATGGTGTTGTAGACTGAAAAGAATACACAACACACATGTACGTCAATACTCATCAAAATGTTAATTATATTTACGATCACTTCTGTGAAAGCTGTCACTATTAAATACTGCTAAAAAACTATAAATGCATTTTTGGAATAATTATGATACGATACACACTGTTAAAATCAAGCTTGCATTTGATATCATTTTTAGGTCAAGGGTAAGCCCATGTGATCAGTGACCGTCCGGCTACCATCGTTTGTCCGTCGTCGTCAACAATTTTACTTAAACAACTTCTTCTCTGAAACGGCCTGGGGGGATTCTAACCAATCTTGGCAGGAATTTCCCTGGGATGGTGTTTTACCAAATTTCTTCAATTGAATGCAATATATGAAAACCTGTGGTGGCCATTGTAACCAAAAGCTTCAACAAGAGGGCCAAGATGGCCCAAAGTGCTCAACTGAGTAATGGCAAAGATGAAGCCATACTGTTGTGACAGATTTTTAATTTTAGGTATCTAAAGAATACACATGTATCTGCAGAGGGGGTAGGAACGGTTCGATTTTGTGTACTGGTCAGGGCCATAGGCTATACCAGTTGGGCAGTGGAGGTGCAGTGTTTTTGCTCGTACTGGTATAGTTGGGCAGTGGAGGTGCAGTGTTTTCGCTCGTACTGCTATAGTTGGGCAGTGGAGGTGCAGTGTGTTTGCTCGTACTGCTATAGTTGGGCAGTGGAGGTGCAGTGTTTTTGCTCGTACTGCTATAGTTGGGCAGTGGAGGTGCAGTGTTTTTGCTTGTACTGCTATCATTTTTCTCGATATTCCTTTCTGATCCTTTCTCATGAAGTCAGTGACAGTTCTGGCAAAATCAAAAACGTAAGATTTCGAGGTCTTTTCGCAGGCAGTTTTGGAGATTTAGTTGTTAAGTGATAATTGCGATGGCTGTGCGAAGGTCAAGTTTTACCCTTTCTTTGATAATTTTCTCTCCAGTGATGATTACGAATGTCAATGCAGACAGTAAAGCCATCAATGTTGCGTGTACAGATCATTGCATGTAAGGTATGCAATTGCAGGAAAACCAATTTCATCAGTTTTCAACCAATAAGCAAATTTAAGTCTTTAATTGGCTCTGACATGTAAATGCAAAACTGTGATAGTATCTGGTTTGTCATCAACATCAATAGTCACTCATTTTGCATGAATAAAATGGTAAGAATGCATGCATGCTCACCCGCTTGTTGTCAAGAGTCATGAAAAATTAAGTCTCTATCCTGCACAAAGTTAATTTTAGCATTTCTTGCACAAACATGAGGCTATAACTCAGGTGTTTGTTGTCCGATCTGGTCAATGCTTGGCTAATGCTCAGACCATATGGTCAGACAAGAACTGTGGAAGTTTGGTTAAGATTGAATGTCTCAATCCAGCATAAAGTCCCTTTTTTTCCAAACAAGGGGCAATACCTCTGCCACAGGTATTTTTGGCACGATCAAGCCCATTTTTGGCTCCTGGTGAGATTGTTTGGTAATACATAAAATGTGGAAGTTTGGTCAAATTGGATAAAAATGAAAACTGTATTTTAGAAAAAGGCATTTTTAAATTGTTTATCAATGAATATCGGGCAATAACTCTAGCATTCCTTGTGCAATCTGGCCCATTACCATTGAATCCCAACTAAGATTTTATGGTCATACACCATGGACCTCCCCAGGCCGTTTTAGTGTCCCGGGGCGCTTTAAATTAGTGTTGCGCTTATAAACATCGCCCGGGGCGCCTTCTATGTTGACTCTAGAAGACCGACAGTTCCTGCTGTGAAAGCTGGTCTCTTGCGTCATAAAGGCAGTTTTTCACTCTAGAAACATGTACACCCACTCAACCAAGTCGGTGAATGATCAAAGAGAGTGTCACTTCCCGAAAATTTTAACAATTTGCAGTTATTCCTAAGCCGCAATAAATCACAGTGAAGCCCGTAACATCACGCAGTAAAATCGATATAAGGTTATCTCCGCTATGGAACGACGTTATCATTGACGAATCGGTGCAATCAGCAAGTATCCACACACAAGTAACCTCATATTCGCGTCAAAACAAACCCTCGCCCTTTTGTATTTTATAATATCCACACTTATTTATTTGCTAAATTTTTTATTGTAGTTATTAAACCTACAATACAAAAATACACTGCGAAAATCAGTCTAAAATATGCTCATCAGTGCTACAGATAATTTTTTAGGCATAATTTTTCAGGCAAACAGTTTTTCACTTCCTAATTTTGTAATAAAATCGTTTTTTTACTGATCACCTTCAAGACTAATTAGCTTTTATCAAGTTTTAAATAGTTTTCAGTCTATAGTTTAAAAATCAGCTTTTTTTTCATCCATTACACTTGCTTGTTGAAAAGCTGTCAAATTTAGTTCACTATTTCATAAATGGTTGCAAATTACTGTAATAAATGAACAATAAATGCAGAATTTAGCTTTTGAACAATATTTAAATTACTAAATCAACGTTGATAGACAGAAGTTTGTTTTTGATTTTCAATTCAACCATGTTTTTCTTTCAACACTGGTTCCAAGTCAAACGGTTACACATCTGGTTCCCAATTCTTATAACTTACTCTCTACCCTGAATATCTGGTTGATAATGACGCAAAAGTAGGAACCAGACAAGTCAAAACGGTCTTTATTTTTATGTGGTGCTATAGTAATTATTAACTCAGGCAAATAATCCTTGTCAACAAAAACGATAAAAATGTGATTGCAATTCGTTTTTTGAAATATCAATTAGTTTTTTAACGATAACTTTTGAAAATTAAATCGTTTTTCTAGAAAATCAATTTGTTTTAACGAAAAAACGATGCTTATCTGTAGCACTGGCTAATATGAAATCGTAATTGGAAATGATTATCCAGTGTTACTGTTGTGGTTTCGAAAATAAGTTGTCTTGTTTTACATGCATGCCATGTAAAACCCGTGTTTTCTACAAAAGAGCACGAAATGTCTGCTGACAACCACGACGTCACGTTCCACGCATGGAAAGCGTGCTTGTATGGACCATGTGCTTTACTATCATTTGACGCGCGTGGGCATGAGGAAATTTTCCCGCCATTTTTGCACGAACAAAGCATCTTTATATAAATGTATAATTTTAATCAAGATCTTTACAATTCACCAATTATCCAATCAGTACTATGTTCAACAGTTGTAACGATTAAAACAGTGTTAAAACACTAAACGCATGCCCATTTGAACATAATTAATCGAACAAAAAGGGGCTCCGTAAGTAGATCGAGTGTAACCTAAATATTCGAGATCGACGAGAATAGTTGGTTTGAACATGATGTTACTGTGCGAAAGGGATGCGCACTGGACATAAACATCCAGAAAAAATTATTAGCTACTTTCAGTTTCGCAACAAAATTGATGCCCGATGCTTCTAAAAGGCTCGAGGTATACCGTTTTAACGGTGATGTTTCGTTTATTTTATTTAGTTTTAACGTTTACTAAAAATGAAAAGCTGTTTGCCTAAATTTTAAGAGCTAAAATGCACCAGATCACGTCATTTGACACATGCTTCGAAAAAAAAATTCCATGTTATAAGGGAGGGGACAACCCTCCCTAACCCACCCCTCTCGGGACCGGGGCACCTGAAAAAAATCCTGTGGAAGGCCCTGATACACAAACTGTGCAAGTTTGGGCAACATTGAATAGAAAATGAAGTCTCTGTCACATGCACCAGCCAATATTTGATGACATATGAAAGTTTCTTTTTTCAAACACAAGGGGCAATAACTCAGGTGTTTCTGGTCCAATCTTGCTAATATTCAACTTCATCTGAGATCTTATGGTCGTAGATTGATGAAGATTGGATGAAAAATGAAGTCCTGAATAAAGTCCATTTTTGTATTTTTTTCACAAACAAGGGGCAATAACTTCAGTGTTTGTATCCGATCTGGCCCATGTTTAGCTTTTGCTGAGATCTCATGGTCATACACAAACTGTGAAAGTATGGCTAAGATTGGATGGAAAATAAAGTTTATATGGTGAAAAAAGGCATTTTGCTTTTTTGCTTAAAAAAGGGACAATAACTCTAGTGCTCCTGGTGTGATCTGGCTCAATAACAATCCCGTCCAAGATTTTATGGTCAACACTAACGGACGTATGCAACAGGGACGACAGACAACGGGCGAGCACAAAAGCTCACCATGAGTACTTTGTGCTCACAAGAACTAAAAAGAACAAAACTCAGTGTAAATACCATGTAAACTGTCCTCCATTCTGTTGACGTAATCCATGTAAGAGCCTTCATGACTCAGCCCCGTCTCCAGATTGCCCGAGTTGTCTGGCCCAACTGCAAACAGACCTGCAAATATAACACACAGATATAAGTTTACACTCACCCAGTTACCAATAGTCAGTGTTTTCCCAACTGGGCGACTGAATCCAACCAATGATTAACCAAGTTGGCAAACTGCACACTGTAAACAACTAGCCAAGCAGTTACAAGTTTAATACCTGTAGATACTGGGTTTACTTTGCTATTCACCAACAACTGGCTAGAAACTGAAACTGTTGGCTAAAGATTTTTCCATTTGGCTACAACTTTTTCTTCATAAAACCCCATAAAATACCAAAAATGAGAAGAATTTCAACTTAGGTCAATTTGCATAAAGAAACATTTGAGCCAGGGTGAGCCGTGAAACAGAATTTAATATTTATTACATCCTGATCAAAACAATTTAATGGCTAACACTGTTTGTTTCAGTAATGTTAATTACATGTATGTGGCTCATGATTTCAAAGCCGGGCCCGTACTACAGTATTCCAGAAAGTTTCACCTAGGGATATTCTTTGATTCTTTATTGAGGCACAATGTCCCAGATAGAAATATTTCTTGGGGCACAGCCCCAACATATCCTTGGGTAAAATGTAAGCATTGTAGTACATCAAGAAATGTCCCAAGCACAATTTTAGACTTCGGTGATTGGATGTCCTAGGGCAAAAATTATGTCACGAGTTAATGTTGATTTTCACAGCAAATGAATTTTTTATGACACCAAAACAAAGGACATAGATTGTGTGCATTATGAACAGACACCTCTATTTTGGATGTGTATTATATTCAGAGTTTCATTTGCCCCCAAAAATATTGTTGAAACTTTTGGTGCGTATTATACATGAGTGTGTATTATATTTGTAAAATTATGGTAAATCTGTCCTATACATAATTTTTGGAAGGATTTGCCTGTTGGGGCATATGCCATATATTTTCAAAATGTCCGAGTCCACCTAAACTAGTCTGAAATATAATTAATTAGGAAATAAAACCTAGAGATAATGCAAAAAGTTTAAATAATTGTGATGATATTTGTGGAGTCAGTCATTTGGAAAGAATATCAGGTGATTGGGATATATTCGAGAAACAGCTCTGGACATTTTTGTGTTTTTGGTTCCAACTGCACAATTTTGCATCCTTTATTAATTGATAAAATACACGCACCACGGCGATCTTTATAAGCGCAACACCAATTTTAGGCGCCGCGGATATGTTCAAGTTAAATTTCAAGAATATTTCAAGAATAAATTTTAGAAATTTCACCGATTTCTAAAACGGCCTGTGGAAGGCTCTGGTATAATGTATTGAAACAAAAGCATAAATGCGTGTTATTAAATCCCACTGATTTAATTCCTATGCACCTATACTCCTTACAGTGGGTTATTCGACAACAAACTATGATAGAAAATATTATTTCTTAAATAATTATGCTAAACATGCCATTTCAGCGCATGCTAGTGAGAAAAATTTGTAGATGCAATAAGACAAATTTCCAACACAGAAATGGTCATTCCACTGCAAAGCCGGTCAGACTAACACTGCCCATATAAAAAGTATCTCAATGTTTGTCCAGGCCAGGGCTTACAAGTATATCCCCATCGTGTAAAAGCCAGCATTGGTTACTACGACGTACCTATACAGATACACGGAAGCAAGTTAAAACGGCCCCCAGGTCAGAATGGTCCCAAGTTAAAACAGCCCCAGGTTAAAACGGCCCCAAAATGGTTAAAATGGCCACAGTTACTAAATAAATGTGGTTAAATTGGCCCCATATTATTTTAGCAATTTTAGTAGTTTCAATTATGTGCAAACAACAAAAAAAGGTAATATTTGTTTATTTTAGTTTATAGCATAACAATTAACATGAAGCATACCACAAGAAGAATACAATACTGAAAATATATATCGATCACAAAAAATATATATAGTCTTTGGAATGTTGAGATGTGTACCTGAATATTAAAGTAATTTTGAAATAAATCGATTATAATAAAAAAACATGTGTACAGTGCTCATAAATAAATAAGCATTTGAATATATTTATTTTCTAAATCACATGTGTACCTGAAACAAAAACTATGAATTACATTAATAATATGTATATTATTGTCAGTTTTATCACTCATCATCACTGATAGATCATCATCGTTCATCTTCGCTCTACATCGATCATCATCACTCAATAAAGCTGGTCATCTTCCGTGACCTGACGTACAACAGGACGATACAGGTTGGACAGTTTCTTCAGAAGTCAAGTGGTAGACTATCCGCTCTGTAAATGAAAAAAAAGAATAAGTACGAAAATTGGAATTATAATTACAATTGATATACTGATACAACAAATATGGTCTTTTGAATGGATATATATAAACATTTATTTATTTTGACATATTGTACATTATAAGATATAGATAAGAATATTAAATAAATAAATAAATAAATAAATAAGGCACTGTTATGGAGTAAGATAACAAGAGCTGTAAGAGGACAGCGCGCTCCACTATTCAAAGTATTTCAGTCATATTTTGGATAGTGAAAGGGGCATAAATTTGTTAAAATACAATATTTTATTTGAAGCCTTGTAGAGTTTATAAAAAATTTTGGAATAAAAATTTTAACCACAAAGTCTGTGTAAAAAGTGTGCTAATTCTGTCAAAATACAAAACAGAGTTATGGGTAATGTTCACCCTGATACTGGAGTCGATGAAAAAGGTATATACCAAGTTTCAAGTGAATAGCTTTTGTAGTATTGAAGTTACAAAACTTTTGAATATTAACTTTAACCAGAATATCTATGTGAAAAAGGGGCATAACTCTGTCAAATACAAAACAGAGTTATGGAGAATGTTGCCCTTGATACTGGAGTTGATGACCAAGGTTAGTTGCAAGTTTCAAGTGAATAACTTATGTAGTTTTGAAGTAACAAAACTTTTGAATATAAACTTTAACCAGAAAATCTGAATGAAAAAGGGGCATAACTCTGTCAAATACAAAACATAGTTATGGGTAATGTTGCCCCTGATACTAGAGTAGATGACAAAGGTTAGTTCCAAGTTTCAAGTGAATAACTTATGTAGTTTTGAAGTTACCAAACTTTTGAATATAAACTTTAAACAGAAAATCTTAGTGAAAAGGGGGCATAACTCTGTCAAAATACAAAACACAGCTTTGGGTAATATTGCCCCTGGTACTAGAATTGATAATAAAGGTTAGTTCCCAGTTTTAAGTGAATAACTTATGTAGTTTTGAAGTGACAAAACTTTTGAATATAAACTTTAACCAGACAATTTATGTGAAAAAGGGGCTTAACTCTGTCAAAATACAAAACAGAGTTATATGGAATGTTGCCCTTGATACTGAAGTTGATGACAAAGGTTATTTACAAGTTTAAAGTGAATAACTTATGCAGTTTTGAAGTAACAAAACTTTTGAAAATAAACTTTAAACAGAAAATCTATGTGAAAAAGGGACATAACTCTATCAAAATACAAAACAGAGTTATGGGAAATGTTCACCCTGATACTGGAGTTGATGATAAAGGTATATACCAAGTTTCAAGTGAATAGCTTTTGTAGTATTGAAGTTACAAAACTTTTGAATATTAACTTTAACCAGAATATCTATGTGAAAAAGGGGCATAACTCTGTCAAATACAAAACAGAGTTATGGAGAATGTTGCCCTTGATACTGGAGTTGATGACCAAGGTTAGTTGCAAGTTTCAAGTGAATAACTTATGTAGTTTTGAAGTAACAAAACTTTTGAATATAAACTTTAACCAGAAAATCTGAATGAAAAAGGGGCATAACTCTGTCAAATACAAAACATAGTTATGGGTAATGTTGCCCCTGATACTAGAGTAGATGACAAAGGTTAGTTCCAAGTTTCAAGTGAATAACTTATGTAGTTTTGAAGTTACCAAACTTTTGAATATAAACTTTAAACAGAAAATCTTAGTGAAAAGGGGGCATAACTCTGTCAAAATACAAAACACAGCTTTGGGTAATATTGCCCCTGGTACTAGAATTGATAATAAAGGTTAGTTCCCAGTTTTAAGTGAATAACTTATGTAGTTTTGAAGTGACAAAACTTTTGAATATAAACTTTAACCAGACAATTTATGTGAAAAAGGGGCTTAACTCTGTCAAAATACAAAACAGAGTTATATGGAATGTTGCCCTTGATACTGAAGTTGATGACAAAGGTTATTTACAAGTTTAAAGTGAATAACTTATGCAGTTTTGAAGTAACAAAACTTTTGAAAATAAACTTTAAACAGAAAATCTATGTGAAAAAGGGACATAACTCTATCAAAATACAAAACAGAGTTATGGGAAATGTTCACCCTGATACTGGAGTTGATGATAAAGGTATATACCAAGTTTCAAGTGAATAGCTTTTGTAGTATTGAAGTTACAAAACTTTTGAATATTAACTTTAACCAGAATATCTATGTGAAAAAGGGGCATAACTCTGTCAAATACAAAACAGAGTTATGGAGAATGTTGCCCTTGATACTGGAGTTGATGACCAAGGTTAGTTGCAAGTTTCAAGTGAATAACTTATGTAGTTTTGAAGTAACAAAACTTTTGAATATAAACTTTAACCAGAAAATCTGAATGATAAAGGGGCATAACTCTGTCAAATACAAAACATAGTTATGGGTAATGTTGCCCCTGATACTAGAGTAGATGACAAAGGTTAGTTCCAAGTTTCAAGTGAATAACTTATGTAGTTTTGAAGTTACCAAACTTTTGAATATAAACTTTAAACAGAAAATCTTAGTGAAAAGGGGGCATAACTCTGTCAAAATACAAAACACAGCTTTGGGTAATGTTGTCCCTGGTACTAGAATTGATAATAAAGGTTAGTTCCAAGTTTTAAGTGAATAACTTATGTAGTTTTGAAGTGACAAAACTTTTGAATATAAACTTTAACCAGAAAATTTATGTGAAAAAGGGGCTTAACTCTGTCAAAATACAAAACAGAGTTATATGGAATGTTGCCCTTGATACTGGAGTTGATGACAAAGGTTATTTACAAGTTTCAAGTGAATAACTTATGCAGTTTTGAAGTAACAAAACTTTTGAATATAAACTTTAACCAGAAAATCTAAGTGAAAAAGGGGCATAACTCTGACAAAATACAAAACAGAGTTATGGGGAATGTTGCCCCTGACACTGGAGTTGATGACAAATGTATATTCCAAGTTTAAAGTGAATAACTTATGTTTGAAGTTACAAGACTTTTGAATAAAAACTTGAACCAAATTCAGACGTGGTCGCGTACGCCGACACCGGGGGTCGTAGGAAAGCTCATCTATTCTTCGAATAGTCGAGCTTATAATTGAGGAATTTACATTACCTGCTCCATGCATCGAAAGTTTTGCCTTGCATGGTTCTCACAAATTTCCGCTGGAGACGCGGCAGCCTCATTTTGCTGACCAGACGGGCATTGCAGGCTACTTCAACCGCCCCTGTGAGTAGCAGGCGCACCAGTGTGTAGAAGGATGGCGCAACAGGTTTCCAGATCAGGTTTCGTGTGTGTAGATGTTTACGGTTCAGGGTCCGTGCGTGTTAATGTTTCCGGTTTGGGTTCCGTGTGTGTCGATGTTTCCGGTTCGGGATCCGTGTATGTTGATGTTGTCAAGACAGCTCTTCTCTTTGATGTCGGTTGGTATTGTGATTGAAGAATGTCACAACCCCAACAAATAAACTGCAGCTTTCCTCTTCGTCCTAATGCTCGAAGATACCGTGTCTGTGTTATACCTGTGTATGGAATTGAAATAAAATGTTACAGTCAAATATTGGAATGACGCCCACATTTTCTGTGATGATAGCTTAATTTTAGTTACCAGAACAATGTTGGATTAGAGTAACTTAGCAAAATCATTTTACCAAAAATCATAAAAACTATGTTATTTTGAAACGCTGTTTTTATTGTATTTTTCAAACAGTTGACAATAATTTTGAAAATCAAAAGACATAATTGAATTAAATTAATAAAAAATACATGATGTATTAATACACACATATATACATTCATTTACATTAGTTTTAACACCATTAAAACGATTTAAAGATTGGGAATCAAATATTTTGTATGATTGCCGGTATATATGAATTCGTTATAATCCCGCTTTACAATCAATAAACTTATCCATTTTATTGTTTGAGTTAAGTAGTTGGATAAATTTATGAACAGATGGTTTTTCATAGTAGTTTTTTTTTTGAAAAAATGTTCTAGGGTCAGACAACCATTTACATATTATAACATAATTTACAGTTTACCGTTTGTCCATTACTCCACACTTGCGCTATTTTTTCCATTAATATATTTCCATTAATAAAGATATTTCTGTTTATATGTCACCAGATTGTAAAGGTCTTCAATACCTTAAGTGCTGAGGCGAGGGTTTGTAGGTGTCACCAATTAGGCTGTTATCAGTACGTGCTAGTAGACATGGGGCACTTTAAGGGTGATAGTGACAAGTTTATTACACTTTTTTATCAATGATTAATGCCAAAACAAAAATAAATGGAAAATAATAATTTTAAACAGACTGTATATATAGAACATGATACATAACTAATTTAAGTATGTAAAGAACAAGATACATAAAGAAATTGATTAATTTAATTAAGAAATGAAATAATTCATACATAGAATTAAACAACATAAACAGTTACTTTACAAAAAAAAATATATAATATGATAAAATAAGATGAAATCAATAAATTAATTATTCATAAACTATTTAGATAGTTAAATATTAAGGAAGCCAGTCTTATGTTGTAAATAAGTTACGTTCGATTCTTCCAACTATTTAAATTAAATAGTCATCCTATTTTTAGGAATAAAAACAAATTCATTTCAATTGCCTTAAGATATTGCTAATACTTCATACCTCGCAATCATATTCATAAAGTAGTACGTACCTGTACGGCATTCACGGTGCTGCCACCTGTCACAATGATCACAGGAAACAGCCTCCTCTGCATCAGTCACTTCACAACCCAGTCTTTACAATTGTCCGTCATGGTAAAATGTCTGCACACACACTCACACACCCACAAAATAACAATAAACTTAGAGACAACAACAACACATACATCCAAGGAACACACGTGTCTTAACCCTTTGCTGCATAATCCCGTAAAACAACGTGCTTATCGATTACCGGATAATCCCATGCTAGCCCGTCATTATCGATTATTGGATTATCCCATGTTTGCCCTTGTGTATCAAGTACGGCATAATCCCGTGTTTTCCCGTAATCAAAGTTTACAAACCGAAAATGATACAAATACGCGACAAAAACAGTCCCGGATATAAACATTTGCTACAATTACATATTTGTGACGTCATTTCCAGTAAATTTGCATATTGTTAATATATAAAAATATTGCGTAAATATCGACCAACCAACATGGCGGTTTTCCATTTCTAGCATACGCTCGCCTATGGAATTGATTATTTTCACTGTATTTTCCAAAACAATTATAATCGCAAACTTGGTTATTGTGAAGCATTTACGACATTGAATGAATACATTATCCTCGGGGCTTCTGTTTAAAACCATTGCCCGAGCACACTGTGTTATTAAAACATTGTTAGTATTCACAGTGCGGGCATGGCAGCTCTATAAACTACTTCACATCATGACTTTTAATTATATGGTATAAGATACATTGTGTATTTGCTTTCATTGCTTTCATCATGTATATGGATGCGCTAATAATATTGTTGCGTATAATAGAACCGTTGCACATTATATTAACAGTATAATATATGTAAAACACAAAATAAAATTTTCTGCACCCCTAGTGGATATTTGGTCCTTCACAGTAACACATGGGAGAAGAATGGAAGGACCACATAGAACCGTTCCTTTCACTAAGATCCCGGAGCAGTTGGTTGGAGGCTTGTCCCACCATATGATTTCACATTCAACCTATCTATAATTTCAGGTTATGTTATTATAAAAAAATAATTTAACCCGGTGTTTGAAAGGCTATCCTACTCCCCAGCGGAATCATAGATAAATAACCAGAAAAATACAGTGGTAGAGAATATAGGAAAAGGCGCTAATTATATGGTTCCGTTCAGCCTTACTACACAATGGTGATAACACTATTAGTTAAGTGTTTCCGTGATGCCATTGCTGTGAGACTGATCGATATATATGTTAAAGGAATGTAGCGTGTTGCTCCAACCATTAGACCCTGACCTTTCATATTATACAGTGAATTTCTAGGTGTGCTTATATATATAGATATCTCATTTTTTAAAATAAACTCGGGACATACGCTATTTATCAGAAATAAAAGGATTAAAACTAATGTAGAGACCACAATGGTCCTTATAGGGCCATGTAATAACAGAAAATTAAATATAATAATTAGTAACATACGTCCAATAATATTTACATCGTTTAACTTTAAAATAATCTATTACAGTGCTCGCTCTTTGCGTAATCAAATGAACCTACATACCTCTTGTTGGCGTCATTGTTTAAAGATAATATCGATTTTAGATGAAAAATTACCGCTATGCAGGCAGCGCTTTGCACGAAGTTATAGGCAGAGTTTAATAATTTATGATATTATATCACAATAATAATAATTATCGCACGAACACATTTGTTTTTTTAATTTTAAATATATTATATTATATCACTGCATTCAGCTATATATGCACCACGAAACAATTAAGTTATTTACTCATGTCCGAAAGTAAACAACTCTATATACATTTTGAAATAGTGTGAATACATTAAAGATATCGGCTTTTTTTCTTTTCTTTTTTAAATTTTTAGTCAGACAAAGATGTTTCAATTTCCAATTAACAGCAATTAGCACATCTTCAAGAGCCTGGCTATTCTTTGAAATCCGACAAATTAAGGACAGATATCTCGCTAGGATTTTAAAATAGGAGTCCTGGGACTCCTTCCCCCTAAAAAGTAGGAGTCCCAAATAGTAAAAGAGTTAAAGTTAAGTATGTGACGCGCGAGAGTGAATGGAATTTTTACAATTTATACAATATATGACAGTTATAAATAAAATAATAATAATGTTATTATTATTATTATTTGGTTATGTAATTAAAACAATATTTTTGTACCAATAATTACTTTTAAAACAGGTAAATTCTGGACAATAAGCAATTGATGGTCTAAACTTGTTGACTGATTCGTTATGTCTAGGCCTAGTAAACAGTCATAATGCGGTGATTACAGTACAACAGGCAGGTACCAAAGCATAAGTTACTGTCAAGTAGTGTAATTGTGAAACAGGTTAACAAGACCAAAATGTAAAAAAGGAGCAATTATTGGTGATATTAAACACCAAAATATGTGTTTGCACGTGTTTTACAAATGTTTGTGATCGGAAAAGTCGGCGACGAAAATTGTGACATTGCAAAATTTTGTACTTAAATTACCACCAGTATTGTTAATTTATGTCTTGTCATATGTGTTATTTACTATAAAGTTCCTATATGTATGATTATTGATCGATGCTTTTATATTCCTGTCAAAAGTCAGCCCTAGATTTTTGAATAAAATTTCTGTCATAAAAAGATCTACTATCACCGTATTACTGAGATTTAGTTGTTATTCATGAAATTTGATTGGCTATATAAATTAATGAAATCAGCTGAAGCTGTTTCTATCTCATTTTAACAATGCTGTTTGTTTCAATTTGTCAACTATAGATGCTCTAATTGTTCTTAATTGAGGATGCCTTTTGTCACATTTCGGCAATTTAGCACATTCTGATTGATAAAAGCACATCAATGAGTGACAAATGTAATTTACCAATGAAAATTAACAGTAACTGTCTAGAATGCTGTGGGCGGAGCTAAGGGACTGCTGTGGGCAGAGCTAAAGCACAAAGACTTTGACAGCTGCAGTGTGTACTTGGGCCAATATTGATTGTTATCGCGACTACTGCCGAGTTTACTGCAGGCACTCATGCATGTGTTAAATAACAGGGTATACGCAGTAAGCCAAAAAGCATGCTTATCAAGGACTCTTGGCATGGGTTTGACATGACTCCTTTTGAAAAAATATGCGTCCAAATACGCTTGATTTTGCGTTTCCGAGATCCCTGAAGGAGGACCACTGTATGCTCAAATAGTTTGCCAATTTAGCGGTATTTTACTACTTTTTCAGCAAATTCAAAATGTGAAAATATTGACCAATAATGACAGCTTATGGTAATGTTTAATCACATCATTTTATTACAAATCAACCAACATGTCGTACAACTTCGGATCTAAAACCGATATACATGTATTATACAATATATCCCAGTGTAATAACTTATTTAGATTTGTTCACAAGTTTGTCATAAATGTGAGGCCGTTTTAACCAAATGTCAGGCAGTTTTAAACATATTCGAAAAATGTGTGGCCGATAGGACCACTTTAGGGGCTGTTCCAACTTGTGGCCGTTTTAACTGTAATCCCAGATATAGACTGTAAATAACACCGAAACTTACCATAGTGCATTACAGCAGGCACTGTACCTCCACCCTTGTCTTTATTGGCCTGATTTTTATGCGAAATGGCAGAAACAACAATCAGAATAATGGCTAGGACCACAACCACCAGCGAACCGATCATGACAAATTTCACCAGCTTCGTGTTCCTAAAAGAACAACATAGAAATTGTTGCTGTCTTTTGGGTGGAACTGTTACTCTTACTGTGTCCGTATAAACCCCATTTCCATTTGGAGAACCGTACGCGTCATCTGTGAAATCATTAGCATGGTCATGTTCATCATCATCTTTAAACGGTTGTTTGTCATTCGGTACTCTGCCGTACGACATCTTGTATATTTTATGGCCGATATTTCTACAGGCAAATCAAAACAGAAATAAATTGATCGTTGATCTTGTTTAAGGTCTTTATACGGTCAAATGTGTGAGTGACTATCCTTATTGTCCTTGTTTTGATTTGAAAGCATTATTAATTTCTTAAATCACTTCCGCTTCCGGTATTAACCACGGGTGTTACGGGTCGTTTCGCTCCCAACCTGTTTCGCGCTTGGTAGTTTCGCACCTGGTAGTTTCGCCTTCTAAACGTTATATAGAGTAAAATTAACGGCGGTTTATTTGGATCATTAAAAAACCTCAAATATTTCGGATTACGATTGATGTTAATAATTAGCGTCATCAAAGTAGCGGTGACCTCTTTCGGATTACGATTTATTTTAATAATTAGCATCATCAAAGTAACGGTTACCTGTTTACACTTATTTCAAACTGTTAAAAACTAATGAGTAGTGTAAATAACAAAGCTGTTTCGAATGGTACTTATAGCAGTAAATTCATTTATATGTACACATTTTAGTACCACATTGTTAATTTCTTTCTTGTGGTAGCGTGGTTCTTGCGGATATTCAAATGTTTATGCGATTTCTGAATGTGTGTATGTCAGTGTGCTTTTTTTCTCTCATTTTTCCCCTTTGTGATTGTGTTGACATTAAAAATGGATTTATTTCCGTGCACTAAATGTAATAAAAATGTTCGACCAAGACAGCATGCCGTTTTGTGTGACATTTGCGAACAATGGCAACATAGGACTTGTGATACCGGTATGTACCATACGTTTCTATCTATAACTGGAACAAAACGCCTTTAAAAGTACAAATTAATTATAACAAGTTAGACGATTAATGCCATTATGTGTTTGACTGTAAATTATTCGAAATAGACCGCACTTTGTTAAAGCTACTTTCTGAAATACGTTTGCAAATTGTTAAAAAGTTTATGAGTATAACTATTGTGTCAGCATACAATAACTGCCATAATAATGCTATACATTATATTGTTAATTATAATTTATCCTTTATATGACTTTCCCATCTATCTCATGACATTTGCTTCAACGATGTACTTTGTACAAGTCACTAATAAAAATTCTGTTATGTAATGTTTATAGAACAGAACAGAACAAGACTTTTATTTTTCACCCAAGTATATAACATATACAATTAGGGCAATATAACAAAGCAAAATTGTTAGTAAATTAGTAACTTCCGATAATTTTTATATTAACACAATTGTATAGATGATATACGGGGGGTATTTAAATAATAAGATACATAGCCGGAACATATGATAATAATAATAATAATAATAATAATAATAATAATAATAATAATAATAATAATAATAATAATAATGATAGCAATAATATGAGATCTATAATCAAAATCAAAATACCAAAATCTTAATGAAATTATCAAAATCACAATCATTATCATATAATATCATATTCAAAATCATCATACTAATAATAATAATAATAATAATGATAATCGTCATAGTTATCATAATCGTGGCATTTAAGAAACAAATAATAGACCGTTTTCGCGACGAGGTATAATTTTACCGTAACACCGGCTGGCGGCCATATTGGAGGTATTCCCCAGACAATCAAAATATAATTATATGACTCAACAAGAAAAATGCTCATGTTTTCTGAAGCGTAAAATGACTAAAAATAACCGATAGATATCCTACAAGTGTGTTCATATTCTGACTGTGTATACACACATGATCAGAAAAACTATACAAATTTTGATGCTGTGAATAACGTTGAATGTGGATGGACATCAGGCGTTTAGTTGTTATTGACAAGAAACATGTGATTAGCCTCATTTAATAGGGAAACAGTAAGTGTGTGCTTATGAAATATCTGTTTTGTAATTTATTGGTAGTTGGTACTTAAATTTCAAACCAGTGTTTTTGACAATGATATGTTACTTTATGTAGCATTTGTAAATTGTATGTGAATTACATGCACCTGTTGGCAGTCAGTGAGTCACACTTTTCATGCTTGATTTAGTACAATAAGGGACATGGTCAATGAGATCTATAAATATAATACAAAATGCTAAAACTATATATTTAAAATGTACATGTAATATTGTTATTTTATTTAAGGTGATCAACTCCCAGCCTGACAAAGCCCTAACCCCCGGGATCATCGCAGAGAAGATGGGCCTATTCTAAGCCATCCGCTGCGACTGCAAGGTTGTGGCGAAACGTGAACACATGTAGCAGCTTTATGTTAGAATTATTCCTTTGCGACGATGTTAATAGTGGCATATCCATAGATGATCTTACATTTATTTTAATGCTGTTTGCAGATGATATGGTTATCCTTGGGAATACCCCAACAGATCTCCAACATAGTCTAAATCTTTTACAAAATTACTGTCATACGTGGGGACTTGAAGTAAACCCGGACAAAAGTAAAGTTGTAGTGTTCAGAAAACGGGGTCCTTTAAAGCTTGATGAAAAGTGGTTTTACAATAACATCCCATTAGAAACTGTAGACAATTTCAACTATTTAGGAACTGTTTTTAACTATACAGGTAGCTACATACTTAATTGTGAACCCATTTCTGGCAAACGACTAAAGGCTCTAAATACCCTTACGAACAATATCAAAACAGCCCTTCTAAAACCTAGTACCATATGTCAATTATTTGACGCATTTGTAGGATCAGTATTGAGCTACGGTTGTGAAGTATGTGGTTTTGGCAAATCTGCAAAAGTAGAGAGAATTCATTTAAAATTTTGTAAAAACCTTCTTAAAGTAAAACAATCTACATGTGCAATTGCTGTTTACGGAGAACTTGGCCGATATCCACTGTATATCACTAGACACACACGCATTATTAAATATTGGTTAAAAATATTAAATAGCGACAATATTATTATTAAGAAGTTATACCAAGCATGCATTGTTAGATGATTGCATTAAAGGTAAATCTAACTGGTTAACCAATGTTAAATCTCTTTTAGATAGTAGTGGTTTCTCATAGGTTTGGGTTACCCCCTATCCAGTTAATACGAATTGTTTCCATCTAGATTTTAAACAAAGACTGCTAGATCAATTTAAACAGTCGTGGTATACTGCTGTTAATAACAGTCGAAGTTTGTGCACTTATAAGCTGTGTAAAATTGATTTTGACTTTGAATATTATCTTGATATCGTATTGCATTATCTAAACTGAGAGTGTCATCTCACCAATTAAAAATAGAAACAGGCCGACACGGCAATAACAGAATCGAACATTGTAACAGATATTGCACTTTTTGCAATAAAATTGATTTGGAAGACGTATATCATTGTATATGCATTTGTCCCCAGTATAGTGACATTCGGAAGACATATTTAAGTAAATATTACTATACTAAACCTATTGTGGTCAAATTTATTAGCCTATTTAAATCAAAAAATTATAAAACAGTATTGAATTTGTGTAAATATACATACCATGCTTTTAACAGACGAAAAGGTATGATTAATACTGTACAATAGTTGCAATAATTTGTGTTCTCTACAGTTGCATATATTAGTGTACATATTGTACATACATTGATTAAGCTGTCTCGTATTTTTGTCCTATGTTTTCGTATGAAATCTACAAGTCCCTCCTCTGGGCAAGTACTTTATTAAAACACACTTGTCGTAACTTTCTCTGGATTTAGTTTTTTTGCTATGCGAACTAGAAATAATAAATGTTATTTGTTTTATATACATATTAGTATTATAAACTGTGTATATATGTACATATGTTATAAGGTGTCATGTGACTATTATTATTATTCATTGGATCATGTTACGAAAAACATGTATATGTTTAAGTAACGAAATAAATATCTTGAATCTTGAAATCTATGTTTTCGGAGTTGGCCACCATTAAACTTTAATTATTACGTCTTGCTGTAATTAAATTTATTAATGCATTTTGGAATATTTTATTTTGTTTAACTTTCAGATCTCCAATGTTGTTATGTACAGTATCTATATCTTTAAGATTTCTCTAATTATTGGTATTAATTATTTTAATGTGTATTATATTATTAATATTGTATAAACAATAATACCTTAAGTAAACAATATTGGTATTATTTATTTGAATGTGGCCGGGCCGGCTAGCTCAGTTGGTAGAGCGCTGGACTACAAATAAGACAGACAGACAGACAGACAGACAGACAGACAATTTATTTAGACTTATACATATGTACACCGTCTTAAATACATACAAATTTGAAATAAAGTTATGTCACGTATCAATATATTACAATGAATACAATTTAATTATACAAAAACCAAATTTGCGAAAAAATTCTAATTTTCATGGAACTTATAAATTTTAAATAAAGTACTGTCACTTGTCAATATGTTACAATGAAAACAATTTAATTATACAATAACCAATGTTACGAAAAAAAACAAAAAAAACAACAAAAAAAGTACAATTTTAAAGGCAGTAAAGATAGACAAAATATTTTTGCGGAAAATAAAATAAAAACAAAATAATTATTAAAATAAATATAGCTATGGTTTAAAAGTTAGAGAAAGTATATTACATTGCATTATTGTTAATAATTTACGTGGTATTTATAATAGTATTTCGTATAGTTAAAGCTTCTTTTACATATTTACATAAATTAACAATCTCAGATTTACACGTTGATGTCAATAAAATGTGGAACTTAACAACAGATGGCCTGATATAGTAAAAACATTTAATATATTTTTCTCGGGGTGTACGATAACAAGGACATATACAAGTGAAATGGAATTCATCCTCTGTATCTATTTGGTTACAACATAGGCAATAACGTTCGTTACGAGGGATATTGTTACGGGAGTATCTGCCTGTCTGAATTCTCAATGGATGGGCAGACGCTCGTAATCTTACAAAGTAAAAACGTAGGCTCTTGGGTAATAAATCTAAGTAGTCTTCATAATCGAGAGATGTTTTAAACATTCTATACATGTCTAAAACAGAACTATTATTCATATTACCAAACCATTCTTGTTTAAATGTGTCAATAATTCTACATTTGAATTCACATACAAAAGCATGAGTGTTAGCAACATTGGGATTTTCAAATACATAGGAATATTCGTATTGATTTAACAATTTTTTAACATCCGCAACCCAATTGTTGTATCCTTTGTTGCAATCATCCACTGCTTGTTTATACACAGTTTGTATAATAATATTTTTACTGTTAATAATTTTAAACCAATACTTAACAATTCGTGCATATCTATTTACATATAACGGGTATCTACCTAACTCTCCATATACCGTAGCATTACATGTGTTTATTTTTACATTTAACAACCTTTTGCAAAATTTTAAGTGGATGCGTTCGATCTCTTTAGATTTATTAAATCCCCATATTTCAGAGGCATAACATAAAATGGAGCCAACAAAAGAATCAAACAATTGACAAAATAATTTAGGCTTAAGATCATATTGCTTACATTTGTAGAGTAAAGTATTGGTAGCCTTAAGGGCTTTTCCAGCCAAATGCTCTTGGTTTAATGTAAAGCTACCAGTGTAATTAATTACAGTGCCGAGATAGTTGAAATTATCGACGACTTCTATTTTTTGACCATTGTAAGTCCATTTCTCATCTTGGCGAATTTTACCCCTTTTGCGAAAGACCATTATTTTGGTTTTTGACGTATTCACATTAAGCGCCCAACAATTACAGTATATGTAAAGTTTATCTAATTGGGATTGTACTTCTTCTGGTGTTTTACCTAAAATGGCCATGTCGTCTGCAAATAGCAACAAAATTAAAATTAGGTCATCTATATATAAGCCAGACAGTGTGTCATCTTGTAGAAACAGTTCTAAATCTTCTACAAACAGTGAAAAAAGAATCGGAGACATTACCTCCCCTTGTCTTAGACCAACAGCATAGCTAAAATATTCAGAGTATGTTGTACAAGATTCGACATGATTTTGCATTCTCATACATATTCTTAATTATTCGTAGTAATTTACCTTGTATTCCAGATTTATACATTTTTAACCATAGTGCACTGTGATATATACTATCAAAACATTTAAGCATATCCACGTACACAACATACAAGCGTTTGTTTTCTATTAAAAAATGCTGCACAACAGACATCAAAATATAAATAGCATCAACAGTCGAACATCCTTTTCTGAATCCGAATTGTGCGTCCGAAATTTTACCATTATTTTCACAAAATGATTCAATACGTTTATTTAAAATGGTTGTAAATAATTTGGAGAAACAGCTTACAAGCGTTATTCCTCTGTAATTATTAACATCAACAACAGAACCTTTTTTATGAAGAGGAATGATAATCCCTTTTGTCCATTGATCTGGAAAATAGCCAGAAGTTAAAATACTATTAAACACATCACACAAATGATTAGATAAAATATCAATACATTCAATGAAATATTCATTTAAAATACAATCAATACCTGCCGCTTTGTCACGTTTTAAATGTTTAACTGCATTCATGACCTCATTTACTGTTATCGGTTGATCTAGTTCCGGAAAAGTACAATTTTCACCATTAAAGTCGTTATTTAGACAAAAATCTTCTGCCTCAGCATTTTTACTATCTGACGTTTTATTACTCAAATTTTCAAAATAGTCTTTTAATGCGTTTATTGAAATGTTATTGCAATTTATTTTATTTTTCGATTTGAAATATTTCAAAAATTCTTTCGGCTTTTTATTTTTTAAATTTTCAATTTCTGTCATCTTGCGTTTATATGCGTTCTTTTTCTTTTTGCTTGTTAACTCTTTATACAGCCTTTTCTTTTCACACAGCTCCATTCTATTGTGATCAGACTTATTCAGATTAAAAAATCTTAAAGCGTCATGGTATTGATTTCGTGCGGTCAAACACTCATTATCGAACCAATCGGCGTGGTTTATACATCTGTCAGTATTAAATGTGGGTTTATTACTGTAAGTACATGATTTTGTAAACAACGGATCCGCAACATTGCGAATTGTAGTTGTAAAATTTTCTAGAACCTGGTTAATTGACATTCTACTCGAACAATCTATACTATCGACAATATCATTAAAAATAGGCAATTTTGAAATAATTCCTGAACGAAATTCATCTCGAAATGAACTATTCCATTTGTATTTAACATCCGTGAATGCCTCATAACTGGGTGAACAATTGTTACAATATAATGAAAAATGCAACGGAGCATGGTCACTCCATTCATTAAAATCACCAACAGTAAAGTTTGCTAACAATTGAAAATTGCTTTCATTGGTCAACAGGTAATCAATTACAGAGGTACCGTTATTTGAAACAAATGTATGTTTACAACTATCGCCTATTCTACCGTTGATAATACGGAAAGAAGTTGACTTACATAAATCAAGCAGTTTAGTCCTGTAGCTATTATGTACTTTGTCTACTGAGGCCCTGATAAAGGAATGATCTGGTGTGTAGTCTATATTATCATAGATTGTGTTAAATGGGTCATGAACAATAAAGTCACATTTATTACTGGTTCGACTATTCAGATCCCCTGTGATAAAAACACTACCAAATTCAGAAAAATATGTAATGTCATTTTCTAAAATATCAAAAAGGTCTACATTAACAGTGTTATACACGGGTGAATCTTCTCGCCAAATATAGCTTCCACATAAATATATATCACTTGCAGTATTAAAAAAATCACGCTTAAGTTTTAACCAAATAATAGTGTCGTAATGATTTCTTATAATTTCGATGCCATCTTTTATCTGATCTTTAATATAAATAACAATACCACCACTACTTCTTCTGGCGTTCCTATGTTGAAATTTTCTAAAGAAATGTAAAGTTTGATAACCGTTTAAATTAATATTACTAGATAATTTTGTCCACGATTCAATCAAGAAACAAATATCAGCTGAACTTAAAATATTTACAAACTCTGCACTAGACTTTTTACAATCAGTCAATCCATGAACATTCCACGATAATATGGATATCTCACCGCCATCGTGCCCCTACGCTCTGACCGCGGTTCCATCGACGTAAAGGGTGTCGTAGGCAAGGTATGCTCGCTTACCCAGCCGCCTCGCCTCTTTCATCTTTGGTACCAGTTTACGTCGCTTTTCGATGACATCTTGTGGGAATTGCTC
Source organism: Congeria kusceri (assembly GCA_027627225.1). Lineage (NCBI taxonomy): Eukaryota > Metazoa > Mollusca > Bivalvia > Myida > Dreissenidae > Congeria > Congeria kusceri. The sequence continues at coordinate 22,994,272 of CM051024.1, forward strand.
GAAAACACGGTGTACAGACCCATCTAGTTCCTTCCAGCGCTTGCGGACCATTTCCCTATCTTTGAAGAATGTGAATTTGGCCACGATATTACGCACTTTGCCAGACATAGGTGATCCCGGTGAACGATGTACCCTCTCAAACTTAACTGAGTCAGCAATATCACTGGCGATCTTGAAGGCGTCTTGGAGATGCTGGCGGAGCTTCCGCTCCGTTGTTTCTGATGGTTCGTTTCCAGTCGAGTTGTCCTCGGCTACCCCGGTGAATATTAGGTTATTTCGCATGGACTGCGACTGCAAATAAGACACGTTGTCACGCAGGGTATCCCTCTCCTTCTCCAGCTCCTGCATCCGTTCTGACAGCTGCGCCGCATGGATGTCCGCGCCGTCAAACTTGTCTTCGAGGCGCGTGACGCGATCGTCAACCTTCTGTACCCGGTCCTCCAGAGCCACCCAGAGCTTATTAATGTCCTTTTCTAAGTTGCCCATCCGTCTTGAAATTGAATCTATAGTTTCCATTGACTTCTCCACACTTTCCAGGCGATCACTAACATTTTTCAATAGGGTCATTATATCCCGAATTGTAGGCTCAGCACTACTTTCAGCCATTACAGAGTTTTCACTTAGATTTCCAAAAACACTATAATCTAAAGTATCTTCTCCATATAGAACAGAATTTGTCCAGTTCAAAACTTCACTTACCGAAAGATTAGTATCCCCGGACGGGCCTCTTTGTTTATGCTCTTTCCGGCTATTTGTTTCATTGTCACTACTATTTCTTTCTTTTCTCTTTTTATCTCTCGTTTTAGTCATTGTGTAATATCACATTTTGATAGCACACACATCCACACATAAATTCCAGGTTAAATCTTCGCTAAAATCTTCGCTAAAAAGGTTTTATCAATAAATATTCCAAATTTTATTCTCACTGCAAAATTTTCGACCCTTCGCGCCAATGATCACGTGAATAAGAGGATCGCGGGTTCGATTCCCAGCCCGGCCACATAACTTGTGTGGGGATTGGTCGTGAAATTATTTCTACAGCCATTCTTCCCCTACCTCTGATGTCAGTTACTGTGCACTTAGTACTGGTAAACCTGCTTACCTAGGAAATGTGTGAGTAGGTTAACTGACCACCGTTATATGACTGAAATAGTGTTGAATACGGCGAAAAATCCAAACAATGTGTATTATATTATTAACAAAATTTCAGATTCAGTAACCCCCAAACCTGAAGAATGTAGAGTATTAAGAAAGATGCCATGTTTTTGATGGATTAATTTTTGTATTGTTATCAACCTGTATTTTTCTTTTAATATGTAGGGTTTCTTAATAAAATAGTTGATCACTTTAGACTGCATGTCATTGTGTTTATATTTTCTTTTCTTGAAAAGCAATAAAAAGTAGACACTTTTAATATGTGTAATTAATTTTATTTACCCTATTCCTCATTAAGCAGTGAGAAAATATTTAATTTGTCTTTGTTTAGTAATAATATCATTACAATTACCAAATTATAAGATCATGTTCAAATCAATACCATATTTATATATATCAAAAACATCAATTCAAACAATTTATTTATGATCACACAATCATTATTAATAACATCACACAAACACCTGAAATTTGTTATTCAATGTTAAACAAAGTGGTGGCTAGATTCTCGTTACGAGGGATATATCTGCCTGTCTGAATTCTCAATGGATGGGCAGACGCTCGTAATCTTACAAAGTAAAAACGTAGGCTCTTGGTTAATAAATCTAAGTAGTCTTCATAATCGAGAGATGTTTTAAACATTCTATACATGTCTAAAACAGAACTATTATTCATATTACCAAACCATTCTTGTTTAAATGTGTCAATAATTCTACATTTGAATTCACATACAAAAGCATGAGTGTTAGTAACATTGGGATTTTCAAATACATAGGAATATTCGTATTGATTTAACAATTTTTTAACATCCGCAACCCAATTGTTGTATCCTTTGTTGCAATCATCCACTGCTTGTTTATACACAGTTCGTATAATAATATTTTTACTGTTAATAATTTTAAACCAATACTTAACAATTCGTGCATATCTATTTACATATAACGGGTATCTACCTAACTCTCCATATACCGTAGCATTACATGTGTTTATTTTTACATTTAACAACCTTTTGCAAAATTTTAAGTGGATGCGTTCGATCTCTTTAGACTTATTAAATCCCCATATTTCAGAGGCATAACATAAAATGGAGCCAACAAAAGAATCAAACAATTGACAAAATAATTTAGGCTTAAGATCATATTGCTTACATTTGTAGAGTAAAGTATTGGTAGCCTTAAGGGCTTTTCCAGCCAAATGCTCTTGGTTTAATGTAAAGCTACCAGTGTAATTAATTACAGTGCCGAGATAGTTGAAATTATCGACGACTTCTATTTTTTGACCATTGTAAGTCCATTTCTCATCTTGGCGAATTTTACCCCTTTTGCGAAAGACCATTATTTTGGTTTTTGACGTATTCACATTAAGCCCCCAACAATTACAGTATATGTAAAGTTTATCTAATTGGGATTGTACTTCTTCTGGTGTTTTACCTAAAATGGCCATGTCGTCTGCAAATAGCAACAAAATTAAAATTAGGTCATCTATATTTAAGCCAGACAGTGTGTCATCTTGTAGAAACAGTTCTAAATCTTCTACAAACAGTGAAAAAAGAATCGGAGACATTACCTCCCCTTGTCTTAGACCAACAGCATAGCTAAAATATTCAGAGTATGTTGTACAAGATTTGACATGATTTTGCATTCTCATACATATTCTTAATTATTCGTAGTAATTTACCTTGTATTCCAGATTTATACATTTTTAACCATAGTGCACTGTGATATATACTATCAAAACATTTAAGCATATCCACGTACACAACATACAAGCGTTTGTTTTCTATTAAAAAATGCTGCACAACAGACATCAAAATATAAATAGCATCAACAGTCGAACATCCTTTTCTGAATCCGAATTGTGCGTCCGAAATTTTACCATTATTTTCACAAAATGATTCAATACGTTTATTTAAAATGGTTGTAAATAATTTGGAGAAACAGCTTACAAGCGTTATTCCTCTGTAATTATTAACATCAACAACAGAACCTTTTTTATGAAGAGGAATGATAATCCCTTTTGTCCATTGATCTGGAAAATAGCCAGAAGTTAAAATACTATTAAACACATCACACAAATGATTAGATAAAATATCAATACATTCAATGAAATATTCATTTAAAATACAATCAATACCTGCCGCTTTGTCACGTTTTAAATGTTTAACTGCATTCATGACCTCATTTACTGTTATCGGTTGATCTAGTTCCGGAAAAGTACAATTTTCACCATTAAAGTCGTTATTTAGACAAAAATCTTCTGCCTCAGCATTTTTACTATCTGACGTTTTATTACTCAAATTTTCAAAATAGTCTTTTAATGCGTTTATTGAAATGTTATTGCAATTTATTTTATTTTTCGATTTGAAATATTTCAAAAATTCTTTCGGCTTTTTATTTTTTAAATTTTCAATTTCTGTCATCTTGCGTTTATATGCGTTCTTTTTCTTTTTGCTTGTTAACTCTTTATACAGCCTTTTCTTTTCACACAGCTCCATTCTATTGTGATCAGACTTATTCAGATTAAAAAATCTTAAAGCGTCATGGTATTGATTTCGTGCGGTCAAACACTCATTATCGAACCAATCGGCGTGGTTTATACATCTGTCAGTATTAAATGTGGGTTTATTACTGTAAGTACATGATTTTGTAAACAACGGATCCGCAACATTGCGAATTGTAGTTGTAAAATTTTCTAGAACCTGGTTAATTGACATTCTACTCGAACAATCTATACTATCGACAATATCATTAAAAATAGGCAATTTTGAAATAATTCCTGAACGAAATTCATCTCGAAATGAACTATTCCATTTGTATTTAACATCCGTGAATGCCTCATAACTGGGTGAACAATTGTTACAATATAATGAAAAATGCAACGGAGCATGGTCACTCCATTCATTAAAATCACCAACAGTAAAGTTTGCTAACAATTGAAAATTGCTTTCATTGGTCAACAGGTAATCAATTACAAAGGTACCGTTATTTGAAACAAATGTATGTTTACAACTATCGCCTATTCTACCGTTGATAATACGGAAAGAAGTTGACTTACATAAATCAAGCAGTTTAGTCCTGTAGCTATTATGTACTTTGTCTACTGAGGCCCTGATAAAGGAATGATCTGGTGTGTAGTCTATATTATCATAGATTGTGTTAAATGGGTCATGAACAATAAAGTCATATTTATTACTGGTTCGACTATTCAGATCCCCTGTGATAAAAACACTACCAAATTCAGAAAAATATGTAATGTCATTTTCTAAAATATCAAAAAGGTCTACATTAACAGTGTTATACACGGGTGAATCTTCTCGCCAAATATAGCTTCCACATAAATATATATCACTTGCAGTATTAAAAAAATCACGCTTAAGTTTTAACCAAATAATAGTGTCGTAATGATTTCTTATAATTTCGATGCCATCTTTTATCTGATCTTTAATATAAATAACAATACCACCACTACTTCTTCTGGCGTTCCTATGTTGAAATTTTCTAAAGAAATGTAAAGTTTGATAACCGTTTAAATTAATATTACTAGATAATTTTGTCCACGATTCAATCAAGAAACAAATATCAGCTGAACTTAAAATATTTACAAACTCTGCACTAGACTTTTTACAATCAGTCAATCCATGAACATTCCACGATAATATGGATATCTCACCGCCATCGTGCCCCTACGCTCTGACCGCGGTTCCATCGACGTAAAGGGTGTCGTAGGCAAGGTATGCTCGCTTACCCAGCCGCCTCGCCTCTTTCATCTTTGGTACCAGTTTACGTCGCTTTTCGATGACATCTTGTGGGAATTGCTCGAAAACACGGTGTACAGACCCATCTAGTTCCTTCCAGCGCTTGCGGACCATTTCCCTATCTTTGAAGAATGTGAATTTGGCCACGATATTACGCACTTTGCCAGACATAGGTGATCCCGGTGAACGATGTACCCTCTCAAACTTAACTGAGTCAGCAATATCACTGGCGATCTTGAAGGCGTCTTGGAGATGCTGGCGGAGCTTCCGCTCCGTTGTTTCTGATGGTTCGTTTCCAGTCGAGTTGTCCTCGGCTACCCCGGTGAATATTAGGTTATTTCGCATGGACTGCGACTGCAAATAAGACACGTTGTCACGCAGGGTATCCCTCTCCTTCTCCAGCTCCTGCATCCGTTCTGACAGCTGCGCCGCATGGATGTCCGCGCCGTCAAACTTGTCTTCGAGGCGCGTGACGCGATCGTCAACCTTCTGTACCCGGTCCTCCAGAGCCACCCAGAGCTTATTAATGTCCTTTTCTAAGTTGCCCATCCGTCTTGAAATTGAATCTATAGTTTCCATTGACTTCTCCACACTTTCCAGGCGATCACTAACATTTGTCAATAGGGTCATTATATCCCGAATTGTAGGCTCAGCACTACTTTCAGCCATTACAGAGTTTTCACTTAGATTTCCAAAAACACTATAATCTAAAGTATCTTCTCCATATAGAACAGAATTTGTCCAGTTCAAAACTTCACTTACCGAAAGATTAGTATCCCCGGACGGGCCTCTTTGTTTATGCTCTTTCCGGCTATTTGTTTCATTGTCACTACTATTTCTTTCTTTTCTCTTTTTATCTCTCGTTTTAGTCATTGTGTAATATCACATTTTGATAGCACACACATCCACACATAAATTCCAGGTTAAATCTTCGCTAAAATCTTCGCTAAAAAGGTTTTATCAATAAATATTCCAAATTTTATTCTCACTGCAAAATTTTCGACCCTTCGCGCCAATGATCACGTGAATAAGAGGATCGCGGGTTCGATTCCCAGCCCGGCCACATAACTTGTGTGGGGATTGGTCGTGAAATTATTTCTACAGCCATTCTTCCCCTACCTCTGATGTCAGTTACTGTGCACTTAGTACTGGTAAACCTGCTTACCTAGGAAATGTGTGAGTAGGTTAACTGACCACCGTTATATGACTGAAATAGTGTTGAATACGGCGAAAAATCCAAACAATGTGTATTATATTATTAACAAAATTTCAGATTCAGTAACCCCCAAACCTGAAGAATGTAGAGTATTAAGAAAGATGCCATGTTTTTGATGGATTAATTTTTGTATTGTTATCAACCTGTATTTTTCTTTTAATATGTAGGGTTTCTTAATAAAATAGTTGATCACTTTAGACTGCATGTCATTGTGTTTATATTTTCTTTTCTTGAAAAGCAATAAAAAGTAGACACTTTTAATATGTGTAATTAATTTTATTTACCCTATTCCTCATTAAGCAGTGAGAAAATATTTAATTTGTCTTTGTTTAGTAATAATATCATTACAATTACCAAATTATAAGATCATGTTCAAATCAATACCATATTTATATATATCAAAAACATCAATTCAAACAATTTATTTATGATCACACAAACATTATTAATAACATCACACAAACACCTGAAATTTGTTATTCAATGTTAAACAAAGTGGTGGCTAGATTCTCGTTACGAGGGATATTGTTACGGGAGTATCTGCCTGTCTGAATTCTCAATGGATGGGCAGACGCTCGTAATCTTACAAAGTAAAAACGTAGGCTCTTGGGTAATAAATCTAAGTAGTCTTCATAATCGAGAGATGTTTTAAACATTCTATACATGTCTAAAACAGAACTATTATTCATATTACCAAACCATTCTTGTTTAAATGTGTCAATAATTCTACATTTGAATTCACATACAAAAGCATGAGTGTTAGTAACATTGGGATTTTCAAATACATAGGAATATTCGTATTGATTTAACAATTTTTTAACATCCGCAACCCAATTGTTGTATCCTTTGTTGCAATCATCCACTGCTTGTTTATACACAGTTTGTATAATAATATTTTTACTGTTAATAATTTTAAACCAATACTTAACAATTCGTGCATATCTATTTACATATAACGGGTATCTACCTAACTCTCCATATACCGTAGCATTACATGTGTTTATTTTTACATTTAACAACCTTTTGCAAAATTTTAAGTGGATGCGTTCGATCTCTTTAGATTTATTAAATCCCCATATTTCAGAGGCATAACATAAAATGGAGCCAACAAAAGAATCAAACAATTGACAAAATAATTTAGGCTTAAGATCATATTGCTTACATTTGTAGAGTAAAGTATTGGTAGCCTTAAGGGCTTTTCCAGCCAAATGCTCTTGGTTTAATGTAAAGCTACCAGTGTAATTAATTACAGTGCCGAGATAGTTGAAATTATCGACGACTTCTATTTTTTGACCATTGTAAGTCCATTTCTCATCTTGGCGAATTTTACCCCTTTTGCGAAAGACCATTATTTTGGTTTTTGACGTATTCACATTAAGCCCCCAACAATTACAGTATATGTAAAGTTTATCTAATTGGGATTGTACTTCTTCTGGTGTTTTACCTAAAATGGCCATGTCGTCTGCAAATAGCAACAAAATTAAAATTAGGTCATCTATATTTAAGCCAGACAGTGTGTCATCTTGTAGAAACAGTTCTAAATCTTCTACAAACAGTGAAAAAAGAATCGGAGACATTACCTCCCCTTGTCTTAGACCAACAGCATAGCTAAAATATTCAGAGTATGTTGTACAAGATTTGACATGATTTTGCATTCTCATACATATTCTTAATTATTCGTAGTAATTTACCTTGTATTCCAGATTTATACATTTTTAACCATAGTGCACTGTGATATATACTATCAAAACATTTAAGCATATCCACGTACACAACATACAAGCGTTTGTTTTCTATTAAAAAATGCTGCACAACAGACATCAAAATATAAATAGCATCAACAGTCGAACATCCTTTTCTGAATCCGAATTGTGCGTCCGAAATTTTACCATTATTTTCACAAAATGATTCAATACGTTTATTTAAAATGGTTGTAAATAATTTGGAGAAACAGCTTACAAGCGTTATTCCTCTGTAATTATTAACATCAACAACAGAACCTTTTTTATGAAGAGGAATGATAATCCCTTTTGTCCATTGATCTGGAAAATAGCCAGAAGTTAAAATACTATTAAACACATCACACAAATGATTAGATAAAATATCAATACATTCAATGAAATATTCATTTAAAATACAATCAATACCTGCCGCTTTGTCACGTTTTAAATGTTTAACTGCATTCATGACCTCATTTACTGTTATCGGTTGATCTAGTTCCGGAAAAGTACAATTTTCACCATTAAAGTCGTTATTTAGACAAAAATCTTCTGCCTCAGCATTTTTACTATCTGACGTTTTATTACTCAAATTTTCAAAATAGTCTTTTAATGCGTTTATTGAAATGTTATTGCAATTTATTTTATTTTTCGATTTGAAATATTTCAAAAATTCTTTCGGCTTTTTATTTTTTAAATTTTCAATTTCTGTCATCTTGCGTTTATATGCGTTCTTTTTCTTTTTCTTTTTGCTTGTTAACTCTTTATACAGCCTTTTCTTTTCACACAGCTCCATTCTATTGTGATCAGACTTATTCAGATTAAAAAATCTTAAAGCGTCATGGTATTGATTTCGTGCGGTCAAACACTCATTATCGAACCAATCGGCGTGGTTTATACATCTGTCAGTATTAAATGTGGGTTTATTACTGTAAGTACATGATTTTGTAAACAACGGATCCGCAACATTGCGAATTGTAGTTGTAAAATTTTCTAGAACCTGGTTAATTGACATTCTACTCGAACAATCTATACTATCGACAATATCATTAAAAATAGGCAATTTTGAAATAATTCCTGAACGAAATTCATCTCGAAATGAACTATTCCATTTGTATTTAACATCCGTGAATGCCTCATAACTGGGTGAACAATTGTTACAATATAATGAAAAATGCAACGGAGCATGGTCACTCCATTCATTAAAATCACCAACAGTAAAGTTTGCTAACAATTGAAAATTGCTTTCATTGGTCAACAGGTAATCAATTACAGAGGTACCGTTATTTGAAACAAATGTATGTTTACAACTATCGCCTATTCTACCGTTGATAATACGGAAAGAAGTTGACTTACATAAATCAAGCAGTTTAGTCCTGTAGCTATTATGTACTTTGTCTACTGAGGCCCTGATAAAGGAATGATCTGGTGTGTAGTCTATATTATCATAGATTGTGTTAAATGGGTCATGAACAATAAAGTCACATTTATTACTGGTTCGACTATTCAGATCCCCTGTGATAAAAACACTACCAAATTCAGAAAAATATGTAATGTCATTTTCTAAAATATCAAAAAGGTCTACATTAACAGTGTTATACACGGGTGAATCTTCTCGCCAAATATAGCTTCCACATAAATATATATCACTTGCAGTATTAAAAAAATCACGCTTAAGTTTTAACCAAATAATAGTGTCGTAATGATTTCTTATAATTTCGATGCCATCTTTTATCTGATCTTTAATATAAATAACAATACCACCACTACTTCTTCTGGCGTTCCTATGTTGAAATTTTCTAAAGAAATGTAAAGTTTGATAACCGTTTAAATTAATATTACTAGATAATTTTGTCCACGATTCAATCAAGAAACAAATATCAGCTGAACTTAAAATATTTACAAACTCTGCACTAGACTTTTTACAATCAGTCAATCCATGAACATTCCACGATAATATGGATATCTCACCGCCATCGTGCCCCTACGCTCTGACCGCGGTTCCATCGACGTAAAGGGTGTCGTAGGCAAGGTATGCTCGCTTACCCAGCCGCCTCGCCTCTTTCATCTTTGGTACCAGTTTACGTCGCTTTTCGATGACATCTTGTGGGAATTGCTCGAAAACACGGTGTACAGACCCATCTAGTTCCTTCCAGCGCTTGCGGACCATTTCCCTATCTTTGAAGAATGTGAATTTGGCCACGATATTACGCACTTTGCCAGACATAGGTGATCCCGGTGAACGATGTACCCTCTCAAACTTAACTGAGTCAGCAATATCACTGGCGATCTTGAAGGCGTCTTGGAGATGCTGGCGGAGCTTCCGCTCCGTTGTTTCTGATGGTTCGTTTCCAGTCGAGTTGTCCTCGGCTACCCCGGTGAATATTAGGTTATTTCGCATGGACTGCGACTGCAAATAAGACACGTTGTCACGCAGGGTATCCCTCTCCTTCTCCAGCTCCTGCATCCGTTCTGACAGCTGCGCCGCATGGATGTCCGCGCCGTCAAACTTGTCTTCGAGGCGCGTGACGCGATCGTCAACCTTCTGTACCCGGTCCTCCAGAGCCACCCAGAGCTTATTAATGTCCTTTTCTAAGTTGCCCATCCGTCTTGAAATTGAATCTATAGTTTCCATTGACTTCTCCACACTTTCCAGGCGATCACTAACATTTTTCAATAGGGTCATTATATCCCGAATTGTAGGCTCAGCACTACTTTCAGCCATTACAGAGTTTTCACTTAGATTTCCAAAAACACTATAATCTAAAGTATCTTCTCCATATAGAACAGAATTTGTCCAGTTCAAAACTTCACTTACCGAAAGATTAGTATCCCCGGACGGGCCTCTTTGTTTATGCTCTTTCCGGCTATTTGTTTCATTGTCACTACTATTTCTTTCTTTTCTCTTTTTATCTCTCGTTTTAGTCATTGTGTAATATCACATTTTGATAGCACACACATCCACACATAAATTCCAGGTTAAATCTTCGCTAAAATCTTCGCTAAAAAGGTTTTATCAATAAATATTCCAAATTTTATTCTCACTGCAAAATTTTCGACCCTTCGCGCCAATGATCACGTGAATAAGAGGATCGCGGGTTCGATTCCCAGCCCGGCCACATAACTTGTGTGGGGATTGGTCGTGAAATTATTTCTACAGCCATTCTTCCCCTACCTCTGATGTCAGTTACTGTGCACTTAGTACTGGTAAACCTGCTTACCTAGGAAATGTGTGAGTAGGTTAACTGACCACCGTTATATGACTGAAATAGTGTTGAATACGGCGAAAAATCCAAACAATGTGTATTATATTATTAACAAAATTTCAGATTCAGTAACCCCCAAACCTGAAGAATGTAGAGTATTAAGAAAGATGCCATGTTTTTGATGGATTAATTTTTGTATTGTTATCAACCTGTATTTTTCTTTTAATATGTAGGGTTTCTTAATAAAATAGTTGATCACTTTAGACTGCATGTCATTGTGTTTATATTTTCTTTTCTTGAAAAGCAATAAAAAGTAGACACTTTTAATATGTGTAATTAATTTTATTTACCCTATTCCTCATTAAGCAGTGAGAAAATATTTAATTTGTCTTTGTTTAGTAATAATATCATTACAATTACCAAATTATAAGATCATGTTCAAATCAATACCATATTTATATATATCAAAAACATCAATTCAAACAATTTATTTATGATCACACAATCATTATTAATAACATCACACAAACACCTGAAATTTGTTATTCAATGTTAAACAAAGTGGTGGCTAGATTCTCGTTACGAGGGATATATCTGCCTGTCTGAATTCTCAATGGATGGGCAGACGCTCGTAATCTTACAAAGTAAAAACGTAGGCTCTTGGGTAATAAATCTAAGTAGTCTTCATAATCGAGAGATGTTTTAAACATTCTATACATGTCTAAAACAGAACTATTATTCATATTACCAAACCATTCTTGTTTAAATGTGTCAATAATTCTACATTTGAATTCACATACAAAAGCATGAGTGTTAGTAACATTGGGATTTTCAAATACATAGGAATATTCGTATTGATTTAACAATTTTTTAACATCCGCAACCCAATTGTTGTATCCTTTGTTGCAATCATCCACTGCTTGTTTATACACAGTTCGTATAATAATATTTTTGCTGTTAATAATTTTAAACCAATACTTAACAATTCGTGCATATCTATTTACATATAACGGGTATCTACCTAACTCTCCATATACCGTAGCATTACATGTGTTTATTTTTACATTTAACAACCTTTTGCAAAATTTTAAGTGGATGCGTTCGATCTCTTTAGACTTATTAAATCCCCATATTTCAGAGGCATAACATAAAATGGAGCCAACAAAAGAATCAAACAATTGACAAAATAATTTAGGCTTAAGATCATATTGCTTACATTTGTAGAGTAAAGTATTGGTAGCCTTAAGGGCTTTTCCAGCCAAATGCTCTTGGTTTAATGTAAAGCTACCAGTGTAATTAATTACAGTGCCGAGATAGTTGAAATTATCGACGACTTCTATTTTTTGACCATTGTAAGTCCATTTCTCATCTTGGCGAATTTTACCCCTTTTGCGAAAGACCATTATTTTGGTTTTTGACGTATTCACATTAAGCCCCCAACAATTACAGTATATGTAAAGTTTATCTAATTGGGATTGTACTTCTTCTGGTGTTTTACCTAAAATGGCCATGTCGTCTGCAAATAGCAACAAAATTAAAATTAGGTCATCTATATTTAAGCCAGACAGTGTGTCATCTTGTAGAAACAGTTCTAAATCTTCTACAAACAGTGAAAAAAGAATCGGAGACATTACCTCCCCTTGTCTTAGACCAACAGCATAGCTAAAATATTCAGAGTATGTTGTACAAGATTTGACATGATTTTGCATTCTCATACATATTCTTAATTATTCGTAGTAATTTACCTTGTATTCCAGATTTATACATTTTTAACCATAGTGCACTGTGATATATACTATCAAAACATTTAAGCATATCCACGTACACAACATACAAGCGTTTGTTTTCTATTAAAAAATGCTGCACAACAGACATCAAAATATAAATAGCATCAACAGTCGAACATCCTTTTCTGAATCCGAATTGTGCGTCCGAAATTTTACCATTATTTTCACAAAATGATTCAATACGTTTATTTAAAATGGTTGTAAATAATTTGGAGAAATAGCTTACAAGCGTTATTCCTCTGTAATTATTAACATCAACAACAGAACCTTTTTTATGAAGAGGAATGATAATCCCTTTTGTCCATTGATCTGGAAAATAGCCAGAAGTTAAAATACTATTAAACACATCACACAAATGATTAGATAAAATATCAATACATTCAATGAAATATTCATTTAAAATACAATCAATACCTGCCGCTTTGTCACGTTTTAAATGTTTAACTGCATTCATGACCTCATTTACTGTTATCGGTTGATCTAGTTCCGGAAAAGTACAATTTTCACCATTAAAGTCGTTATTTAGACAAAAATCTTCTGCCTCAGCATTTTTACTATCTGACGTTTTATTACTCAAATTTTCAAAATAGTCTTTTAATGCGTTTATTGAAATGTTATTGCAATTTATTTTATTTTTCGATTTGAAATATTTCAAAAATTCTTTCGGCTTTTTATTTTTTAAATTTTCAATTTCTGTCATCTTGCGTTTATATGCGTTCTTTTTCTTTTTGCTTGTTAACTCTTTATACAGCCTTTTCTTTTCACACAGCTCCATTCTATTGTGATCAGACTTATTCAGATTAAAAAATCTTAAAGCGTCATGGTATTGATTTCGTGCGGTCAAACACTCATTATCGAACCAATCGGCGTGGTTTATACATCTGTCAGTATTAAATGTGGGTTTATTACTGTAAGTACATGATTTTGTAAACAACGGATCCGCAACATTGCGAATTGTAGTTGTAAAATTTTCTAGAACCTGGTTAATTGACATTCTACTCGAACAATCTATACTATCGACAATATCATTAAAAATAGGCAATTTTGAAATAATTCCTGAACGAAATTCATCTCGAAATGAACTATTCCAATTGTATTTAACATCCGTGAATGCCTCATAACTGGGTGAACAATTGTTACAATATAATGAAAAATGCAACGGAGCATGGTCACTCCATTCATTAAAATCACCAACAGTAAAGTTTGCTAACAATTGAAAATTGCTTTCATTGGTCAACAGGTAATCAATTACAGAGGTACCGTTATTTGAAACAAATGTATGTTTACAACTATCGCCTATTCTACCGTTGATAATACGGAAAGAAGTTGACTTACATAAATCAAGCAGTTTAGTCCTGTAGCTATTATGTACTTTGTCTACTGAGGCCCTGATAAAGGAATGATCTGGTGTGTAGTCTATATTATCATAGATTGTGTTAAATGGGTCATGAACAATAAAGTCACATTTATTACTGGTTCGACTATTCAGATCCCCTGTGATAAAAACACTACCAAATTCAGAAAAATATGTAATGTCATTTTCTAAAATATCAAAAAGGTCTACATTAACAGTGTTATACACGGGTGAATCTTCTCGCCAAATATAGCTTCCACATAAATATATATCACTTGCAGTATTAAAAAAATCACGCTTAAGTTTTAACCAAATAATAGTGTCGTAATGATTTCTTATAATTTCGATGCCATCTTTTATCTGATCTTTAATATAAATAACAATACCACCACTACTTCTTCTGGCGTTCCTATGTTGAAATTTTCTAAAGAAATGTAAAGTTTGATAACCGTTTAAATTAATATTACTAGATAATTTTGTCCACGATTCAATCAAGAAACAAATATCAGCTGAACTTAAAATATTTACAAACTCTGCACTAGACTTTTTACAATCAGTCAATCCATGAACATTCCACGATAATATGGATATCTCACCGCCATCGTGCCCCTACGCTCTGACCGCGGTTCCATCGACGTAAAGGGTGTCGTAGGCAAGGTATGCTCGCTTACCCAGCCGCCTCGCCTCTTTCATCTTTGGTACCAGTTTACGTCGCTTTTCGATGACATCTTGTGGGAATTGCTCGAAAACACGGTGTACAGACCCATCTAGTTCCTTCCAGCGCTTGCGGACCATTTCCCTATCTTTGAAGAATGTGAATTTGGCCACGATATTACGCACTTTGCCAGACATAGGTGATCCCGGTGAACGATGTACCCTCTCAAACTTAACTGAGTCAGCAATATCACTGGCGATCTTGAAGGCGTCTTGGAGATGCTGGCGGAGCTTCCGCTCCGTTGTTTCTGATGGTTCGTTTCCAGTCGAGTTGTCCTCGGCTACCCCGGTGAATATTAGGTTATTTCGCATGGACTGCGACTGCAAATAAGACACGTTGTCACGCAGGGTATCCCTCTCCTTCTCCAGCTCCTGCATCCGTTCTGACAGCTGCGCCGCATGGATGTCCGCGCCGTCAAACTTGTCTTCGAGGCGCGTGACGCGATCGTCAACCTTCTGTACCCGGTCCTCCAGAGCCACCCAGAGCTTATTAATGTCCTTTTCTAAGTTGCCCATCCGTCTTGAAATTGAATCTATAGTTTCCATTGACTTCTCCACACTTTCCAGGCGATCACTAACATTTGTCAATAGGGTCATTATATCCCGAATTGTAGGCTCAGCACTACTTTCAGCCATTACAGAGTTTTCACTTAGATTTCCAAAAACACTATAATCTAAAGTATCTTCTCCATATAGAACAGAATTTGTCCAGTTCAAAACTTCACTTACCGAAAGATTAGTATCCCCGGACGGGCCTCTTTGTTTATGCTCTTTCCGGCTATTTGTTTCATTGTCACTACTATTTCTTTCTTTTCTCTTTTTATCTCTCGTTTTAGTCATTGTGTAATATCACATTTTGATAGCACACACATCCACACATAAATTCCAGGTTAAATCTTCGCTAAAATCTTCGCTAAAAAGGTTTTATCAATAAATATTCCAAATTTTATTCTCACTGCAAAATTTTCGACCCTTCGCGCCAATGATCACGTGAATAAGAGGATCGCGGGTTCGATTCCTAGCCCGGCCACATAACTTGTGTGGGGATTGGTCGTGAAATTATTTCTACAGCCATTCTTCCCCTACCTCTGATGTCAGTTACTGTGCACTTAGTACTGGTAAACCTGCTTACCTAGGAAATGTGTGAGTAGGTTAACTGACCACCGTTATATGACTGAAATAGTGTTGAATACGGCGAAAAATCCAAACAATGTGTATTATATTATTAACAAAATTTCAGATTCAGTAACCCCCAAACCTGAAGAATGTAGAGTATTAAGAAAGATGCCATGTTTTTGATGGATTAATTTTTGTATTGTTATCAACCTGTATTTTTCTTTTAATATGTAGGGTTTCTTAATAAAATAGTTGATCACTTTAGACTGCATGTCATTGTGTTTATATTTTCTTTTCTTGAAAAGCAATAAAAAGTAGACACTTTTAATATGTGTAATTAATTTTATTTACCCTATTCCTCATTAAGCAGTGAGAAAATATTTAATTTGTCTTTGTTTAGTAATAATATCATTACAATTACCAAATTATAAGATCATGTTCAAATCAATACCATATTTATATATATCAAAAACATCAATTCAAACAATTTATTTATGATCACACAATCATTATTAATAACATCACACAAACACCTGAAATTTGTTATTCAATGTTAAACAAAGTGGTGGCTAGATTCTCGTTACGAGGGATATATCTGCCTGTCTGAATTCTCAATGGATGGGCAGACGCTCGTAATCTTACAAAGTAAAAACGTAGGCTCTTGGGTAATAAATCTAAGTAGTCTTCATAATCGAGAGATGTTTTAAACATTCTATACATGTCTAAAACAGAACTATTATTCATATTACCAAACCATTCTTGTTTAAATGTGTCAATAATTCTACATTTGAATTCACATACAAAAGCATGAGTGTTAGTAACATTGGGATTTTCAAATACATAGGAATATTCGTATTGATTTAACAATTTTTTAACATCCGCAACCCAATTGTTGTATCCTTTGTTGCAATCATCCACTGCTTGTTTATACACAGTTCGTATAATAATATTTTTGCTGTTAATAATTTTAAACCAATACTTAACAATTCGTGCATATCTATTTACATATAACGGGTATCTACCTAACTCTCCATATACCGTAGCATTACATGTGTTTATTTTTACATTTAACAACCTTTTGCAAAATTTTAAGTGGATGCGTTCGATCTCTTTAGACTTATTAAATCCCCATATTTCAGAGGCATAACATAAAATGGAGCCAACAAAAGAATCAAACAATTGACAAAATAATTTAGGCTTAAGATCATATTGCTTACATTTGTAGAGTAAAGTATTGGTAGCCTTAAGGGCTTTTCCAGCCAAATGCTCTTGGTTTAATGTAAAGCTACCAGTGTAATTAATTACAGTGCCGAGATAGTTGAAATTATCGACGACTTCTATTTTTTGACCATTGTAAGTCCATTTCTCATCTTGGCGAATTTTACCCCTTTTGCGAAAGACCATTATTTTGGTTTTTGACGTATTCACATTAAGCCCCCAACAATTACAGTATATGTAAAGTTTATCTAATTGGGATTGTACTTCTTCTGGTGTTTTACCTAAAATGGCCATGTCGTCTGCAAATAGCAACAAAATTAAAATTAGGTCATCTATATTTAAGCCAGACAGTGTGTCATCTTGTAGAAACAGTTCTAAATCTTCTACAAACAGTGAAAAAAGAATCGGAGACATTACCTCCCCTTGTCTTAGACCAACAGCATAGCTAAAATATTCAGAGTATGTTGTACAAGATTTGACATGATTTTGCATTCTCATACATATTCTTAATTATTCGTAGTAATTTACCTTGTATTCCAGATTTATACATTTTTAACCATAGTGCACTGTGATATATACTATCAAAACATTTAAGCATATCCACGTACACAACATACAAGCGTTTGTTTTCTATTAAAAAATGCTGCACAACAGACATCAAAATATAAATAGCATCAACAGTCGAACATCCTTTTCTGAATCCGAATTGTGCGTCCGAAATTTTACCATTATTTTCACAAAATGATTCAATACGTTTATTTAAAATGGTTGTAAATAATTTGGAGAAACAGCTTACAAGCGTTATTCCTCTGTAATTATTAACATCAACAACAGAACCTTTTTTATGAAGAGGAATGATAATCCCTTTTGTCCATTGATCTGGAAAATAGCCAGAAGTTAAAATACTATTAAACACATCACACAAATGATTAGATAAAATATCAATACATTCAATGAAATATTCATTTAAAATACAATCAATACCTGCCGCTTTGTCACGTTTTAAATGTTTAACTGCATTCATGACCTCATTTACTGTTATCGGTTGATCTAGTTCCGGAAAAGTACAATTTTCACCATTAAAGTCGTTATTTAGACAAAAATCTTCTGCCTCAGCATTTTTACTATCTGACGTTTTATTACTCAAATTTTCAAAATAGTCTTTTAATGCGTTTATTGAAATGTTATTGCAATTTATTTTATTTTTCGATTTGAAATATTTCAAAAATTCTTTCGGCTTTTTATTTTTTAAATTTTCAATTTCTGTCATCTTGTGTTTATATGCGTTCTTTTTCTTTTTGCTTGTTAACTCTTTATACAGCCTTTTCTTTTCACACAGCTCCATTCTATTGTGATCAGACTTATTCAGATTAAAAAATCTTAAAGCGTCATGGTATTGATTTCGTGCGGTCAAACACTCATTATCGAACCAATCGGCGTGGTTTATACATCTGTCAGTATTAAATGTGGGTTTATTACTGTAAGTACATGATTTTGTAAACAACGGATCCGCAACATTGCGAATTGTAGTTGTAAAATTTTCTAGAACCTGGTTAATTGACATTCTACTCGAACAATCTATACTATCGACAATATCATTAAAAATAGGCAATTTTGAAATAATTCCTGAACGAAATTCATCTCGAAATGAACTATTCCATTTGTATTTAACATCCGTGAATGCCTCATAACTGGGTGAACAATTGTTACAATATAATGAAAAATGCAACGGAGCATGGTCACTCCATTCATTAAAATCACCAACAGTAAAGTTTGCTAACAATTGAAAATTGCTTTCATTGGTCAACAGGTAATCAATTACAGAGGTACCGTTATTTGAAACAAATGTATGTTTACAACTATCGCCTATTCTACCGTTGATAATACGGAAAGAAGTTGACTTACATAAATCAAGCAGTTTAGTCCTGTAGCTATTATGTACTTTGTCTACTGAGGCCCTGATAAAGGAATGATCTGGTGTGTAGTCTATATTATCATAGATTGTGTTAAATGGGTCATGAACAATAAAGTCATATTTATTACTGGTTCGACTATTCAGATCCCCTGTGATAAAAACACTACCAAATTCAGAAAAATATGTAATGTCATTTTCTAAAATATCAAAAAGGTCTACATTAACAGTGTTATACACGGGTGAATCTTCTCGCCAAATATAGCTTCCACATAAATATATATCACTTGCAGTATTAAAAAAATCACGCTTAAGTTTTAACCAAATAATAGTGTCGTAATGATTTCTTATAATTTCGATGCCATCTTTTATCTGATCTTTAATATAAATAACAATACCACCACTACTTCTTCTGGCGTTCCTATGTTGAAATTTTCTAAAGAAATGTAAAGTTTGATAACCGTTTAAATTAATATTACTAGATAATTTTGTCCACGATTCAATCAAGAAACAAATATCAGCTGAACTTAAAATATTTACAAACTCTGCACTAGACTTTTTACAATCAGTCAATCCATGAACATTCCACGATAATATGGATATCTCACCGCCATCGTGCCCCTACGCTCTGACCGCGGTTCCATCGACGTAAAGGGTGTCGTAGGCAAGGTATGCTCGCTTACCCAGCCGCCTCGCCTCTTTCATCTTTGGTACCAGTTTACGTCGCTTTTCGATGACATTTTGTGGGAATTGCTCGAAAACACGGTGTACAGACCCATCTAGTTCCTTCCAGCGCTTGCGGACCATTTCCCTATCTTTGAAGAATGTGAATTTGGCCACGATATTACGCACTTTGCCAGACATAGGTGATCCCGGTGAACGATGTACCCTCTCAAACTTAACTGAGTCAGCAATATCACTGGCGATCTTGAAGGCGTCTTGGAGATGCTGGCGGAGCTTCCGCTCCGTTGTTTCTGATGGTTCGTTTCCAGTCGAGTTGTCCTCGGCTACCCCGGTGAATATTAGGTTATTTCGCATGGACTGCGACTGCAAATAAGACACGTTGTCACGCAGGGTATCCCTCTCCTTCTCCAGCTCCTGCATCCGTTCTGACAGCTGCGCCGCATGGATGTCCGCGCCGTCAAACTTGTCTTCGAGGCGCGTGACGCGATCGTCAACCTTCTGTACCCGGTCCTCCAGAGCCACCCAGAGCTTATTAATGTCCTTTTCTAAGTTGCCCATCCGTCTTGAAATTGAATCTATAGTTTCCATTGACTTCTCCACACTTTCCAGGCGATCACTAACATTTTTCAATAGGGTCATTATATCCCGAATTGTAGGCTCAGCACTACTTTCAGCCATTACAGAGTTTTCACTTAGATTTCCAAAAACACTATAATCTAAAGTATCTTCTCCATATAGAACAGAATTTGTCCAGTTCAAAACTTCACTTACCGAAAGATTAGTATCCCCGGACGGGCCTCTTTGTTTATGCTCTTTCCGGCTATTTGTTTCATTGTCACTACTATTTCTTTCTTTTCTCTTTTTATCTCTCGTTTTAGTCATTGTGTAATATCACATTTTGATAGCACACACATCCACACATAAATTCCAGGTTAAATCTTCGCTAAAATCTTCGCTAAAAAGGTTTTATCAATAAATATTCCAAATTTTATTCTCACTGCAAAATTTTCGACCCTTCGCGCCAATGATCACGTGAATAAGAGGATCGCGGGTTCGATTCCCAGCCCGGCCACATAACTTGTGTGGGGATTGGTCGTGAAATTATTTCTACAGCCATTCTTCCCCTACCTCTGATGTCAGTTACTGTGCACTTAGTACTGGTAAACCTGCTTACCTAGGAAATGTGTGAGTAGGTTAACTGACCACCGTTATATGACTGAAATAGTGTTGAATACGGCGAAAAATCCAAACAATGTGTATTATATTATTAACAAAATTTCAGATTCAGTAACCCCCAAACCTGAAGAATGTAGAGTATTAAGAAAGATGCCATGTTTTTGATGGATTAATTTTTGTATTGTTATCAACCTGTATTTTTCTTTTAATATGTAGGGTTTCTTAATAAAATAGTTGATCACTTTAGACTGCATGTCATTGTGTTTATATTTTCTTTTCTTGAAAAGCAATAAAAAGTAGACACTTTTAATATGTGTAATTAATTTTATTTACCCTATTCCTCATTAAGCAGTGAGAAAATATTTAATTTGTCTTTGTTTAGTAATAATATCATTACAATTACCAAATTATAAGATCATGTTCAAATCAATACCATATTTATATATATCAAAAACATCAATTCAAACAATTTATTTATGATCACACAATCATTATTAATAACATCACACAAACACCTGAAATTTGTTATTCAATGTTAAACAAAGTGGTGGCTAGATTCTCGTTACGAGGGATATATCTGCCTGTCTGAATTCTCAATGGATGGGCAGACGCTCGTAATCTTACAAAGTAAAAACGTAGGCTCTTGGGTAATAAATCTAAGTAGTCTTCATAATCGAGAGATGTTTTAAACATTCTATACATGTCTAAAACAGAACTATTATTCATATTACCAAACCATTCTTGTTTAAATGTGTCAATAATTCTACATTTGAATTCACATACAAAAGCATGAGTGTTAGTAACATTGGGATTTTCAAATACATAGGAATATTCGTATTGATTTAACAATTTTTTAACATCCGCAACCCAATTGTTGTATCCTTTGTTGCAATCATCCACTGCTTGTTTATACACAGTTCGTATAATAATATTTTTGCTGTTAATAATTTTAAACCAATACTTAACAATTCGTGCATATCTATTTACATATAACGGGTATCTACCTAACTCTCCATATACCGTAGCATTACATGTGTTTATTTTTACATTTAACAACCTTTTGCAAAATTTTAAGTGGATGCGTTCGATCTCTTTAGACTTATTAAATCCCCATATTTCAGAGGCATAACATAAAATGGAGCCAACAAAAGAATCAAACAATTGACAAAATAATTTAGGCTTAAGATCATATTGCTTACATTTGTAGAGTAAAGTATTGGTAGCCTTAAGGGCTTTTCCAGCCAAATGCTCTTGGTTTAATGTAAAGCTACCAGTGTAATTAATTACAGTGCCGAGATAGTTGAAATTATCGACGACTTCTATTTTTTGACCATTGTAAGTCCATTTCTCATCTTGGCGAATTTTACCCCTTTTGCGAAAGACCATTATTTTGGTTTTTGACGTATTCACATTAAGCCCCCAACAATTACAGTATATGTAAAGTTTATCTAATTGGGATTGTACTTCTTCTGGTGTTTTACCTAAAATGGCCATGTCGTCTGCAAATAGCAACAAAATTAAAATTAGGTCATCTATATTTAAGCCAGACAGTGTGTCATCTTGTAGAAACAGTTCTAAATCTTCTACAAACAGTGAAAAAAGAATCGGAGACATTACCTCCCCTTGTCTTAGACCAACAGCATAGCTAAAATATTCAGAGTATGTTGTACAAGATTTGACATGATTTTGCATTCTCATACATATTCTTAATTATTCGTAGTAATTTACCTTGTATTCCAGATTTATACATTTTTAACCATAGTGCACTGTGATATATACTATCAAAACATTTAAGCATATCCACGTACACAACATACAAGCGTTTGTTTTCTATTAAAAAATGCTGCACAACAGACATCAAAATATAAATAGCATCAACAGTCGAACATCCTTTTCTGAATCCGAATTGTGCGTCCGAAATTTTACCATTATTTTCACAAAATGATTCAATACGTTTATTTAAAATGGTTGTAAATAATTTGGAGAAACAGCTTACAAGCGTTATTCCTCTGTAATTATTAACATCAACAACAGAACCTTTTTTATGAAGAGGAATGATAATCCCTTTTGTCCATTGATCTGGAAAATAGCCAGAAGTTAAAATACTATTAAACACATCACACAAATGATTAGATAAAATATCAATACATTCAATGAAATATTCATTTAAAATACAATCAATACCTGCCGCTTTGTCACGTTTTAAATGTTTAACTGCATTCATGACCTCATTTACTGTTATCGGTTGATCTAGTTCCGGAAAAGTACAATTTTCACCATTAAAGTCGTTATTTAGACAAAAATCTTCTGCCTCAGCATTTTTACTATCTGACGTTTTATTACTCAAATTTTCAAAATAGTCTTTTAATGCGTTTATTGAAATGTTATTGCAATTTATTTTATTTTTCGATTTGAAATATTTCAAAAATTCTTTCGGCTTTTTATTTTTTAAATTTTCAATTTCTGTCATCTTGCGTTTATATGCGTTCTTTTTCTTTTTGCTTGTTAACTCTTTATACAGCCTTTTCTTTTCACACAGCTCCATTCTATTGTGATCAGACTTATTCAGATTAAAAAATCTTAAAGCGTCATGGTATTGATTTCGTGCGGTCAAACACTCATTATCGAACCAATCGGCGTGGTTTATACATCTGTCAGTATTAAATGTGGGTTTATTACTGTAAGTACATGATTTTGTAAACAACGGATCCGCAACATTGCGAATTGTAGTTGTAAAATTTTCTAGAACCTGGTTAATTGACATTCTACTCGAACAATCTATACTATCGACAATATCATTAAAAATAGGCAATTTTGAAATAATTCCTGAACGAAATTCATCTCGAAATGAACTATTCCAATTGTATTTAACATCCGTGAATGCCTCATAACTGGGTGAACAATTGTTACAATATAATGAAAAATGCAACGGAGCATGGTCACTCCATTCATTAAAATCACCAACAGTAAAGTTTGCTAACAATTGAAAATTGCTTTCATTGGTCAACAGGTAATCAATTACAGAGGTACCGTTATTTGAAACAAATGTATGTTTACAACTATCGCCTATTCTACCGTTGATAATACGGAAAGAAGTTGACTTACATAAATCAAGCAGTTTAGTCCTGTAGCTATTATGTACTTTGTCTACTGAGGCCCTGATAAAGGAATGATCTGGTGTGTAGTCTATATTATCATAGATTGTGTTAAATGGGTCATGAACAATAAAGTCACATTTATTACTGGTTCGACTATTCAGATCCCCTGTGATAAAAACACTACCAAATTCAGAAAAATATGTAATGTCATTTTCTAAAATATCAAAAAGGTCTACATTAACAGTGTTATACACGGGTGAATCTTCTCGCCAAATATAGCTTCCACATAAATATATATCACTTGCAGTATTAAAAAAATCACGCTTAAGTTTTAACCAAATAATAGTGTCGTAATGATTTCTTATAATTTCGATGCCATCTTTTATCTGATCTTTAATATAAATAACAATACCACCACTACTTCTTCTGGCGTTCCTATGTTGAAATTTTCTAAAGAAATGTAAAGTTTGATAACCGTTTAAATTAATATTACTAGATAATTTTGTCCACGATTCAATCAAGAAACAAATATCAGCTGAACTTAAAATATTTACAAACTCTGCACTAGACTTTTTACAATCAGTCAATCCATGAACATTCCACGATAATATGGATATCTCACCGCCATCGTGCCCCTACGCTCTGACCGCGGTTCCATCGACGTAAAGGGTGTCGTAGGCAAGGTATGCTCGCTTACCCAGCCGCCTCGCCTCTTTCATCTTTGGTACCAGTTTACGTCGCTTTTCGATGACATCTTGTGGGAATTGCTCGAAAACACGGTGTACAGACCCATCTAGTTCCTTCCAGCGCTTGCGGACCATTTCCCTATCTTTGAAGAATATGAATTTGGCCACGATATTACGCACTTTGCCAGACATAGGTGATCCCGGTGAACGATGTACCCTCTCAAACTTAACTGAGTCAGCAATATCACTGGCGATCTTGAAGGCGTCTTGGAGATGCTGGCGGAGCTTCCGCTCCGTTGTTTCTGATGGTTCGTTTCCAGTCGAGTTGTCCTCGGCTACCCCGGTGAATATTAGGTTATTTCGCATGGACTGCGACTGCAAATAAGACACGTTGTCACGCAGGGTATCCCTCTCCTTCTCCAGCTCCTGCATCCGTTCTGACAGCTGCGCCGCATGGATGTCCGCGCCGTCAAACTTGTCTTCGAGGCGCGTGACGCGATCGTCAACCTTCTGTACCCGGTCCTCCAGAGCCACCCAGAGCTTATTAATGTCCTTTTCTAAGTTGCCCATCCGTCTTGAAATTGAATCTATAGTTTCCATTGACTTCTCCACACTTTCCAGGCGATCACTAACATTTTTCAATAGGGTCATTATATCCCGAATTGTAGGCTCAGCACTACTTTCAGCCATTACAGAGTTTTCACTTAGATTTCCAAAAACACTATAATCTAAAGTATCTTCTCCATATAGAACAGAATTTGTCCAGTTCAAAACTTCACTTACCGAAAGATTAGTATCCCCGGACGGGCCTCTTTGTTTATGCTCTTTCCGGCTATTTGTTTCATTGTCACTACTATTTCTTTCTTTTCTCTTTTTATCTCTCGTTTTAGTCATTGTGTAATATCA
This sequence comes from Congeria kusceri, assembly GCA_027627225.1. Classification (NCBI taxonomy): domain Eukaryota; kingdom Metazoa; phylum Mollusca; class Bivalvia; order Myida; family Dreissenidae; genus Congeria; species Congeria kusceri. Next base: position 23,019,972 of record CM051024.1, read on the forward strand.
CATTTTGATAGCACACACATCCACACATAAATTCCAGGTTAAATCTTCGCTAAAATCTTCGCTAAAAAGGTTTTATCAATAAATATTCCAAATTTTATTCTCACTGCAAAATTTTCGACCCTTCGCGCCAATGATCACGTGAATAAGAGGATCGCGGGTTCGATTCCCAGCCCGGCCACATAACTTGTGTGGGGATTGGTCGTGAAATTATTTCTACAGCCATTCTTCCCCTACCTCTGATGTCAGTTACTGTGCACTTAGTACTGGTAAACCTGCTTACCTAGGAAATGTGTGAGTAGGTTAACTGACCACCGTTATATGACTGAAATAGTGTTGAATACGGCGAAAAATCCAAACAATGTGTATTATATTATTAACAAAATTTCAGATTCAGTAACCCCCAAACCTGAAGAATGTAGAGTATTAAGAAAGATGCCATGTTTTTGATGGATTAATTTTTGTATTGTTATCAACCTGTATTTTTCTTTTAATATGTAGGGTTTCTTAATAAAATAGTTGATCACTTTAGACTGCATGTCATTGTGTTTATATTTTCTTTTCTTGAAAAGCAATAAAAAGTAGACACTTTTAATATGTGTAATTAATTTTATTTACCCTATTCCTCATTAAGCAGTGAGAAAATATTTAATTTGTCTTTGTTTAGTAATAATATCATTACAATTACCAAATTATAAGATCATGTTCAAATCAATACCATATTTATATATATCAAAAACATCAATTCAAACAATTTATTTATGATCACACAATCATTATTAATAACATCACACAAACACCTGAAATTTGTTATTCAATGTTAAACAAAGTGGTGGCTAGATTCTCGTTACGAGGGATATATCTGCCTGTCTGAATTCTCAATGGATGGGCAGACGCTCGTAATCTTACAAAGTAAAAACGTAGGCTCTTGGGTAATAAATCTAAGTAGTCTTCATAATCGAGAGATGTTTTAAACATTCTATACATGTCTAAAACAGAACTATTATTCATATTACCAAACCATTCTTGTTTAAATGTGTCAATAATTCTACATTTGAATTCACATACAAAAGCATGAGTGTTAGTAACATTGGGATTTTCAAATACATAGGAATATTCGTATTGATTTAACAATTTTTTAACATCCGCAACCCAATTGTTGTATCCTTTGTTGCAATCATCCACTGCTTGTTTATACACAGTTCGTATAATAATATTTTTGCTGTTAATAATTTTAAACCAATACTTAACAATTCGTGCATATCTATTTACATATAACGGGTATCTACCTAACTCTCCATATACCGTAGCATTACATGTGTTTATTTTTACATTTAACAACCTTTTGCAAAATTTTAAGTGGATGCGTTCGATCTCTTTAGACTTATTAAATCCCCATATTTCAGAGGCATAACATAAAATGGAGCCAACAAAAGAATCAAACAATTGACAAAATAATTTAGGCTTAAGATCATATTGCTTACATTTGTAGAGTAAAGTATTGGTAGCCTTAAGGGCTTTTCCAGCCAAATGCTCTTGGTTTAATGTAAAGCTACCAGTGTAATTAATTACAGTGCCGAGATAGTTGAAATTATCGACGACTTCTATTTTTTGACCATTGTAAGTCCATTTCTCATCTTGGCGAATTTTACCCCTTTTGCGAAAGACCATTATTTTGGTTTTTGACGTATTCACATTAAGCCCCCAACAATTACAGTATATGTAAAGTTTATCTAATTGGGATTGTACTTCTTCTGGTGTTTTACCTAAAATGGCCATGTCGTCTGCAAATAGCAACAAAATTAAAATTAGGTCATCTATATTTAAGCCAGACAGTGTGTCATCTTGTAGAAACAGTTCTAAATCTTCTACAAACAGTGAAAAAAGAATCGGAGACATTACCTCCCCTTGTCTTAGACCAACAGCATAGCTAAAATATTCAGAGTATGTTGTACAAGATTTGACATGATTTTGCATTCTCATACATATTCTTAATTATTCGTAGTAATTTACCTTGTATTCCAGATTTATACATTTTTAACCATAGTGCACTGTGATATATACTATCAAAACATTTAAGCATATCCACGTACACAACATACAAGCGTTTGTTTTCTATTAAAAAATGCTGCACAACAGACATCAAAATATAAATAGCATCAACAGTCGAACATCCTTTTCTGAATCCGAATTGTGCGTCCGAAATTTTACCATTATTTTCACAAAATGATTCAATACGTTTATTTAAAATGGTTGTAAATAATTTGGAGAAACAGCTTACAAGCGTTATTCCTCTGTAATTATTAACATCAACAACAGAACCTTTTTTATGAAGAGGAATGATAATCCCTTTTGTCCATTGATCTGGAAAATAGCCAGAAGTTAAAATACTATTAAACACATCACACAAATGATTAGATAAAATATCAATACATTCAATGAAATATTCATTTAAAATACAATCAATACCTGCCGCTTTGTCACGTTTTAAATGTTTAACTGCATTCATGACCTCATTTACTGTTATCGGTTGATCTAGTTCCGGAAAAGTACAATTTTCACCATTAAAGTCGTTATTTAGACAAAAATCTTCTGCCTCAGCATTTTTACTATCTGACGTTTTATTACTCAAATTTTCAAAATAGTCTTTTAATGCGTTTATTGAAATGTTATTGCAATTTATTTTATTTTTCGATTTGAAATATTTCAAAAATTCTTTCGGCTTTTTATTTTTTAAATTTTCAATTTCTGTCATCTTGCGTTTATATGCGTTCTTTTTCTTTTTGCTTGTTAACTCTTTATACAGCCTTTTCTTTTCACACAGCTCCATTCTATTGTGATCAGACTTATTCAGATTAAAAAATCTTAAAGCGTCATGGTATTGATTTCGTGCGGTCAAACACTCATTATCGAACCAATCGGCGTGGTTTATACATCTGTCAGTATTAAATGTGGGTTTATTACTGTAAGTACATGATTTTGTAAACAACGGATCCGCAACATTGCGAATTGTAGTTGTAAAATTTTCTAGAACCTGGTTAATTGACATTCTACTCGAACAATCTATACTATCGACAATATCATTAAAAATAGGCAATTTTGAAATAATTCCTGAACGAAATTCATCTCGAAATGAACTATTCCAATTGTATTTGACATCCGTGAATGCCTCATAACTGGGTGAACAATTGTTACAATATAATGAAAAATGCAACGGAGCATGGTCACTCCATTCATTAAAATCACCAACAGTAAAGTTTGCTAACAATTGAAAATTGCTTTCATTGGTCAACAGGTAATCAATTACAGAGGTACCGTTATTTGAAACAAATGTATGTTTACAACTATCGCCTATTCTACCGTTGATAATACGGAAAGAAGTTGACTTACATAAATCAAGCAGTTTAGTCCTGTAGCTATTATGTACTTTGTCTACTGAGGCCCTGATAAAGGAATGATCTGGTGTGTAGTCTATATTATCATAGATTGTGTTAAATGGGTCATGAACAATAAAGTCACATTTATTACTGGTTCGACTATTCAGATCCCCTGTGATAAAAACACTACCAAATTCAGAAAAATATGTAATGTCATTTTCTAAAATATCAAAAAGGTCTACATTAACAGTGTTATACACGGGTGAATCTTCTCGCCAAATATAGCTTCCACATAAATATATATCACTTGCAGTATTAAAAAAATCACGCTTAAGTTTTAACCAAATAATAGTGTCGTAATGATTTCTTATAATTTCGATGCCATCTTTTATCTGATCTTTAATATAAATAACAATACCACCACTACTTCTTCTGGCGTTCCTATGTTGAAATTTTCTAAAGAAATGTAAAGTTTGATAACCGTTTAAATTAATATTACTAGATAATTTTGTCCACGATTCAATCAAGAAACAAATATCAGCTGAACTTAAAATATTTACAAACTCTGCACTAGACTTTTTACAATCAGTCAATCCATGAACATTCCACGATAATATGGATATCTCACCGCCATCGTGCCCCTACGCTCTGACCGCGGTTCCATCGACGTAAAGGGTGTCGTAGGCAAGGTATGCTCGCTTACCCAGCCGCCTCGCCTCTTTCATCTTTGGTACCAGTTTACGTCGCTTTTCGATGACATCTTGTGGGAATTGCTCGAAAACACGGTGTACAGACCCATCTAGTTCCTTCCAGCGCTTGCGGACCATTTCCCTATCTTTGAAGAATGTGAATTTGGCCACGATATTACGCACTTTGCCAGACATAGGTGATCCCGGTGAACGATGTACCCTCTCAAACTTAACTGAGTCAGCAATATCACTGGCGATCTTGAAGGCGTCTTGGAGATGCTGGCGGAGCTTCCGCTCCGTTGTTTCTGATGGTTCGTTTCCAGTCGAGTTGTCCTCGGCTACCCCGGTGAATATTAGGTTATTTCGCATGGACTGCGACTGCAAATAAGACACGTTGTCACGCAGGGTATCCCTCTCCTTCTCCAGCTCCTGCATCCGTTCTGACAGCTGCGCCGCATGGATGTCCGCGCCGTCAAACTTGTCTTCGAGGCGCGTGACGCGATCGTCAACCTTCTGTACCCGGTCCTCCAGAGCCACCCAGAGCTTATTAATGTCCTTTTCTAAGTTGCCCATCCGTCTTGAAATTGAATCTATAGTTTCCATTGACTTCTCCACACTTTCCAGGCGATCACTAACATTTTTCAATAGGGTCATTATATCCCGAATTGTAGGCTCAGCACTACTTTCAGCCATTACAGAGTTTTCACTTAGATTTCCAAAAACACTATAATCTAAAGTATCTTCTCCATATAGAACAGAATTTGTCCAGTTCAAAACTTCACTTACCGAAAGATTAGTATCCCCGGACGGGCCTCTTTGTTTATGCTCTTTCCGGCTATTTGTTTCATTGTCACTACTATTTCTTTCTTTTCTCTTTTTATCTCTCGTTTTAGTCATTGTGTAATATCACATTTTGATAGCACACACATCCACACATAAATTCCAGGTTAAATCTTCGCTAAAATCTTCGCTAAAAAGGTTTTATCAATAAATATTCCAAATTTTATTCTCACTGCAAAATTTTCGACCCTTCGCGCCAATGATCACGTGAATAAGAGGATCGCGGGTTCGATTCCCAGCCCGGCCACATAACTTGTGTGGGGATTGGTCGTGAAATTATTTCTACAGCCATTCTTCCCCTACCTCTGATGTCAGTTACTGTGCACTTAGTACTGGTAAACCTGCTTACCTAGGAAATGTGTGAGTAGGTTAACTGACCACCGTTATATGACTGAAATAGTGTTGAATACGGCGAAAAATCCAAACAATGTGTATTATATTATTAACAAAATTTCAGATTCAGTAACCCCCAAACCTGAAGAATGTAGAGTATTAAGAAAGATGCCATGTTTTTTATGGATTAATTTTTGTATTGTTATCAACCTGTATTTTTCTTTTAATATGTAGGGTTTCTTAATAAAATAGTTGATCACTTTAGACTGCATGTCATTGTGTTTATATTTTCTTTTCTTGAAAAGCAATAAAAAGTAGACACTTTTAATATGTGTAATTAATTTTATTTACCCTATTCCTCATTAAGCAGTGAGAAAATATTTAATTTGTCTTTGTTTAGTAATAATATCATTACAATTACCAAATTATAAGATCATGTTCAAATCAATACCATATTTATATATATCAAAAACATCAATTCAAACAATTTATTTATGATCACACAATCATTATTAATAACATCACACAAACACCTGAAATTTGTTATTCAATGTTAAACAAAGTGGTGGCTAGATTCTCGTTACGAGGGATATTGTTACGGGAGTATCTGCCTGTCTGAATTCTCAATGGATGGGCAGACGCTCGTAATCTTACAAAGTAAAAACGTAGGCTCTTGGGTAATAAATCTAAGTAGTCTTCATAATCGAGAGATGTTTTAAACATTCTATACATGTCTAAAACAGAACTATTATTCATATTACCAAACCATTCTTGTTTAAATGTGTCAATAATTCTACATTTGAATTCACATACAAAAGCATGAGTGTTAGTAACATTGGGATTTTCAAATACATAGGAATATTCGTATTGATTTAACAATTTTTTAACATCCGCAACCCAATTGTTGTATCCTTTGTTGCAATCATCCACTGCTTGTTTATACACAGTTTGTATAATAATATTTTTACTGTTAATAATTTTAAACCAATACTTAACAATTCGTGCATATCTATTTACATATAACGGGTATCTACCTAACTCTCCATATACCGTAGCATTACATGTGTTTATTTTTACATTTAACAACCTTTTGCAAAATTTTAAGTGGATGCGTTCGATCTCTTTAGATTTATTAAATCCCCATATTTCAGAGGCATAACATAAAATGGAGCCAACAAAAGAATCAAACAATTGACAAAATAATTTAGGCTTAAGATCATATTGCTTACATTTGTAGAGTAAAGTATTGGTAGCCTTAAGGGCTTTTCCAGCCAAATGCTCTTGGTTTAATGTAAAGCTCCCAGTGTAATTAATTACAGTGCCGAGATAGTTGAAATTATCGACGACTTCTATTTTTTGACCATTGTAAGTCCATTTCTCATCTTGGCGAATTTTACCCCTTTTGCGAAAGACCATTATTTTGGTTTTTGACGTATTCACATTCAGCCCCCAACAATTACAGTATATGTAAAGTTTATCTAATTGGGATTGTACTTCTTCTGGTGTTTTACCTAAAATGGCCATGTCGTCTGCAAATAGCAACAAAATTAAAATTAGGTCATCTATATTTAAGCCAGACAGTGTGTCATCTTGTAGAAACAGTTCTAAATCTTCTACAAACAGTGAAAAAAGAATCGGAGACATTACCACCCCTTGTCTTAGACCAACAGCATAGCTAAAATATTCAGAGTATGTTGTACAAGATTTGACATGATTTTGCATTCTCATACATATTCTTAATTATTCGTAGTAATTTACCTTGTATTGCAGATTTATACATTTTTAACCATAGTGCACTGTGATATATACTATCAAAACATTTAAGCATATCCACGTACACAACATACAAGCGTTTGTTTTCTATTAAAAAATGCTGCACAACAGACATCAAAATATAAATAGCATCAACAGTCGAACATCCTTTTCTGAATCCGAATTGTGCGTCCGAAATTTTACCATTATTTTCACAAAATGATTCAATACGTTTATTTAAAATGGTTGTAAATAATTTGGAGAAACAGCTTACAAGCGTTATTCCTCTGTAATTATTAACATCAACAACAGAACCTTTTTTATGAAGAGGAATGATAATCCCTTTTGTCCATTGATCTGGAAAATAGCCAGAAGTTAAAATACTATTAAACACATCACACAAATGATTAGATAAAATATCAATACATTCAATGAATATTCATTTAAAATACAATCAATACCTGCCGCTTTGTCACGTTTTAAATGTTTAACTGCATTCATGACCTCATTTACTGTTATCGGTTGATCTAGTTCCGGAAAAGTACAATTTTCACCATTAAAGTCGTTATTTAGACAAAAATCTTCTGCCTCAGCATTTTTACTATCTGACGTTTTATTACTCAAATTTTCAAAATAGTCTTTTAATGAGTTTATTGAAATGTTATTGCAATTTATTTTATTTTTCGATTTGAAATATTTCCAAAATTCTTTCGGCTTTTTATTTTTTAAATTTTCAATTTCTGTCATCTTGCGTTTATATGCGTTCTTTTTCTTTTTGCTTGTTAACTCTTTATACAGCCTTTTCTTTTCACACAGCTCCATTCTATTGTGATCAGACTTATTCAGATTAAAAAATCTTAAAGCGTCATGGTATTGATTTCGTGCGGTCAAACACTCATTATCGAACCAATCGGCGTGGTTTATACATCTGTCAGTATTAAATGTGGGTTTATTACTGTAAGTACATGATTTTGTAAACAACGGATCCGCAACATTGCGAATTGTAGTTGTAAAATTTTCTAGAACCTGGTTAATTGACATTCTACTCGAACAATCTATACTATCGACAATATCATTAAAAATAGGCAATTTTGAAATAATTCCTGAACGAAATTCATCTCGAAATGAACTATTCCATTTGTATTTAACATCCGTGAATGCCTCATAACTGGGTGAACAATTGTTACAATATAATGAAAAATGCAACGGAGCATGGTCACTCCATTCATTAAAATCACCAACAGTAAAGTTTGCTAACAATTGAAAATTGCTTTCATTGGTCAACAGGTAATCAATTACAGAGGTACCGTTATTTGAAACAAATGTATGTTTACAACTATCGCCTATTCTACCGTTGATAATACGGAAAGAAGTTGACTTACATAAATCAAGCAGTTTAGTCCTGTAGCTATTATGTACTTTGTCTACTGAGGCCCTGATAAAGGAATGATCTGGTGTGTAGTCTATATTATCATAGATTGTGTTAAATGGGTCATGAACAATAAAGTCACATTTATTACTGGTTCGACTATTCAGATCCCCTGTGATAAAAACACTACCAAATTCAGAAAAATATGTAATGTCATTTTCTAAAATATCAAAAAGGTCTACATTAACAGTGTTATACACGGGTGAATCTTCTCGCCAAATATAGCTTCCACATAAATATATATCACTTGCAGTATTAAAAAAATCACGCTTAAGTTTTAACCAAATAATAGTGTCGTAATGATTTCTTATAATTTCGATGCCATCTTTTATCTGATCTTTAATATAAATAACAATACCACCACTACTTCTTCTGGCGTTCCTATGTTGAAATTTTCTAAAGAAATGTAAAGTTTGATAACCGTTTAAATTAATATTACTAGATAATTTTGTCCACGATTCAATCAAGAAACAAATATCAGCTGAACTTAAAATATTTACAAACTCTGCACTAGACTTTTTACAATCAGTCAATCCATGAACATTCCACGATAATATGGATATCTCACCGCCATCGTGCCCCTACGCTCTGACCGCGGTTCCATCGACGTAAAGGGTGTCGTAGGCAAGGTATGCTCGCTTACCCAGCCGCCTCGCCTCTTTCATCTTTGGTACCAGTTTACGTCGCTTTTCGATGACATTTTGTGGGAATTGCTCGAAAACACGGTGTACAGACCCATCTAGTTCCTTCCAGCGCTTGCGGACCATTTCCCTATCTTTGAAGAATGTGAATTTGGCCACGATATTACGCACTTTGCCAGACATAGGTGATCCCGGTGAACGATGTACCCTCTCAAACTTAACTGAGTCAGCAATATCACTGGCGATCTTGAAGGCGTCTTGGAGATGCTGGCGGAGCTTCCGCTCCGTTGTTTCTGATGGTTCGTTTCCAGTCGAGTTGTCCTCGGCTACCCCGGTGAATATTAGGTTATTTCGCATGGACTGCGACTGCAAATAAGACACGTTGTCACGCAGGGTATCCCTCTCCTTCTCCAGCTCCTGCATCCGTTCTGACAGCTGCGCCGCATGGATGTCCGCGCCGTCAAACTTGTCTTCGAGGCGCGTGACGCGATCGTCAACCTTCTGTACCCGGTCCTCCAGAGCCACCCAGAGCTTATTAATGTCCTTTTCTAAGTTGCCCATCCGTCTTGAAATTGAATCTATAGTTTCCATTGACTTCTCCACACTTTCCAGGCGATCACTAACATTTTTCAATAGGGTCATTATATCCCGAATTGTAGGCTCAGCACTACTTTCAGCCATTACAGAGTTTTCACTTAGATTTCCAAAAACACTATAATCTAAAGTATCTTCTCCATATAGAACAGAATTTGTCCAGTTCAAAACTTCACTTACCGAAAGATTAGTATCCCCGGACGGGCCTCTTTGTTTATGCTCTTTCCGGCTATTTGTTTCATTGTCACTACTATTTCTTTCTTTTCTCTTTTTATCTCTCGTTTTAGTCATTGTGTAATATCACATTTTGATAGCACACACATCCACACATAAATTCCAGGTTAAATCTTCGCTAAAATCTTCGCTAAAAAGGTTTTATCAATAAATATTCCAAATTTTATTCTCACTGCAAAATTTTCGACCCTTCGCGCCAATGATCACGTGAATAAGAGGATCGCGGGTTCGATTCCCAGCCCGGCCACATAACTTGTGTGGGGATTGGTCGTGAAATTATTTCTACAGCCATTCTTCCCCTACCTCTGATGTCAGTTACTGTGCACTTAGTACTGGTAAACCTGCTTACCTAGGAAATGTGTGAGTAGGTTAACTGACCACCGTTATATGACTGAAATAGTGTTGAATACGGCGAAAAATCCAAACAATGTGTATTATATTATTAACAAAATTTCAGATTCAGTAACCCCCAAACCTGAAGAATGTAGAGTATTAAGAAAGATGCCATGTTTTTGATGGATTAATTTTTGTATTGTTATCAACCTGTATTTTTCTTTTAATATGTAGGGTTTCTTAATAAAATAGTTGATAACTTTAGACTGCATGTCATTGTGTTTATATTTTCTTTTCTTGAAAAGCAATAAAAAGTAGACACTTTTAATATGTGTAATTAATTTTATTTACCCTATTCCTCATTAAGCAGTGAGAAAATATTTAATTTGTCTTTGTTTAGTAATAATATCATTACAATTACCAAATTATAAGATCATGTTCAAATCAATACCATATTTATATATATCAAAAACATCAATTCAAACAATTTATTTATGATCACACAATCATTATTAATAACATCACACAAACACCTGAAATTTGTTATTCAATGTTAAACAAAGTGGTGGCTAGATTCTCGTTACGAGGGATATATCTGCCTGTCTGAATTCTCAATGGATGGGCAGACGCTCGTAATCTTACAAAGTAAAAACGTAGGCTCTTGGGTAATAAATCTAAGTAGTCTTCATAATCGAGAGATGTTTTAAACATTCTATACATGTCTAAAACAGAACTATTATTCATATTACCAAACCATTCTTGTTTAAATGTGTCAATAATTCTACATTTGAATTCACATACAAAAGCATGAGTGTTAGTAACATTGGGATTTTCAAATACATAGGAATATTCGTATTGATTTAACAATTTTTTAACATCCGCAACCCAATTGTTGTATCCTTTGTTGCAATCATCCACTGCTTGTTTATACACAGTTCGTATAATAATATTTTTACTGTTAATAATTTTAAACCAATACTTAACAATTCGTGCATATCTATTTACATATAACGGGTATCTACCTAACTCTCCATATACCGTAGCATTACATGTGTTTATTTTTACATTTAACAACCTTTTGCAAAATTTTAAGTGGATGCGTTCGATCTCTTTAGACTTATTAAATCCCCATATTTCAGAGGCATAACATAAAATGGAGCCAACAAAAGAATCAAACAATTGACAAAATAATTTAGGCTTAAGATCATATTGCTTACATTTGTAGAGTAAAGTATTGGTAGCCTTAAGGGCTTTTCCAGCCAAATGCTCTTGGTTTAATGTAAAGCTACCAGTGTAATTAATTACAGTGCCGAGATAGTTGAAATTATCGACGACTTCTATTTTTTGACCATTGTAAGTCCATTTCTCATCTTGGCGAATTTTACCCCTTTTGCGAAAGACCATTATTTTGGTTTTTGACGTATTCACATTAAGCCCCCAACAATTACAGTATATGTAAAGTTTATCTACTTGGGATTGTACTTCTTCTGGTGTTTTACCTAAAATGGCCATGTCGTCTGCAAATAGCAACAAAATTAAAATTAGGTCATCTATATTTAAGCCAGACAGTGTGTCATCTTGTAGAAACAGTTCTAAATCTTCTACAAACAGTGAAAAAAGAATCGGAGACATTACCTCCCCTTGTCTTAGACCAACAGCATAGCTAAAATATTCAGAGTATGTTGTACAAGATTTGACATGATTTTGCATTCTCATACATATTCTTAATTATTCGTAGTAATTTACCTTGTATTCCAGATTTATACATTTTTAACCATAGTGCACTGTGATATATACTATCAAAATATTTAAGCATATCCACGTACACAACATACAAGCGTTTGTTTTCTATTAAAAAATGCTGCACAACAGACATCAAAATATAAATAGCATCAACAGTCGAACATCCTTTTCTGAATCCGAATTGTGCGTCCGAAATTTTACCATTATTTTCACAAAATGATTCAATACGTTTATTTAAAATGGTTGTAAATAATTTGGAGAAACAGCTTACAAGCGTTATTCCTCTGTAATTATTAACATCAACAACAGAACCTTTTTTATGAAGAGGAATGATAATCCCTTTTGTCCATTGATCTGGAAAATAGCCAGAAGTTAAAATACTATTAAACACATCACACAAATGATTAGATAAAATATCAATACATTCAATGAAATATTCATTTAAAATACAATCAATACCTGCCGCTTTGTCACGTTTTAAATGTTTAACTGCATTCATGACCTCATTTACTGTTATCGGTTGATCTAGTTCCGGAAAAGTACAATTTTCACCATTAAAGTCGTTATTTAGACAAAAATCTTCTGCCTCAGCATTTTTACTATCTGACGTTTTATTACTCAAATTTTCAAAATAGTCTTTTAATGCGTTTATTGAAATGTTATTGCAATTTATTTTATTTTTCGATTTGAAATATTTCAAAAATTCTTTCGGCTTTTTATTTTTTAAATTTTCAATTTCTGTCATCTTGCGTTTATATGCGTTCTTTTTCTTTTTGCTTGTTAACTCTTTATACAGCCTTTTCTTTTCACACAGCTCCATTCTATTGTGATCAGACTTATTCAGATTAAAAAATCTTAAAGCGTCATGGTATTGATTTCGTGCGGTCAAACACTCATTATCGAACCAATCGGCGTGGTTTATACATCTGTCAGTATTAAATGTGGGTTTATTACTGTAAGTACATGATTTTGTAAACAACGGATCCGCAACATTGCGAATTGTAGTTGTAAAATTTTCTAGAACCTGGTTAATTGACATTCTACTCGAACAAACTATACTATCGACAATATCATTAAAAATAGGCAATTTTGAAATAATTCCTGAACGAAATTCATCTCGAAATGAACTATTCCATTTGTATTTAACATCCGTGAATGCCTCATAACTGGGTGAACAATTGTTACAATATAATGAAAAATGCAACGGAGCATGGTCACTCCATTCATTAAAATCACCAACAGTAAAGTTTGCTAACAATTGAAAATTGCTTTCATTGGTCAACAGGTAATCAATTACAGAGGTACCGTTATTTGAAACAAATGTATGTTTACAACTATCGCCTATTCTACCGTTGATAATACGGAAAGAAGTTGACTTACATAAATCAAGCAGTTTAGTCCTGTAGCTATTATGTACTTTGTCTACTGAGGCCCTGATAAAGGAATGATCTGGTGTGTAGTCTATATTATCATAGATTGTGTTAAATGGGTCATGAACAATAAAGTCACATTTATTACTGGTTCGACTATTCAGATCCCCTGTGATAAAAACACTACCAAATTCAGAAAAATATGTAATGTCATTTTCTAAAATATCAAAAAGGTCTACATTAACAGTGTTATACACGGGTGAATCTTCTCGCCAAATATAGCTTCCACATAAATATATATCACTTGCAGTATTAAAAAAATCACGCTTAAGTTTTATCCAAATAATAGTGTCGTAATGATTTCTTATAATTTCGATGCCATCTTTTATCTGATCTTTAATATAAATAACAATACCACCACTACTTCTTCTGGCGTTCCTATGTTGAAATTTTCTAAAGAAATGTAAAGTTTGATAACCGTTTAAATTAATATTACTAGATAATTTTGTCCACGATTCAATCAAGAAACAAATATCAGCTGAACTTAAAATATTTACAAACTCTGCACTAGACTTTTTACAATCAGTCAATCCATGAACATTCCACGATAATATGGATATCTCACCGCCATCGTGCCCCTACGCTCTGACCGCGGTTCCATCGACGTAAAGGGTGTCGTAGGCAAGGTATGCTCGCTTACCCAGCCGCCTCGCCTCTTTCATCTTTGGTACCAGTTTACGTCGCTTTTCGATGACATCTTGTGGGAATTGCTCGAAAACACGGTGTACAGACCCATCTAGTTCCTTCCAGCGCTTGCGGACCATTTCCCTATCTTTGAAGAATGTGAATTTGGCCACGATATTACGCACTTTGCCAGACATAGGTGATCCCGGTGAACGATGTACCCTCTCAAACTTAACTGAGTCAGCAATATCACTGGCGATCTTGAAGGCGTCTTGGAGATGCTGGCGGAGCTTCCGCTCCGTTGTTTCTGATGGTTCGTTTCCAGTCGAGTTGTCCTCGGCTACCCCGGTGAATATTAGGTTATTTCGCATGGACTGCGACTGCAAATAAGACACGTTGTCACGCAGGGTATCCCTCTCCTTCTCCAGCTCCTGCATCCGTTCTGACAGCTGCGCCGCATGGATGTCCGCGCCGTCAAACTTGTCTTCGAGGCGCGTGACGCGATCGTCAACCTTCTGTACCCGGTCCTCCAGAGCCACCCAGAGCTTATTAATGTCCTTTTCTAAGTTGCCCATCCGTCTTGAAATTGAATCTATAGTTTCCATTGACTTCTCCACACTTTCCAGGCGATCACTAACATTTTTCAATAGGGTCATTATATCCCGAATTGTAGGCTCAGCACTACTTTCAGCCATTACAGAGTTTTCACTTAGATTTCCAAAAACACTATAATCTAAAGTATCTTCTCCATATAGAACAGAATTTATCCAGTTCAAAACTTCACTTACCGAAAGATTAGTATCCCCGGACGGGCCTCTTTGTTTATGCTCTTTCCGGCTATTTGTTTCATTGTCACTACTATTTCTTTCTTTTCTCTTTTTATCTCTCGTTTTAGTCATTGTGTAATATCACATTTTGATAGCACACACATCCACACATAAATTCCAGGTTAAATCTTCGCTAAAATCTTCGCTAAAAAGGTTTTATCAATAAATATTCCAAATTTTATTCTCACTGCAAAATTTTCGACCCTTCGCGCCAATGATCACGTGAATAAGAGGATCGCGGGTTCGATTCCCAGCCCGGCCACATAACTTGTGTGGGGATTGGTCGTGAAATTATTTCTACAGCCATTCTTCCCCTACCTCTGATGTCAGTTACTGTGCACTTAGTACTGGTAAACCTGCTTACCTAGGAAATGTGTGAGTAGGTTAACTGACCACCGTTATATGACTGAAATAGTGTTGAATACGGCGAAAAATCCAAACAATGTGTATTATATTATTAACAAAATTTCAGATTCAGTAACCCCCAAACCTGAAGAATGTAGAGTATTAAGAAAGATGCCATGTTTTTTATGGATTAATTTTTGTATTGTTATCAACCTGTATTTTTCTTTTAATATGTAGGGTTTCTTAATAAAATAGTTGATCACTTTAGACTGCATGTCATTGTGTTTATATTTTCTTTTCTTGAAAAGCAATAAAAAGTAGACACTTTTAATATGTGTAATTAATTTTATTTACCCTATTCCTCATTAAGCAGTGAGAAAATATTTAATTTGTCTTTGTTTAGTAATAATATCATTACAATTACCAAATTATAAGATCATGTTCAAATCAATACCATATTTATATATATCAAAAACATCAATTCAAACAATTTATTTATGATCACACAATCATTATTAAAAATAACACACAAACACCTGAAATTTGTTATTCAATGTTAAACAAAGTGGTGGCTAGATTCTCGGTTTGTCCATCCGTGGGTCTATTCTCCTATTTATCAAAAGCAAGCGTCTGGATGGTCCCTGGCGAGTAATTTCGACATCTTTTCTAAAAAATAAAATGACACAATAGATTAATAATTAAGCAAACTGCATAAATGAAAAGATGTATGATCACCATTTAAACTGCTATTTGTTATGCTATTGGAAAACATCCAAATATTCTGTGATTGTGAAGAATGTAGTTAAATATGTATTAAGGCTTATTTTTAAATAGGGACACATTGTCCTGAAATTATCACCCACATTCACAGATTGACAATGACACTTTGATTAATAACTACATATTATTTATCATAACTGTCAACATACTTTAGCTTATGTTGTCAGAACATATTCCAGTGTCGTTTAAACGTTTGCCACTCAATAGATGGAGATTGACACTGACAGCCATGCAAGCCTTTTTCTTCCAACAATTCACGTTTTGTTTACACTTGGAGTTATTATATCTGGTAGTCTGTATGATTGACCCTTATTTCTCTCTATGTGAACGATTGTGACCGCTAATTATAGGACGATAATAAGCTATTTCGTTGAATTTCTCTGAAATCGGTAACTGTTGTTATTGTACACAGAGGAAGGAATACCTCCAAGATGGCCGCCGCGCACGCTCGCTAAGCGTGAAAACGGTCTATAGTACAGTTCTATAAGAGCATTTTAATACTAGCACTGGTAAAAATAATTATTGGTTTGTGACCATAGTTGTGCGGTGATGTATTTTCTTTTGCACACGGCGTTTCGGATTGAGAAATTGAAACGACTACGCGTTTTAAAAGGTTTATATTTTGCGTCAGAAATTTAAATCATTATCAATACTTAAAAGATATTTTGTTGCGAAAGACTGTTTGCGTTAGCGTTTATGGTGTTGGAGCTAGCTTTGTAACGGTTTCAATCAACAACAGTTATTTTTGTCGTGATTTACGCTTGAATGCACCTGCACGCGAGGTCGATGTTGACCCAAAGGCAAGATGGAGGACCTATTATGTGAAGTAATTACTCTAATCAGCTTTGCATTGCAGGATTACAATGGAGAATGCCGTTATCTGAGGGTTAAATGACTGATGGGGCAAAAGCAAATTATAATTTGTGTGCTGGATAAGTTTAAATGAAAGTAACAAAAGTATAATTATTAATTTATGTACTAGTACTGCTAGATTAATTAGGATAAAGTAACAATATTGTAGGTAAAATATAGGTATCAGTTGTACTCATTTAGAGTGCAACAATTGTTTCCATTGCGTTAATTGAAATATAGTATCAATATAGCAGGCAAAAATATTTAAAATGTTAACACGTGTACTTGAGTGGTACCATTTTGTACCACTCTTATATAATGCTGCAATTATTTCTGTTATATGAGTATAAGTATATAGCAATCTTACGTTAATATTGACATATAATTATGCAGTTATCATTTGGTACAAATACAGAATGAAGCTATTATTTACATTGCACAGTTTATATTTACATGCATATATTTCTAATTAAAGTAAATAATGTGATTAGTATATACATGCAAAAATATATACATTTGTGACCAGTAAATATTTTGATATATTGATTACACAAGCGTAAACGGTCACGTATAAATTAGATTAAATATTTGTAATATATTCTCTTCTTAATTAATTCTAATCTTAATTTGTTAGCAAACATGTGTTGCTCAAATTCTTCCAAAGTGTGGATATCCTCAATGGTTGTGTGAAAAAAATTGGTCCAGGTGTTAAAGATAAACCAACACCTAGTATGTGGGTGTCATTTACCAAATTTTAGTAACTCCCGCAGAGTGTGTCCGGTAATAAAAGTGATAACAATCATTGATCACCATACTTGTATATTCGGTGTGTTTTTGATGGACATTTAGTTACGTTATTATTATGGCAATTAATGTGACCGTGATACTACAATTAAGATTGTAATAATACAATTAAGATTGTAATATGACAATAAAATAAACGTATAATGATTGGTATTTGATATTATTTATTATTATTATTCCAATGTGTTAACTCAGATAATGAAATAATGGACAGATTATAAATAATTACAAATATATATTCCAGGTGATTCTGATGTAAAACGTACTGCATTCGCTTTTAATTATTATATGTTGGCAAATCTGTCAGGGTATGTCTCCTTCTTTGATGTTCTTGCATTTTTTGTCCTTTTTTAGATGTTCCTGTCGACAAAAGTGTTCTGAATTTGATTGTAGTAAATCATCTACTTCTATAACATATTAACATATGTACTATTACATTATTGAATAAAATAAATTCAACAACAAAACAACAACTATTTGCCTTTTTTGTTAATAAGCATAATTGGGAGCGAAACGACCATGGGCGAAACAACTTGGGGGCGAAATAACTAGGGGGAGGAAACAACTTGGAGCGAAACAACCTGATACCCCACGGGGGCCCAAGTCGGTCACAACGTATATACAATGTTGCCTGTTCAGCTCTTATCACTGCTGCTATTTGCGACTTGCCGGGGCTATTATCGAGCCATGCCCCCGCGCCGCCATTTATTGACCTTTTTTAAAATACATATGTTTCATTATCATTCATTTAAGGATTGAAGTTAATTTTGGTTGCGTTCATGCGATTATGAACGCAATGGTCAAACTGGCATAATCGCATGAACGCAACCAAAATTAATTTCAATCCTTATATTTACATTATATCTGGGATGATTTCAAAGCATTTCTTTATATTATTTTTGTTTAAAATGCATTTTATTGCCATTCTAAGAGAAATATCACGCACAGCAGTTTTCTTATCGGAACAACGAAGTACCGCCCCTTGTAACCGAACTACACAAAATAGAATGCAAACTACGATTAATAAAATAGTTCCATACAAAAATGTCATTTACTCCTTATTTTACATTCAGTTTTCTGCGACAAATGAAATTTAATGTAAACATTATGAGTCATACCATTTTTATTTTCCTTGCATAAATCATATCGCTACAAAACTAAAAAAGTAACTTATACAAATGCAAAAATACCTGTGACATCAAGAAGAACTGCTATTTCGGCCGGTATAGCAAACAAGCCCCAAACATCATTTATGCTTTAGAAAGATTAATATAAAATAAGAGGTGCTTTGTTAGCAAGACAGTAAATCCACATCATGAATACTTTTATACCACAGCTGAGTTCTGACACTTTAAAAGCACACAATTCCTAGGCTGAGATTTAAACAGATCCTGGATAATCCTGTTTTATTATTAACACAAACAGATGGAGACTTACATGCTTTTAAATGCTTTAAATCCACACCATATATCCAAATTTTCACTCGGCAAGAAAAATGCAAATCAATCCACGAATGACATCACTAAACAAGTGATGACGTGTAAGCTAGGTCATCGATCAATAGCATCCACACGGGCGTATCTAAGCTCTTGTCTTTGCCTGGGCATAACTTGTATTGGAAAGGATAACATTTTAACATAAATCTCAAAATGCATTTTTATTATTGTACATGTTAAACAATTCATCGTTATTAACTGTGATATAAATGCACCATAAATTAGACGATCTAAATGCATCCAGCAAATAGACACATCAATGTGAATTTATATCCATTTTAAAGCTACGTTCCTGAACCGATTATTTTTCATGGAGATTTTCTGTGGTCGCTTCTAAGAAAAGTAATGTTTACTTAAAATACCATAACATGTATGTACATATTACTTGCAAACGACATGGCTTTGTTTAATAATAACACTTGTAGAATTTGCATGATAGAATACTATCAAGCAAAAGTGAAAAAAATGTCAATTTGATTTTTGTAGAAAAAGAACTGGAACGAAATGTTCATGTATATTAATTATAGAAACATTTAATCAAACGTCAACAATACATGCAAAAAAGAGTAACATTGAACAGTATAAGACATCTTAGTTCATGTAAATATTCTTGTCGAAATATAATTTGCATAAAAAGATGTTACACAGATATTACTACGCCGGTGATAAGGCATTGAGTTCATACGATTATGAATGCATACCCCTTCCATATTAAACTGCCTATGCAATGTAAATATAATTGTTTCATTTGACATTCGTGTTTTCTTTATTTCCCTCCAATTTATTAAAATTCTTGTCAAAAGAAATATACATGTAAACATTTTTCACGCTTTATAATGTGTATTTACATCTTAACTTACAACCGGTACATGTTATGGTATTTTAAGTAAGCATTTTTTTATTCTTAGAAAAGATCTCATACAATTTTCATGACGCAACTTGGGTGAACGTAGGTTTAAAATTTATTTAATTTTACCTTGATATATCTCAATTTGCCATACATGTAGATTTAATTAATAGTGCATTTCGATAAACCTTTATCTTAGTTAAATATGAAACGTTTTACAACAGGAAAAATACATTCGTAGAGTTGTATTCCAATGTTATTCCTGTGTAGGACAAGTAATGCCCAAGCAATGCAAATGGCTTAGATACGCCCGTGTGGGTGCGATCAAGGACATGTATATTGTACACGTATCTAGAGAGTTAGATAGCTTTTCTGTTTTCTTGTGGAGTTTAATTTGGATGTATCTGTAATGCATTGGTGTGGATTTATTATAAGATTGATGTGTCCAGGGTCAGGTTGAAAGCGTGTAAACGTCTTCACCTGTAGTCTTAAAAAATCAAAAGGAGTCTACAGGACCTGTTAAACTTCCAGCTTAGGAATTATAATGTAAATGTGGTAGAACTGTACTGTAGACTAGGTCAGGAGCATTCACGATGCGGATTTAGTATTACTAGCAAAGAACCTCTAATGCTAAAGTATTGATAGTGTTTGGTGCGTGTTGGCTCTATCGGCGAAATAACAGAACTTATTGCGTATGACACTGTTTACTGCTTGGAAGAAAAGATGTCACAGTTACTGGTCGTTTTGTAGGGTGTTTTTTACAGCGATTTTAGAGACTTATTCATTGATTGAAGTAATTCTTGTTAATCAATTATAAAAGTTAATACATTAAAGCTGTGGTGCACCAATTTTTTTTTCCAGAAAATTTGAATGCAAAACCTGGAAATTTTCAGAAGAAAAATTAATTTCACTTTTTTTACCATCAAAATGTTGTGCACCATTCCAAATTTAGTATTATTTCAACTAATTGTCTTTATTCTGCAATTCGTTTCAAAACAAGCTGTAATCTATATATAAAAAAAAATCATAGATAACTAAATGAGGTAATAATTTTACATGTATATCCAAGATGGCGGCAGCCATGTTGGTATTGTTCATTACTGTAATAACTTGTTATTTATGTGTATTTCCTGAGACATACATGATAAATTTTGTTTAATTGATGGACTACTTGACCATGTTTATTGGAGATTAAATGAAAACTACATGTTCCATGTTGACAAAAAAAGCATTTAAAATTGTCGTTTATTGTCATGGGCTGACGAAAATGAAAAATATGCATGCACGTTAATACCCAAAAAGAAGTCTTGCATTTTTAAAACATACAATAATTACTCAATATAATATGTGTATAATATAAAACACCATCTTAGATTACAATAAGAATACTATATAATGCATGAGCATGCGTAAATTAAGCTTACAAATCAAATTAATGACTTTCCATATTACTTCTATATCATTATTCATGAATAGTTTATAACAGATGATAAATAATACACTTATTAAAAAAATAATCTTTCTTTCTTAACAATATTTGCCTGCTTGGTGAAAATGACTATAAATATTCAGAAAATATACTGACTCTCAGTGAAGGTGATCATCATATTTATAATAGATGTATTGTTACGTAAAGTATAAAATATTTAAAAATTTATGTATTTTTTTTAAACAAGTAATTTATAAGGGTTTTATTTTACTACTGGCATAAAAACAAACACATCTAGAGGCCTATACTTATTTATACTCTACATTGTTTTATGCACTATATCGATGTAGCATTATAATAAATGTGTGCGTCCGTTAGCACAATCTGCGTGCTATCTCATTATGTATACTCATATTACTATGCTGTGACAATAAAACAGATGGACAAATTATAACACGTACGTCTACAGTAAACAAGCCCTAATCTGAAAGAGTACCATGAGAAATTTGCCCGTTTTGCATATGAGGCGCGTCGTGGGAAAGCCGGGTTTAATGCATGTGCGTAAAGTCCGCACAGGCTAATCCGGGACGGTACTTTCCGCTTAAATGGTATTTTCTGTTTCAATGAAGTGTCTTCTAACCATAAATCCACTTTAGGCGGAAAGTGTCGTCCCGGATTAGCCTGTGCTGACTGCACAGGCTAATCCGGGACGACACTTTACGCACATGCATTAAGACCGGTTTTCCCACGACGCGCCTCATATTTATAAATGTAGCATTGATATAATGGTAATACAAACCGGTGTATGTGTACGCCTGTGCTGTTTTATGAAGGATGGTATTCGGATGTGTATAGTATAAAAGCGCTTATACTGGAACTGTTTCTGATTTAAGTAGGGTAAACTGGTTACAGTACTCCTGCATCACTGACTACAAAATTGTTATTTTGGTATGTGGCATGTGCCCGGGCCCTGTTCGGGAAAAATGGCCAACCGTACTTTCGGACTTCCGGAGATCGGGGTACAATTCCTGATGCCGGTGCCTTGGTTGGTGGCCACCATTCCGGATAGATTGGGTTTCCTCCGGGTGATCCGGTTTTCCTTCAAAGCACCGGAAACGATCTAGGATCAAAAAAGTTACAGAGGACTGGACAAAAGAAGCAGGGTGGAAGCCAGCCAAAATCTTAGACGTTATTTTGTAATTGCCAAATCCAGGATTTTTGTCATAGAAATGCTTCTAATTATGTTTTTAAACATGATCTGTTCATCTGCCATTGGATATTTTCAAAACAATTCTGATTTTCAAATATTTCTCAACATTTTTATTTCCACCAGCCTAGAGGGACAGCAGGAGAAATCAACAAGGAGCAGGGTGCTATTTTACTCTGAATTTTTCAATAGCTTAAAGCACAATACCACACAATACACAATAGAAATATACAACTCAAATATAAGAAATATACTCATCACACATTTGAAATATAAATCACACATTAGAAATACATGTATAAACATCACACATTACAAATATGAATCGGATATTAGAAATACACATCACACATTAGAAATATACACATCACACTTTAGAAATATACTCATCACACATTAGAAATATAAATAACACATTAGAAATATACACATCCCACATTAGAAATATACACATCACAGATTAGAAATATACACATCACGCATTACAAATATGAATCACATATTAGAAATATACACATCACACATTAGAAAAATGCAAATAACACATTACAAATATAAATCACACATTAGAAATATGAATCACACATTAGAAATATACACATCTCATATTAAAAATATACATAAGACAAGTAAAAATATACACCACACAATCCTATACAAGAATCTGGCTACATATTTTACATATAAACGGAAGTAGACTATTTGTATAAAATGAAGCTATTTGTTTAGTTAAGTCATTTCGGGTAATTGCCTGTTACTGCCTCTTTCACTGGTACAAATCTAGGTTTATATTGAAGTGTGCATTTTTGTGTATTGCTCATATCCTCACAGCAAAACATTATACTCTCAACAAATAATCAGATAACAATTGTCTTAAAATTGGATTTCAGTTCTAAGTTTACTTAATTCAGTAGATAACTACGATTCGTGGCGTACTGTTTTGCCATTTCAATCACTTTTCAAAGGCCCATTTGGCACTGGACGGGTACGGGTACCTGGTCGCCAACTACTCGCGGGAACCCGGTAATTAACTTACTTCGCGAAGTAAACATGACAAGACGTACGGGTGACATTATTTTTATTAAATTAAAAACCGTCTGCTATAAAAGATTTGGCCATGTATACAAATACATGCCATTTAGAAATATGGCTTACATTTGCTTTTTAGATAGAAAACTACAGAAATGGGACTTGCAACAATTGTATGCGCAAGTATCTGTCTGCACATGCAACGTTGGTGCCTTACGTGCGCCCTTTGACATGGTTCTTCACCGTGCACTAGACGAAGAATTATTAAACATAGCGCTAACGCAATTAACTTTTCCAACCGTAACATATTATTATTGTTTTTTCAAACACATAACAGACATACACATCTACCTTTTTCCCACAACAGACAGTCGAAATAAATGATAATGAAAAGATATTACGACCCCTGCCCAGAATGGGTATTTCATGTTATTGGAACGCATATCTTGATTTAAATATATCATGCATATAAACGTGTATTGTAGGAATGCCTTAACTTAAGGAAAATTTGTCCCGGGTACCATCCAAAGCCTACCCGCCCGATACCCGGGTACCCGAACAGTCCCTTAATAGTAGGCATCGTCCTATGGACTTTCGTTGTCTTCCAGAATCCATGGCTGTGCAGCTGAAATCCGAGTAGATCTGAGATTCAACATGTAGACAAGTACCACGATAGCTGCCGCTGTCACATAGGCTACTAGTATGAGCAACACCAATGTACAGTTTGTGACTGAAATAGACATACACGTACGTGTATTAACACCCAAATGTGAGAATTTATAAAACGGTGTCGGTAGTTGTATATAGATACCACGTGATGCACACGATTCCAGAAGAAAACCAAATGGTACAAATAGTGTAATATACTAAAGATAAAAAACGCAGCGTTCCTGCGTCTACTGTTGATATTGAAGGAGTGTTGTCAGCGTCTACTGTTAATAATGAAGGAGTGTTTCCTACGTCTACTGTTGATATTGAAGGGGTGTTTCCTACGTCTACTGTTGATATTGAAGGAGTGTTTCCTACGTCTACTGTGGATATTGAAGGCGTTTTTAGTACGTCTACTGTTGATATTGAAGGAGTGTTTCCTACGTCTACTGTTGATAATAAAGGAGTGTTATCAGCGTCTACTGTTGATATTCAAGGAGTGTTTCCTACGACTACTGTGGATATTGAAGGAGTGTTTCCGACGTCTACTGTTGATAATAAAGGAGTGTTGTCAGCGTCTACTGTGGATATTGAAGGAGTGTTTCCTACGTCTACTGTGGATATTGAAGGAGTGTTTCCTACGTCTACTGCTGATATTGAAGGAGTGTTTCCTAGGTCTACTATTGATAATAAAGGAGTGTTGTCAGCGACTACTGTTGATATTGAAGGAGTGTTTCCTACGTCTACTATTGATAATAAAGGAGTGTTATCAGCGTCTACTTTTGATATTGAAGGAGTGTTGTCAGCGTCTACTATTGATAATGAAGGAGTGTTGTCAGCGTCTACTGTTGATATTGAAGGAGAGTTGTCAGCGTCTACTGTTGATATGGAAGGAGTGTTGTCAGCATCTACTGTTGATAATGAAGGAGAGTTGTCAGCGTCTCCTGTTGATATTGAATGAGGGTTGTCAGCGTTTACTGTTGATATTGAAGGAGTGTTGTCAGCGTCTGATGTTGATATTGAAGGATTGTTTCATACGTCTACTGTTGATATTGAAGGAGTGTTGTCAGCGTCTACTGTTGATATTGAAGGAGAGTTTCCTACGTCAACTATTGATAATAAAGGAGTGTTATCAGCGTCTACTGTTGATATTGAAGGAGTGTTGTCAGCGTCTACTGTTGATAATGAAGGAGTGTAGTCAGCGTCTACTGTTGATATTGAAGGAGTGTTGTCAGCGTCTACTGTTGATATTGAAGGAGTGTTGTCAGCGTCTACTGTTGATAATAAAGAAGAGTTGTCAGCGACTACTGTTGATATTGCAGGAGTGTTGTCAGCGTCTAGTGTTGATATTGAAGGAGTGTTGCCAGCGTCTACTGTTGATATTGAAGGAGTGTTGCTAGCGTCTACTGTTGATAATAAAGGAGTGTTTCGTACGTCTACTGTTGATATTGAAGGAGTGTTGTCAGCGTCTACTGTTGATAATAAAGGAGTGTTTCCTACGTCTACTGTTGATATTGAAGGAGTGTTGTCAGCGTCTACTGTTGATAATAAAGGAGTGTTTCCTACGTCTACTGTTGATATTGAAGGAGTGTTGCCAGCGTCTACTGTTGATAATAAAGGAGTGTTGCCCGCGTCTACTGTTGATAATAAAGGAGTGTTTATTACGTCTACTGTTCATATTGAAGGAGTGTTGTCAGCGTCTACTGTTGATAATGAAGGAGTGTTTCCTACGTCTACTGTTGATAATAAAAGAGTGTTTCCTACGTCTACTGTTGATATTGAAGGAGTGTTGCCAGCGTCTACTGTTGAAATTGAAGGAAGTTTCCTACGTCTACTGCTGATATTGAAGGAGTGTTGTCAGCGTCTACTGTTGATCATGAAGGAGTGTTTCCTACGTCTACTGTTAATATTGAAGGACTGTTGTCAGCGTCTACTGTTGATAATAAAGGAGTGTTTCCTACGTCTACTGTTGATATTGCAGGAGTGTTGTCATCGTCTACTGTTGATAATGAAGGAGTGTTTCCTACGTGTACTGTTGATATTCAAGGAGTGTTGTCTGCGTCTACTGTTGATAATAAAGGAGTATATCCTACGTCTACTGTTGATATTGAAGGAGTGTTGCCAGCGTCTACTGTTGATAGTGAAGGAGTGTTGTCAGCGTCTACTGTTGATATTGAAGGAGTGTTGTCAGCATCTACTGTTGATAATGAAGGAGTGTTGTCAGCGACTACTGTTGATATTGAAGGAATGTTGTCAGGGTCTACTGTTGATATTGAAGGAGTGTTGCTAGCGTCTACCGTTGATAATAAAGGAGTGTTTCCTACGTCTACTGTTGATATTGAAGGAGTGTTGTCAGCGTCTATTGTTGATATTGAAGGAGTGTTGTCAGCGTCTATTGTTTATAATAAAGGAGTGTTTCCTACGTCTACTGTTGATATTGAAGGAGTGTTTTCAGCGTGTACTGTTGATAATAAAGGAGTGTTTCGAACGTGTACTGTTGATATTGAAGGAGTGTTGTAAGCGTCTACTGTTGATAATAAAGGAGTGTTTCCTACGTCTACTGTTGATATTGAAGGAATGTTGCCAGCGTCTACTGTTGATAATGAAGGAGTGTTGCCCGCGTCTACTGTTGATTATAAAGGAGTGTTTCCTACGTCTACTGTTGATATTGAAGGAGTGGTGTCAGCGTCTTCTGTTGATAATGAAGGAGTCTTTCCTAAGTGTACTGTTGATAATGAAGGAGTGTTTCCTACGTCTACTGTTGATATTGAAGGAGTGTTGCCAGCGTCTGCTGTTGAAATTGAAGGAGTGTTTCCTACGTCTACTGTTGATATTGAAGGAGTGTTGTCAGCGTCTACTGTTGATAATGGAGGAGTGTTTCCTACGTCTACTGTTAATATTGCAGGAGTGTTGTCAGCGTCTACTGTTGAGTGTTTCCTACGTGTAATGTGGCTACTGTTGATAATAAAGGAGTGTTTCCTACGTCTTCTGTTTATATTGTAGGAGTGTTGCCAGCGTCTACTGTTGATAATGAAGGAGTGTTGTCAGCGTCTACGGTTGATATTGAAGGAGGGTTTCCTACGTCTACTGTTGATATTGAAGGAGTGTTGCCAGCGTCTATTGTTGATATGGAAGGAGTGTTGCCAGCGTCTACTGTTGATATTGAAGGAGTGTTGCCAGCGTCTACTGTTGATATTGAAGGAGTGTTTCCTACGTCTACTGTTGATATTGAAGGAGTGTTGTCAGCGTCTACTGTTTATAATGAAGGAGTGTTACCTACGTCTACTTTTGATATTCAAGGAGTGTTGTCAGCGTCTACTGTTGATAATGAAGGAGTGTTTCCTTCGTCTACTGTTCATATTGAAGGAGTGTTGCCAGCGTCTACTGTTGATAATGAAGGAGTGTTTCCTACGTCTACTGTTGATATTGAAGGAGTGTTGTCAGCGTCTACTGTTGATAATGAAGGAGTGTTTCCTACGTCTACTGTTGATAATAAAAGAGTGTTTCCTACGTCTGCTGTTGATATTGAAGGAGTGTTGCCAGCGCCTACTGTTGAAATTGAAGGAAGTTTCCTACGTCTACTGCTGATATTGAAGGAGTGTTGTCAGCGTCTACTGTTGATCATGAAGGAGTGTTTCCTACGTCTACTGTTAATATTGAAGGACTGTTGTCAGCGTCTACTGTTGATAATAAAGGAGTGTTTCCTACGTCTACTGTTGATATTGCAGGAGTGTTGTCATCGTCTACTGTTGATAATGAAGGAGTGTTTCCTACGTGTACTGTTGATATTCAAGGAGTGTTGTCTGCGTCTACTGTTGATAATAAAGGAGTATATCCTACGTCTACTGTTGATATTGAAGGAGTGTTGCCAGCGTCTACTGTTGATAGTGAAGGAGTGTTGTCAGCGTCTACTGTTGATATTGAAGGAGTGTTGTCAGCATCTACTGTTGATAATGAAGGAGTGTTGTCAGCGACTACTGTTGATATTGAAGGAATGTTGTCAGGGTCTACTGTTGATATTGAAGGAGTGTTGCTAGCGTCTACCGTTGATAATAAAGGAGTGTTTCCTACGTCTACTGTTGATATTGAAGGAGTGTTGTCAGCGTCTATTGTTGATATTGAAGGAGTGTTGTCAGCGTCTATTGTTTATAATAAAGGAGTGTTTCCTACGTATACTGTTGATATTGAAGGAGTGTTTTCAGCGTGTACTGTTGATAATAAAGGAGTGTTTCGTACGTGTACTGTTGATATTGAAGGAGTGTTGTAAGCGTCTACTGTTGATAATAAAGGAGTGTTTCCTACGTCTACTGTTGATATTGAAGGAATGTTGCCAGCGTCTACTGTTGATAATGAAGGAGTGTTGCCCGCGTCTACTGTTGATTATAAAGGAGTGTTTCCTACGTCTACTGTTGATATTGAAGGAGTGGTGTCAGCGTCTTCTGTTGATAATGAGGGAGTCTTTCCTAAGTGTACTGTTGATAATGAAGGAGTGTTTCCTACGTCTACTGTTGATATTGAAGGAGTGTTGCCAGCGTCTGCTGTTGAAATTGAAGGAGTGTTTCCTACGTCTACTGTTGATATTGAAGGAGTGTTGTCAGCGTCTACTGTTGATAATGGAGGAGTGTTTCCTACGTCTACTGTTAATATTGCAGGAGTGTTGTCAGCGTCTACTGTTGAGTGTTTCCTACGTGTAATGTGGCTACTGTTGATAATAAAGGAGTGTTTCCTACGTCTTCTGTTTATATTGTAGGAGTGTTGCCAGCGTCTACTGTTGATAATGAAGGAGTGTTGTCAGCGTCTACGGTTGATATTGAAGGAGGGTTTCCTACGTCTACTGTTGATATTGAAGGAGTGTTGCCAGCGTCTATTGTTGATATGGAAGGAGTGTTGCCAGCGTCTACTGTTGATATTGAAGGAGTGTTGCCAGCGTCTACTGTTGATATTGAAGGAGTGTTTCCTACGTCTACTGTTGATATTGAAGGAGTGTTGTCAGCGTCTACTGTTTATAATGAAGGAGTGTTTCCTACGTCTACTTTTGATATTCAAGGAGTGTTGTCAGCGTCTACTGTTGATAATGAAGGAGTGTTTCCTTCGTCTACTGTTCATATTGAAGGAGTGTTGCCAGCGTCTACTGTTGATAATGAAGGAGTGTTTCCTACGTCTACTGTTGATATTGAAGGAGTGTTGTCAGCGTCTACTGTTGATAATGAAGGAGTGTTTCCTACGTCTACTGTTGATATTGAAGGAGTGTTTCCTACCTCTACTGTTGATATTGAAGGAGTGTTTCCAGCGTCTTCTGTGAATAATAAAGGAGTGTTTCCTACGTCTACTGTTAATAATAAAGGAGTGTTTCCTACGTCTACTGTTGATATTGAAGGAGTGTTTCCTACGTCTACTGTTGACATTGAAGGAGTGTTGCCAGCGTCTACTGTTAATAATGAAGGAGTGTTGCCAGCGTCTACTGTTAATAATAAAGGAGTGTTTCCTACGTCTACTGTTAATAATAAAGGAGTATTTCCTACGTCTACTGTTGATATTGAAGGAGTGATCCCTACGTCTACTGTTGATACTGAAGGAGTGTTTCCTAAGTCTAGTGTTGATATTGAAGGAGTGTTTTCTACGTCTTCTGTTTCTAATGAAGGAGTGTTTCCTACGTCTACTGTTGATATTGAAGGAGTGTTTGCTACGTCTAATGTTGATAATAAAGGAGTGTTGCCAGCGTCTACTGTTAATAATAAAGGAGTTTTGCCAGCGTCTACTGTTAATAATAAAGGAGTTTTTCCTACGTCTACTGTTGATATTGAAGGTGCGTTTCCTACGTCCACTGTTGATATTGAAGGAGTGTTTCATACGTCTGCTGTTGATAATAAAGGAGTATTGCCAGCGTCTACTGTTAATAATAAAGGAGTGTTTCCTACGTCTACTGTTAATAATAAAGGGTGTTGCCAGCATCTACTGTTAATAATGAATGAGTGTTGCCAGCGTCTATTGTTGATAGTGAAGGAGTGCTTCCTACGTCTACTGTTGATATTGTAGGAGTGTTGCCAGCGTCTACTGTTGATATTGAAGGAGTGTTGCCAGCGTCTGCTGTTAATAATAAAGGAGTGTTTCCTACGTCTACTGTTAATAATAAAGGAGTGTTTCCTACTGTTGATATTGAAGTGTGTTGCCAGCGTCTACTGTTGATATTGAAGGAGTGTTTCCTACGTCTACTGTTGATTTTGAATGAGCGTTACATACGTCTACTGTTGATATTGAAGGAGTGTTTCCTACGTCTACTGTTACTAATGAAGGAGTTTTGCCAGCGTCTACTGTTGATATTGAAGGAGTGTTGCCAGCGTCTACTGTTAATAATGAAGGAGTGTTTTCTACGTCTACTGTTGATATTGAAGGAGTGTTTCCTACGTCTACTATTGATAATAAAGGAGTGTTGCCAGCGTCTACTGTTAAAATAATAAAGTAGTTTTTCCTGCGTCTACTGTTTATAATAAAGGAGTGTTTCCTACGTCTACTGTTAATAATAAAGGAGTGTTTCCAACGTCTACTGTTGATAATAAAGGAGTATTGCCAGCGTCTACTGTTAATAATAAAGGAGTGTTTCCTACGTCTACTGTTATATTGAAGGAGTGTTTCCTACGTCTACTTTTGATATTGAAGGTGTGTTGCTAGCGTCTATTGTGCATATTGAAGGAGTGTTGTCAGCGTCTACTGTTGATATTGCAGGAATGTTGTCTCCGTCTACTGTTGAGCTTACAGTCGCTCTAGTAGCTATTGATGACTTTACGTATGTAATTATTTGCACACCAGATATGGATGTGGACGTATTGGTCAGCGAACAGGAATCCTCACAATGTCCGTTCTTATTAATATCGTCCGCTGTTTCGTTGCATGCATTCCGACTTGCTGGACAGCACACCGCTCGATTGCGAACTGTTGTCTGCTGGGTGCTGCAAGTGCCGCATTCCCAGTTTAGCCAGTTACTGACCTGACAATAAGCAAAAGGTTCATTCACACCTTCTATTTGGCAGTATTTACCAAACACAGGCAACGACCAAAAATAGCAGACCTTAGACATATGCAGAACATTTCCATGATGTACTTTGAAGGTAGCCAAAACTGAAATTAAATACTTCAAACGATTCGAAGGTATATATAGTTCGTTTTCATATTTAAACCAGCTAAACCACGTGTGCATAATCACATTTAATAGTCTTTTATTATTATTTAATTCACTAATTTACTTTCGATATATCCTAAAAATTCCTCCTCCACCCCAGATAAACAACTCTCGTGAGTGCAACGACACCGACTGTTTTGTGTGTGTGTGTGCGTGTAGCAATCTCCTAGCAGAGTTTTTGTTCGTTGCTCTCACCATACATCTCTACACCGGGCTCAATGCAAAAAATCTTGCTTTTTATCTCGTAATTACGTTTAAGTATCTCGTAATAACGATTTGTCATGTCGTAATTATGACGTTTTATGTCGCAATTACGACTTTATATCTTGTAAGTACGACTTTAACTCGTAATTACGCTTTATTTCTCGTAGTTACGACTTAGTATTTCATATCGTATACGACTTTTTAATTTACAACATACGAGATACTAAGTCGTAACTACGAGAAAGAAAGTCGTTTGTTAATCAGTGTCCAAACTTTTAGTCGATTAATCAGCAACTAGTTCTCACTAAATAACCAATTAATCAGGATTCTTGAAAGTAAAGGAAATACACCCTAGACTGCAACGTTACAATGATTTACATTATTTTATTTAGTTAGGCAATAAATATGTGTCTCATTTATATAGCAATTATGAAGGTAATAGGCATAGAACATGTTTTTGTAAAAACAGTTTGTGAACTGCATTTCCCTACTAAAGCGCTGGACAATTGACAAGATACATATCAGATATAATAATTATTGAAAAGTTAAGCAATCGCACAAAAACTAAAAATCTTAATTGTGTGCTCGGTACGAAAATGAAAAATGTATAAAATAAAATTACAACGAACATGGCGTAGATAAAACATGTAATGCTAAGGGTCTGAAGAAATAAGCAATACATTTCGATTTGTTTAGCCTTTTATTGATTTTGTTATTTTTAGCTCACCGCAGCATGAAGAGCTTAGTGAGCAATTGGTATAGGGGACCTATCATGCGTCGTCTGTCTTCCGTCGTCATGAAATATCTCATGGATACATAATGGGCCAAATCGAGACAGATATACTAGAGATATTTTGCTTTTTTTCGAGGAAAAATTGCCTTTATCAAACAGAGATACTTAATTTTTCATCCCAGTCTGGACCAATGTTTCAGTTTGTGTGTGTCAGAATGACATATGCCGATGCCAAACAATTATACACATCAAAGTTCTGACATTTGTTTAATGGACAAATATAAGAAATATTGTCATTTCCTATGTAGAAACTTTTCATCTGATCTTAACAAAATTTCCATAATTTATATGTGGCCATAAGTTCATAGCTGGCTACGGAGTTATGACCCTTTGTTTGTGAAAGAAAATGCAAAATTCTCAGATAGTGAATTAATTTTTCATCAAATCTTTATCACATTTACACAGTTTGTTTCGGACCATATATAATATCACAGCAGAGTCTTAAAATCGACCAAATGAGGCAATAACACAGGGGTTAAAATAAATGGAAAAAATGAACTTGATGCAGGATGGGTACCGGTGCTTCATTTTCCACTCAATCGGTACCAAACATCTGCTTGTCGATGACCATCAGATCTCAGACAAATGTGAATATAGGAAGTGTATATGATAATACAGCTTCACTCTAAGAAAGAAGCATAGCAAGACGGCAAGCATTACTTGACCTTGGAACAGCCATCCCCATCATTTTTCTGAAGTGCAGCATTAACGCTATTCCTCCAAAACTGAGTGCGAACATTTGGATACCCAAAAATATGCCTGGGCCCCTAGGGTTAATGACAATTATTTATTTTTTTATTATCAAGGGTAAAATGATGACCTAAAGAAATATGGCAGTTAACCAGATAGATAAATGAATACAAAGACCATAATTTTATTATTTTTGTATTTTAGAACCTTTGTTCAAACCTTTCACAAAAGTAATGTCTCCATCTTTAACAATACTGAGTGGAGCCATCATGGTCTTCTGTGTTTGTAATTAAGACATAACTGCTTTACTAGGCACGATTATTAGTTCAATAAATCATATTAAAATATATAAAGATATACATTTTATTTTATTGATCAGTGTATTTATTATATGTGCATGTGTGTTATTGAATTATATTATTTGGACACTGAAACATATAAATGAATTCGATCACGTGTTCAAGTTAAAAGAAAGGGACTGGACATTTTTCCCCCCAAAAATCAGGCATATATATCTTCAATTAATCGACGAATTCCAAATCTTAATGGACTAATTAATCAGTACCTACTAGTAGTTGAATAATCGACGAAATGATTAATCGGCACAACACTAGTGAATGGAATGTAGCCGGTATGCAAGATGTTGTGTGTGTAGTACATTTATATTGAGTGCACCGGGATTCTCTCCGATATGGCCATCGCTCCAGAAGACTTGTTAGTTGGGTTAAGGGCAATAGTACAAGATACAAGAGACGCCCTGTTCCAGAGGCGACCCTGAGTCTTTTAGTGCCCTGTGTGAAGCACCTAGTACACTGTACCTCGGTTTAACGTCTCATGCGAAAGAGGAATTAGTATTTTAGGGTGTATCGAGGACTCGAACCGGCGACCCGTGTGTTGTGAAGCCAGTGCGTTCTCTGTTGCTGTACCTGGTGTTTGTCAATGGTCTTACAATTAGAGGACAGCGGCTGTGGTATGTGCATCTACAACATGAACATCTGTTCGCCGATCGTCGCAGATGACATGGTTTTAATATCATACTCAAAAAATGGGTCTGGATCAAATGATGTGTATTTGCCATCAATACTCGGGACAATGGGGTACAGTTATAACGCGAATGCACGTGCTCTTATTGTTTTCAACGAACGGACAAACACAGAAAACAGCCGCATGTTTAGGCTTGGAAGTGAAATTGTTAAAGAAACGGAAAGCTACTCGCATCTATAGCTGATGCATGTAATAAGCAGTAGCGGCCTTAACCCAAAGACACTTAACCCTATAATGCTCAGAACTGTATACCAATCGGTGGTCGAAAGCACTTTACAGTTGCGAACTATAGACAGTTAACATTGTAAGCGATACGTTACGCCTCGAGCGCTCCCAGCGGTTTTGTATTAAATCTATGTAGCACCTTAACACGATAAACACAGGCTTTGCACTATTATCCTTAAATTTAAATTCAATAGAGAATACTATCAATATGAAAAAGTTGGTTTCCTTTGGTCAATTGTGTCGATTACCAAATCGCTACCTCGGTAAACATGTGTTCATACACCGACTTGTAAGATTTGAACAATGACAGGCTAAAGGCTTCATTCCGTATATTTATAGATAACTGCATAAAAAAAAGAAACCACCTGAGCAAGTTATCATGCTGTTTAAAATGGCGATATGAACTCAAAAAGATATGCACTGAAATATTTTATTACAACTCCTTGTGCAAATTGGTTGCTGAGCGCGCGACCAGGTATGTGCTTTAATATGTGTACCTTTTTGTTGTGTTGCAGATTCAAGGACGTAAACCTCAGCACACCCTTTGTTAAAGGCTGAGTGCAGATGGGTACATTGTAATTGAGGGTAATTGAGCATTAATTTAGTTCTGTTAGCTGCTTAGATAATTTATGTTGTTTTTGCTTTCGTATTAGAATACATCTATGGGCAGTAATTATAATATAGATATAAAGAATTCAACAACAGAACGCACGTATATGCTTACATATTATTATTGTAAATTCTAGTTCTCTACGGCAGGCCTAAGATGAACAGACTATATATTCTGTTAATTAATATCAGATATGAGACACTTTCAAACACTTAAATTATCGTCAGTATTTCCCTCTGAAAATGTAAATACAGAGATGTAGCTTTATTTATCCCATCATCACGCCTGACTTGACTAAATATCACCCCGTGGGATAAAGTTAGCTGTATTAAATTCCACCATGCTGAAAATAGCAAACACGCTTTTTTTCGTTACATGATTTGATGTTTGATGTTTATCGTGTTATTCAGAGGTTTTCTTTCGTTTATTTTCAAAATAAAGACAAAAATGCTGGGATAAATAGAATACCAGGTACGTGTTGAATACAGATAAGGTTATTTGCTCGGCACGAAAACCTAAACCACTCGCCAAGGCTCGGGGTTTCAAGCCTCGCTAAATAAACTTATCTGTATTCAACAGTTCTAACCTGGTATTTTCTATGTGCCTTATAAGCTGGTGTCAAGTTCTGTTCCTGCACGAACCGCATACACATCACGATCACAAGCACCGAGCAACAAGCCCATATGGGCCCAATATGGGCTATATCTGGGAAAAAAATACAATATGGACCCCATGTGGGTCCAAAATGATATTTGTTTGCTCATATCAGACCCAAATGGGTCCGAGCAAGGAATCCCATGTGGGTCCACTGCAAGTATGCCCATATGGGTCCCAGCAAGCCATCCCATGTGGGCACGATATGGGTTTTTTTCTTGGGCTAATATACCTCATGGGCCCAGTGTGGGAACCATATGCATTATCTTGCCACCATAAAACCCAGATGGGTTCAAGTAAAGTAAACCCATTTGAGTCCCTACTAGAAAGCCTATATGGGTCCCAGAAAGCAAGTCCATATGGGCCCAATATGGGCTATAGCTGGGAAAAAATACAATATAGGCCCCATGTGGGTCCCAGATGATTTTTTGCCTATATCAGGCTCATATGCGTCCAAGAAAAGAAGCTCATGTGGGTCCACTGCAAGTAAGCCCATATAGGTCCAAGCAAGCCACCCCATGTGGGCACGATATGGGCTTTACCTGGGCTGATACACGTCATGGCACCCAGAAAGCAAGTAAGCTCCTATTTGAACACCTATCAAACCCAGGTAGGCCCCAGTCAAGCAAACCCATATGGGCTATAGTTGAGAAAATATACCATATGGGTCCAATGTGGGTCTCAAATGATATTCTTGCCCATATCAGTTCGATATGTGATCAAAATTTTCAGTTAACATGTATTTAAAATTTTAGCACGCTACTGTAATGGATTGTAGGAAATTTGCAAGTCACTGTTCATTCAGTGGTTTCAGTATTTTGGACTCTATAATAAAACGCTATCTCTTTTGGACCATTATATCCCGATAGTACCTGTTAGACCGCTGTGTCTTATTGTGATACGTTGACAGCTGATTTGAACAATGAAAATTAAACCAGGAACATGTTTGGCGGTTTTTATATTAAAACAGATAGGTAAGTTATACAAACTGTTAATAATGTATATTATATTTATAAAGCAACTTACATTTACGCTGTTACTGTTCCTAGTATTGTGAAAGAGTTTGGTTTTCTAAACCTGATTTGAATTTGTCACACAATTTCGCGAGTTAGAACATGAATTTTTGCTATTGTGCAATCAAAATATTGCATTGCTATAATTTTGATTTTATTACAAGCACACTATCTCATTGTCTGCTGCTTTGGTGGTACCAGGGTTGAAGAGAGAGCAACTAGGCAAATGAAGATCATGTCTAATCAAGTCCTACATATAGCGATAACAGAGGATTTTTTTAATTCAGAAAAACCTATACAATTATATACCATTTTAAAGTATATTCATTTAGAAAACCAAACTGCAAACCAAACTATTGTATCTTGAAAAATAACAAAGTTATTTGTATGTGAAGAAGGTAACCCCCCACATTTCGTTCTATCAAATATGTAAATTCTGTCAATAATACACCAGGCAATCGTTTCTGGCAGTTTAGCAAGTATTCTTTTCATGTCACTTCATGCACACTTAGCTTAGTTCTACATGTTAAACTAGGATTTGAATATCACCAGCCTAGTAGTCCTTCATCCACTCGTATGTGTAAATTGCCTTATCACCGTCCAATTTCACATTATACCAATGTGGATAACATGGTACCTGGAAAATAGTGGAGAAAATTTATTGTTTTGCTAAGTATAATACTTCACATATTTTCACTGTTTTATATATATGGTGACTTATAAAAGACAACAAATCAATTAAAATGGAACGAGTATTAAAGCCAAATGCTGGCCTGAATCTGGGTAAGTCAGTGTCTCTAGTACTGCGTCAAAAACATTTGGTATTTACAAACTGCAAGGTTATACATGTATAAAGCTCAGCGATATATATTTGTATATCTTAAACATGCTTAGAACATACAACAGATTAATGTATTCCAGTATTTGGAACAATACATTTATTAACTCTATCCGACATCATCTCCAGGCGTAAGACCAAAATTGTTTACGTTATACCTTTTAATTCTTATAAAAAGGTCATGTACTCTTCATAGTAATTGAAAAATGGCCACAAACATGCAAATAACAGCATGCGGTCTTGATGAAAAGGTGGTCTTTCAATGTAGTTTTTGCTTTATGATATTTTTGGAATACTAATTGTTAATTTATTCAAAAGAACTAAAACCATAAGTTGACGACAACAATAAACATGGTTTAAATGCTGAACAATTTTTAAGTATTCATCAAACACTAATTGAAAAGAACATATTCTTGTGATGATAAGAAAAACTTTAACTTTTCTGACAAATATGAAAAGTAATAGTAACATCGAACATTAACAAATTAAATACTGAAAAGGTCATCTCAGGCAAAATAAAAACCAACTAATAACTGCTGTGCAAAGCTGCAAAACAAAACGTTTTTGACTTCTTGGCTGAGCATCTTGGAAACAACCTAACAAGAGATAAAACTGTTAATTTCTGTCTTTAAAAGCCACTGCCTCCACTGTCTTATTTGTTCTGTATGAACAGATGGCTAAAAAGCAAAGTACAATATTTTCCAAAAACAGCAGCAATCCTGAAATTAATATACGCAAAAGCAAATCATGCAATGCTTTGGACAACCATACATAAGCGATATGCAAAACTGTAGCAGTTAAACTGCATAACTTGAAACCGGAACAAGGGACGGGTAAACCGACGGGGGTGTACCTTTGAAATGACACACCTTTCGACCACTTAAACCCAGTGTCTGTGCTAAATTTCATGTTGATCTCTCTTCCAACTCGATTTGCGCCACCGCTCTGTTCTTCCGTTGTTATGCTTAATGCATGCTGGACTAGCTTTTTGACATTATTAGTTAACTCATTAACATTTAGTAGTACGCGTTTTCTATCAACTAACTTAGATAGCTTGTACTCATCTTTCAAACTGTCATCCTTTGGGTTTCTGCTTTAATACTTGGCTGCAAAACAAGAGCTGGGCTTTCCGTCCTTTAATCTTTTCGTTTTTTTGTTTGTTTCGTATACAGCCATATTCTCGTCTACTTGTTTGTCTGTTTGTCACAGCCCCCATTTAATTATAGAATTGGTTAACCATTCCAGTTTTAGTATTCGATTTTCTTCCTTCCGTTGCATTTCTGCAAACTTTTCTCTTAGCATTTCTTTTCGCTTCTGTTCAATTTCTGTTCTTCTCTGCTGAAACAGCAATCTTGTTCTAATTACATCGCCCCTAGCATCAGTCACTAATTTGTTCCTGTCTTCAGTACTTTTGTTTTCCAACCACTGCAATGTTTTGTTGTTACAAAACATAATATATGCCTCCTGTGCTATGATGCTTATGTTAGGTTTTTCACGAAGAACTCTGTATACATGGCCAAAAATTGTTTCTGAAAACGTATTATGTTTTGGCACTGCACACGTCTTCGCACGTTTCTCGGGTCGAGCTTCATTCCATTGTCCATCTTTTAGAGTCACTACATAACTTAGTTACAGTCTGGCAGAGACCTGGCAACAATGTACTTAAATTATTGATCACTTTTTCATCATGTTCCCATGGCATTATGAGACTTTTCACTACTGAACAGGGTAGCTCTGTTTGAGAAAGAGAGTGTTAATTTACCTTCAATGAACTCACATAAATTCTCATCTACTTGATTTAAAAATGCAATCAGTTCACTGTAATATTTTGAACTGTCTAAGATGTGTATGTTTATATCTTCAAACACCACAGAGGTTTGGTTACTAGATGACAGACTAGACCAAGTGACTTTAAGCCTGCAACACTTTACTGATAAAAGTAATCTATTTAGGCCATCTTGTTGTCATGGAGAAAGTATAAATTAGCTGCATCTGAAAAAAGATTGTTGAAACGGTTTCCATGGAACCTTTCTATGGGCCCACTTTTTAAACCTTTCTGATTGAGGAAATATTTCAAAAATATGTAAAATGCACCATATATCCCACATTTCTCATCACCACCACAAGCAAAGCTTTTACTGGCGGTTCTTATTAAACGCGTTCTGCAAGACTCAGTCCCACTTTTTAAATGCGAGTCCTATATAGGACAGTCACCATTAAAAAATGCTTCTTCAACAGCTTTTAGTCATGAATTGGCTGTCTCAGCCATATGTACCATGTGCGCGGAGTCCGCAAAAAGTAGTTTAGTTGGCTGACAGCAAGTTGCTCTGCTAAAGACATTTCATGCCAGGAATTCTCATATAATCCATGACAATTAACTTTCTATAATCTTCAAGAAGTGTGTTGAATTTCAGTTGTGCTGATGCGCTGTCAGACATCGTTGATACAATGTTTATCAAAATATGCTTACTAATATTACATTTTTCACTAACTTGGTCAATGTCTGATAAAATAGTTTGAAATGTACTCAATGTATCTTCCCCTGATTTTGTCAACCAGTACTTACATGAAATCCCTCAATTTTCTTCCCAAATTTAGAAGTCTCATCGCTCAATAAACATGTGTCGGTTTGGCCTGGAAGAACTTTCGCAAACTGTTTTTGTTTTTACTTTTTTACATGTTTACTTTTTTAAAGTCAAAGATAAATGTACATGTTTTTTAGCAGCGACTTGTTGGCCTGTTTTGTTTCTGGTATTTTAAAAGCACTTTCAAACTTACTTTTCAACTTAAGTTTTATTTCCTGGTTTTCTTCTCTGGTTGTTTTAAAATACTCTGTTACAGACAGTAATGCTTCCTTGGCTGTTTCTAACGTATCAATGTTTTTTACTTCTTTTTTTATAAAGGAGTACTTTTGGACAAACCAGGTCTTCTTTGTGGAAATTTAAACAGATGTTCCAAAAACAAGTTCAATTTGTTCTGATAATTTGGCTTACTTTTGTCCTTCATTACATTTGTATAGCCTTTAATAACTGTATCAAGTGAGTACTTAATACTTTTTTCTAAAGAATGGACAGTTGTCTTTCAAAAATAAAAATAAAATATAAAAAAAACACTGTTCATAACCATTTTTCTGAAACCTTTCGATCACATCTCTGTATTTGAGTTCACTCATAATTGATTTTTTTTACAATTATTTATAATATATAACTTAATTAACTTGAACAACATCTTAAATGTGCCTGTTTAACTTCCTCCTAAGGCCACAAAAAGTGTGTGTTTCGGGCAACGGTCTCAAAAACGCTAGGTAGGGTCGGGATTGAGTTGTTTGTTTTGTTATGCCCCTGATGGGGGGCATATAGTAGTCGCACCGTCCGTCCGTGTGTGGGTGCGTGGGAGGGTGGGTTTTCCGTCGGTCCAGACTTCGTTTCCGCCCTGCACATTTTTAATGCCTGGATGGATTTTTATATAACTGCCGATTAT
Source organism: Congeria kusceri (assembly GCA_027627225.1). NCBI lineage: Eukaryota > Metazoa > Mollusca > Bivalvia > Myida > Dreissenidae > Congeria > Congeria kusceri. Next base: position 23,060,980 of record CM051024.1, read on the forward strand.
AATTCCCCATGACTAGACGGTGTGTCGCGTACAACTCTCTTGCTCGTCGGTCGAAGGTCAAGGTCACAATTCAAGGATGGATTTTAATATAACTTCAGATTATTATTCCCCATGACCAGACGATGTGTCGCCTACAACTCCCATGCTCGTTGGTCAAAGGTCAAGGTCACAATTTAAGCTAAAATATCATGATATTTTGTTTCCGCTCAGTTACTTCTTAACGCTTGGAAGGATTTTAATATAACTTCACGTTATTATTCCCCATAACTAGACAATGTGTCGCGTACAACTCCCATGATCGTCGGTCAAAGGTCAAGATCACAATTCAAGGTCAAAGGTCATGAATTTTTGTTTCCACTTCATAGCTTCTAAATGTCTGGAGGGATTTAAATGTTACTTCAGATTATTATTCTCTATGACCTGAAAATGTGTCGCATACAACTCCAATGCTCGTTTATTAAAGGTCAAGGTAACAATTCAAGGTCAAAGGTCAAGGATTTCTGTTTCTCCACCATAGCTTTTAAACGTCTGGAAGGATTTTAATATTACTTCAGATTATTATTTCCCATGACCAGGCGATGTGTCGTGTACAACTCCCATTGTCCCCGGTCAAAGGTCAAGGTCACAATTCAAGGTTAAATGTCAACGAATTTTCTTTTTGCTCTATATCTTCCAAAAGCCTTGAAGGATTTTAATATTACTTCAGATTATTTTTCTCATGACCAGATGATGTGTCGCATACCACTTACATGCTCCTCTGTCAAGGTCTGTGGGTCCAAGGTTACACTTAAAAGGTCAAATATAGGCCTTACCCAGAACTAGGTTACTTCCCTTGCCTAATCACGAGTGATGTCCCCTGTTCACTTCCGGCGACGTTTAATGATAAGGCGGGATAAGCGTATTGATATTTACCGAAAAATATGCAATAGATATGATTTTTAATCTTAAAATTGTGTTGATGTCGTAAAAATAAATTTACAAATATCAACGTTCGTATATAATATATATCATGTACTTTATTTATCAATTTAATTAAATAATTATTTTGATTTTTAACAATATTGTCTACTCTTTGCAGATTGACAAACAAACTGTACACAGTACGTTTAACGGTTACTAAGCAACAAAACACAAAAATAGCTATTGCAGTATCTAAACAACCTATGCCTTCATCATGTATTAAATTTGCATTATTAAATAAAATAAATATAAAAATCTGTTTTTAGTAAAATGATTTTGCTAAGTAACTCTAAGCTAACATTTTTCTGGCGACTTAAATTACGAAAATAAGGTATCATCACAGAAAGCGTGAACGTAATTCCGATGTTTTTTTGCAGCAACTTCTTATTTGAATTCCATACACATTTGTGTTTAACTTTAAAGCTTTTTTCGTTGCAGATATTCTTGTTGTGTGCTAAATATTATACGGTGCTTGAACAGGCTCCGCTTTAATCTTGAAATATAATGCAGCAAAACAACTATCTTTTTAATTACTGTTAATACAATATTACAATAACTAAAGATGATGTCACTCCTCATTAAATGTTATAACTGATGTTGTATTAAAGAGATTAAGTAAGTAATTTGTTTATTATTGTGTCATGTGTGTAAACAATGTTCATGATAACTTCATATAATCAACAAAACAAATTACACCCGACCCAATGGGTCTATATGTCACCAGGAAATAGATATGTCGTGATAATTATGAACATAATAGGGTGAGTATCTATAATAAAACAGACATAGATATATACATTGTGAAACAAGTTAACACAATTCAGAGTAAGTAATTAACTAAGCCAATATAATAGTCTAATATATGTTTGAATAAATATTTTATATATGCTTGTTGAGTCTGTTTGATCAAGTATTTAATTTTCCTTTATGTATATAACTCTAACTGAGATTATTTCTTCATTTCTGTCGGAATCGTGGTAAACAAACAACATTTTATTCTCGCAGCAGCTACGGTAATTCCCGTATATTTTAGAAAAACAAAACACGATGAGCTCTTAAATGTTCACCAACTTTCAATTCTTCAGAATTGAAAATAAAATTCTGTGCTATATTATTTCAGTCTGCAATTTAAAACAATTTATTAATTCGAAAAAGTGTTTAATGCTTTTAATTATGTTCTGTTCTGTTCAATAAGGTGGCGAAATTGCATTGGGTGATAGGCAAAGAACAACAACGGAGACAACAATATTTTAAAATGTGAGATGAACTTTAATTTGAGACGCAAACAAGTGTGACATGTTAGTTGTCTCTGCATGTAGATCTTTATCATCAATGCATTACGCAATTGCACGGATTAGCGATATTATTCTAAGGACAATTTGATAAGATCCCAGCGGTTTGTGGCTTTGGTATTTTTATGACCCCCTCTTCAGTCAGATAACTAAGTATACATTGAGAGAACATGTGGTGGTATTTATGTATGGAAAGCATCCGTTTAAGACGATTCAAGGAGACTACTTCTTTTCTTTATCCGGATTTCTGTCATACGGACATGTGGCCTTAGTAATGAGTTTAAAACGATACTACATTTAGTTCTAATAATTAATTTTTGTAAGATATATCCTCTATGAGTTTTTTATAATATTTAATCAAAAACATATGGTATTAAAAATTTCCATTACAAGTTTTGAAGCCGCTTGGTCTTAGATCTATAATACTATATATGGCAAGCTAGGGAAAACGTCGCCGGAAGTCGGGTTTCAAATAAGGCGGATGTGAATTCGCCATAACGGGAGGTAGTTTCCAAGGGAGATCGCCTAGTTTTGGGAAAGGCCTATTAGAATGAACTTTTTGTAGGAAGCATCATTTTTGCCAACATGTAAGGAATGTAATAACTTGGTGGGAATCAAGATCATTATGAGGCAGTGTGTCACAACAACAAAGAGTTGTGTTCCTGAAATCTCAAGATATTTGTCCAGGGCATAATATTGTACTCTGACATAGTTTTGCCTTCTTCTGACGAGCATATGCTTCGTGTGCTTAAGTCACATCTTGTGACAAGCCTTGTTTTATTTATTTTTTGAAACATTTCGGTCAAAACATATTGAAAACAAACTAAACTCTGACGAATACGGCTTCACGAAAACAATTGTCGCTAAAACTTTAGGGTCTGACAGGGGTTTTCGTTAGGTAGGGTCGGGTTGCCCGAAACATAGATCGTTTTCTTTTGACCTAACGTTTTTAAACGCTAGTGTAGTACTAAAACGAATTGACATATTCGATATTGTTCTTCAAGTTTAGAATGTGTTGACTGTTTGTGTCGTTCAAGATAATATTATTAAAATCATATACAATTATTTACATATGCGCAATAAAGCATTTTGGTAATAATTGTATACTATTGAACATGTTTTGAAAATTGTTACATTCATTTTTGCTGTACAAAATAAATGTAAAAATTTACATTCATGATTGAATACATAAATTTAAATGTTTGCTTAATTAGCCCAAGAAATTCTACTGTGCCAAAAAAAAATTTTTTTATTACATCTTCAGGATCTAGACAATGTTTTTTGCCAGTTTAGTTGTTGACACAAATACTTTTTGTTATGTTTTAAAACCGGATTGAGTTATGTTTATAACCATATTTAAAAGTAATGTTCACTTGCTGTTAATATTTACAAGTCAATGCTTTGTAGATAACTTACTTTGCACACTTTCATGTTGATTTTAACATTATATTAGATACATTAACACATAATTATTTGTTTTAAGTAATTTGACATTACTAAAGTTTTGTATTAAACTCTATTTTTATTTTAATACGCACCCTTTTTAATCACAAATGAGGACATGGATATAATAATTATAAGTATATTATGCAAGGTGCATTAGACATACATGTAGATCTCGATATGCTTATTTGAACATCTGTCTCGCATGATGAATTTGGTGTACTTGTACTAATATTAAAATATTCTGTTTTGTCAAGATTACGGATTAGGATAAACAGCTTGTTTGAAAACATGATGTTTAAGTGTTTTATTATCAAAACATTAATAACTAACAACAACTTAAAGCTTTGATGCTATGGTCCAAATTATACTCCAAATAAAATACGTTATTTGTTAAGTGTTGGTTGTTAAAAAGCTGTATCTGACAGACATGTGTCTGTCAAGAAGAATACATTGTGAGCTGGACTACAGACTGGAAAGCTACTTGTGGTCATTAACAGCCTATATGTATATTGTCCTGTCTATGAAGTTTGACAACCATAGAATGTTACCGTACACACAGCTTCGAAACAACTACCTCTGTATAAATGACACTTATGAAATAATCATAATTTTTTATGTAACGCTTTTATTCAGGTTTTCCCGTCAGGACCAATCTGTGTTGCAACCAATATGGGACCCATGCAATTCCCGGTTGTACTTTCTGCGGTGGGGCCCATGTGGGTCTCCCTTCAAGGTCCCATTTGTGTTTGCCCATAATGGTCCCATGTTGAGACCACATGGGTCCCATATTAGACCCATATTGTAACCCATAGGGGACCCACATCAATCCCGGTTGCACGTTCTGGAGTGGGGCCCATCTGTGTTTGCCCATAATGGTCCCATGTTGAGACCACATGGGTCACATTTCAGACCCATATTGTTACCCAAATTGGGCCCACATAAATCCCGGTTGCACTTTCTGGGGTGGGGCCCATGTGGGTCTCCCATCAAGGTCTCATCTATGTTTGCCCATTATGGGTTTCATTTAAGACCCTTATTGTAACCCAAATGGGACCCACGTAAATCCTGGTTGCACTTTCTGGGGTGGGGCCCATGTGGGTATGCCATCAAGGTCCCATCTGTGTTTGCCCATTATGGTTCCATGTTGAGACCACATGGGTCCCATTTGAGACCCATATTGTAACCCATATGTTACCCACGTAAATCCTGGTTGTCCTATCTGGGCTTGCTTGCTGGGCAATAACTGAGCGGAATTCGGCTTCCGTGTTGCATGCTGCTACATCATCGTCAGGCATTGGCACAATCTGATCCTCTGTGTTCCACAATGATGGGTAATAGTACATGACGTCGGGTCTACCGAACAGAACTATGGCATTTGTCGAACGTCGTATGTGGTGACTGTTCTACGAACGTGTCGGCGTCCGCGTCTGAATTTGTATAAGTTTATATTCAAAATTCTTGTAACTTCAAAACCACATATGTTATTCACTTTAAACTTGGAATACACCTTTGTCATCAACTCCAGTATCAGGGGCAACATTTCCCATAACTATGTTTTGAATTTTTACAGAGTTATGCCCCTTTTTCACTTAGATTTTCTGGTTAAAGTTTATAATCCAATGGTTTGTACCTTCGAAACTACATCAGTTATTCACTTGAATCTTGGAACTAACCTTTGTCATTAACTCCAGTATAAAGGGCAACATTCCCTATAATTCTGTTCTGTATTTTGCCAGAGTTATGCCCCTTTTTCACATACATTTTCTGGTTAAAGTTCAAATTCAACAGTTTTGTAACTTCAAAACTACATAAGTTATTCACTTGGAACTAACCTTTGTTATCAACTCTAGTATCAGGGGCAACATTATCCATAACTCTGTTTTGTATTTTAACAGAGTTATGCCCCGTTTTCACTTAAATTTTCTGTTTAAAGTTTATATTCAAAAGTTTGGTTACTTCAAAACTACATAAGTTATTCACTTGAAACTTGGAACTAACCTTTGTCATTTACTCCAGTATCAAGGGCAACATTCCTTATAACTCTATTGTGTATTTTGACTGAGTTATGCCCCTTTTTCACATATATTTCCTGGTTAAAGTTTATATTCAAAAGTTGTGTAACTTCAATACTACAAAAACTATTCACTTTAAACGTGGACTATATCTTTGTCATCAACTCCAGTATCGGGGTGAACATTTCCCATAACTCTATTTTGTATTTTGACAGAGTTATGCCTCTTTTTCACATAGATTTTCTGGTTAAAGTTTATATTCAAAAGTTTTATAACTTCAAAACTACATAAGTAATTCACTTTAAACTTGGAACTTACCTTTTTCATCAACTCATTTATCAGGGGCAACATTAACCATAACTCTGTTTTGTATTTTGACAGAGTTAGCCCACTTTTTATATAGACTTTGTTGTTAAAGATTTTGTTCCAAAAATGTATAAACTATACAAGGCTTCACTTAAAAGTTTTGTGTTTTAAAAAATGTATGCCCGTTTCACTATCTAAAATATGTACCAACTGAAATACTTCGAATAGTCGAGCGCGCTGTCCTCTTGTTCATCCAATCTTCACCAATCGTGTGCAGTTTGCCTATGAACGTAAGACTACAGGTGAAGTCGAATAAAAGCATGATCGGGCCAGAAACACCAGAGTTTCCAAACACCTTATGTTTGGAAAAAAAAAACATCAACAAGTTATCAATTATTGGCTTGCACACATGATGTTTGATTCAATGTTGAGCAAACTTACACAGTTTGCGCATAACCATAACAATGGATTGATATAATTTGATCTCCAACAGTTGCAAGACGTGCATGCAGTTATTTGTACATGCAGCATTGATGTCTTCAAAGCCTGCATTAACATCATTTATCATCACTGGATAGAAAATTATCAAAGAAAAAGCAAATCTTTACCTTATAGCACAGCCATCGCAATTATCGCATTGCAACTAGTTCTCCAAAACTGTTTGCGAAAAAGACATCAAAATCTACTGTTCATGTATTTTCCAGAATTGACAATGACTTAATGAAAAGGGGTCAGGTAAGAATATCAAGAAAAATGATTTGAGAACCATTAGCATAAAAACCGCACATCCACTACCCAACTTGTACTTTAGTTAGCCCATTGCACTAACCGATGTTTAAAATCAAAATTGATCCTATCCCCCTCTACGTATTGTTCAGATATCTAATTTCAAACCTGTCACAACAGTGTGGTCTTCATCTGAACCAGTTCTCAGGTGAGCGCTTTGGGCCATCATGGCCCTCTTGTTCCAAGTTAATACACTTACTTGAATATGAATGATAAGAAAACATGATGTATACAATTGCATCAATAGTTTAAAATGATACAAAAATATAGAAAAAATATAGAAACTGGATCAGCGCAACGAAACAAAACAGAACCAAGTTTCTATCCAAGAAGCTGCTACTGAAATACTGAAAACCCCTCGATTTTGCAAAGCGTGGAACAACTCGATCTAATAATGCATATGATGCCGTCTTAGATATCCTCACAAGCTTTGAATTCGTTGGTTAGCTGTGCTTGCTCCATCAACATATGCCGCGTGACCGTCAGATAGGTGACGCATGAAAAAGTTTTGGAAATTATGGACTTGTCCGTTCTCTGTTCTATAGTCACCTCTAGCAAAGCAAGGGCAATCACCAAATTGTGTTACAGCTTCGAGAAAATAACCGCCGATAACTCTCGGGTTGTTGTTTGTGTTATACACATTAATTCAAATCTTTCTTCCTCAATCGAGAGAAACCACAATTGCACCCACTAAGCCAAATGGCTTTAGCTTGTCGTACCCATCTAAATGCCAAATGAATTTTTTTTACACCTGGCATAATATGCTCGTAATCCGTATTTAAAATATGCAAGATTTACTGAATTTTAATCCCAGCTCAAACAAATCGCTTATCAAACTTGTAAACTATTATAATTATATTATAATGTCCATTACTTTGCCTTCAATTTAGGGCTTGCGATAAATAGTATTTAAACTACATGATTTAGCATTTAAAATATATTAATTAACATCAAAACAAAGTAGTTTAAATGTACCGTAATGGTATGTAAATGTGTCATCATTTTTAATGTAGAACAAACATTCGTGAAGGCCACCTTATTACTTATAGGTAATAACAATTTATAACAAGCAAGTAACGAATTAATACGTACAATATAAATGTCAAAGCCTGTAATTTAAGTGGTTTACTGTAGTTGCTTTCTTCTATGACAGCATACTGCTGCATAAGATAAATATAAACAACAGCAGGAGAGAACTCAGTCTCTTGTTAGCAGCCCGAGGTCCTCATTTATGGCATGTGACACATTTCCAAAAACAACACAGCACGTCACAAATACAAAACAAATACAAAACTCATATAAATAAAACTGGGGTCACCGCCTTGCAACGGTCGATGAAAAGCATTGTGCGTTTAAACCGGTTTACGGGCGCCCGAACCTTACACTTCGCCCAGAATTATTCACAAAAAATTTAATAATTTAAACTAAAGTTTAACAAGTTTTCACGAAAACTGGAAACACTTTTGCGAAACATTTTGCCGTTTGTTTTTGTTAACATCCTATCTGATTATCAAGAAAAAAAATCAAATAAATACGTATAAATCTAATGAACATGCATGACGTTGTGTATTTTGTTTTCAAAAAGCAGTGAAACAGGATGGAAAGAAACAAATTTATGTCAAGAAGAATATTTGTTGCATTTTATTTTCCGAAAATGTGGACGTGTTTTAGTTGGAATTGCTGTCATATCCTAAGCCCCATTAAACTTTAAACTCAGGTATCGGCCATGCGTATAATTAAATCTGGAAACCTTCGTTTCCCATGACATGGATCTGTATATTTAATGAGACTTTAAATTAATTTAAACCAGAACTTCTGCTAGCATTTGAGGGTTAATAAAAAAATCATAAGAATTGTTTGACAACGAAAATAAAATAAAGGTTATTAAACGATACGTCAATATACAGCACAAATTTGATCTTCAGTATGATTATATTGCGTGAGATTTTTTTCTCATTACATGTTTCAAGTACATGTATAGGAATGAAGCATGAGAAAATATTTAAACGTCTTAAAACGGTCAGAAAAAAAAATTACTTTTGAAGTAATCCTCTTATTTTTACAACGTAGATTATTTTGTGGAAAGCAGATGGTTTAATATCCTTTTGCATTTTCTGTCAGCGCCTTTTAAATTTGGTGAGATTGTGGGTGAATGTACCATATTTCTCGAAGACAGATATATAGCAAACTCACCAACATGAAGTTCTCGGGGCAGTTTTTGATTGTGTGGTATGGAATATTATTCGAAGGAATCGGTTGTTTTCCTGACAATCGAATAAAGGACAGGTTTAGTAACGTAGAACACGTTGTAGAGGACCTTAGAAGAGAACTGAAAACGGAAGTAGAATACAGGCGAGAAGATATCGCAACACTGTATGAGATGTTGGCAGGATCTTCTGGACTCGATACAAAAGAAATTGAAGAAGGACGGGTTGCAAATTTGAAACCGTTTTATCCTATGTGTGATCATCGACTTGAAATTCTTATCAAAACATTTGACAATTCGAAATTACTTGATATCCATGTTCGCAGAGACGTTAGTAATATTCAAAAAGACTTACTCAAAGATATATCCAGAATGCATGACCAACTCAACGATTCTGCGACGCAGTTCCGTGAGGAAACGGTGAAAATGAAAGAAGAATTGCTAAAGGAAATAAAACACATGGATGATGTCTACAATCAAAAGCTATTGTCAGAATCGGAGGAAAAAGGACACGAATTCAGGAAATCAAGTATGCAAGTGAAGTCCTTAATACAAAATATGAACGCTTCATTTGAAAATTTCACCGCTCAGGTGATGATTTATATCTATAGAATTCAGTCAAATATGAGTAGATTTCACAAGTTTGCCGAGACATATATTGATAAGGGAAATGAAAGGACGAATAGACCTACATCTTGTCAAGATGTACGTGAAAGCGGGATTCACACAATATATCCAGACTTTAAACCATCCGGTCTGGATGTATATTGCGAGGTCGATCAAGAAAAGGCATGGCTAGTTATTCAGCGTCGCAAATATGGGACGGTGGATTTCGAACGGTCATGGGACGAATACAAGACGGGCTTTGGAGATCTGAATGGTGATTTCTGGCTGGGAAACGAGTATATCTTCCAGATAACGAAATATCAATCGCGCCAGCTGCAAATAGACTTGGAGACGTTTGATGGCAAAACGGTGCATGCATTGTATAACGTGTTTGGTGTTTCGTCAGAGGCTGGGAAGTACAGGCTGAGTGTTGGCGGGTTCAGTGGGGATGTTGATGACAAGTTAAAGTATCACAATGGGCAGAAGTTTTCAACGTATGATGCAGACAATGATAATTATAGTGGGTGTTGTACTTGCGAGATAGGTGGTGGCTGGTGGTTTAATAGTTGTCAGCACTCTAGTCTAAACGGAAAATATTACTACAAGAACGACATTCTGACATCTTCGAATTACATACGCTGGGACGGTTTGTCAGGCGCGCTGAAGTACGTAGAAATGAAAATACACTAAATCGTTTTATTAATGCGCACTAATGGACTATCGTGTTCATTAATGATTGTATTGTTTTTTAAACGTTTTCTTTATCAATCGCGCCAGCTGGGAAACGGCATTATGACATTTAATGATTAACATGTCCATTGGTTTTAAAACATGTTCAGTTTTACGCCCGATACAGGCAAGTAAAGATCGATTGTTGATGAGTTCACTTGTGATGGTGATGATGCGTTAATTTACTTGAAAATCGATAATGGCCGCATGTTCTTAACTTATGATACAGAAAAGGACATTTGTATCAGCGGTTGTTTATGCTCCTCTCATGGAGGTTGGTTTTAAATAGTTACCTCACTGCTAGTCTGAACTAAACAGTTGAAAACAAAAGTGTGGGCAAAAGTGTGGTCGGTGGGCACAGAACAATTTGTTATACTTTATTTAATGCTTTGATAAACATGTAGTACTGCATCCTTCTGCAATGAAATAAACTGACAAGTTTACATCAATATATGGTGGTGACAAACGTAGTAAATTCAATGTACAAAAGTCACAAATAATGTGTTGTTGTTTATTTTGCCAAGACACTATATGCATTATATTGTTATATATAATTATGTAATTTCAAACCTTTTTTTAATATACTTTTATACCATATTTCAGAGAGTTTTCTTTGTTTTTCGGTATTCAATAACAGTGATATCAGAACGGTAACTGGAGGGCGGAGCCGAATATGCAAGCTTATCGTGCATAAGTATATTCAATCGTGCGGTATATTCAAATTTAGTTGGACTTTATACGCACGCTACTTATTGCACTGTAAGCTTGCACATTGGGATAGCATCGCGTGACCTTGCGACAGCGCTAAATTTGGAAACGACACAGATGTCAAGCATATCAGACATCACGTGACGTCTATGAACTGCCCATTGGGATAGGCATTGTAGAAAGTTTCGATGTAATTGGTAAATATGGTACAAAACACTTGCAGCACACTTTGACGTAAATATGTTAATTATTTAATCTCGCGGGCTTGTTAAAAAATATCTAACATATTTCGGTCAAAGTATTCTACAACTATTACATAATCCCATTCAATAATTAACATTCAATAGAATAATATTTTTATTCAATGTTAAAGCCCCGTATCTGCTTTGAAAATGAAATATCTTCCATAAAAATATATAATTGTTTCTGTGTTCACAGTTACGCAATCAATAAAACAATGGTACGCCTCTTCACACTGTTAAAACTACGATTAAGTTAATCATGTTTCCTTAATCCGAAAAAATGCCAACCATGTAAAAAGTAAATTTCTTTTATATCCTAAATAAACACAATTTCAACACCAGTGAGACTTTTTTCTTTAAATTAAAGGTCTCTCCAACCAAATAACGGCCAGAATTATTATTTTTAAATCAGCCATTCACTTTGTTACTGACCAATTCTAGGAAGGCACCATAGCAACCCTGAATTTTTCATCCTTTATTAGACAAACAAACACCAAGTTACTGTTTCAAAATATATGTTTACAAAAATCCCGGGTTATGCACATATGAAATTTCAGAGAATTTCTTAAAATATCTTAATTTTGTAAGAAAAAATCTAAAATTCGCAATTAAAAAAACAAAAAAAACAAAAAACAATAAAACAACATTTTATTTATAAGATAAAATTTTCACAATACAAATAACTAACACAAGTTTAATAGGAAATTAATTAATTTCCATTATTTATGGGGTGGCCGAATATACAGGGGTGGCCAAATCCATAGGAAAGAAGGATATTAGTTGGAATATGACCTCCATAAAGAAAGAGATCAATACTATTGAAAAGGCCAGCTTGTGAGATCACGTGACCATTATATTTTGCAACTTGAAAATAAGGTGGAGCGCATGTTATTTATGCTGCTTCTATTTCAATAAACGTATACGACAATCACAAAATTATTATTATTATTATTTATTTTGTAGCAAACATATATGTCTTTGTGCAAATTATTTAATGCAATCTGCAAAGTACCAAAATACACGATGAAGTTCGGAGAATAGATTGTTAGTGCTTCGTAGCCTACATGGCCAAAACGTAGGTCATAAAATGCGTGCCCCCAATTGTCCATACTGCTCATTAAATTTAACCACTTATTACATTGCAGTGCATGGAATTATTTGTAAAAGGGCTCAGACGAAGCGATTTTAGTTCGTCTGACAATTAAAATCGGAGTAAACACCAGCTGCGATCCGTTGTTCACTGTTCAGGTATTATTGTGTGTGTTTGTTTGTCTGCATCAAAGTTTGCCTACAGCCATAAACTGTACACCCAGGCGTACAGGAATACGCCTTTATACGCCACTGTCTATGACTACTTCCCAATTATGAAATCCGGAAAATCAATAGGCGACGCTGCACTATGTGCATTAGGTGTGGTTAGTAACTATGCAAATGTCGGCAGGAGGTCCTACCACAGCTGCATCCGGTTCGCTTGGAATCGAGATCCCGGAAGCGCCCCCTTATTGGTGAACTTTAAGAAGCTCTGAATGTTAAGGTCATACTCGGCCCGCGTGGCGTTGGTGAACTGGTGGGCGTCGTCCGGTCTGTTTTGATTGCTGTGGACATAAATATATAATCCAAGTGTATTCGTGTTATCGCCCGTTTCGCTCTTCAAACTTTAAAAGTGGGCATGTTTTAGGTTGAAATTTCACTTTTCCTATCAAGAAATCGCTATGGAAATTCATTAAAAGAATAAAAAATCAAGATTATGCATTTCTAATCTGTGCGGACTACATAATTAGGACAAGTCAACCCTATAGATCTTTATCTGTGACAGAGAACGTTGTAAATATTAACTCGTTTTGTTGCAGTGTGCTTAACCAATCGGGAAAAATGCACCCGGTTGTGTTATTAAAACACATTGGCCAAAATATATAAATTAATTAATAACTTTGAATGTACATTATATTGGGTGTTTACTATTTAAAACGGATAATAGACAGTGGACCGATCGACGAAATTCAATAGCCATTGTATTTAGCTATTCCGCCATTTATTGAGAATGCCGGAATTTCGATCATTGTCTTCCGGAGACTTAAGGAAAAGTACACTATACCCGGACTAAACGAAGTTTGTCCACATGGTGACAATGGATCTAGAAAGGCGCCGCTTTTCTTCCGTGTAGTTTCCGGTACTGCGAGGCTCGACGTTCGTAGATCCAAACCATAACCGGATGTGACACATTACGTGCAGCAATCTTTTGTGAAGTTAGTGTTCTTTACGAGCTTCATTTCGTCTATTAAATAGGACTGATAGCACGTCAAGGGCTGTTTAGTAGCATCGGACGTACTCGAAAATGGCGCCTTGGGTATCGATTTGTTTAAACGATTTTCTCCGACGGAACGTTCCGCGAACAGAATACTGACGAACGCTGTCGTCCGTCACCTATGAGCGTCTCCTCTAGGACGGAAATAACTGTCACATGCGTCTGTTTAGTAATAGAAACCACTTGTGTACCCAGAACGGTTTGTATAAATATAAAATAAGAGCCACAAAAATAACCACATGTCATTTTTGGCGAGCAGGCAAACATTTTCAAAGATTACCTAATACCCAATGAAAATAAACGCGTAAATGACGCGGACTCGATTCAATTTGTCCTTTGAAGGCCAGAAGGCCCATCAGCATGTTTGTAAACAAGGCTGATATCCCATGCTCTATTTATTTCAACAGGTTGATAGCTAAGTGTTCGTAGCATCTTCGTAACGGACACATTTGCCGTAATTAATACAGACTGTAAGTTTTTTTTTACAATGTTAATAGGTATGACAAATTGGAGGATATTTTCCTTTATGTTCGTGAATTATAAATATTATAATGTCCATTACTTTGCCTCTAACCTAGGGCTTACGATAAATAGTGTTTAAACAACATTATTTAACATTTAAACTCTATTATTTAACATGTAAACTAAGTAGTTTAAATGTACCATAATGTCATGCAAATGTTTTTGCATTTTTAATGTAAAACAAACACTCATGAATGCCCCCTAATTACCTACGTACTGCTGCATAAGATAAGTATATACAAGTGAAACTCCAGCTGCGACAGCAGGAGTGAACTTTTATAAGCAGCCCGAGGTCCTTTATTTATGGCAATTGACAAAAATGCCAAAAACAACACAGCACATCACATATACACAACAAACACAAAACACACATGAATACAACTGGGGTCACCGCCTTGTAACGGTCAATGCAGAGCATTGGGGGTTTAGACCGGTTTACGGAAGCCCGAAACTTACCCTTCGCCCAGAATTATTCACAAAACATTTAAGTGTAAGAAAATACTTTACAGGAAAGTTTAACAAGTTTTTACGAAAACTGGAAACACTTTTGCGAAACATTTTGCCGTTTGTTTTTGTTATAATGCCATCTGATACTCAAGAAAAATTCAAATAAATGCGTATTTATCTATGTACATGCATGACGTTGTGTATTTTGTTTTCAAAAAGCAGTGATACAGGATGAATATTTATTGCACTTTATTTTCCAAAAATGTGCGCGTGTTTTAGCTGGAATTGCTCTCTCACATTCTAAGCCCCATTAAACTTTCAACTCGGATTATCGGCCATGCGTATATTTTAATCTGGAAACGTTCGTTTCCCATGACATGGATCTGTATATAAATTGAGATTTTAAAATAAGTATAACCTGCAAGCATTCGAGGGCTAACCCAAAAATCACGAGAATTGTTTGACAACGAATTTAAAATAAAAGACATTAAACGATACGTCAGTATACAGCACAAAAAATCTTCAGTATGATTATATCGCGTAAGTTTTTTTTTTCTTATTACATGTTTCAAATATATGTATAGGAATGAAGCATGAGAACATATTTAAAAGTCTTTAAACGGTCGGAAAAAAAAGACATTAATTTTGAAGTAATCCTCTTATTTTTACAACGTAGATTATTTGGAGGATATCAGCTAGTTTAATACCCTTTCGCATTTGCTGTCAGGGCTCATTCATTTCGTGAGATTGTGTGTGAATGTATCATATTTGTTGAAGACAGATATAGAACAAGCGTCCAAACATGTAGTTCTCGGGGATGTTTTTGATATTTTGGTATGGAATATTATTCAAAGGAATCGGTTGTTTTCCTGACAATCGAATCAATGATAGACTAAGTAACGTAGAACATATTGCAAAGGATCTTAGAAGAGAACTAAAAACGGAAGTAGAATACAGGTGAGAGGCAACACTGTATGAGATGTTGGCAGGATCTTCTGGACTCGATAGAAAGAAAACTGAAGAAGGCATGGTTGCAAATTTGAAACCGTTATATCGCATGTGTGATCATCGATTAGAAATTCTTATCAAAACGTTCGACAGTGCGAAATTATTTGATATACATCTTCGCGGTGACATAATTGAGCGTCAAAGTCATTTTCTTAAAGATATATCCAGTGCGCACGACCAACTCAACGATTCTGTGGCGCAGTTCCGTGAGGAAACGGTGAAAATGAAATAAGAATTGCTAAAGGAAATCAAACACATGGAGGATGCCATGAACATGCCAAATATGGGTACGTTTCACAAGTTTGCCAAGACATATATTGATAAGGGAAACGAAAGGACGAATAGACCTACATCTTGTCAAGATGTACGTGAAAGCGGGATTCACACAAATTATCCAGACTTTAAACCATCCGGTCTGGATGTATATTGCGAGATCGATCATATATATTCCAGATTACGAAATATCATTCGCTCCAGCTGCAAATAGACATGGAGACTTTTGATGACAAGAAGGTGCACGCATTGTATAACGTGTTTGGTGTTTCGTCAGAGGCTGGGAAGTACAGACTGAGTGTTGGCGGGTTCAGTGGGGATGTTGATGACAGGTTAAAGTATCACAATGGGCAGAAGTTTTCAACGTATGATGCAGACAATGATAATTATGGTGGGTGTTGTAGTTGCGAGTTTGGTGGTGGTTGGTGGTATAAAGGTTGTCATGACTCTAATTTGAACGGAAAGTATTACTACAAGCATGACATTGTGTCATCTTCGAATTACATACAATGGCAAGGTTTGTCAGGGGCACTGAAATACGTAGAAATTAAAATACACTATATCGTTTAATTACTGCGCACTAATGGACTATCATGTTCATTAGTGTTTGTATCGTTTTTTTTTAAGTTTTCTTGATTCATCGTGTCAGCTGCGATAAGGCATTATGGCATTTAATGATTAACATGTCCATTGATTTTAAAACACGTTCAGTTTTACGCCCGAGACAGGCAAGTAACGATCGATTGTTGATGAGCTCACTGGTGATGGTGATGATGCGTTAATTTACTTGAAAATCGATAATGGCCGCATGTTCTTAACATACGATACAGAAAAGGATATTTCCATCATCTGTTGTTTATGCTCCTCTCATGGTGGTTGGTTTTTAAATAGTTACCTCAATGCTAATATGAACTCAACAGATTAAACCAAAAAGTGTGGCAAAAGTGTGGTCGGTGGGCAGAAAACAATTTGTGATACTTTATTTAAGGCTTGGATAAACTTTACAGTTGCGGGTAAGAGTAATTAACATAGATATATACATGTAGTTTTAAAATAACAGAACTGTGGCACTGAAACCTTCTGTAATGAAACAAACTGACAAGCTGACATCAATATATGGTAGTGAAAAACGTAGTAATTAAATATACAAAGGTCACAAATAATGTGTTGTTGTTTATTTTGCAAAGACACGATATGCATTAGATGGTTATGTAATTATGTAATTTCAAAAATTTATTATACTTTTATACTATATTTCAGAGAGATTTCTTAGTTTTTCGGTATTCAATAACTGTGACATCAGAACCGTAACTTGAGGGCGGAGCCTAATATGCAAGCTTATCGTGCAATAAGTATCGTGCGGTATATTGAAATTTAGTTGTTATTTGAAAGCACGCTACTTATTGCCTTGTAAGGTCGCACATTCGGATCGCATCACTTGACCTTGCGACAGCGCTAAATTTGGAAACAACACAGATGTCAAGCATGTCAGACATCACGTGACGTCTTGGAACTGCCCATTGGGATCGGCATTGTAGAATGTTAATTATTTAATCTCGCAGGATCGTTAATTAACTAACATATTTCGGTCAAAGCATTGTACAACTATTACATAATCGCCATTCAAATAATTAACATTCAATAGAATAATCTCTTTATGCAATGTTTGTCGTTTTTAATATCTACCTGTACGAACCATATTTAAAGCCCCCGTATCTGCTTTGAAAATGAAATGTATCCCATTAAAATATAAAATTGTTTCTGTGTACACAGTTGCGCAATCAATAAAACAATGGTACTCCTCTTCACACTGTTAAAACTACGATTAAGTTAACAATGTTTCCTAAATCCGAAAAAATGCGAACCGTGTTAAAAGTAAGTTGCCTTTATATCCTAAATTTCAACACCAGTGAGACCTATATCTTCAAATTTAAGGTCTCTCCTACAAAATAAAGGCCAGATAATTTAGAGATCAGCCCACTCACTTTGTTACTGACCAATTCTAGGAAAACACCATAGCAACCATGAATTTTTAATCCTTTATTAGACTAACAAACACCAAATTACTGTTTCAAAAGGAATGTTTACAAAAATCCCGCATTATGTACATATGAAATTTCAGAGATTTCTATACATATCTTAATTGTGTAAGACAAAATCTAAAATTCGCACTAAAAAAAAAACAACAACTGTATTTATGAGATAGAATTGTAATGATACAAATAACTAACTACACGTTTAATAAGAAATAACAATTAATTTCCATTATTTATGGGGTGGCCGTATATACAGAGGTGGCCGAATCCATAGGAAAGAAAGATGTTAGTTGGAATATGACCTTCAGGAAGAAAGAGATCAATACTATTGTAAAGGCCAGCTTGTGAGATCACGTGACCATTATATTTTGCAACTTGAAAATAAGGTGCGTGCCCCGATTTTCAATACTGCTCTTTAACATTAACCACCAATTACACTGCAGTGCATGTAATTGGTCGTGAAAATGCACAGACGAAGCAATTTCAGTTCGTATGAAAATTACAATAGAATTAAACGCCAGCTAAGATCCTTTCTTTACTGTTTATGTATTTTTGTGTGTGTTTGTTGGTCTGCATCAAATTTTGCTTACAGCCATGAACTGCACACCCAGGCGTATATGAACAGGCCGTCATACGTTACTGGCTGTAACTACTTTCCAATTATGAAAGCCGGAAAATCAATAGGCGACGCTGCACTATGTGCATTAGGTGTGGTTACCAACTGTGCAATTGTCGGCAGGAGGTCCGACCACAGCTGCATCCGGCGCGCTTGCAATCGAGATCCCGGAAGCGCTCCCTTATTGGTGAACTTTAGGAAGTTCTGAATGTCAAGGTCATACTCGGCCCAGGTGGCGTTGGTAAACTGGTGGGCGTCTTCCGGTTTGTTTGGATTGCTGTGGACATAAATATATAATCCAAGTGTCTACGTGCTATCGCCCGTTTTGCTCGCAAATTTTTAAAAGAGAGTATGTTTTAGGTTGAAATTTCACTTCACTATCCAGAAATCGAGTCGAAAATTTATTAAAAGAAAAAAAAACATCAATCAAGATTATACATTTCTAATCTGTGCGGACAAATGAATTTGGTCAAGTCAATCCTATAAATCCGTTTCTGAAAGAGAACGTTTGAAATTTTAACTTGTGTTGTTAATATACTTAACCCACCGGGACAAAATGCACCCCGTTGTGTTATTAAAATACATTGACCAAAATATATTTGTGGCGTGTCGTGGGAAATCCGGGGTTAATGCATCTGCGTAAAATGTCGTCCTGGATCAGCCTGCGCAGTCCGCAGAGGCTAATCCGGGACGACACTTTTCGCCTACAGTGGATTTATGTTTATAAGAGACTTCCTTGAAACAGAAAATACCATAAAAGCGGAAAGTGTCGTCCTGGATTAGCTTGTGCGGACTGCACAGTCTAATCAGGGACGACACTTTACGCACATGCATTTAGCGCGGCTTTCCCACCACACGCCTCATTTAATAAATACATTTGAAATTATATTGTTTTGGGGCTTTCATTATTAAGAAGCTAAGTTAGCTAACAGACAGTAGTCCTCTCGACGAAATTCGATTGCCATTGCATATAGCTATTCCATGTATTCAGAATACCTGGACTTCGATCATTGTTTGCCGGAGACGTAAGGAAAACTATAGTATACCCGGACTTAGCGAAGTTTGTCCACATGGTAACGATGGCTCTAGAAAGGCGCCGCTCCTCTTCCGTGTAGTTTCCGGTACTGCTCGGCCCGGCGTACAGCGGGTACCCGAACACGTACTGAATGTCGTCTGCGTGGTTCGAACCTGGGAACGGAAATTGGAATTAGAAAATGAATATGTGCATGTATATGTTTATCTTTTTGCGCTTTGCAATATTGAAAAGCGGTCGGAAAATTGAAATTTATGTTTGTTTCAGGTTACATGCCCCCAAAAATTAGGGCAGTAGGTAGGGATTTATTTTATTATGATGATGATGATGATTATTATTATTATTATTATTATTAGTAGTAGTAGTAGTAGTAGTAGTAGTAGTAGTAGTAGTAGTAGTGGTAGTAGTAGTAGTAGTAGTAGTAGTACTATTATTATTTGGTAAATGGTCAACTTAAAGATTCTAAAACTAAATGAACATTCGAAACATATCGGTATTATCCTTAAACATTGTTTGGCAGAGGGTGGTATCAAAACAAATCACTTATTTATATAAAAAAAAGCATTTAATTATTGGAAAAAGGTAAATAAAACAAAAAATATCTGAAAAACTCAATAAAATGTTCTAGGTCACTGCATTTTTGTCAGTAATATGATTCGAGCTAGTCAGAATTTAAGGGTACGCGATGTTTTTTGTCGGTGTATTAGCTGACGCCATAGTTTGATAAATACCACTTGATTTATGCTTGTCTAACTCAATAGTCCTTCTTTTTTTACCTTAAAAACAACAACAACAACACTAGATTGTTACTTAATTCTTTACATTTTGTGAACTTTTTTAATGAAGATTGTATATTGTGTGTTGCATCAACGTAATCATTTTTTTTTTTTAATATAATGATTTTGATTGCAGAACATTTTTTCTAAGATCCTCACACGATACGTGCTTTATTTTGGAAATATACCGTTTTATAAACAACGGAGAGCAAAAAGTTTCAAATTGTAATAGAGGATATTTGTTTATTTTGCTGTAAGATCGGATATTCAGTTCACGAGTGTTCATAGAAAGTGATATATATTTTTCACGAGTGGCGCAGTCACGAGTGAAAAAATATATTTTCTATAAACAAGAGTGAAATAAAATACGATCTTACACCGAAATCAACAACAAAAAAATCTTTCATTTTGTTTTTCATCCTTTTTCTACACTTGAATTGGTATCTAATTGGGTTTAGTTCGAAAATATCACGGAACTCATTTCAACATGACGTCAAAATAATGACGTCGTTTCACCATTTTGAGTCCGGCATAGTTGACGTTCCGTTTCCTTTACTGTATAGGCCTTTCCCAAAACAAGGTTACTTCCCTTCCGTAATCATGAGTGATGTCCCGTGTTTACTTCCAGCGACTTTTATTGATTATAAGGCGGGATAAGCGTATTGATATTTACAGAAAAACATATTTGATTTTCAATCTTAAAATTGTGTCGATGTCGCAAAAATAAATTTACAAATATCAACATTCGTATATAATATACATCATGTACATGTACTTTATTAATTAATCAATTAAATTATTATTTTGAATTTTAACAATATTGTCTACTCTTTGCAGATTGACAAACAAACAGTACACAGTACGTTTAACGGTTATTATGCAAAAAAAAAATAAAAAAATAGCGATTTCAGTATCTAAATAACCTATGCCTTCATCGTGTATTAAAATTGCATTATTAAATTAATAAATAAAGCTGTTTTTAGTAAAATGATTTTGCTAAGTAACTCTAAGCCAACAATTTTCTGGCGACTAAAATTACGAAAATAAGGTATTATCACATAAATTGTGAGCGCAATTCCTATGTTTTTGACAGCAACTTCTTATTTGAATTCCATACACTTTTTTGTTTCACTTTAAAGTTAGTTTCGTTGCAGATATTCTTGTTGTGTGCTAAATATTATACGGTGCTTGCACATGCTTCGCTTTAATCTTGAAATATAATGTAACAAAACTATTATCTTTTTAATTACTGTTAACACAATATTACAATAACTAAAGATGATGTCACTCCTCATTAAATGTTATAATTGTTGTTGTATTAAAGAGATTAAGTAAGTAATTTGTTTACTATTGTGTCATGTGTTTAAACAATGTTCAAGATAACTTCATATAATCAAAGAAACAAATAACACCCGAGCCAATGGGTCTACATAGCCTCGGTCACACATAGGTCGCCAACCAATTACCGACCACCGACAACTAAAATTTGCGGCGACCAACGACAACCTCTAGCGACCAAAATCCATAAAAAAATGCAATGGAATTTTAGTCGGAGACTGGTCGGCGATTGATCAAAGACTGGTCGGCGACCGGTCGTATAAAAAGTCGGTGATCGTCTTCCGACCACCAACAACCATCAAAGACTGGCTGGCGACTAGTTGGCGATCGTTAGGCGACTAGTTGGCGATCGTTTGGAGACTGGTTGTCGATGCTCGGTGGGCGGAATTAGGATTATTCGAAATTTCTCCTGCTTATAGATTTTGAAAAGGCTTTTGATTCCTTGTCATGGAGGTTTGTAAACAAAACACTCTCCTTTTTTAATTTCGGTACTCACATTAAAAATTGGTTTAATGTTTTATATAAGGATGGTATATCAGCAGTAATGCAGTGTGGGTTCTTATCCGAGTTTTTTCAAATACAACGTGGTTGTCGTCAGGGTGATCCCCTCAGTTGTTATATTTTTATTTTGTGCGCTGAAATTTTGTCACTTAAACTCAGGGCTAATCCAAAAATCAAAGGAATCAAAATCAATAATACTGAATACAAGTTATCGCAATTTGCAGATGATACGTCTATACTCCTGGATGGCTCTGCAGAATCCCTTAATGAAACCTTAGATGAATTGTCGTATTTCACATTGTGTTCTGGCTTAAAGGTAAATTTTGACAAAACCAAAATAGTTTGGATAGGGAAGCATAAAATCAGTTCCGAAAGCATAAAAACTAGATGGAAGTTAAAATGGAACCAACATACTTTTGATATGCTTGGTTTAACATTTCACGTCGATCTTGACAAGATGATCGATCTTAATTATAAGGATAAATTGTCCAGAATTAGAACGCTGCTTAAAAATTGGTCCAGAAGGATATTAACGCCAATTGGAAGGATACAAGTAATAAAAACGATTGCTTTGCCAGTTCTTAATCATTTGTTTGTTTCACTTCCCAATCCACCACATAAAATATTGGTAGAGCTAAATGATCTTTTTTTTTAACTTTGTGTGGAATGGAAGTTCAAAAATTAACGAAAATGTACTTATTAAAGAATATACTGAAGGAGGTCTTACTATGGTCGACATTTTTTCATTTATAATTGCACTGAAATGTTCTTGGATCCGAAGGATCATCACAGGAAATGGTAAATGGATCAATATTGTAAAAATGACTATAGACACCCAAAAACTTTACACATGTGGTGTTCATTATCCTGAAAACCTTATAAATAGAACAGACAATGCTTTTTGGAAGGACACTTTAAAATCGTTTGTTGATTTCCGCAAAGCAGAATCATTAAATATAAAATACATATTACAAACCCCAATATTCTATAATTCTGATATAACAATTGGTAATAAAAGTGTTTTCCTCAAAACATGGTTTGAAAATGGCGTGCATTTTATTGGCGATTTGATCAAGAAATACGATAGGTTAGAATTTTATGGTTATGAAGAACTGTGTAACAGATATAATTTCTATCCAAACTACTTGCATTATATAGGTATTACTAATGTCATAACTAAATACTTGAAGAAAAATGGTGTGTTTGATGAAACATCTGCTATGAACAAGATTGCAGATTTTAACTATCTTGACTTTGTTAAGCCTTTTGTTCCCCTTCAAGTGATATCCATTTTAAAATATCCAAAAGGTACTCAACCCATGTACAATATTGTTAAAACAAATGAAACTTTACCAGTCTGTATGTCAAAATGGACGAGCATTTTTGAAAACATTGAATTAAAAGACTGGAACCATATTTTTAGAATGCCATTTTGTATAACCAAAGATTCTACTCTACAGTGGTATCAGTATAGAATCACACACCGAATTATTGGTACCAATTATTTTTTGTATAAAATCAATTATAAATCGTCAGCTGAATGCTCTTTCTGTCATAATATGCCGGAAACAATTGAGCACATTTTTGGGAATGTAAACATGTTAAAAAATTTATTGCTGATTTGTTTGAAGGTTTTGAGGTATTCGCTGACTTCATAAATGCGCCTTCGTTTATGTTAGGACATAAAAACTCAAGTGGTCCTCTTAATCTTACATTCCTTCTTACTAAAAGGTTTATTTTATAATTGTAAAATGAATCAAACATTACCTACCATTATCGCGGCAAAATCATATTTTTCTATCCAGTATCATATTTTGAAGGAAATGAACTTCTGCAATTTAGATTCTAACTCAATAACTACAAATAAAGAATGGGACATTTTGTTAAGTCTGTTTCGGTAAAACAATGTGATTTACATAGTTTATCCATTCTGTATATTGATAAGTTCAATATGTATCATTTTGGATATTGCTATTTACGCAATTATGATTTTTTCTTATTATGTACTTGTGAGCACTTGTCTACAATGTAATATTCTATGTTATGCATGCTGAATTCTAATAAATACGCATGATGTACGGTGTGGAGGGGGATGCCCTCGACCCTCACACACCTATTGACGAGGAAAATAAAACATATAGAACGGAAAAAAAAAAAAAAAAAAAAAAAAAAGTTCTATGATTTTTCTTATTGTTTAAAAAACGTTTGCCTAGATATATGACATTGAGCTAAATTTTAATGTATGCCTTGTGAAAATTAAAAAAAACCTGAATTTATTCGTGTTGTTTTGTTGATTATTTAATTCAATTATAATTATTGTCCTCTACTATGACCGGCAGCACATGTTAATGTAAAGGTAATCAAGTACACTTTCCATATCCGGCAATATCCTCTTGTCCCTTCTCTTTCCCTTCTTTGAAAACGGCATATTAACACTAAGTTAAATTACGTTTCCTGTCACCTTTAAAAGAATGATTGTAAAATTGTGCGTTCATTTGTTAAATGTGTTTTGGAGACGAATGTAACTCGGCGAGCGGTCGTAAGATGGTCTGCGACTAATCGCCGACCAGTCGGCAATCAGTCGGCGATCAATCGCTTACCTGTCGGCTATCAAAAATTGGTCTGCGACAAGTCACACTTGGTCTGCGACTAGTCGGCGATCGTAGCAGACCAGTCTGCGATTTATCGCCGACTAAATAAAGACCAACGAAAACCATCTCCCGACCTGTTTGGTCGACAAAAGGTTTTCGATGCAACATCGAAACCAAAATGGGTCTGAAGACCAGTCGGTGACCATCGACAACCATCCGCCGACCTCCAACAACCGTTTAAAGATCTTTTAAAGACCGTCAGCAACCACTGGTTGTTGATGGTCGGGAGTTGGTCTTAAGTTGGTCCAGGGTTTATGTGTAACCAGGGCTTATGTCACCAGGAAATAGATATGTCATGATAATTATGCACATAATAGGGTGAGTATCTATAATAAAACAGGCATAGACATATACAGTTTGAAAAAAAGTTTACACAATTCAGAGTAAGTAATTATAACTTAGCCAACAGAAGAGTCTAATACAAGTAAGAATAAATCTTTTATACTTGTTGAGTCTGTTTGATCAAGTATTTAGTTTTCCTTTATGTATATAACTCTGAGATTATTTCTTCATTTCTGTTGGAATCGTGGTAAACAAACAACATTTTATTCTCGCAGCAGTTAATTCCCGTATGTTTTAGAGAAACAAAACACAATGAGCTCTTAAATGTTCACCACCTTTCAATTCTTAAGAATTGAAAATTAAATGCTGTGCTATATTATTTCACTCTTCAATTTAAACCAATGTATGAATTCGAAGAAGTGTTTAATGCTTTTAATTATGTTTTGTTCTGTTCAATAAGGTGGCGAAATTTCATAGGGTGATAGGCAAAGAACAACGACGGAGACAACAACATTTTAAATTAGATAAACTTTAATTTCAGACACAAACAATGGAGACGAAGTGTGACATGTTAGTTGTCTCTGCATGTAGATTCTTTATCATCAATGCATTACGCAATTGCACGGTTTAGCGGTATTGTTTTAAGGGCAATTTGATAAGATCCCCGCGGCTGGTGGCTTTGGTATTTGTATGACCCACTCTTCAGACAGATAACCAAGTATCAATTGTGAGAAAATGTGTTCATTCGTGGTATTTATGTATGGAAAACAACCGTTTAAGACGCGACAAGGAGACTACATTTTTTCCGGATACCTGGCATACGGACATGTGGCCTTAGTAATGAGTTTAAAACGATACTACATTTTGTTCCAAATTTTTGTAATATATATCCTCTACGAGTTTTTTGTAATATTTAATCAAAAATATACGGTTTTAAAAATTTCCATTACAAGTTTTTAAACTCGCTTGGTCTTAGATCTATAATGCTTTATATGGCAAGCTAGGGAAAAAGTCGCCGGAAGTCGGGTTTCCAATAAGGCGGATGTGAATTCGCAATTACGGGAGGTAATTTCCAAGGGAGATCACCTAGTTTTGGGAAAAGCCTATTAAATAGGGAACCTGATTGTAACAGTGAAAATTGCCAGAGTGATAATTCTCATAACAGTGAATTACCACTTTTATTTCACTGATATTTCCCTATAAATCCCTGGGAAGCAAAAAAATAAAATACATTTACATTAATTTGATTTATGTTATCTTGAATAAATTTATATTGTTACGTCACGTTCATTGAAACGGCTGTGTCTCGCTTGCGAATGAAGGAGACTGGCGGAGCATAGTAAAATGTAGTCCTCATTGTAATTAGAACTCAAAATTAATAAAGCTATTTGTGGCTTATGGCCCATCCCTCGTTAACTTGTTAAATTGCTTTTTAGATTGTCCCATGAGTAGCATTTTGTTGAAATGTTATCTGCACATGTTATATGACTATTTATACCATATTTTAGAGAGTTTTCTTTGTGTTGCGATATTTAATAACTGCGATATTAGAACAGTAACTGGTGGGCGGAGCCTAATATGCAAGCTTATCGTGCAATAAGTAGATTGCGATATATTGAAATTTCGTTTAAATTTATACGCACGCAACTTATGCACCTATCAATATTTTTCCCCCAGGGGGAGAGCGGCGGGCAATCCCAGTGGAATTTGACTAATTGTATTTTTAGGGATCTAATTCCCTACCCTAGAGCCAAGCATTTTGTCTAAATCCCCTCAATGGGGATGCTGCTTAACTGATGTATCAAATGGCCCGTGTGCCAATATTATCGGGATCTAAAATCGGAACAAAGTCTATTTTCCGGGACCCGGAATAATTCGGCGTGTCAAATTCCCGCCTGTTGGGAATTGCTGTCAGTCTAAAGTCACGTATATGCCCGCCGCCCCCCCCCCCCCCCCCGGGGGGAAAATATTGATAGGTGCATTATTGCACTGAACGATTGTACTGAGTAGACCCATTGCGACGGCGCTAAATTTGGAAATGACACGCATGCCAAGCATGTCAGACATCATGTGACGTCTAGACACTGCCCATTGAGATATGCATTGTAGAAAGTTGCGATGTGATTGGTAAATATGGACTTTCAATCTGTTATACATGTTTAATATGTGTCTTTCGGCAACATAATGTAATCCGAGGGCTGTAGTACAAACGCCCCTTGCCCAAAAGCCCCTTGGTCTTAAAATGAACACACGGACATAAGCCCCTTTGTATATTTGACAGAGTGGACATAAGCCCACTGGTAGATTTAACAGGGTGGACAAAAGCCCCTTGAAGATTATGTATGCATTTCAACAGGAAATTCCATTCCATCAAATGGAACAAAATATTAATTGCAATCAACTGTTGACAAATAGACAAAAAACCAAACAAACAGTGATAATTAACACTAAATTCATCAAGGGGCTTTTGTCCACTCTCTCATATTTACCAATGGGCTTTTGTCCACCCTGTTAAATCTACCAAGGGGTTTATGTCCACTCTGTTAAATATACCAAGGGGCTTAAGTCCATGTGTGCAATTTTAGACCAAGGGGCTTTTGGGCAAGGGGCTTTTGTTCGGATACCAATTTTCGCATGTACATTCAACACTGAACTACAAGAAACATACCAGCCGGCATGTTTCACAAAGTTTGCTATATAATAAAAGATATATCTGTTTATCTATTTTTTACAAAATGCTACTAAAGGGACAAGTTAAAAAGCAATTTAACAAGTTAGCGTGGAATGGACCTTATAAGAAACGGCATATCGTCAATACCATATATGGATCCATATACACGTAAAAACGAAATTGTTACTACTTAATATTGATGTACATAAATGCATGCAAAATTACCATGAATCCAGTTGGGTGTTTGCAAAATATGCGTGGTGGGAACAACGCTCAGTTCGTACAAGTACGTCTTCCCCTTCCGGAGCGCCGCGTGCCCCTTCACCGTCGACACGGCCGGGCAGAAGAACGCCACGTCACTGGACAGGTTGGTGAGACTGAACCGCAGGGTGGCGCTGTCATTCGGGTGCCGCCAATCCGTGTATTCGAAATCAAGAAGCTTCCACATCATGGCGGCAATTTTGTCGTTCTTTGGTTTTATGACGTCAGCAGTAACCGCGGGTATGGCAATACCAGTAAATTGCTCCCGTGTCAGGTTAAAAGTGTTCATATCTGTATATCTGAGAATAAATGACCACAGATCTCTGAGATACAGAGCGCCGTCGAAATCGTTCGCGCCAGTCATAAGATCCAGGGACGCAAAGAAATTTCGCGCGTTGTGAGTCTGAGAATCATTGCCAAAAATGATTTCCTTCGGCGACGCAACAAGAAAGTCCCTGTCTATAACTGGTCGCCAGGCTAACGTATCGTCGTCTTGTAATTGCCTGGGTGTAAGGGCGCGAAGACATTCTATTGGGTTTGGTGCCCGCTCGCAGCCTTTCTTTGCAATGAACGGCTCTGCGTTCGGTGAACCATGCAGCGCCCAGTAGGCCAGCGCCGAACCACTTTCGGCAATCACACGCTGGAAGAAGCCTCGATTGCCCGGATATAGGGCCTGATACACAACAGAAGCGGCACCTGCCGATTCTCCGAATATCGTGACGTCATTAGGATTTCCGGTGAAGGCTTGGATGTTATCGTGAACCCATTTGATCCCGAGATGCTGGTCCCAAAGGCCCTGGTTTCCCGGAAGTTTCCCGTCGGCGCTCTGAATAAATCCAAACATTCCAAGTCTGTAGTTGACCGTTACCACGATGACGTCACCAATGGTGCTGATGCCTTCCGCTGGATAGATCACAGTCGCGCCCTCTACGAATGCGCCTCCGTAGATCCAAACCATAACCGGAAGTGACACATTCTTGTCAAATGTATGAGGCACAAACACATTGAGTGTCAAGCAGTCTTCTGTAAAGTTCGCGTATTTTCCGTAATTAATTTCGCCGCCCAAATACGATTGATAGCACGCCAGTGGCAACTTTGTAGCTTCGAACCTGCTCGAAAATGGCGCCTTGGGTATCGGCTTCTTGAAACGATTTTCTCCGGAAGTTGTCTCTGCGAATGGAATACTGAGAAACTTCGACATCCGGTACTGGCGTCCGTCAACTGTCAGCGACTCCTCTAGACCGGAAATAGCTCCCACGGGCGTCTGTATAGTTATGCAAACCACTTTTGTAGCAAGAAAGGCTAGTATCGTTATGAAAATCGGAAATGAATAAAAGTCTGTCATTTTTGGCGGGTACATACACTAAACACCTAACTGGCTATAACTGATATTCAGTATATATAAATACGTGAACGACGCTGACTTAAGTCATGTAAATAGTCAAACTCTGTTTATTTCCTCATGCTGTTTTAACACAACTGATAGCTATAAAATGAGTATGTTTGAACTTAGTTACGGAAACGTGTGTCCTAATTAAAGGTGCATATCGACGGCGGGTCGAAAATCGATTTTGCAAAATCAACGTTAATTCAAGCGTAAAAAATATGTTTGTTTTAGGTTACCCGACCTAACCTAAAAAATACCTCAACCCTAGAACATTTTAATGGGTTTATCAGATATTTTTTTGTGTTATTTGCTTTTTCCACTTATTAAATGTGTTGTTTTTTTGTAATTCAGTGTCTTCTTGTAATAACATCAACTAATAAACAATGTTTAATGATATTACTGATATGTTTTTAATATTTATTCAGTTTTAGAATTTTCAAGTTGACCATTTACCAAACAATCAAATATATATATATATAAATCCCTACGTATCTACCCTAATTTTTTGGGGCATGTAACCTGAAACAAACATATTTGTTACGCCTTACAGAAAACTAATATCGAAACATTGTTAAATACGATGATCTTTTTATATAAACTAGCGATAAACGTGTATATAATTTAATTATACATTGGTCATCGATTACACTTTCGCGGAAGTAGTTAAGTAGTTGGTCTTTGCATCCATGTTTTAATTATCTCATCAATGTCTTTTCCCTCGTCAAATAATAACTACATTTTATATAAATTGGAAAGTATCTTGTTTGAACAGTTGTCTGAATGTTTGCGAAAGCGGTAAATCCCTTAAACGATTGTTTTATTACATCGTCTGTATTATAAACTAAAGATTGGCAGTCACTATCTACAGTAGATTTGTACTGAATAGTGTTTCAATTTGTCAAGGCCAAATATTTCTGTTACGAAGTCCATTTAAGGGATTCTTATCTGTTACAATATGTAGAACCTGATAACGATCCCTTTAGTACGTGTGCACGTGTATACGTATGTTTATGTAACGACATTAAATGTGTCTATAGTAGTTTGTACGTGTGCACGCGTATACGAATGTTTATATAACGGCATTAAATGTGTCTATAGCAGCTTTGTAGGCAGATTTAGATATATATCATCATGGGAGATTTTTCTGCAATTTTGTCGGTTGTGCTGATGACAACATTTGTTGTCAAAGAAGCGGAGTTTATTACAGTACAAACGCCAGTGGGACCTATTTCCGGTCTAGAGGAGACCCTGACTGTTGACGGACGCCAGTACCGGATGTCGAAGTTTCTCAGCATTCCATTCGCAGAGACAACCGCAGGAGAAAACCGCTTCATGAAGCCGACCCCCAAGGCGCCATTTGCGGGCACGTTTGAAGCTACAAAGCTGCCGAATGCCTGTTATCCTTCAAATTATGGGGCTGAAAAGCCATACGAAAAATATATTAACTTCACGGAAGATTGTTTGACACTCAATGTGTTTGTGCCTCATACATTTGACAAGAATGTGTCACTTCCGGTTATGGTTTGGATCTACGGAGGCGCGTTCGTAGAGGGCGCGACTGTGATCTATCCAGCGGAAGGCATCAGCGCGATTGGTGACGTCATCGTGGTAACGGTAAACTACAGACTTGGAATGTTTGGATTTATTCAGAGCGCCGACGGGAAACTTCCGGGAAACCAGGGTCTCTGGGATCAGCATCTCGGGATCAAATGGGTTCACGATAACATCCGAGCCTTCACCGGAAATCCTAATGACGTCACGATATTTGGGGAATCGGCAGGTGGCGCTTCTGTTGTGTATCAAGCCCTATATCCGGGCAACCAAGGCTACTTCCAGCGAGTGATTGCCGAGAGTGGCTCGGCGCTGGCCTACTGGGCAAATCGTGAGCTACCGAATGCGGACGAGTTTATTGCAAAGAAAGGCTGCGAGCAGGCTCCGGATCCAGTAGAATGTCTTCGCGCCCTTACTCCCAGGCAACTTCAAGACAATGACACTTTACCTTGGGCTCCATATGTGGACAAGGATTTTGTGATAGGTTCACCAAAAGACATTATTTACGGAACTGACTCTGCAACTGCCAATGCACGCAATTTCTTCGCATCTCTAGACTTTATGACTGGCGTGAACAATTTTGATGGCGCTCTGTATCTCAGAGATGTGTGGCCAAACATTCTGCACTACACAGATATGAACACGTTTGTCTTAACACGAGAGGAGTTTGTCGGAATCGCAATTCCCGCAGTGATTACGGGCATCATCAAACCGAAGAACAACAGAACCGCGGCTGTTGTCGCGGAGGTCCTGGATTTACAGTACACGGATTGGCGGCACCCGAATGACAGTGCCACCCTACGGTTCAGTCTCACCAACCTGTCCAGTGACGTGGCTTTCTTCTACCCGGCCGTGTCGACGGTGAAGGGGCACGCGGCGCTCCGGAAGGGGAAGACGTACTTGTACGAACTGAGCGTTGTTCCCACCACGCATACTTTGCTAACACCCAACTGGATACAGGGTAACATTGCGAAATGTAGCGCTATATTTAAACGTGATACTGTGATACTCGCATGAAGAAAGCTGTATAGATAGATATACAATTGTATTGCGCGGTAGTTTTATATACATGTACTAGTTTTACGTATCAAGCCTGACCACATCGTAACAAAACATTCATATAAGCTACAGCGTGATCTAACGTTCCGTTGTCAACCAACTGTATTCTCGCAATAATGCAATTTTATGCATTAAATCAGTATTTTTACTGTTTATAACTAAATTATAAATTGACTGGTAGATCATAAATTAAGTCTTTGTTGATGACTGCGTGACATGTATTAACTTTATGAAAAATGAACGGAATAAATGGTTAACAATAAGATAGAATTTGTAAGAATGTAAATAGTTATTTTAAAGAGATTATACATTCAAGAATTCAAATTAATGTCTCTGTTGCACAGGTTCCAACCACGCCGACGACATTCAGTACGTGTTCGGGTACCCGCTGTACGCCGGGCCTCGCAGTACCGGAAACTACACGGAAGAGGAGCGGCGTCTCGCCAGGGCTATGGTTACCATGTGGACGAACTTCGCAAAATCTGGGTACGTTGCAGTAAACACCCTTTATTTTAATGGGACTATGTCTACCAAACCGTGTTTTCAAATTTAAATAAAAAGTTCTTTGCGTTAAAAAAAAACAAACACTTATTAAAAATGGCAACAATTGCTATGCGAAACGAAACGATAACCCAAACTCTGCAAACCTGTTTCAGAGCAGTATCTTATCGAAATTTATCACAGCGCTCTCATAATCTGTTCCCAGTTTCTCAAAAATTCTTAAGTATATGTTATAACAAGATTAGCTATAGCTCATTATTTTTATTTCATTAAAGTGTGCATAAATGAAATTTAAAAGACATTTGAATACATTCTGAATGAATATTGTATGTCATATACTTATGATGATTCATATTTTGTGTTGTAACATCAGTTTTAGAAAAACTATGATGTGATTGATCAATGAAAAAGATTTAAGCCTGTTATTCTTAAAAAAAAGTCGAGAGACTGGACCCTGAGCTTTGCGGGCTTACATAGAACTATGTATTTAATAGTCTACTCAAAGATTGTCAAATTGACAACTTTTTGTCGCAGATTCTAACAAGAAAGGTACATTTTAATTCAAAAACCGAAACAGCACTCCTGAAACAGAAATGTATTGGAGCTAATATGTCTCCTTATGAATGAACAGCAATTGAAATGGATAAACAATTTAAGCGTTTGTAACGCTTGTCGTTGATAATTTTGAAACCACGTGAATCAGCGTTGATCAAAGCGCTGACAGCGTAAAAAGAACGAGGCAAGGAAGGAAACAACAAGCAAAATAATTACGAGTGCTTTTTGTTTCTAATATAAATTAAACATTTATTTAATGAAATTGAATTAGATTGAAACTAAATTATTACATTTATTAGTTAAGAACATATAGGTTTTATGCAAATATATAATGCAAACGGAATACTATGCAGAACAGTAGACAGATGAACTAATCCACAACGGGCCAAAATAGCCGATGGAACGTATTAGTTTTGGGCATCGATTACAGTGCTTCGTATCGTAGCCTCTGGAGTAAAACGAGCTATATAATAATATTTGGTAGGTTCGTCCAGGTGCATTAGTTTCTGAAGACTATTTTGTGAGATTTTATTAAAATTTAAAGCAAAAAACAATCTGCGAATAAGTTTCTTTTAACTGTGCTTACGAGCGGAACATTTCTCAAAACATGGGTATGCGGCAACAACAGTTTAACACTTTCTTGAGAAATATAAAGAAGGAACGCTTTAATTTATAAACTCAACAGAAATTATAATATGTAGCTCTATTTGCAGCAATCCTAACAAACCGGAAGACGCCCGCCAGTTTACCAACGCCACCTGGGCAGAGTACGACCTTGACATTCAGAGTTTCCTACAGTTCACCAATATAGAGGCGCTTCCAGGTGCTCGATTCCAAGCGCGCCGGATGCAGCTCTGGTCGGACCTCCTTCCCACTTCAAAAGAATTCCACGAATAGTTTAGCGTCTTTTACAGGTTTGCGTCACGACTTGATTTAAGAATTCTACAGTTTGAATTGCGTAATCAGACAAACGCTTCATCTTCTACAGGCTTGCGTCACTACTTGATGTAAGAATTCTACTGTTTGAATTGCTTAATCAGACAAACGCTTCATCTTTTCAAATATGCAAATTGTTTCAAAACTAGGAAACGTAATGAAAACATATTTATAAACATTTTGCGATACATTGCTACATCTTTTCAAAATGTTTACGTATGCGCATATTAAGTACAATTTATGTGTTAAAATTAATTTAGATAAAAGTATATGTTATAGATGTTTGTTAAACAATTAATATACACATGATTACAAGGATTATTCATTAAACATTTGTTGACCGATCGCTATTTGACTTCTAACCACGCCTGCACAGGTCAATCTCCGACAAACACCGTGTAGCAAATACGAATAAGGCATGTCGTGGGAAAATCGGGCTTAATGCAGGTGCCTAAAGTGTCGTCCCGGATTAGCCTGTGCAGTCCGCACAGGATAAAAATCCGGGGCGACACTTTCCGCATACAGTGCATTTATGTTTAGAGGAGACGTCCTTGAAACAGAACATACCATAAAAGCGGAAAGTATCGTCCTGAATACACCGATCCTGGATTTGCCACGCATAGTTTAAACTCCTCCCCAGCTATTGTTAAAGGGTTAATTTCCCTTCATCGAAAATCACAAACATTACCACGTGCTCATTTAAATACCACAAACATAATGCACGTGCTCTTTAGTATGAAATAGTTTAACCTCTAAACACGTGATATGCAAGCGTGATGATTGGACAACATTGGAGATTAATTTGAATATGATTGACATTTGTGGAAGCGTCTATTAGCCTGTGCGGACTACACAGGCTAGTCCGGGACGACACTTCACGCACATGCAATTAGCCCGGTTTGCCCATAACACGCCTCGAATGTTGTACAAGACGTCTCCGCCAAACAATGACCTGGCTTTCGGAATGGCCTACCGAATTGTCAGTCAAATATCGTTGGCCATTAATGTGTTCGGCCGTCAAGACGAAGGGCGCAATATAGTCCAAAGCTTCTTCTTTCAAGCGACACTACACATCACAACCAATATACGAAATAAATCGGGGGCATATTCAGGCGTATTCCATATTCAGGCGTACTCCATATTCAAGCGTACACCATATTCAGGCGTACTCATGTACAACCGGCGTACACAACGAAATAGTTGAAATAATTTGATCAAAATAACAAGCAAACAAACGAAAAACGAGTCAAAACGGACGCTAAACCATGATACTGTAAACTTGTCAATTTTAAATATTCAAACGAACCAACATTTCGCTGAAACCTTTAGCAGATTATTGTCTATGCCTCACAAACTCTATAATTAGAAGATGATTGAAAAGAAGAATGCAGGTCTTTTTCCAAATTAAACAAACCGCATATCTACTGGATACTCCAGTGTATTGTTTAAAGCAGGCGCGGCCCCAATCTAATTGCAGCCGCGGACCTATTTTTACAGCCGCAGACCAGTGAGAAATCTTCAAAGAAATGATGATTTTCGAAAATAATAATTATTATTGTTTTGCTCCCCAAAATACTGCTGCCCCTACTCCTACGCGTCTGTTAAAAAGAATAAAAGTATTTAAGATCAATTGCGAATAGACTCTAAGCAGGACATATTATTCAACGTCCCATCTATGTTGTTACATTGAAAGATGCCATTGACTACACATATACTGAGTAGAGGCTTCGTTATAATAGCTAGCCGATCATTAGATGTAGTCAATAAAATCTTGCGTAGAGGAAGTGACGAAGAAATGCTGTCGTCTGGGGATGGACTTTTTAATGTCGCAGTAATGGACAACATTCGTGACAATTTCGGACTGCGAACCCCCAGTCACACACGTTCAACTGAACGTAGAGGACGTGGGCACTACCCACTAACAATGGAAAAAGTGGGTACAGCAACTTGTTGTTTGAAACCTTTGTTTCCGTCGACTAAAATAAGTTTGCAGAACAAAGCGACGGTGATGCGTAACTACAATCCGAGCAGAGCGTATATTTAAATCCTAACCAACAACGGCAACGAAGCTCTGTCGTCTCCAGCTCACACTTAGATTTAGTTGCATGATGACGCCAATTCGCATGAAGGGACGGACCCAAATGGAGCACACAGCGGTATTCACACAAGGGATTAATGGAATTTCCAGGATGTATGATTTGCATGACATCATTCACAGCCACCAAACGCTCCTGCATGGCACTAGGCGGTGGCTCGGAGAAAGATTGCATCTTTACCATCCAGCGCAATCTCTTGAACCGATTTAAAGGTCAATCTGTACAGAAGCCACGCAATGACGCTCGGAACATGTGATCGTATCTTTGGCAAACAGGATCGCACTAAACGGGAATTATACCAACCCGTTTTATTTCGGAATCAAACACATCGCCGTCCATGCAGACAGTCTTCCGGAGGTCAGAGGCAATCCCATGAAAATGGAGCTTACCTTTGGTGTGGGAGCCGCGGTAATAAGACAAACAGATTACCCCTATGCGCCGAAGAATAGAGATGGGAGGCAATCCCATGAAAATGGAGCTTACCTTTGGTGTGGGAGCCGCGGTAATAAGACAAACAGATTACCCCTATGCGCCGAAGAATAGAGATGGGACAAAGGTAATGCCTTCGATGTACATTACTTAATTATCAATGCAGCCCCAGTTTGAGTTGGTACCCGTCTTATCTCACCACAGGAGTTGATGTCTCTGGTGAAGAACCGGCAACGACAGACAGGAGTGGCAGTTTGTTTAAGTTGGGTTTAACGGGCGAGTTGCTCTGTTAGCTACAGATCGACCAGTCCACAACATCGGACGATACATCATCCATGATCGATACAGCTGCACCCAAGTTGTTTAAAAATAACGAATCGTCCGCTTTATAAAGATCCTCAAAATACTGTCCAGTTCACATAGCTCTGAGATGTGCAAACACGCAAGGTTAGGTTGCGATAATTGTGTGTGTGTAGTACATTTTTATCGAGTGCACCGGGATTTTCTCCCATATGGCCATCGCCCCCAGAAGACTAGTTAGTTGGGTTATGGGGGATAGTGCAAGATACAGAAGACGCCCCATTCCAGAGGCGACCCTGGGTCTTTTAGTGCCCGGTGTGAAGCACCTAGTACACTGCACCTCGGTTTAACGTCTCATGCGAAAGACGAGTTAGTAGGTTAGGGTGTAGCGGGGGCTCGAACCTGCGACCCCTGTGTTGTAAAGCCAGTGCGTTACCAATAGATCACGGATCCGCCACTTGCGATAATTGTCCATTTTGCTACCCTGAGCAACAAGTCAGTTAAACAAGAGATGTTTGTAAAACATGTATGCCCCCCGACTTGCAGCCAAGTTGTGAATATGTGCAAGTATTAAGAATTTTTTTCAATATGCAATCCCAAGCGAGGTCTCGATATATGGCATCTATGTATGAAGTTTCATTAAAATATCTCGATGCGTTCTTAAGTAATTGAGCAGAAACCATTTTGCTATTTTTAGTAATGGTGACCTTGACCTTGACCAGACCCTACCCATATGAAATCCCAAGACAGGTCTCAATATAAGGTATCTATGTATGGAGTTTCATTAAAATATCTCGATGCATTCTTAAGGTATTGAGCGGAAACCGTTTTTCTATTTTTAGCAATGGTGACCTTGACCCCACCCACCCCATATGCAATCCCAAGCGAGGTCTCAATATAAGGTATCTATGTATGGAGTTCATTAAAATATCTTAATGCTCGTCAAGTTATTGAGCGAAAACCGTTTTTCTATTTTTAGTAACGGTGACCTTGACCTTGACCCCACCCACCACATATGCAATCCCAAGAGAGGTCTCAACATAAGATATCTATGTATGAAATTTCATTAAAATATCTCGATGCGTTCTCAAGTTATTAAGTGGCAACCATTTTCTATGTTTAGTAACTGTAACCTTGAGCTTGACCACATCCACCCCATATGCAATCTCAAACAAGGCTTTGATATAAGGTATATATGTATGAAGTTTCATTAAAATATCTCGATGCAT
The DNA here is from genome assembly GCA_027627225.1 of Congeria kusceri. Lineage (NCBI taxonomy): Eukaryota > Metazoa > Mollusca > Bivalvia > Myida > Dreissenidae > Congeria > Congeria kusceri. Next base: position 23,099,036 of record CM051024.1, read on the forward strand.
TCTCAAGTTATTGAGCAGAAACCGTTTTTCTTTCTATTTTTAGTTATGGTGACCTTGATCTTGACCCCACCTACCCCATATGCAAACCCAAGCGAGGTCTCGATATATATGGTATCTACGTATGAAGTTGCATTAAAATATCTATATGGATTGCAAAGTTATTGAGCGGAAACCGTTTTTCTATTTTTAGTAACCGTGACCTTGACCCCACCCTTCCCATATGCAATCCCAAGCGACGTCACGATATAATGCATATATGTATGAAGTTTCATAAAATATCTCGATGCGTTCTCAAGTTATTGAGCGGAAACCGTTTTTTCTATTTTTAGTAGCGGTGACCTTGACCTTGACCCCACCCACCCCAAAAGCAATCCCAAGCAAGGTCTCAATATAAGGTATCTATGTATGAAGTTTCATTAAAATATCTCGATGCGTTCTCAAGTTATTGAGCGGAGACCGTTTTTCTATTTTTAGTAACGGTGACCTTGACCTTGACCCCACCCACCCCATATGCAATCCCAAGCAAGGTCTCAATATAAGGTATCTATGGATGAAGTTTCATTAAAATATCTCGATGCGTTCTTGAGCAGAAACCGTTTTTCTATTTTTAGTAACGGTACAAAGAGGCATAATTCTGCTAAATTGCAGGTCAGAGTTAAGGGCCCTGATCAGTGACCTTATATAATGACCCTGAAGACATGTGTGAAGTTTCAATTAAACATATGTAGTACCAGTATTTATAGAGATTTGGAGTTGTTGCACGCAAACTTTAACCTGAATTTCTAAGTACAACAAGGGGCATAATTCTGCTACCGTAAATTGCAGGTGAGAGTTATGGGCCTTGGTCAGTGACCTTATATTATGACCCTGAAGACATGTGTGAAGTTTCAATTGAACACCTGTAGTAGTTATCGAGATTTGGAGTTGTTGCACGCAAACTTTAACCTTAATTTTCTAGGTACAAAAAGTGGCATAATTTTGCTAAATAGCAGGTCAGAGTCATGGGCCTTGGTCAGTGACCTTACATAATGATCCTGATAGTATGTGTAATGTTTCAGTTGAATATCTGTAGTAGATATAGATATGGAGTTGTTGCACACAAACTTAAACATGATTTTCCAAGGGGAATAATTCGGCTAAATTGCAGGTCAGATTTATGGGCCTTGGTCAGTGACCTTACATAATGACCCCGAAGATATGTGTGAAGTTTCAATTGAATATCTGTAGCAGTTACAGAGATATGTACTTGTTGCACGCAAAACTTAAACTGGATTTTCTCTTGGACGAAAACCTTAACCTGACTTTTCTAAGTACAAAAAGGGGCATAATTCTGCTAAATTGCTGGTCACAGTTATGGGTCTTGGCCAGTGACCTCATATAATGATCCTGAGAGCATGTGTGAAGTTTCAATTGCATATCTGTAGTACGTATAGAGATATGGAATTTTGCACGCAAACATTCACCTGATTTTATAAGTACAAAAAGGGGCATAATTCTGCTAAATTGCAGGTCAGAGTTATGGACCTTTGTCAGTGACCTCACATAATGAACCCTAAGACATTTGTGAAGTTTCAATTGAATATCTGTAGTAGTTACAGAGACATGAACTTGCACGCAAACCTTAACCAGAGCATTACGCCGATGCCGACAAAAGGGCGAGTAGTATGGCTCGAATTATTCTGTGAATAGTCGAGCTAAAAACTATTCCAACAACGGTATTTTGAAAGTATCCATAGCTGATTCGGTGTTTCTAAGTTCTAAGTTCCTTCCAAAAACTCTAGCTTCAGAGATGGTCTCTTCATATGCATTGGTATCAATTACGGTGGTAAATTTAAGTCCACAGTCAAATAATTGTAGCAGAGTCTTCTTTTTTATTTAATTTTGATGCCCCGATGTTGATATGTAATATTCTATATTATATTGTGTTAGCAATTTTTCACACTTCCGTTCGGTATGAACGATGCAAAAAAGACGAAACATTGTACAACAATCTATGAACAATTTATTAAATAAACTGGTGCAATGCAATCAATTCTAAATAAATCAGTCAACACCAACTAACCCATTTATAAAACATATGTATTACATATTGCATAAACATGTACATAATGTTTAAACATGGCATCAATCCACCTAAAAATGTATAACAATTCGTCCAATCATTATTACAACACTAGTCATTTCCCATAAACCTTTTGTCGACAATACTCATCTTCGGTACCACCTTCTTAACAAGGGCCTGGGTGGTGGTATTCCCTGTAGTATGGACATAGGGATATGATACTGCAGCAGTTACAGCACCTGTGGGACTGAATATCTGGGGAGGGGGGACAGGGGCCAGGGTGGTGGTATTCCCTGTAGTATGGACATAGGGATATGATACTGCAGCAGTTACAGCACCTGTGGGGCTGAATATCTGGGGAGGGGGGACAGGGGCCTGGGTGGTGGTATTCCCTGTAGTATGGACGTAGGGATATGATACTGCAGCAGTTACAGCACCTGTGGGGCTGAATAGCTGGGGAGGGGGGACATTGAAATTCTGAAAACTGGTGTTAGGTAGGGGTAGGGCAGTTCCAGGTGGGGGTGCAGTGGTAAATGGGGCTTGGTTGAAAGGCCCCTGGGTTGGGGAATTTGTTGGGTTTTCAGAAGCACTGCAGGGAAATGATACTGGTGGTGGAGGGACTGAAAAGTTTGGAGCCCCAGTACGGAAATACTGTGATGACATGCTGGTATATCCTGGGGGCAAAACATTGAAATTTATGGGAGGGGGAACATGGATGTTTACAGGGGCTGGAACAGTGAACATGGGGTGCATTGTGGCCGCAGACATGGGCGAAATTGTGGAAGGGGGCGCCATATCCAGAAACATTCCTTCTGGACCCATTTTGACAGTAGGGGCCACACCCATTTGACTTGTATAAGAATCATTATTACCCGAATAACACATATTAGATTTTGCATACTGAAGTTGTTGTTTGTTATTATGTACATCCTGTTTATGTTCAGGATCCATGTTTTCCATTGAAGTCCTCAAAACATTTAGCTGTTCACCAACCATTTTCTCAATAACACCTTTATTTTTGTCATTATCACCAGTGTCAGCTGCTAGCAATGTATCCTTCAGTGATGGACTTTCAGCCGTATTCTGATGTCTCTTCTCAATATCGGCCAGAGACCGCTTCCCAGTCTCGTTCCCTTGGTTTCCATAGTAGAAAGACGGTGGGGCAAATTCAGTCTCTCGTTCCGCTCTCTGCTTTTCCAGCCATGCTTTCTCTGATTGTTCCAAAGACACTGCAAAACAAAATAGTGTTCATTCTCTTAATTAAGCATATGAAGTTCTAAATAAAAATCTAACAAAATATCAAATATCATGCCAGTCCTATGATGTATTCTAAACATATTCTTAAAGTAATGCTCCACTAACTTTGTTTTTCCTGTCAAATACACATCATTTACAGAAACAGTGGTGGAAATATTTCACTCACTTTGTTTTCCTCTGTCCCACTCCCTGGTGGAGAGGGTGGTAGTTCTCCAGCTGTCGTCACGGGTGAGAATCTCTGGCTCCTTCACCTGCTCAGACACACGGGGGCCAAACTCTTCCTCCTCCTCCTCAACAGCTTCTGTTGCAAAATAATTATGATAGTGATGTCTACTCTTTAATGCTAGTCACAGAAAAGTAAGTATATTAATAAGCCATCAATAATGTTTGAAATGTGTACTCAAGACAAGCCATCAATAAAATAATGTTTGAAAATGTGTAATCAAGACAATAACATTCATACTTGGCTTATACGATTGAAGATGAGATCATTTTGTCCTATGCCAAAACAAAAAGTTTTACACTTGTCAACAATTTAATTTTCATAAATATGAGGTCATTATGATTCCAAAATTGCCGATCACTGTTGTGGTGGGAAAATAGTGCCACTCGTACTGTGTTGTTGTCGCTTAATTATATTTGTATTGAATTTTATTATGTGTTTTCTGTTGTTTACAAAGGCCCATGTTTACACTGACGATTAGGGTATTCACATACTTTCAAAAAATAAACATAAAAACAAAGTTAAAAGTAATTCCAAATAACCAAGAGTGAAATGATCAAACGTTATCATTTCACTCAACCTAGAGTGAAATCATCGGGTTATCATTCACTGGTATTCTCCACTCATTCACCGCATAGCATGAAATAAAACAACCATCTATTACAACTCAGTATTAACAGCACCGCAAACTGACCTTCCTTCTCCGCTGGTAGGCCGTGTTTCTCACGTTTTCTCTGCTTCACCTTGGCCAGACGTGCTGCCAGGGCCGCCTTGCGTTTCTCCTTCACACGATCACTCTTGCTGCGCTCTGATTTAGTCTGTAAGAGCATGAATGCAAAAGTTAATACAATTTTCTTTGAAATTTTTTCTATCTGATTACAATCTGCTTTTATTGCATGCATACAACTTGTACAGAAAATTAAAATGAAGAAAATTATGACTTACAAGATAATTAGAGTTAAGTCTGAATATTGTTTAATGATTGATAAAATTAGTTCAGTGTTAAATAACTTACAGGTTGCAAACAATTTCTATTATAATACCCCGTAATTTGAAAAAGAACAAGACGTAATATGTGAAACATACATTCAGATTGTGTCTATGCTTGGCTGGTCTATAAAACTAATAAACTTTGAATCAACCACAAGTGGACATAACATATTATAAACAACAAATTCCAAACCTGTTCTCGCAGATTCTGAAGCTGCTCCATCTGTGCCTGCCTGACCTCTTCCTCTGCATTGAACTGGTAGAATCCCACGCCATGAGTCCGCACCTCTATCAGAATGGACACCAAATATGTCACAAGTCATTCACGATACAGTACTTATTAGGACGAGTATTGTAAATAGAAAGCCACATTATGGGTCAGTACCTCTATCAGGATGGACTCCAACCAAGTTACAAGTTGTTCACAATACATTTGACTGTACTAGTGAAGATCAACATTTCCAAGCAGATGCCAAAACCTTTATCTAGAGCGGTATGGACTGGTATTCAGTAAGTTCCTTAGGAAAAACTTAAGTGAAAGTTTCCGATCAAATGTTCTATGTGAAATCCAATGACTGCTGTTGACAAAAACAGTACAGTACTTAACATCTGAGCACTATTTACTAGTTAAAAATGTTTCATGTAAAAAGACTTATACTAGTATATAAAACAGCCATAAAATTTTATGAATTAATGAAATTTTTTTAAGTTTTCACTAAGAGCTTTCTGAACACTTGCCCTGCTACCCATACAGGCATTTTAATCATGGTTAAGGATGTATAATTATTGAACCAACAATTGCTATTAAATATTAAATGTACTGTATGCACTATCGTTCCATCAATATGTAGTGAGAAAGTCATTTTCAGATTAAATATGTGCCGTTTCAAAATCAATAACAATTTCTGTCAAGACTTTTAATGGGTACTGGTACTCCCATTTTTTATTTTTAATGAGTATTTTTAATTTTAAATGAGTATTGACTCCAAATCTCCTCTTATCTAGAGCCCTGGTTTTTGGACAACCAATGGCAGCTGTCATTGAAGGCAACAAGTTTACTTCTTGTTTTTAAGGTATTTAAAGTAAGCAGTAACTACATTTTTATTAATAAAAAAAATAATTTGTAATTATTATTTTGTATAATTGTCACTTCTAAGACTGCAATAAAATAAAAGAACAAGACGCCATGCCATTGTGTCTGACGTCAGCGTAGTGGATTGGTCCCTGCTTTTCCTGCATCATCTGCGCCATCTCGGCTTGTTCCCAGCGCTGGCGCTCCAACTCTCGCGCCATGTCATCAGACATCAGACTCGGGGTGGTCAGTGTGTCCTTGTCTCTGAAATGGGAGTACATTTCTTGTTGAAAAAGTAGCATTCCAATATACGAGGGCTATGTTGCACTATACAGGGATGAGACTTTAGAAACAATTCAGGAGGTGAAAATACCCTAACCCCATTAGCCAAAACCAGTTATCATATAAAGAAAAACATTCCATGTTAGCCAAAACCAGTTCATATAAAGAAAAACATTCCCCATTAGCCAAAACCAGTTATCATATAAAGAAAAACATTCCCTGTTAGCCAAAACCAGTTATCATATAAAGAAAAACATTCCCCATTAGCCAAAACCAGTTATCATATAAAGAAAAACATTCCCCATTAGCCAAAACCAGTTATCATATAAAGAAAAACATTCCCCGTTAGCCAAAACCAGTTATCATATAAAGAAAAACATTCCCTGTTAGCCAAAACCAGTTATCATATAAAGAAAAACATTCCCCATTAGCCAAAACCAGTTATCATATAAAGAAAAACATTCCCCATTAGCCAAAACCAGTTATCATATAAAGAAAAACATTCCCCATTAGCCAAAACCAGTTATCATATAGAAAGAACATAAGAAAAACATTAAACAGCAAAAAGTATAAAGTTTTGAGTACCCTGAAGTTCAAACCTACGACCTCAGGATCAACAGTCTGTCACTCAGGATCACTAGGATCACTAGGAACAACAGTCTGTCATGGTGATCACTAGGATCACTCAGGATCAACAGTCTGTCATGCTGATCACTAGGGATCACTAGGATCACTCAGGATCAACAGTCTGTAACTCAGGATCACTAGGGATCACTATGATCACTCAGGATCAACAGTCTGTCACTCAGGATCACTAGGATCACTCAGGATCAACAGTCTGTAACTCAGGATCACTAGGGATCACAAGGATCACTCAGGATCAACAGTCTGTCACTCTGGATCACTAGGATCACTCAGGATCAACAGTCTGTCATGCTGATCACTAGGCCAGGCAGACTTATCTGCATTAATCAACAGTCTGTCATGCTGATCACTAGGCCAGGCAGACTTATCTGCATTAATCAACAGTCTGTCATGCTGATCACTAGGCCAGGCAGACTTATCTGCATTAATCAACAGTCTGTCATGCTGATCACTAGGCCAGGCAGACTTATCTGCCTTAATGTGTATTTGTATAATAAATGTTTTCCAAAATAACAGAGAAAACCGTTAAAAACCATTTCCATTGAGGTTAACCCATAAATTACATATTATGATATTAGGCTTTTTACTGTTCAACAACTTAGAAGTGGATTGTTAAAACAACACGTATAAATGATTCACCAAGGCTTGCCTTACCTGAGCCTTTGAAAATCACTCAGTCCCTGCTTCTGTTTTTCTTCCTTATCCCTAACAAAAATACCGTTTCAATTAATGATCACCAATTCCACCATCTTGGTCCAGTTCATAAAAGAAACGTACAAAGTGCAATGTTTCAAAAAGTGCATTGGAAGAGTAGTTTATGAAATATAGTTGAAAAATATCCATATGATCATTGACATTTTTTCCTAACAACTCTAAATGTCAACAAATACCAGTACATACATTTATTCAAAAGAAGCTTAAATTTAAAAAATAAATAAATTTAAAACAAAACAAAAAACTGCATTATAACTAGGGATGGGACCAAATACTTAAATTAAAAATATTCGAATATTCGTTTTAGGTATTCAAATATATTCGAATATTCGTTTTGTAAATACTACTATATTCGGGACTCTGTCCGAATATTTACCTATCCGAAATATGTATACTACGTGTATGTAGTTGTTTTACCTTGTGTCAGTGGTAATGAGCAATAACTTAGTGAGTGTTAGGCAAATATAAAGAAATGTAAGATATTGTTAAATGTATTGTTAATTAAATTTTAATCGTTCCATACACCTATTTCTCATTACATAGATTACACGCAACCTGCTTGTTGTCTAATGACCGCGTAAAGTACTTCCAAGCATATGAAGGTGGCATTGTTTATTAATCAAGACTCTTGTATATTATACGGTGTTAATATAGTGGATAATAATTTACAAGTGACGTATATTAAGATTGACCAGATCATGCTAATTTTGTTAAAGAAATTGATTGGCTGATAATGGATTCATTTTGATTGTTTTACTTATAGAGTAATTGTAATTTACTGTAAACAAGTTAACCGTATAGATGTCACTTAAGGACAATAAACCACAATATACGCTTTGAGCACCTGTGAAACCGTTATCACAACATGGTCCAGTTTTGTTATTTGTGGATATGATGCGCAATATTCGCGCCTCCTACAAACCGTTAATTCGCGGCCCTTGTAAAGACGTGGTCCCCCTGCCAATTATCAATTGTCGTTAATTGGACATGTTTGGCATGTGTTGTAAAAATGTTACACTGCCCCCGCCCACCTTCTAGGCAAGAAATACGACTGGAATTCATATTAACTTTGCAATCAAACTGGAAAAAAACTTCATTTTTTTAAAACTAATTTTGTTCTTTAAATAAATTTGAAAATAGAATATTCGTATTCGTTTTTTTATATATGAATATTATCCGATATTCAAATATTCGATTATTCAGTCCCATGGTTTAATTTTAAATACTCTCAATGTCAATTAAATCATAAATAAAACATGCTTTAATGTAAATCTTACATATGAGGCTTGTTGTGGGAAAAACAGGCTTAATGCATGTTCATGAAGTGTCGTCCCGGATCAGCCTACAGTGGATTTATGTTTAAAAGATAATTCATTGAAACAGAAAATACCATAAAAGTGGAAAGTGCGGTCCTGGATTAGCCTGTGCGTACGGCACAAGCTAATCCGGGATTACATTTTACGCACATGCATTAAGCCCGGATTCCCCACGACATGCCTGATATCACTCTGTTATAAATAAAGACTGATAATAGCACATGTGTGTGAGCTTTTCTAAATACAATCGACTCCTGATGACTAGAAGTCTAACGGACAGACACGGAAATTCCCAGGCCCCAATTTCTCAAAAATTCTTAAGTATGTTTTAACAAGATTAGCATAAGCTCACTATTTTCATATTTCAATAAATACTATTGACACGTCACATTACATTTCGAAGAAAAATGTCTATGGCAGATCATCATTATAAATAATATTTTGTGTTGTAACATCAATTTGAAAACAATTATTTTGATTGATGAAATAAGAGACTTAAGCCCGTTATTCTTAAGAAATTTCGAGAAACTGGACCCAGCCATCTAAATTTCAATCTTAACGAGTTCGAGAATGTACTAATAGCGAAGGAAATTTTTGGTCTGCCTTATTTTCAAATCTCTAATTGAAGAGTATTCAGATATATATAATAGTAATTAAAATACATAAAACATCTATTTACTTTATTAATGATGTTTTCTTTTAAGTTGTGAAATCAATAAATTTTATGCTTTCTGGTGGTTTATAGGGAAACATCAGTCAAATAAAATTGGTAATTCACTGTTGTAAAACAGAGAAAATTATCAATTTCATAATGGAACTACTTTTTAACCAGGAAGTCGGAAAAATACCAAAATAACTAATTTTTAAGCAATCTGCGCAAGTCGTGAAAATATACATTTTATTATCACTAGTGAATTAAAATCGATATTCTACCGAAACCAACAAATATCCTCTATTTCAGCAGTCTCTCAACACTTGACATAATCAAAAGCATGTAATCTATTAATGACTCAATACAACCGAGGCGATTTTGAGCCAAACAAACTATTATATGTCTGCTAACTGTAACTGCGACTGTAACAAATTTGACCCTTGGGAATTTGAGCTAAATGAAAGAAATTATATAAATATATAGCAATAAAATATTGGTATCTCGAAGAAACTTCTAACCATAGAGAAATTTTGCACTAGCGAGTTTGATGCATCAGAAGACCCACCTTTTCCTGCCCTGCAGTAGTTTGTCCCTCTCCTGTACAGACGGCAGGTCCTGCTTCAGACATCTCCGGGTCCTACCATAGGCATCCACATAGTCCACCCTGGCAACGGAATTAGACTTAGTGTGGATATATGGCATGCAATATTATAGGTGGGCAATGTACCGGTACCAAAATGCTGTACTTTAGGACACTGTAACAGTTACATGATTCATAAAATGTGTATGACATTTTTTTTTCTTATCTAGAAATCTATTCAACACTGCAAAATACTAAGCATTTTCAATGCCAACAAAGGATTTGGTATAAATGGCAAAGTTGCTTTAAATTAATATCTTCCACAGTAACTAAGTAGTTCAGGCCAACTAAAGACAAATAATTACTATCTTAAACACTAACTTAGTACATTGTAATAGTGTGTACTGAGTAACTACAGACTATCAACACTGTAGCCCCCCCATACTAGAGTTAGAGTATACTTGGTTTAAGGGGGCGCAACACTCGATGTATGGTCCCAGCAGAGACAGACTCATTAAAATCAAAACCTAACATTGTTAGGATCTGAAGACATATAACAAGGTAACGTTCAAATGACTTTCTGAACAATAAAATATCAGCCCTGCTGCGCCCAATGAAATAGCCTTTTGCACAGCAATGTTTGGCCACGTTTTTTTTAAAGTGATGCATTTCCAGCTGATCCTCGGGAATAAATCATTTACAGTTAATTTTCAATCGGATAACAATGGATATAGTGGTACCTTAGGCAAGTAAACATCCAAAGTTCAAGTTAATTTCATGCATAGTATTTGTGGTTGATATATTAAGTTCAACCACAACATTTTGAAGGCAACAGTTTGATTGGCTCCTGAAAAGGTCATCTGAACGCGTGAACGTGACCCCTAATGCGAAGTCATCAGATCCAGTCAGTGGACAATACAGTAGCGTCAGACTGGGGATGATTGGAATGAGATTGCAACTGCTGTAGAACGCACGAAGGACTTGTAAATGTTCTGGAGTAGCATTCGGATATACGCATTGGCCGGACAGAACCTTGATGGAATCAAAACGCTGACAGCATAGAAAGACTGTTGGCGACAAAAGAAACTACAAGCATGTGAATTATGAGTGCATTTTTGCTAAAAACGGAAACAGTTGTTTGAATGAAGTTCAATTTCCCACCTTTAAACTTGATAATATGGCAAACAGAATTATATACATGCCATTTAACAAGTCAATCTGCAACGAGCCATGCAGACTCACCATTACAATCTGCAACGAGCCATGCAGACTCACCATACTCACCATACTCACCATACTCACCATTAGAGCGACAGACTGGGCCCATATTCACAGAGCTCTTTATGGAAAATTAAAGTAAATTTCTTAAATTCATAAAATTCCTCAAGTCTGTGGCTACTTCATGTGGAGGTCTTTTTACATTACAATGTTTCACACTAGTTAATATTACTTAGAATTTGCATATTTTACCTCTGCGTGAACAGAAAACATTGGATTTCACATAGAAAATTTGATAAGAAATTTTCACTTGAATACAACTTAAGTTAAGATTTCCATCAGGAGCTTCGAGAATGCCGGCCCTGGATTTGATTTTAATGAGACTGCAGCTGAGGATGATTGGTAGCTTAACAAGCTACATCACACATCATTCCAACACGACACTTACAGACTGTTCTATATAGAAAATATATAATTTACCATCGTTAAATCTCCAATAAGCAATGCGTAAAAATAGTTTAGAAAGTGACGTCATTTGTTGAGGTTTGGTCAATGAATGCTACAAAATAATGAATTTATATCCTTGAATGATGGAGCTGTAAAAGTTGTGATGATCATGTGAACAATTGCACAGGAAGATAGGTTGAATATAGTAAAATGTAGTTCTCATTCCGGAATTTGTTTGTCAGATTAAAATTTAAAAAAATATGCAATTTAACGCTTTCATATGCGTGGTTATTAAAGCTACTCAGGCTAACACCCTTGTGATTTAATTAATTTACATCAGAACTTCAAACCGTTCTTTATTAGCCTATTAACAACGCTAAATCAAAAATTATTCCTTAAGAAAACACAGAAGAATTACTCTGCGGATAACCCACCACTCGTCGTCCTCATTCTCCGGGGCGGGTACCGGAAGGTCCTGTAGCCGTCTCTCTTCTACCTCCTCAAGCCTCTCTCGCTCCTGGCGCTCTTTCTCTCGTCGTTGAATCTCATCGTCCATAGCTTTCTTCTGGAAATCCACCAGGAACAGCCCACTGCCATCCTCATCTGAAATTAATATTTATAATAATAAAATAATAATAACAATAATAACAATAATAATATAATAATAATAATAATAATTTAATAATAATAACCAAAATAATAATAATAATAATAATAACAAAATAATAATAATAATAACAAAATGATAATAATAATAATATTAATAACAAAATAATAATAATAATAACATAATAATAACAAAATAATAATAATAATAACAAAATAATAATAATAATAATAACAAAATAATAATAATTATTATTATGATAACTGTTTCAGGGCCTACTTTTTTGTAATACATTTTAATTTGGTATTAAATGTACAGCCAATTAAAACTAAATGATTACTCAATACTGAATAATACAATGAACGAAAATTCAATCTTTATCCTTAAGTACAGTCAAACTAGATATGTGGCGCGTCATGAGAAAACCGGTCATAATGCATGTGCGTAAAGTGTCATCCCGGATTAGCCTGTGCAGTCCGCACAGGCTAATCCGGAATGACACTTTCCGCCTAAAGTGGATTTATGGTTAGAAGACACTTCAATGAAACAGAAAATACCATAAAAGCGCAAAGTGCCATCCCGGATTAGCCTGTGCGGCTATCCGGGATGACACTTTACGCGCATGCATTAAGACCGGTTTTCTCACGGCGCGCGACATATATTTTACATTTCTGTTTTATTCTAATCAAACGTTTTTTTATCAAAGCAACAATTAATATACTTAAGCTGTTCACCAAGAAAAGGCTTTCATGGATACATTTATACAATTTCTCAATAATAATAACTGATAGTCTATACATTACCTGGGAACTCAGCTCCACTAGAAATCTTCTCATATAATTTTGCTTTGCTCTCAAGACTTTTCCTAAAACGTTAAAACAAATATCATTCCGATACTTGTTTGTGTGAATTTTATAAGGTGTACCGTGTATTATACTATTCTAACATGATACTCGCTAATTTTTCTATAGACAAAGAATACAGTTATCATTGTTAAACTACCCATAAACAATGCAAAAAGAAGTCCCGATTCATAGTATGACGTAGTTCCAATTACAAATGCAAAATATATGTCAAATCATGTTAGAATCTTAATAATTTTTGCAATATCGTTGTCTATCGGCCAATAAACAACTCTTTGTCATTCGGATGAGTGGCTTATAAACAACTCTGGCAAATGCACTCGTGGTTTAATTCCTACGCATCAGAACTCCAAATCAAAAATTATTTCTTAAGAAAGGTTAAGAAAATTTAATGATTTGTTTCTCAGGCAGCGCTATATGTTAATAAAAATAAAACTTTGCAGAAAGTGTTTCTAATGGGCATGTTACAGAACAAAATACAAAAACAATGCATTTAAATCTGTAAATCATTAACATTTTGGCAACTTGCTATCGTCTAGTTTCTGTACGCTATAAACTGGTGATGACTCTGGAGTAAACCAGCATGTACATTATGGTATATTCCGTTTGTACCAAGTGTTTTTGAACAATGCCTTTCGTAAATTCCCACCAAGTGCTTTTGAACAATGCCTTTCGTAAATAAAAACAGATTTTGGACGAATACACACCATAAACGTTCCTAAGAACTATTACTAAAATTACGATGTATTGAATTAGATCCCATGGACAGTGGCTTAAAATTAAACAAATTCGCATTTAACATAGCGGAAGAAGAGAAACCGGTAGAGATTTCTGTATTTCGAGTAACTTTCTTCCTGTCTGATTTAATCATATAAGTCGGATATACACAAATTGTGAAATACTGTGTAAATTTAAACAAAAAAGTCATATTCAATTGGGAACCTTTATATATATTTATATTTATTCATTCAAACTTTTGTTTCTTAGATGCTTTTTGCTTGTGTAATAGCATTCCATAATTTTTGAAGACAATCTGTGTCAATATAAGTCCTGTGGAAACAAACTAAAATGCCAGCTGCATTGACAAGCGTTGATTTTCCATTCCAATAATTGTTGGTGTTTTATTGCAAAAATAATTCCTATGTTTTACAGTTATACAAAATATGAAATACGAAAAGTTAAATTCTATACATAGAAGTACTTAAATGCTGATGGTATAGCAATTTGAAGGCACTTATGTTAATTATGAACATTCAAATTGATTGCCCTTTTACGTCAGCTTGCATAAATGACCATTTGTAACATGAGCAATTAATAAATCTATATTTAGAATTTTATAAAAAGGGATGCTTATGCTGTTATTCAAACTTAAAACTGTCTTTACTCTGTACTTAATAACTTGTTTTAATAAGCCATTACATAGTGCCAATAGAAACGAGTAGGTCAAAAACAAATACTTTAATTAAAAAAAAAATTGCCGTCCCTCCTGATTTTTTGGAAATAGTGCCTGAGAAACAATTCATTAATTTTTCTTAGCCTAATTACCTCTTCAAAACACTACACAGTAAGTGTCAATGAAATTTTGATGATTAAGGTCCCAATATATTTCATTGAGTTACTAGGGTCTGGGACTGAATTCAGTTATGGCAACACACTGCTAAAAATGATGTGTGAGCAATAGGTGAGCTATGTATTCTTTCACATATGTTAATTATTTGTGGCGTGTCGTGGGAAAACGGTGCTTAATGCATCTGCGTAAAGTGTCGTCCTGGATTAGCCTGTGTAGTCCGCACAGGCTAACCCGGTACGACACTTTCCACCTACGGTGGATTTATGTTTAGAAGATACTTTCTTGAAACATAAAATACCATGAAAGCGTAAAGTGTCGTCCTGGATTAGCCTGTGCAGACTGCACAGGCTAACCCGGGACGACACTTTACGCAGATGCATTAAGCCCGATTGTCCCACAACACACCACATTTATTTATTTATTTAACTGATGCATCCTTGCTATTCATGTGACCAGGAGTTCACATTTAGGAATGCAATACCATACCTACACATTTAGGAATGCAATACCATACCGACACATTTAGGAATGCGATAACATACCTAGACATTTAGGAATGCGATACCATACCTACACATTTAGGAATGCAATACCATGCCTACACATTTAGGAATGCAATACCATACCTACACATTTAGGAATGCAATACCATACCTACACATTTAGGAATGCAATACCATACCTATACATTTAGGAATGCAATACCATACCTACACATTTAGGAATGCAATACCATACCTACACATTTCCACAACAAAGGACAGGGTTCATACTAACTGTTGAAACCAAAATTCCATAATTTTTCCATGATTTTTCCATGACATAATTGAATATAATTGCTTGTAGCCCTGCAATAAATGTCTGTTCATCATAACACTCTTCATTTTGATTTTTTGTCTGATTATATTTCAATGGATTTGACTATTTTTATGCATTTACAGGCATATTTAAGGATACTCTGACAATGTTTGAAAATTCCATGATTTTTCCATGATAACAATCAAAATTAACAAGATAACCATGATTTTTCCAGACATAGTCCATTTTTCATGACTGCCCGATCTGTACGAACCCTGACAGGGCTTTTTTTGGTTACATAGTTAAGGCCTATAAAAGGCTACTTCTGAATCTGAAATATGTAACATTTTTTACAAGTGTGGCAATAAAACTTCACAAATTAGATGGATATCCAAATTTATTTAAAGGTTCACTTTAAAACAGTCTTTTTATACCAGATTCATAGATTATTGAAATATATGTAAATAAAACATATATAGTATTGAAATAATAAAAATATCATATATATTTGTGAATACAATGTTGTTTTAGATTTATTGGTCACAATTGACCTTACGACGAGATTTGATCGACAATGTGTTTAGCCATTCAGAAAGCAAGGACTGATTTGTTTGACTGACATGGCTTGTAAAAACATTTGTTCACTCTCAACGGTATTTGACAGACTTTATCCTAGGTAGGCGTGGTAATAAATCCCATAGAACTAACACCTGTGCATTTAATTTTTCACAATTTACCATTTTATTGCGCTTATATTTCACAATTTACCGTTTTATCGTGCTTATATTTCACAATTTACCGTTTTATCGTGCTTATATTTCACAATTTACCGTTTTATTGCGCTTATATTTCACAATTTACCATTTTATCGTGCTTATATTTCACAATTTACCGTTTTATCGTGCTTATATTTCACAAAATGAAAAGGCCTAGGCCTCTTCACAATTGTTGAAAAAAAAAGCCCTGCCTGAAAGGAATTTTGCAGTACATCAGCAATGATTTCCTTAATCTTACTTTGATCTTAGAAACATATCTTCCTCCTCTTGTTTGGCCTCAAAGTCTTTCTCAGCTCTCTCTGATACTCCTGCATTTTTCTTGCTAAACAGACTCGGTTTCTGCAAGGAATAATGACTTTTTCAAAACACTTTACAAGGATGATCTCAGAGGAACTCGAAATACTAATATTTTAGAAAACTTAATACCCGTACTACATGGGAAACACTTCAGTAATAATGTAAATCTACTCTTACAAGGTATCTAAAACAGATTTTAGGCGTGTCTTGGGAAAAATGGGCTTAATGCATGTGCATATAGTGTTGTCCCAGATCAGCCTGTGCAGTCTGCACAGGCTTATCCAGTACGACACTTTCCACCTACAGTGGAAATTATCTTTAGAAGAGCCTTTCTTGAAACAGAAAATACCACTTTACACACAAGCATTACGCACGGTTTTCCCACAACACACCTCTTTTATATTTCAACAAATATGCAAGTTAATGTTCAAAACTTGATTGGATTTTATGCTCGATAAGCAATGCTATTACAGAATGATAACAGTAAAATGACACGTTTATTACCTTACTGGTGACTGAGTGCTTTCCTTTGATTACACCTGTTTCTTGATTTTGCAGTTTCTGCTGCTTAAATTCTTCTTGTTTCCTAAAGAGTTCAGCTTTTAAATCCAGCAACTGAAAATACAGAAACAGCAATCAAAATAAAATCAGATTTACAATTAAACATAATTATCCAAAATGTACATTTGAAAGAAACTTTCAGTATTAGCAAATGGTTTAATGCTGGAGAATGTCTGTTCTCACTGTAATTGCGATATTTGATGCACAGAAACTTCATAACCACCTAAATTGGCTTAATACGTCACTTTAATTACACATGGTTACAATGTTAAAATGTGTTATTGTTTGAAAATGATTTTGACAGCTACTAAAAACTTAATTATTAATCCAAAGTGTTGTTTTGGGAAAAAATAAGCATGATAAAAACTGATGAAACATGAAATTGTGACTGGATCCAGACATTTTGACCCAAAGACATCGATCTGACACTAGTTGTCATGGGAACTTTAGAGAAATACAGCGATAGCAGCGTGGAGGGTGTGAGGTACTTAAATTTCGAGGACATTTTGACCCCATGGTCATTATGTAGCGGATCTGTGGTCTTGTGGCAATGCCCTGGCTTCAAAACATAGCGGTACCAGGTTTGAGCCTCTGCTACACCCTAGCTGAATAAATGGTCTTTCGCATGAGACATTAAACCAAACTAACAAGTCTCTTCTGGGGGCGATGACCAGATGGAAGAGACAGACATTCCTGTGAGAGTCTGGATCAATGGACTAAACCAGTGTTTTTTTCACCTTTGGGGAAAAGGTGGCAGGGCCTTTCAGATGGGGAATTTTACGGCAAAGGGGGATTTTTTTTAGAAAAGCATTATTACTCGTTATGTTCTACTTTGTTATAAAGCATTATTACAATGTTTATGTTATACTTTGTTATAAAACAGTAACCAATTGCTTTGCTACAAAAAAAAAAAACCACTGTAAACCCATATTTACAGGACATAAAGGGATCTGATTTATGAATATGTATTAATTAAACAGGATGCACAGTATTTTTTGTCAAATTATTAATCATAAAAGTGAAAATATGGTCAAATGTTATTGGATTGAAAGTTATACATGTTCCATAAATTAAACATATACATCAAAAGTGATACATTTTCTGGCATTAGTGCAATTGTTAAGGACATTCGGATCTGTTACCTTTAATCTTTCACAGGACCGGTTGGAAAAAACAACAACAGTCAGGTCTTATAGTCAGACACCTCGGAATGTCTAGCGAGAATCCTGGTGTACTTGATAAAAATTCACCACACAATCCATGGTTAAGACATTTTGATCCCAACATATTAGGTAGGTATGAAAACAATTCAAGGGCCAAAAATGTGTGATAATTATTAATAAATACTGTGTTCAGGCATGGATCAGCTGAACCAGAGGTCGGGGATTTGTATTCAATGACTTTTTACAAAATGAGCTGTTACACCAGATAAACATGATTTTAACATAGTTCTGTTGAAACAGCAACACAAACTAATGTTTTACCCATAAAAATTGGATAAAGCCTTAAAGGGTCTATGGAATGGAAATAACATGAGCAGTTTTTGCACAGAAATGTGCTATATTTTTGACACTCATCTTGTTAAACCAATATTTAATTCATTGCAAGATATGTTCGGCATAGTCTCTAGATAAGGTATGTATGATTCTCAAGTTTGGTCGGTATGATCAATAGTTCTGAACTACATCAGCTTCATTCTAATTCCTATGTCCGACATTCCACTGTCCGGTACACTTACACTTCTATTAAAGACAAATTACAAACATTCAGTGAAATACATTAATCATACCGAGGCCGCATTCACATCCGATTTTCTTTCTACTCCTTTGTGCATTTTCAATTTATTACGGGTTGTAACATAAATAGCAATATTTAGCGTTTATCGTACTATAAAACAATTTCTATTTTCCCTTGTGCGAATTTTACAAAACAATATATTCGCGAAAAACAATCGTCCCCGAGGTTAACTATTTTGCCCCAATTAATATATTAAACTTGTGTATTAGCTTCTCAGTACGATAAAAATATCTTCAAAAGTATCATTCTTAAATTTACATGCATGATCTTCTTTCTATACTAGTGCTGTTCTATTGCGTTACGAAACTAATTGGTACGATCCATCTATCTATGGGAGATAACTGTTGCCGTCTTGGCGTATGTTGACAGGTTTGACAGATCAAAATTTTGAGAAATTTTGCCTGACAGCAAAATGTTTGCACAAATCTTTGGAACCAGATGTGTAAGTGACCCACTAGTATGTTCAAACCGACCATAGATATTGCATGACAATTGTTAATAAATTCAGAAGCATGTTTAGAATTACACCAAAACTGACATGTTTGAAGTTGACCTTGCAAGAAACACCAATATATTGAATAGTTTGATTGGGGTTTATTGTTTATTTTACATTCACCATTCTGTAGCAATGCGCTTACTGATTTCAAAAAACCTTTAATGTTTCATTTCACACATTATGCAAAGAAAAATATTGTATACACGGTTCTGAATCACCAAGGGGGGCAACTTGTGTATTGTTTTGTGTTAGTTAATTTATACAAAAACTCATTTATTATGCTCCCAGACAAAGTTTGGGCGAGCATATAGTTGCCGCCTTGTCCGTTCGTCCTTCCGTCCCACTTTTTTGTCCGGAGTATTTCTTAGCAACTACTGGCCAGAATTCAACGAAACTGGGAAGCTTCATTACCAAGAGGAAGTGTGCATATTACCAGGACGTTCCGCTTCAGTGATTTTTCTCAGAGTTATGGGACTTAAAATATTTATAAAATTAGTACATAGTGCACAATTCTTGACTTTCTTGTCTGGGCTATTTCTCAGAAACTACTAGACGGACTTCAACGAAGCTTTATGGGAAGCTTCTTTACCAAGAGGAGGTGTGCATACTACCAGGAAGTTCCGCTTCAATGATTTTTCTCAGAGTTATGGGACTTTGAAGATTCTGAAATCGGTATATAGTGCACAATTCTTCACTTTCTTGTCCGGGCTATTTCTCAGCAACTACTTGCTGGAATTCAACAAAACTTCATCGAAAGCTTCATTACCAAGAGGAGGTGTGCATACTACCAAGACGTTCTGCTTCAATGATTTTTCTCAGAGTTATGGGACTTTGAAGATTTCTGAAATCAGTATATACTGCACTATTTTTGACTTTATTGTCTGTGCTATTTCTCAGCAAACTACTGGCTGGAATTCAACAAAACATTATGGGAAGTTTCATTACCAAGAGAAGGTTTGCATATTACCAGGACATTCCACTTCAATTATTGTTCTCAGAGTTATGGGAAAATTTCAGAAATTAGTATATATTGCATAAATTCTTGTCCGGGATATTTCTCAGCAACTACTGGCCTGATTTCAATATACTTTTATGGGAAGCTTCATTGCCAAGAGGAGTTGTGCATATTAGCAGGATGATGATTTTTATGGAACTTTTTATGGAAAAATTACTAAAATATAGTATATAGTGCACAATTCTTGTCTGGGCTATTTCTCTGCAAATTATGGCCAGATTTCAATGAAATTTCATGGGAAGCTTCATTGCCAAGAGGAGATAAGCATATTAGCAGGATGTTCCACTTCAATGATTTTTCTTAGAGTTTGAAATATAGTACACATTTCTATACATTTTTAGTCATTTTAATATCTTTACCCTTCTCATTGCATTTATATTGCTTGACAAAGCGCATTGGGGAGCATCCATCAGTTTAACTGATATCCTTGTTTTTGTTGCGTCTAAAATCCAGAATCAGCAGCTATTTTTGCCGACTGGCAGATTCTGACAATTCCTATGCTTCCTGAAATAATTTTAGATATTTCATGATCTCTGTTGTAGCATTAGGCCAGGCCGGGCTAAATTAGGGTTACTGTAAAGCCCACTACTGTGTCCGTTGGGGTTAGGAATTTGCTTGACCTGTTACTAGTAAATACTAAGAATTAGAATAAGTTTAAATCTGTTACTTAAGCTTGATTGCATCGAAAGCCATAGGGTTATAGAGACACACTCGTCCGATTCTAGGAAGAACCATGCAGTACTTGGTGTCTCTAGAAAGATCTTGAGAACGCTCCCTGAGTGGGGATCAAACTCGGGACCTCCCGGTCACTATGTGGACACCATATTCACTACACCATTGCGACCTTAGAATTAGAATTTGTGTATGGACAGATTCTTGGGGCATTCTTCGTTGCTTCTTTTGAATACTTTTAATTGTTGATGTTATATTTAAAGATTCTTTTGTTCTCGCTTAGTTGAGGAGTCGTGGCCAGCAGCTGATTAGACAGTTCTCACAAATTGCTGGATTAAATGTAAGTATATGGAGACAGTCTCAGACTTTTAATATTGTTGCATAACAGTAAAATAATGTGTACATGGATAATAAGTCCTAAAAATTTAAACTACATTTTAAATAAACAAAAAAAGTGTCTTAGCAAAAATCAGTATAAAATTAATATTCAAAACCCCAGGTTAAGTAATTCCAACATTCTTGTAATACAATTGTTACACAGTATTTACTTTTACAGCTAAACCTGACTTGTAATTAACAAAAGTTATAAGATGTTTAACTATAAATCTGGTATTATCTGATCTGTTTGTAAGGCACCAATCTCAGTGTTTCCACTACAGGTACTTAAAATTTTCATAAATGGGGGTTCTGAAACTCCCTCATAGTTTCTATATGGAAACTAAGTGAATTCTGAATTTTAAAGGGTTTTGATATATGTTGGTTGTTTCATTGCTAAAAATGGAGATATCACACACCCAATTTGGACTTAAATGATTTTTTTTTTAGAACGCTCATTCTCTAATCAGGCTTTCAACCACTTGCAGATGTCAAGAGTTACAGATGAAATCCTTTTGAACAGTTTGCAAGAAATGTGTTTAAATTCAATCTGTTTTAGGAGGTAGTGATAGCCAGTGCAGTGCGTACACCGGTGGGGTCCTTCCTCAGCAGTCTGTCTCCAATGACTGCCCCCCAGCTGGGCAGTGTGGCCATCAAGGCTGCAGTCGAGAGAGCAGGTCAGGGATTGGCAGGAAGTGAAACATTCCAACCAATGATATTCCAGACAGTTTTGTAACAGTCACAATCATTGGGTGATGGGTTATACATGTATTGAAACTGAGGTTTATTCTGACCCATACTGTGTGCTTGGTCAATGGTGCATACCTATACACAGAGGGTAAATAAGCTGATCTAGTAGTAGTAGTAGAACATGATAAATTGAATATTCTTAATAATGGGGATGATTTTTTTTATACTTGAGTAACTTGGTAGAGTGTACCGTGCAACCAAACATAGCTCATTGACACCATGTTATATGTGCTTAAATCTGCAGTCCATAGAATATAATTAAATACATCGTAAATTGGCATTAGTTCTAATGAACGTTAATGATGTTTACTCGACTGAAAACCGATTCTTATTTACGAAAGGCATTTTATAATGTCTATGTTCAAAAACGCTTGGTACGAACGGAATACGCACTTAATGTACATGCTGATTTACCCCAGAGGCATCATCAGCTATCGCATACAGAAACTATACGATACCAAGTTACACAAACTTTATTACTTTATTGATTTCAATGCGTTTTTTTAGGGATGTCAGCGAATAATCGAATATTCGAATACTTGACCGAATATATTCGAATATTAAATGAGTATTCGAATGGCAAAAAGAAAATCTCCATAATAAACTAGTTTAATTGTATAATCCGCGATCATTATGTTTTTACAGTTACCTAATTTGACATGTTGACATGTTATTTAACATATTTAACACCAGTGATACCTGTATGCGCATTTGGAAATAACAGATTAAGTAAACTGTGACAATCAAGTCATAAACAGAACCTAAGAAGAGACCGATATTTGCGCAGTTTGTACGTAACATTATTTGGGTGCTAAACTGAAGCTAATTGGAGACCGATGTTTTCACGCTGACGCTAATTAAAGACCACTGTTTGAACTATGTATGGTGCATTATGCGGTTTAGTTGTTACTATTAATTTAATTTCATTTCTTTAATGCATTTATTCTCTCAATATAACAAACAAAAAAATGAGTAAAACGGCACAGGTATATATTCTATGTGTTTCCCGATTAATCTCAAAGCCTTCTAGTTCATTTAAGTGTTTATTAAATTGTCAGATTGCATTTACAAATCATCATGCCTCCGCGTAAGCCTTCAGCCGTGTGGAAGCATTTCTCACGGTCAGCCGATAAAATGTCGGCAACATGTAAGCTATGCAATGAGAAGTTTGTGTACACATCTGGGGGTACAACCTCAAATCACAACAATCATCTTCGTTCAAAGCACCCGTCGCTGGAATCTGCAAGCAAAGAAAACCAAGTGTCTCTTGATTCATTTGTGAGTACGCCGACTAAATCAGTGTCAAGAAGTGAAAGTGAACAGATTATGTGACCCTGAGTATAGTGGAAGGTGCAGGTTTTTTGCGCTACATGGATGAAAAGTGTGATGCAAACAGCAACCCGCTGACCTGGAGGCGTGTCAACTCGCATAAGTATCCTACACTCGCTGCTATCGCCAAGAAGGTACTAGCCATACCAGCATCGTCTGTACCATCAGAGCGAGTGTTCTCATCTGCAGGGCTATTAGTGAATAAGCTCAGAAATCGATTATCAAGTGAGCTTGTTGACTAGATCATTTTTTTGAACAAAATCAAGTTTAGAAAATAACGGGTTGTGTGGCTTGATCTGCTCGCACCTGTGTGATATGTGGCTGTCAGCAAATAGACTGGTCTATATTTAGTTATGTGTGTAGACAACCATAGGTACAGTTGTGGAATGATTTGATGTTTTTATGTTTTGTACGATGAAATGAGGTCATGTCTTACAATACAAGATGCTGCTAAGATCTACTTTGTGTATTGGGTGTCTGTTTTGCGATGTTTGAAGTGTATAGGTCTATTTTACTATTAATAAGTGTATGAAAAAGTAACTGATTCAAAATAAAATGTAAGAACTGTTTTCTATGTTGTTTTTTTATAAAATCAATGAATCGGATGATGATGATTGATGATGATGATGATGATGATGCTGATGATATACAAATTTGTATTAAATTCATAGAGTTGACAGCGATAAAAACGGTTTTTAACTACACATTAATTCGTTTACCTATTATACATCCTGGATAAATAAAAAAAGACTCGGACATTTAAAAACAAACAAATATTCAAATATTATTCGAATATTGAATTCGAATATTCAAATAGCGTTTTGGTATTCGTTGACATCCCTAGTTTTTTTGTATTTTGATCGGTAAGATGTCCATTAGAAACGATTTCTACAAATTTTTTATTTTATTATATATTTCTGGACTGCTGCTTTAAGACCAAATGTTGTTATGGTGATTGTTGGCCAACATTGCATGCAGTTTTGACATGATTCATAGATGGGTATTCTTTCAATTATGATTTAAACTGTGGTTTTGCAATATCCTATTAGCAGTACATTTGAAAATCTCAAGAGTTTCTGCATGTTTTACCCGGTGTGTTGCCCGGTGTGTTTGCAGGTATCCCTGGTGATGCCGTACAGGAAGTGTACATGGGTAACGTGCTGCAGGCCATGGAGGGACAGGCACCTTGTCGCCAGGCAGCACTCGGAGCCGGTGAGTCGTAGTAGCAGGGTTTTTCTACTCTTTGCGAACATACTGTCATGAGGGAAGTTTTTAGTAATTAATTACGTTTTCAGTATTTTTAAAAACAAATCAGCAATAATTATTATATGTTGTCAAATTCCAAAATTTACCAAAACTTGGTATATTGTAGTATTGTTGTATAATAATTGCGCTTGTTGCTCATTTTTTATTGCAAATAAAAGACGTCAATGTTAACTTCAGTACCTAATTTGTTCTCTTTGAGAAAACATCAAATTTTGGTTATCTCTTATTTAAAGTATGGTCAACTAGATAATGACTTTTTATGCACAGTTCAGGTGCTCAAAGTATATCGGCATAAAAGTTAATAAAATGACATACATTTTATACGATAACAACTATATAACCCCTAAAAATAAGCATTTGTGTGTGAAGTTACCCATTCACGTTACGAATCTCATCCGTACAGTGGGCTTTCCAATTTTAAAAATACCGCAGATTTCCCGTTCTAACAATATAGCAAGTCATGTGATATTTCAGCACGAAAATAAGCAAACCAAATATTAAAGACATTTTGTGTCCAAGTTTCCCGTTAATGGAATGGTATTCCCATGCATAATTTTTGCACGGAGAAATGCTGTCATTGTGGTCAGTAATGTACTTTAATTTTGTGGGTCGTCTAATAAACCTATGCTAGTGTGGTATCAAGATTGAATAAAGACATTGAGAAAACATAGGCAATTATAAACTAAGTTACATCGTTTTACTGTGCAAATTTACTTATTAGTAGTGAGAAACAAAAAAAGTGATTTTGAGTTTTTAAATTGATGAATGTATTATATATTTCAAACTTCAAATAATATACAACATGTTTCATAGACAGCCCTCAAAATGACTTGTCCAGATTATGACAATTGATATTACTATTCGAAGTACAGTTATTCATGAAAAGCATTGGGTTTGTGAAATTGCCACTGTGTTTTTATAAATTGACTGACATTTGTCTATAATACTTACCATTTTGAATTTGACACTGAAACAACTGCGCATGCGACAGTTGTGTGTGGAATAATCATGTGATGATACTGATAATTATATACACATATCATCTTTACCTGGAAGACATACCCAGGTAAAAATTTTTATGGACAATTCTGAAAATATGAAAAGGTGTCATTATTTTTCAAGTGATATTATGTATCAGGAATATTTTTTTAATCAAATAATGCACCAATGTCAATATTTTACGATTTTTTGAAAGTTATATTGTTTTTCGTGATACTTAGTCAGCTTAGATTTAAAATCCGATGTCAGTTATGAATATATAAATATACACTTCTGTATACAGGTAATTCTGTAATTGGAAAACACAGTTTTTATTTCACAGGGCTACCTATCACCACTCCGACCACCACTGTCAACAAGGTCTGTGCGTCTGGCATGAAATCAGTGATGATGGCAGCTCAGAGCATTATGTGTGGCAGTCAGGTAGTACTGCTTGTAATATCTGTACACATGGTTATGGCAGTATTCATTGTGTCACGGTACGCTTGTGTACACTATAGGGGAGAGATTGCATTGCAGCTGGTTAACTCATTTGAGTGGCCACTCGCCCTGTAAACGAGAGGTCCCAAGTTTGTGCTGCATAATTTTCTCCCCCTGTGACCAATTAATTTTGCTTTATTATAGTTTTGTTATTGATAGTTGACTACTTTATAAAAACATGCACTTTCATGTTGTTCTATAACTTCTTACATTACATTAAACATATAAGAAGTCAATAATGCAGTAAATCTCCAAAATCTATGAACGCGGGGTCATTATCAAGAAAAGTTCCACATGGTTATTGAGTTGGTCACTTCATATCATGTTACAAGCAATATTATCTATGTAGATAGCATTCTTAGTACTGATTACATGATGGTATTGGAAGAATTGTAATAATTTGTTTATAACTTTCATTTCAGTGACTTATGATGGCTATGCATTTAATTAGGTGTATTCATTATTATGTATTTTAACTGTTGTACACTCATGGGCTGTATGTTTGATGTATACTTATATGATCCATATATAAGTGAAATACTCCAATATGTTCTCCCTCACAGGAGATCATGGTTGCAGGTGGCATGGAGAGCATGTCTAACGCCCCGTACTACATGAAGAGGGGTCAGACACCGTACGGGAAAATAGAATTGTTGGTAGGTGTTTCATACTTAATGGAATGATGATGAAACATGTTTATTTGCTCTGATTACACATGGCCAAATGCCAGAATGTTTCTAGCTGGGCCGGCTAGCTCAGTTGGTAGAGCGCTGGACTACAAATCTGAGGATCGCGGGTTCGATTCCCATCGCGGCCACATAACTTGTGTGGGGATTGGTAATGAAATTATTTCTATGGCCATTCTCCCCCTACCTATGATTCAAGTAGGGGCAGTTGTCAGTTACTGGCATAAGTATTTGCGCTTAGTACTGGTAAACCAGCTTACCCAGGAAAAGTGTGGGTAGGTTAACTGACTGCCATAATATGACTGAAATACTGTTGAATATGGCGAAAAATAAAAACAAACAAAACTAATATTGGTATAGTATTGTATGTGAGTTGAGTTAAACTTCTGTTGCAGTCATTTGTTCAACTATTAAACCAGTTTTTATTAAGTTTTGACCTGTTTATTGTTTCTTGATTGTTTCGAAAGCCAGAGGTTTATTGGGACAGAACCTGTACTCCCAGAGTAGGGATCAAACTCTTCCAGACGGAAGGGGGCAGTGTTTTTTTTAAGGGCCAATTTGGGGCCGAAATTTTAAATTGTATATAATTTTCCCCTATATTTACCTTAAAATTCCCCTCAGAATGTAAGCTTTATTTTGTAAAAAACCTTGACCAAAATTGGACAAATATTGACTAAAGATAGATGATTTTCGCAAACAATCCCAGCAATTTTTTTTATCAAATCAAGTTTGTGCATAATTTAAGTTATCATTCATAGCAAATTCTGCAAAACGTTTGATTACTGGTATTGTTTTATAACAAAGCCAAATATAAAAAATGTAACAATGCTTTTCTAAAAAAACAATTCCCCTTTTTCCGTAAAATTCCCCATCTGAAGGGCCCAGGCACCTTTCCCCCAAAGGCGAAAAAAAACACTGGGGGGATACCGCAGCCATTGCAACACTGCCACAATTTGGATTTAAAATAGCCAAAAAAAAACAGAAGAGGCTTGTCGTGGGAAAATCAAGCTTAATGCGAAAATGTCCCGGATAAGTCTGTGTAGTCCGCACAATCAGGGACGACACTTTCCACCTACCGTGGATGTATGCTTAGAAGAGACTTCATTAAAACAGAAAATACCATAAAGGCAGAAAGTGCCATCCTGGATTAGCCTTTGCGGACTGTGCACCTCAAATTTGAAATGAACACTTCTAATATTACTTTCATTAACTTTTTTAAGAAAATTAAACTTTGATTAGAATGTTAAAGATGCCAAGTTCTGGGATGACTTGGGAAACATAGTGTCTCAATAAGCGCCATTATTTGAACAGAGTTCTGTCTGTGTTTTAGGACGCCGTGGTCTATGATGGACTTACAGATGCATATGGGAAGTTCCACATGGTAATCATTGTATAGACTTGGTGTAAGATGTAATGTTACTACATTTCATTTGGATAATAGGGTTTTTATTTACTTCAATCATTGTTGTACAGGTATCTTTAATCACACAATTTTTTATTTGTAGTACAGTCTTTCCCGCTGTGTTCAAAAAGTCTGTTTTTGGTTCATAAATAATTACCGGTATTTGAAAAGCTGAAAAGATAACTTAATCTTTCTGCTGAAAAGACAGAATTGAGGTTTTTGATAAATAGATGTTTCCAGAACTACGAGTCTTCTTCGGAAATTAATGAGTTAATGAATGTAATGAATTAACTAAATTAACTAATTAAATTTTATATAAATTCATAAAATTGAGACAAAACAAACAATAATCATAGATGCTACATGTCAGTTCTTAAGAAAATGTCCATTTTGTTAACACTCTAATGTGTCTTCAACAACTTTTACAATGAGACCCTTCTACAATCAATTCTTAAAGAAAACATACACTTTGTTCAAGCTCTATTGAGTCTTAAACTTTTACAATGAGAACCTTTTTTTTATCAATTCCTGAAGAAAATGTCCACGCTCTATTGTGTCTTGAACAACTTTAATAATGAGAACCATCTATGATCAATTATTAAAGAAAACGTCTAGTTTGTTCATGCTCTATTGTGTCTTAACAATGAGACCCATCTACGATCCGGAGCACTCTCAAGTCGCAAACGACATCACGCCATAACAGTCGCAAACGACATCACGCCATAACAGTCGCAAACGACATCACGCCATAACAGTCACCGCAGGGCAAAGTTATAGACATAATCATTCATTTTCAAAACACTATAGTACCATTTTTCTTAAAAACTGCCTTTAGATGTAAAATGTTGCCACGCTGACCTTACTGACCTCCAGTCCAATTTATATTGTGCACTAGACTTTACAATTACTGTTTATTGTAGGGAATCTGTGGAGAGACGACAGCTAAGAAGTTCAAAATTGGGAGAGAGGCACAGGACGAGTATGCCATTCGCAGCTACAAGCTCAGTCAGAAGGCAGCAGCCGATGGAGTCTTCAAGGATGAGATTGTACCTGTGCAGATACCACAAAAGAAAGGTGGGCTCTCGAGATTTTTGGACACACTCATGCTTTTGGACAGCCTCAGAATCGGCCAAGATAATTATTTTTCATATCGCTATGTTTTCAGATACTTTCAGAAAAGGCATAAAATTGTGAGTTATGTTTTTGTACAGTAACTCGGTTTGGAAGTAACACTCATTATCATTAAACATGTGTTACGGGAGGCGACAGTGGTTTTCACAGGTGTCTTCCCTTTTGTGTATCAGTTTTATCTTGCGAAGTATTGGCAGCACCACTTAGCGTGCCAATTAGCAAGTTGTATATTGGTTTCAGTATACAGTATTGTGCTATAAATTAACATCACCAGCAATGAATGTTAACCATAATCGCAGATAACAAGGCAGATGTTAAAGCAGATGTTTCTTTAGAATTTCCTGAACATGCTTAATCACTAAAACTTGAAAAAAAAAAGTTGTAAAATGCTTGCAATTTGTGACAACATTGGATCTTGGCTGGTACCACGGGCCTCAGGCTCTGCGACTCCAGACAGACGTTCAGTAAGTTTTCAAAGTTATAGTTGGGATTGGTAACAACTCTGACTTTCTGATGTAACCATAAATTTAAGTTAGAAGTTTGAGATAATAGACCGATCCGGGATTTGCCACGAATAGTTTGAACTCCAACCAGTTATTGATCGAAAATTACAAACATTACCATGTGCTCATTTGAATATCACAAACATTAATGCACATGCTCTTTTGTATGAAACAGTTTGTATGAAATAGTTTAACCGCTAAACATGTGATATCTAAGTGCAATGATTGAATAACATTGCAGATTAATTTGAATATGATTGACATTTGTGGAAGCGCCTATTGTTACTGTTTGATATGAAATATGGAGGAGGATAGCTTAGAAGTACTGTCCACTTGGACATAAGCAAATTCGAGATAACAAACAGCTGCTACATAAAATTAACAGTACATTGTACTTAGAGTACATTCTGTGCGATGATCTTTCTACAGGTGATCCAGTTACTGTGAGTACATTCTGTGCGATGATCTTTCTACAGGTGATCCAGTTACTGTGGGTACATTCTGAGCGATGATCTTTCTATAGGTGATCCAGTTACTGTGAGTACATTCTGTGCGATGATCTTTCCACAGGTGATCCAGTTACTGTGAGTACATTCTGTGCGATGATCTTTCTACAGGTGATCCAGTTACTGTGAGTACATTCTGTGCGATGATCTTTCTACAGGTGATCCAGTTACTGTGAGTGCATTTTGTGCAATGATCTTTCTACAGGTGATCCAGTTACTGTGAGTATGTTCTGTGCGATGATCTTTCTACAGGTGATCCAGTTACTGTGAGTACATTCTGTGTGATGATCTTTCCACAGGTGATCCAGTTACAGTGGGTATATTTTGTGCGATGATCTTTCTACAGGTGATCCAGTTACTGTGAGTACATTCTGTGCGATGATCTTTCCACAGGTGATCCAATTACTGTGAGTACGTTCTGTGTGATGATCTTTCCACAGGTGATCCAGTTACAGTGAGTATATTTTGTGCGATGATCTTTCTACAGGTGATCCAGTTACTGTGAGTAGATTCTGTGCGATGATCTTTCCACAGGTGATCAAGTTACTGTGAGTATATTCTGTGCGCTGATCTTTCTACAGGTGATCTAGTTACTGTGAGTATATTTTGTGCGATGATATTTCTACAGTTGATCCAGTTACTGTGAGTACATTCTGTGCGATGATCTTTCCACAGGTGATCCAGTTACTGTGAGTACATTCTGTGCGCTGATCTTTCTACAGGTGATCTAGTTACTGTGAGTAAATTCTGTGCGCTGATCTTTCTACAGGTGATCTAGTTACTGTGAGTACATTCTGTGCGATGATCTTTTTACAGGTGATCCAGTTACTGTGAGTACGTTCTCTGCGATGATCTTTCTACAGGTGATCCAGTTACTGTGAGTGCATTCTGTTCAATGATCTTTCTACAGGTGATCCAGTTACTGTGAGTACATTCTGTGGGCTGATCTTTCTACAGGTGATCCAGTTACTGTGATTACATTCTGTGCGATGATCTTTCTACAGGTGATCCAGTTACTGTGAGTACATTCTGTGCGATGATCTTTCTACAGGTGATACAGTTACTGTGAGTGATTCTGTGCGATGATCTTTCTACAGGTGATCTAGTTACTGTGAGTGATTCTGTGCGATTATATTTCTACAGGTGATCCAGTTACTGTGAGTACATTCTGTGCGCTGATCTTTCCACAGGTGATCCAGTTACTGTGAGTGATTCTGTGCGATGATCTTTCTACAGGTGATCCAGTTACTGTGAGTGATTCTGTGCGATGATCTTTCTGCAGGTGATCCAGTTATTGTGAGTGATGATGAGGAGTACACAAAGGTCAGCTTTGCCAAAGTTCCACAGCTGAAGGCAGTCTTCCAGAAAGA
This sequence comes from Congeria kusceri, assembly GCA_027627225.1. Taxonomy (NCBI): domain Eukaryota; kingdom Metazoa; phylum Mollusca; class Bivalvia; order Myida; family Dreissenidae; genus Congeria; species Congeria kusceri. Next base: position 23,130,743 of record CM051024.1, read on the forward strand.
TGGTATGACATTATGCACATGTATAGGTGACTGGGGTTGTATTTCCAGAAACATCTTAAATGAAATCTTATCCTTAGCCTTAAAATCATCATTTTTCTTAAGCATTTTTTTCCATGTATACACGAAATTCTGCTAAATATTCACGTATTATCAACTTTTTATTAACTACTATTTACTTACCTGTAATTGGATTAATTGATTTATTTGTAGTTTTAAAATTATTATCTTATAAAAATTGGAACTTAAGTGAAAATATTTTAAGATAAACTTCAATTGTTTCTGGAATATGGCCCCAGATCTTCATACATGTTGGTAGTGTTGGTTTTAGTTTGACTTTAAGTTACTTTGTTTGATTATATGGAGTCAAATACAAATACCACATAGAATTATGATGTTGAAATATTAAAGTGTTAAACCAAAGCAGTCTTTTAAGGCTGTATTACATTGTATTACTACATTGACTTTAACTTCAAATAAAGCATATATGTATGTATGGTTATTCCGTACAGTTTCTCTATTTATGTTGTTTCTGTTCAGGCACCATCACAGCTGCCAACGCCAGTACGCTGAATGACGGAGCGGGGGCCATTGTTCTCATGTCAGCGAAGGCAGCCAGAAGACACAATGTGAAACCTCTCGCAAGAATTCTTGGTAGTCACAATCTCATTAAAATGGAATCCTATGTTCACTCCACTAGTAGTTCAGTCATTCAGATGAGCGTCAAACTGAAGATGATTTTAATGAGATTGTGGTGGTTATGTTCCCTATGTGGACAGAATTAATGTTTACTGCGTCATTTTTTGTTCTTCAGGTTAAAAATATGCGTACTCTTCGTAAAGGCATGTACATATACATGTTCAACATATTAGTCGAAAGTTTTAAAATTAAAAAAAGTACTTTTATTTCAAAAGCCAGAGGTTTATGGAGACACGAGTTAGAAGAACTAAGTTCGTTCTGTCTTTTAGAAAGTTCATTTATATGCTGCCTATAAGAAGATCAAATTAACAACCTTCCAATAATTTAACAGACTATTAGTATATCTATTATGCCAGTTCAAACAAGGTATTGAAGTATCTAGTGATTTGTGTTCTTTATTTTCACTTATTTATAGGAACTCATCAAATGAAAGGTAAAGAAACCTCCTTACAAATATATTCATTTCCAGGTTTCGCCGATGCGGCCATTGATCCCATAGACTTCCCCACGGCTCCTGCACATGCCATTCCTAAGGTAATGTTCCCATCTGTTTTGAGATTTAAATAAATATAAGATATTGGGCGTGTCGTGGGAAAACCGGGCTTAATGCACGTGCGTAAAGTGTCATCCCGGATTAGACTTTACGCACATGCATTAAGCCCGGTTTTCCCACGACACACCTCATTAATATTTATCATGAATGAAACTTAGCCAGAAGTATGGTGTATATCCTACCATTTCTGTAGTATAATGAAACTTAGCCAGAAGTATGGTGTATATCCTACCATTTCTGTAGTATAATGAAACTTAGCCAGAAGTATGGTGTATATCCTACCATTTCTGTAGTATAATGAAACTTAGCCAGAAGTATGGTGTATATCCTACCATTTCTGTAGTATAATGAAACTTAGCCAGAAGTATGGTGTATATCCTACCATTTCTGTAGTATAATGAAACTTAGCCAGAAGTATGGTGTATATCCTACCATTTCTGTAGTATAATGAAACTTAGCCAGAAGTATGGTGTATATCCTACCATTTCTGTAGTATAATGAAAATGTGTGGGAGGTTCTGAAAATTTAAATTTATTCTGCAAAGACTTGTGCCAATCTTGCCAATGAATTAAATTCAAGCCAATAAAATGTTTGTTTTTGTATATATTTTTCGTAACAATTCCATCGAAATATCAAATGTAGATACGCAAACAGTATATTTGACATAAATCGGGAAGTGTTTTGTTTGAAAAGTTGTCAGTCTTTCTGCTAGTTGTCATTCTGTCTGCAAAATACTGCCGATGTGCCTCTTTAAGAAGCAGTGAAAATTGGAAATATACTAGTCCTACTTACTGGTTTATGATCAATCTATTTTCTGTGATTGAAAGGACTGTTATCTACATTCAGGGCTTCCATTAACGGAAGTTTGGGAGTAATTTACTCCCAGTTTTTGTCACAGGACTTCCAAAATTGCAGCCATGGAAGTTGCAGAACTTCCAAAATTTCAGCCATGGAAGTTCCATCATGAAAGTATGAAAAAGTTAGAAGAAAAATTAAGTCATGTATCTAAATGTTAACCTCTTTCACTGAATAAATTGGCATATAAACACTTGATGAATAAGAACTGGCCTTAAAAACACCTTGAATTTTATACATTACCTAATTTCATTTCTGACATGCTCAGGACTTTTGTAGCGCAATACTGTCAAAACTTCCCAATATTATGAGCAAAACTTTCAAAATCAGAGGCCAGGAAGTTCAAACTTCCAGTTTTCAAAAGTTAATGAAAGCCCACATTTACTTTGCATGAACACTGATAACTTGGTTTGCATGGAAAAAAACTCAAGTCGCTGTTGTGTCTTTTATTTTATAACTATAACATAACGTCAAATAAATAGCAACATCAAATTACTCTATGTCAGAAACATACAATGATATGTGATAATAAAGTCTGCTGTAAATAATTAACGGTAGAACAGTCTTCTTCCTTGCCCAGTAAACTTTCTCATAGTAGTGACTAACAAAAGTAAATAAATGCATTTGTAATGTTCAAAATATGTGTTTTTAACCGTATGAATGTGGGTCTTTGAATGAAGAATGAAGTTCTTACTGCAACTTTGTTAAAATGAGGCACGTCGTGAGAAAACTGGACTTAATGCATGTGCCTAAAGTGTCGTCCCGGATCAGCCTGTGCAGTCCGCACAGGCTGATCTAGGACGGCACTTTCCGCCTAAAGTGGATTTATGGTTAGAAGAGACTTCTTTGAAACAGAAAATACCATAAAAGCGGAAAGTGCCATCCCGGATTAGCCTGTGCAGACTGCACAGGCTAATCTGGTATGATCCCGGATTAGCCTGTGCGGACTGCACAGGCTAATCTGGTATGACACTTTACGCACATGCATAAAGTCCGGTATTCCAACGTCGCGCCTAAATTTTTAATTTTTTTTCCTCAAGGAAGTTGGGTTGTTAAACGTTCATATTGTTTATAAAAATGTATATAGCTGTATCAAGTATCTTGAGTTTTACAACTATTACACAACACATCAAAAAGGCGAAATGCTATAAGATAAATTCATAAATAAATAATTAATGTGTAGTATATACATTATGTATTTAATTATACATCTGTTGGTGCATATAAATTCAATAATGTAAACAAAAACTGAGTTACATATATGATATAATTAAATGTGATTTGATGAAAAGATATCTACATTTACATGCCAGCTATGGAACAAAAACACATAATCAACAACGCCATTGTAGCACAATTTTTTTTCTATGCCAACACAAACATGGAGATAATAAATAAGAGGCATGTCGTGGGATGTACATGTGCGTAAAGTGCCGTCCCGGATTAATCCAGCACTGTCTGCCGGGACGACACTTTACGCATGTGCATTAAGCCCAGTTTTCCCACAACCCGCTCATATACATTCATTAGAATTGTTTATATATGAAACTCATATCCATCCAACAAAAGCACTTCAGTAACACTTATTTAGCTATAACTGCCCTCCAAATCTGTCCATTCAACAGAATTCTATCTATCGGATGGTCACTCATATGCTAAGAAAAGTATGTTATTGTATCACAAGTCTGTTGATTCTTGTTCTTCCTTTAACATCTAGAGTACATGGCAAAGTATGCAGTTCAACATATTTCAGTGTATTTAAGTATTCAAGATGCCCCATGAGATGATGCTGTTGATTTATGGCATTTTTATGAAACAATGCTCTGATTCGTAGATTCAGGTTTACAAGAAATCACTATCATTAAAATCTGATGCCGATTAAAAATTTGAGTTCAGCTGGAAACCCCCGAACTCCAGTGACCGGTTAACAAATCTTGCAGACATTTTGGGGAAAATCATTTCCTTCACTTTACTGCGGATCGTTTTCAGTATTTGTAACAGGTAATTCAACCTTCTGATGCTGTGACATTGCTGGTGGTTTAAGGTGTGACTTCTTGGGTTAAACATGTCATCTAGCACATGGTTAAACCCGCATTTGCTTGTTTCTATGTTGCTCCTGTACTGAGAAAGCGCCAATGCACAAACAAAACCCCCAAAGCCCTTGATTGCTGAGTTGATGAACATATCTTGTTGACAAATCACTTCATTTTCATTGGCCGGATTTGGTCGATAGACACATCGCTCGTGGGCGCTGAGAATGTTCGCCATTTCTATGTTTCTCGTGTAAGTAACGAACTGCTCTGTTTTCATATCAACAATGGACTCCTGTATTGTGTACATGACTTCCTTTCCCCCGATGTACTTTTGCAAATATTTTGGTACCTTGCCCTTTTGTGCAATTAGCTGTTTTGTGTAGAGCTTTCCGTCGATCACCTTTCTTTCAATGACGTCCATGGTTATGACCTTCTTGTTGTAAGGATTCGGATATTTGTACCAAAAACCTTGTACGACTTGACACCAGGTGAACCTGAATTCCGTTTGCCCTTTCCAGTAATTCATTTCTGCATTTGATGATGGCTGTGTTATCAACTGACAGATATTTTGATATGCATCCTCCATGTGGCAATGTTCAGCATTAAAAATCACTTTTTATATGCACACGCAAGTTAGTTTTCTAACTGTTTAATACAGTATGTCATAAAAGTATTACCAATAGAAAAAGAAATTTTATGAAATTAATTCAATGTTGAGTTTTCACAACTGCAAATATTAGTTCTTTAGCAATTATTCCTGTTAGTTAATAGGAGAAGCCTCTCTCTGCCTATTAAGTGATTTATTTTAGTATAAATTTTGCCCTTAGGTCTAACACAATGCATTTGAAAATCTACAGTTGGTTATTACTGGCATACGTGTTTATGTACCAATTAATCTTAACAAATTAAATTCACTTCCTTAGCCCGAGGCCAAAGTCACATGTACCTGTCAAAAATATCCAGTTTTAGTGTTACAATTTTTTTAAATAATATATGATTTTACACTACTTTCAAATAAGAAATTTTGATTTGAATATAAAAATTACTTATAATAAACAACATTATTTTCGCCAGATAATGTTGTTGTTTTATGCACAAAAAACATAAATGTATCTTAGTTATTTATCTCTTAATTATATACATGTATCGGTCATATTAATGGAATGAAACTGTGTGTAGATTAACAGCATCATTTTGTGTTTGAACTTAATTCCAGTAATATTACAATATAACAAAATAAACTTGATAGAACAGATACACAATTATTGTGTAATATTCATTTAAAAACAATGTAAGGCATACAAAAGTTTTTGTTTTCCGCTTACCCGACCCCCCCCCCCCCAAAGTTTTTCCGCCAACCTTAAGTTTTTTTGCCTATCAATCATTAACTTTTTCTGATTTTCAGGAATAAAGAGTCGTTTTCACCTGTATTATAAGAAAAATAAGTTACATTTTACCTCCCCGCCTAGATTGTTTTGGATATGTAAGCGGAAACGAACCATTTTTTTGGCCTAATGTAAAATATGAGTGTTCTTACCAAGCAGGGTAACAGATTTACTTTCATTTGCTTGTGTAAAATAATTATATAGAATATTTATTGTTTGGTGACAGAGACAACATATAATCAGTGTAAGTTACATAACAACATTTTAATTAATTGATAGTTTGATATAGTGAGTAGGACTATGGGAACCAATTAGGATAGTGAACACCTGTCAGCCATTATTACACACCTTGATTATTTATCACACCTTTCACTCATGATAAATCTCGCTGTCAAAGTTTACTTACAAAAACAAACCAACAACAGAAAACAAGCACTTTTCTTTTTTATTTATTAAGATTGGGTGTAGGTGTGTGTCAGTTCCAGTTGTAGGGCCTGGAAATGGCGGGGATGAATAACATAAAATTTAAGGCGTGTCGTGGAACAACCGGGCTTAATGCATGTGTGTAAAGTGTTGTCCCGGATCAGCCTAACAGTCATCATGTTGACTAATCCAGAACACTCGATGGAGTGTATAAATTAAGGGGTATCGATTTCTAGTGCTTCGTAGCCTGCCGAGCAAAAAGTAGGTCACGCGATTCAGTCGCACGAAATCGCCGTGCTCAAGCTTTAGCACTAGGAAATTTGAAGTGCACTTCAACAAGTCTTAGGTGGATTTGAAGTGCACTTGAACAAGTCTTAGGTGGATTTGAAGTGCACTTGAACAAGTCTTAGGTGGATTTAGAGGAGGCAGAAGTGGCATATGATGCCTCTACAATTCTGCAACATTCAGTTTTTACAACTCCCAAAGTATATTAATTTAATTTAATTTATATGCATTTTGGTGCCCCTATGTGTTCTTCAATCAATTTATTGTTATGATCAAACCCATTCTTTGGTATTGTTGTTAAATTGTTCTCTATCCTTAAATGTTAGAGGGACCATAAGCAGTTTGTTGGTAGCTTGTTTCAGTTACTGAATATTTCAGCCCCTCGAACTGAAAATCCTGCATCCAAGCCTGCAAGGTATTGTAGATGTGAGACAGCATTAATCCCTTCATGTTGTTCTTTAGGTACTGGAAATGGCGGGGCTGAAGGCAGACGACATCACGATGTGGGAGATCAACGAGGCGTTCAGCGTCGTCGTCCTTGCCAACATACAGATGCTCAACCTTGACATTAACAAGGTCAACATTCACGGAGGAGCGGTCAGCCTTGGACATCCTATTGGGTCAGTATTTACTAGTTATGCTAGGTAAATAATAAAGACACACATTTATATGCAAATAATATCAAGGCTCAGTTAAAATATCAAACGATTGCACAGTTAAAAGTCAACAATGGTTGGGAGGTCAGTCTTGGATATCCTATTGGGTCAGTATTGACTTCTCTTTTGCTAGATAAATAGATTTTATTCAGGTTAAACGTTAAACAAATGCGTATTTGAGATATTGAACGATTGCAAACTCAACATTCTCGGAGGGACCGTGAGTCTTATATATAGTCACCCCTTTGGGTCAGTCTTTATCCATGCTAATTATGCTAGATAAATAGGTCAATATATATGTAGGTTAAAAGTTAAAACAATACAAATAATATAATAGCTCATTTGCACAGTTAAAAGTCAACATGCGCAGGCAGGTGGTCAGTCTTGGATACCCCATGGTTTCAGGTTTTTGTACCGGAAATAGCCTTAACTCCTTATAACTTGTGAGTATTTACTCCCAGAAATAGCCTTAACTCCTTATAACTTGTGAGTATTTACTCCCAGAAATAGCCTTAACTCCTTATAACTTGTGAGTATTTGACTCCCAGAAATAGCCTTAACTCCTTATAACTTGTGAGTATTTGACTCCCAGAAATAGCCTTAACTCCTTATAACTTGTGAGTATTTGACTCCCAGAAATAGCCTTAACTCCTTATAACTTGTGAGTATTTACTCCCAGAAATAGCCTTAACTCCTTATAACTTGTGAGTATTTGACTCCCAGAAATAGCCTTAACTCCTTATAACTTGTGAGTATTTGACTCCCAGAAATAGCCTTAACTCCTTATAACTTGTGAGTATTCGACTCCCAGCAATAGCCTTAACTCCTTATAACTTGTGAGTATTTGACTCCCAGAAATAGCCTTAACTCCTTATAACTTGTGAGTATTTGACTCCCAGAATAGCCTTAACTCCTTATAACTTGTGAGTATTTGACTCCCAGAAATAGCCTTAACTAATTATAACTTGTGAGTATTTGACTCCCAGAAATAGCCTTAACTCCTTATAAATTGTGAGTATTTGACTCCCAGAAATAGCCTTAACTCCTTATAACTTGTGAGTATTTGACTCCCAGAAATAGCCTTAACTCCTTTTAACTTGTGAGTATTTGACTCCCAGAAATAGCCTTAACTCCTTATAACTTGTGAGTAGTTGACTCCCAGAAACAGCATCCCGTTATCCTGTTTCTAAGTGCGTGAGAAAGTAATTTTCAAATTTTTGTCACACATTTTTAGTCACTCTCATTGTTTTGACAAGTACCTTTAATTGAGGTCAGACAGTCTTGACCATGAGGTTGAAATGTTTAAGGGTTGATTTCCATATTTTGTATTAGCCTGGTGGTTTGGACAAACTTGCCTCCTGTGAAATTTGGGGCATTGCATGCGTGAAGATATTAATATATTAATTGGCTGGTATTCTTGCAGATCCAAAGAGAAATCTTCCTTCAGTTGTACTTAAGTGAAAACTTCAGATCAAATTTTCATGTGAAATCCAATGATTTCTGGTAAAATACGAAAAATCTCAGCTATATTTACTGGTTTAAAACATTTAAATGTAGAATCACCAATACATGAAACCTACAGAGACTTGAGGAACTTTTTATGAAATTATGAAATTTACTTAAGTTTTCCATAGGAATCTTTATAAATACTGACCCTGGACATGGTGTATATGGTCACCATATACTGATGTAATACAACTACGTTACTTGTATAATGAATGGATGGGCACCGCATACTTATGGACAAAAAAACAGAGTGCAGTGCAAGAAAATGTTAATTTCTCTGGGTTTTCATCATAATATGACAATAATTTTAGTTCTACGGAACACAGTGGGTTTCGCTACTAAATATTCTTACAACATATTTGCCTAAAATTCGTCCCTGGTCAAAGACTATGTGAAAAAGTGTCCATGTCTTTTAGTCATGAAGTGAATTTTTATATATATATTCAGATTTCGCTTCCATTTTGGCTATAATTCATGTGATAAAAGGTCATTTAAATTTCTACGATCTTATCACTGTGTTTTTGTTGAAAAAAATATGTTTAGAAATATAATCTTTATATTGAAACTTAAGGTTTAAATGCGAATTATGCATATCATTTAATACAGGTAGGTTGTTTTTGACCAAGATCTACACCATGTTAGCACTATTTTACTTAACTTGAACGTTCATGTATGACTTAAATCATATTTTGTTCCGTGCAACTCGTGGTTTTATCATAGAGTATATGGATTATTCAATATTTGAATTTAAATACAGATATATATAGCCTGTTCAACGACTTTTTCCACGAAGTATAATGTGCATTCCGATTTTGTTTCAACAGTATGCGGTGACCATATTCACCGTGCTGGATGTCTGTCGTTAGGACAATAGGGTTGTTTGGTCATGTAACTTTACATATTCCACCAAATTGCCATGTATATCTGTGCATTAAGTTGTTTTCTTCTGCACCAATGACCATGTATATCTGTGCATTAACTTGTTTTCTTCTGCACCAATGACCATGTATATCTATGCATTAAGTTGTTTTCTTCTGCACCAATGACCATGTATATCTATGCATTAAGTTGTTTTCTTCTGCACCAATGACCATGTATATCTATGCATTAAGTTGTTTTCTTCTTAATATTAATTTGAGAGCTGTGGTTTTTGTTCCTCACAGAATGTCTGGCAACAGAATCACCACCCACATGGTGCATGCGCTGAAGCCAGGACAGAAAGGCCTGGCGGCAATCTGTAACGGAGGGGGTGGGGCGTCTGCTATATTGATCGAGCGACTGTGATAGATGTGGTGTTGATCTGAACAGCGATGTTCTTACTTACACTATGAGTATGCAGTTCTCAATATGAGTATGCAGTTCTGGTGTGTCAGGGGTTATGAAAACAGATCATTTTGTAGTTTGTGTTACCCAGTAGCTAAAAACAACATGTATGACCTTCAAAATGTATTACATGTATTGTAAGTAATTAATTTCTTACTATACATATGCTTTGGTTTGTGACTTAACCAAATATTTGTTAAAATGAGATTACTGTGTTATCATTTAAAAGTATGTATTTCATTGTATATGCTTCTCATGTCATGTATGTTTGTGTACTGGCCAAAATTCAATATTTTAGTGATTCATGATCTTGTTTTATTTGAGTGCGACAGTCATGTATGTTTGTTCGTTTGGACTGCTGTTAAGTGTTTGTTAGCCTACAGAGTGGAATTGAATTCAGTTGTATTCTGTTCAGAGATACACACTTGTTTATAGATCATTACTGGTAGTTATTATTACTATATATATTAATATTTGAATTGCAGTCATTAAATAAATCAAAATAACAAATGTGTAAACTGTAGTCTGTACTATTTTGAAATCCTTTTAAACAGCGAGCAGTTAATTCTTTTTAAATATAAATTAACCAGATTTTTTTTTCTAACCAGATAATATAATTTGGAATGATTTAGACCTTTTTTTTAACAATATATAAATGCACAATTCTGCATAAGATAACCAGATAATTTTCATGAAAGTTTAACAAATTTTCACGAAAACCTGAAAAACTTTTGAAAACTTGAATAACTTCGCGAAACATTTTGACGTTTCATGAAAATATTAACTGGTTATCTAGAAAAATAGACACATTAGTGCCCACTACTGCATAAGATAATCCGATATTTTTTGAGAAATATTGTTACTTATCGAGAAAAAATAAACTTTTCAGAAAAATTAAACTATTTGGCAAAGATAGCTATTATTTTGTTCATGAAAATTTCCAAACCTTCAGGAAAATATTAAGCTTTTGCAAAAAGTATTACGATCTTTAGATAGTTACCATACGCAGTTCTAGGCACTAATGTGAAATTTTCCCTTTAATAAAGTGAAGAGGACAGAAAAGTTTTTTATTAAATTTAACAAATGACCAGCTTTTCTTCAAAGTTAGTCAAATTTTCACAAAAAGTATCTAGTCATCTTGTGCAGAAATATGCCACCATAATTGTTAAATAACAGTTGCTTCGAGATAAGCAGGTGTTTGCTCGTGAGTTGTTGGTTGCAGTTGATGTAACCTTACGCTTTAAATAAAAGTTATTATTACCATCATAGTTTTATCATATCCAACAAAAGACATTTGCAAAGAAGCATCGATTTAATTGAATGAGTTGAGATTGGCAATCTGATTCCTTGACGGAGTGTGTGTTACGAGACAGCTTTGTGCACTCTACATGGAAACCAGTTTCTGCACTGTTGAATTATGGGTAGAGCTATTTGAAATTCTATCATATTAGGCCAACCAGAAAAAATGGTTTGTTTGCCATTGCCTACCCAAGGTTGCTGGTAACGGGTTGGTAGACGGGCAATTTTTTTTATTTATTTTTTTTAATACGGAAATTTATGAATGATCCATTGAGCATCAAAATATAGCGTATGACACAGACATTGCTTTTAGTCCAGTGTCGGTTGATATAACAAGAGCGTGCTAGCAATCATCTTTAATAAAGACAATGAATGCTGAGAAACAGCCTGTTGCATTTTCACAAGTTTGATAAACATGATTAGAATTGCATTTTGATATGGCCTATTATAAGCAAGGGTCTAGCTGATACAGTTAATTTATTTTTACCCAATGGAAAACGACCGAAATGAAAAAAGAGTGAGCTTTCATTTAACCCAAAGAAAAAATAGAGTAATCAGAATTTAAAAAAAAAAACGGGTTTGATTTACCAAAGAAAAAACTTTAGAGTTGCGACTTTCGTCGGGTAGGTAGGCAATGGCAAACAATGATAATTTAAATGTTGTCCTTAGTACTAATTAGAGGTACAAGAATCATTGACCAACGATCATAGTAGAGTCAAAGGGTTTATGAAAAGCATTTTGAGGACTCATGTAAGGATCTGGCTTTAGCTATGTAAATTTTCATTTCACTTAAAACATTAAATGTCACTATATTTCCAACGGTTCAATTAATTCCTTGGCATAGCATTTAATTAACACATTTTTAGTTTATGGTAAGCTTTCATTTGTGATCGCCTTTTGTCCGTCGTCCGTCATTAGTCACTAACATTTACCGTGTTAACAAACCAGAGGCCACATTTATTGCCCAATCTTCATGAAATTTGCTCAGAACATTTTTCCCTTTTTTTACATATACATAGCCCGACAATTGTCTCCTACATAAGAACATTCAACAGTTCATAGCAATTTTCGAATATGTGTATACTTAATAGTGTTCCGAGTACAAAGAAAATCAACCAATCCGCCAATAGCATGATAGCTGATTGGTCGAGCGAATTAATACATGGAATGTTCCAAACTATCCTGTCAAAGAAGTAGTTCAGCAATACCTGTCCTCTAGATTTGCGGTACTAAATAATGCAGGAAGGCTTAGCCACAGTCATAAAATGTGTACCTTCATAATTATAAGTACATGTAAGTGTTTCACACACCAATTCCAATATTTTAATGCTGTTTAAAAGGTTGTGCACTACAATTCATCATACAACTATAAGTGTTTTACTCCTAAATCATGTTCCAATACAGAGATTTTAAACTGTTTTGCACTACAGTTCATCATGCAACGTTTTTCCCGAGTCCTCGTGCCGAATCTGCAGAACTATTTTCCCCGTGTTCTGATTGGACTCCATGCTTCTGTGGGCGTCGGCAGCCTTATAGAATGGGAATACTGTGTCGATGATTGGGGTCAACTGCGGACTTGAACCTGGGTTGAACAGCGGCAAAACATCATGGGTAAACTTTTCTGTTAGGGTCTTTTTGTACTGAAAATGTAGGTTAAAGCTAGTATGAAGGTACATGTTACTAATTAAATTTTATTAAGAATTTTACAAAATTAAGAATTAAGTTGTATTTAATAATAATAATAATAATATCTGATTTAAATAATGATAATATATGAATAATAATAATATTAAATAGAATTTATGTGTTATAACAAATTATGAACAGAAACATGGTAGCAGGACTTCTGAGGCTTTAGACAACTTTAAATTTACTTTGGATGAGATCAAAGAGTGAGCATACCTCCAGTTGTCTTGCACGCAGTGTGGTGCCAGTGATTCGAACCCTCTTCCTCAGTATCTGACTGAGCACGTCACCACTGATGGACCCACCACCTAATAACGTAAAACATGTGCTTGCAAAATGAGAAGAAAAGAAAAATATCACTGTAAGAGACCTTCTATAATGTAGAGGATGTTACATGCAACAATCAGGTATGACAATGTTAAAAAAAACACAACTAATATTAAACTTTTGCATAACAGTATCAGTAGCCGTTTTCTTTTGCTGTCGGCCCCCTGTCTCAATTGTGTGTGGGGGAAGGGGGGGGGGGGCATTAGATGCAACAATCAAGAAGGGACATTGTTCACATTCAGATGGATTTTTATTGTTTTTACTATAACATTTACAAACCACAAAAGAAAGTTTAAAAGATGCCTCAGCAAATATTTTTACATATGAGTCCTCAATTATGTCGGTACATTTTGAATGTAACAGCAGCATGTACCTAGGAGACCGTAGAGCACCCAGCGCCCCTCGGTCTTGATCGACTTCATGTTCTTCTCATAGTAGGAGGCCCCTATGCAATCCAGAATGAGATCCACCCCTCTGCCTGTGCAGAGGAAAGTATTCAGTGTTTGTTGGTTGGTTTTGTGTGTTTTAATGAATAACGAACTATGGGTAATATTAATGTTTCGTTGTACACCAAGCACCTATGTGGAAGTACAGATTTCTGATAATACTGGCATACGGTTTCCTTTTTACTGTTCATTCAAACATATTTCCGTTACAGTTAATTTTGGACAAGATAATCCAACTGAAAGGAGTATTTTAATACTGTAAACATTCACCATGGCAATAAAAAATACTCAAACATGCTTCCAATGTTTTGTTGATGTTTGTTTTTTCTAGACAGGTGGACGGTATGAACTTTTATTCAGTTGTATTATATTCAGATATTGGAACAAGCATTTACTCTCCTGAACAATGCCCTGAATAGTATTTTGAACAAAGGGAATATTATACACAATTAAAATATAACAGTATTTATAGCACCATTTGTGAATTCCAACAATTTTTCACTGAAGTCTTCCTGCTTGTAATTGAAAGCAGCCACTGCCCCGAGATTTTGTGCCATGTCCAGTTTAGATTGGCTTCCAGCTGTAACTATTGGCTGGCATCCGGCATGGACACAAAGCTGGGTAGCAGCCGTACCGACTCCACTCCCTCCTGCATGAATCAGCACCGTATCACCTCTCTGTAGATCACCTGTGAATACATATGGCTTTCAAAGTCAAACTTCCAAGTTAAACTTTAGTTTAAACTCATTTATAAGTTATTACCTACATAATGGTATATACATTGTAAACTTGACCTATTACTAGCAGGGACCAGTCTCATTAAAATCATCAGGCCCAACAACTACAAACATTCTTAAGCTTAGTCTTAGTCTGAATCTTAAATTTAAACCAATGGAAATCAAGGCTCAACTGTTACAAGTTTTCTCATTGGTCAATATTTTAAGTTGAGACTAAGTTTGAAATTGAGAACTTTCGTAGTCGTCTGCAGTCTGATGCTACCATCTCAACAGATAAGAACAGTTTTTAGCAATTGCTTTAGTCAATCATGGTTTTCAGTTGAACAAATAAACATTTCATTCTTGAATACATTCAACGATAGCAGTGTTTTAATGGTTTAATAGCCTTAATAAAGCCTTAATGTAACACATCAGTGCGTATTTCAATACTGCATGCAAAAGAAACAAACTATATCATGGCTTCAAGCAATCATTATACAACTTTAACAACAGAATAAATATTTGTCATTAATTAACAGCTTTGCATGAGACAGACACGTACCCACCAAGTGTAGAAGCTGGTAAGCCGTCAGCCAAACTTCTGGTATACCGGCTGCTGTGGTCAGGGACATACCGGACGGTACAGGCATCAACACATCTTCTGGTACCGCAACATACTCTGCATACCCCCCACCTGGTAATATGAACACAAATGTACTAATGTTTGTTTGAATCCATTCTGATCAAATATATTCTTGACATCCCAGGCTACTAGGTCAAATGTATTATATAATTGTTTTGTTTGTTTTACAGTTTTTTGCCATTTGGCAGTTTATAAATTTGTTGAAAAAAGTATTCTTTGCACTCTGCACTATAATATGTACATTTACCTTGTAAAGTTACCCTGCATATGAAGGAAAATAGCAAAAACAAGATTCTGTGTTTGATAAACTCACATGCCCCCGGATGGGGGCATCTCCAAATCAGGTCAAGGTCAAGGTGAGGTTGGGTGATATGGGTGGATTGGGGATGGTCATATGCAACAACTGTGTAAGTATCCAAACGTTGTAGCAAGCGGTGTTGGTGCTAGACAAAACGGTAAATTCTAGTTAACCAAGAAACAGCCCATTTGAATTATTCTAAGTGCAAATTAGGTTAAGGTCAAGGTCAAAGTGTGGTTAAGTGATATGAGAGGATAGGGAATGGTCATAAGCAACAACTTTGTAAGTATCCAAGTGTTGTAGTAAGCGGAGTTGGTGCTAGATGAAATGGTAAAATCTACTTAACCTTGTCACGGACGGATAGGACTGACGGACGGAAGGATGGACGGACAGCACAATAAATATATGCCTCCCGCATCAAGATGCCGGGGGGCATAAAAATGTAACCAAAAGGATAAGCCTAAAAAAGAAACAACAAAACGTTTATGCAACATTTATGGGATGGATTTATATTTACCTGAAAGAAGGGCCATAACTCTGTCACCAATCCGCCACTTGCTGGTGCAGTCATCAGCGCGAGCCTCCACAGTTCCCGATGCTTCCAGTCCCAGAATTTCACTTTCTCCAGGGGGTACTGGATACATGCCACGCCTCTAAAAGCGTCATACAATCGGAGTTCATAAAAAGAATAATAGATCTACAGGATAAAGCAAGGAGGGGTGCTCTTCATCAAACTTCTTTTTGTCCTACTTGATGTTATTTCACACACTGTATTTTGCTTTAAGAAATACAATAAATACATTAAAGTATTTCAAACCCTTTCCAAGCATTAAAAAATCAAATTCAAATTAAGTAAATTTATCTTAAGTACTATGCCATGTTATATGGATTATATTTAAAACTAATAAACAATAATTGTCTTCAAAAAAGTACATACAATTTCATGCAATATATCATGCCCACCTGTAGTATATCAGCTCTGTTAATTGCTGTGGCAAACACTTTTACCAGCACCTCTCTGGATCTCAATGCTGGCATGGCAGTGGTATGCACGGCCAGACCCTCAGGTTCACATCCCTTCTCGAAATGTACATATTTCATCTGCAGTAAACAGACATTACACAGGTAGTTCAGTTGATGTGCTCAGTGAATGAAAAGATATCACTAAAATACCATGATAACTGGGTACTAATTGTTCACATTTGCCTGAACCAACATTATCCATTTAAAGTAAAAATAATCACATTGTGGGACAGAAATTCATATAAAAATAATATAAGAAACAATGCTGCAGATGTAACAACGATCTATAAATAAGCATATATTGTTCATAGATCTTTGCACATAATTAATTGAAGTACAAAGTTATTTGGTTATACTTAATACATTAATTTAAACATACCATACGATATATATTTCATGTTTACCCACAATATTTGAAGTTTTTTAACGATTCTGACTGCCTGACGTTGAAGACTTACATATACATGTATCTGTTTTATCCGAAAATAATACTATCCGAAATCAACTATATGATGATATTTTTGTTTACTCACATCCGACGCCATGACATGCATTTGTCTCAAAAGAACACAAGACACTGGAAGTACTAGATTGATCAGCTTCAATCCCATATATGTATTGCTGATATTAATCTCAATAATCACGGAAAAACGTTTATATTCTAAATGTATTTTACTAAGGTCAAAATATAGAACGGTGCTGATATAAACTATTCTTGCTTCAGAAAGACCTATTGTAATTGATGTACTGGTATAACAGGGATCTATTAGTAAACAGAGATCTTTGTTACATGGAGATATGTTACATGGTTACCAATAGTAATTTCAATTAATAACACAAAAGAATAACAAGTAAAACTACTTTAACATGTACAGTACATATTTTATTACAGTAACATTATTCATTTTAAATTGACATGTTATTATGACAACGAGACAGTCATAACTGTTTCTATAGCAACC
The DNA here is from genome assembly GCA_027627225.1 of Congeria kusceri. Lineage (NCBI taxonomy): Eukaryota > Metazoa > Mollusca > Bivalvia > Myida > Dreissenidae > Congeria > Congeria kusceri. Next base: position 23,147,858 of record CM051024.1, read on the forward strand.
ACATTTTACCAACAAGCGTCTTCAGCAATTAAGTTATATAAACAAAGTGTATGCCACACGTATTAGACATAAATATAGCTATGATAATGTAGTTAAAAAAATGACTTACACGTTTGTGTCTTAGGCCAAAAAAAAAAGTTCCGTTTCTGGTCTCCTGCCCCCCAAAAATAAGGGTAGGTAGGTAGGGATTTTTTGTGATTTTTTTTTATGATGGGAGAATGGTTTGTGTTATACACGGTAACAGTCTTTTTCAGTCTTTATTATTTTTGGACCAAAAGTAAAGGGTCGGTCGGTAGACCAGAAATGGGACTATTGTTGTTGTTTTTTTTTTTTTTTTTTTTTTTGGGGGGGGGGGGGGGGCCTTAGTCCACTGATTTTGAAAGCTGTATAGTTATAATCAGATCCAACCACTACATGTCAAATGCAGCATAACTTGTTTATAGGACTGGTCGAATATTGAACTACTTTTTATATGGGCAATGTTCGCTGCAGCCAACGAATTTAGCCCTATATAAAAGTAACACTAAATTCTGTGCATGTCTTATAAATAAGACTAATGTCAAATGAACACATATTAACAGACTATGTATCACAACCATTAGTATTTATAATATACCAAAGAGATGTAAATTGTTTGTACAAAGATTACAAAAAAAGCATTGTAATAAAACACTGACCCTGTTATTAAAGCCTTATAATAATTGCACTGTCGATATATGCAGTATGCAACGTAATCAAATGTGTAAAATGTGTACACTTTTTTTAATATGCTACTGAAGGCAAATAACACATAATTTTATATATACAGTCATGTGTAAAGTTAACATAAAATATAGCATGTACTCTAAAAAATTCAAGTATTGCACAAAATATAGGAATTCAAAAATTAACATTCATAAAACAAAGCATCACAGACAACAGACAAAAAGAAGTTAGAATTTGATGTGACTTACATCATTAAAACAATACACATACCAAATGCGTATTTCCATAAAATGACCTGACATCGACCAACACGAAAAACTGCATGAACTAAAGATAACTCAACTGCTTGGTAATTCCTTACTGACAAAGTTTAACAAGAAACCATATAAACTTAGACAATATCCTAAGTATTGTAATTGTACAAACATGTGCAAAGGCAAATAATGCAATAAGTTTACAGACATGACAAAATTTAACATACAATTTGCATACTTATCTCTGCCAATATAAAGGAAATAGAAAAGCTTCTAAAATTTCAACTTAATTGAACAATTGCGTTCTTTGGATACGCTTGTCTGATTTTTAACATTAAAAGACATTAACAATTTCTAATAAAAACAGTTGTATAAAAATGGATTGTACAGTGAGCAGCGGAACCATTTTTCCTAAACCCAATCCTCGTCTATCAAATCAAATTTGCCATCTTTATTTGGAACCGTGATGCGTTCGCGTTCGCAATTAATTGCCGTGTTATTGTTGAAATGGCCTGACCCGTTACATCTGAGGAATTTAGGTTAACCTATTTGATAAAAGTATGATGTAAACCAACTGTTCGCAGAACCTGAATACGCCTGTAATCGTCCATTTCAATATTAATTTATTTATTTAACGCCAAATGTGATCGACAAACATGCAAGGCAATGACATAATGGGAAGGGGCTTACATTATATAATTTAGAATTTATTAAAAGTAGACTTCAGCTCGGGGTTTCTTATTGATGAAGAACTCTAACGTAGAGTACGGATATTTTATTCATAGTCTCTCTTGGCATTCCGATGGGACCAGACGACCAAAACTTGCTCAGCGTCCCTAGTATTCCCTTGAACGACAAATACCATCTTGACAAAAAAAGCAAACAGCATCAGAACTACTGCATGTACGGTAATCCTGCTAAATGAAACACATGACAAGATCAGAATACAACCTTACCCTGGACAACATAGCAACCCATCTGGGACCCATACAAAAACAGTTTGCAAAATCCCAGTTGGCCCCATATGGGTGGCCCATACAGGACTCCTATCGAAGCCCATATTGGACCTATATGGGTATCCCATATAGGACCCATATTAGGCCCACATGGGACCCATGTAGGTCCCATATCGCAACCCATCTGGGACCCATACAAATACAGTTTGCAAAATCCCGTTTGGCCCCATATGAGTTTCTCATACAGGACCCATATGGTAGCTTATATTGGACCCATATGGGTCTCATATATCCATGCTGGCTGGAAAAACGCCGACAGCATTGAAAAACCGTGTGGGACTGCTTATTTGAATTTATTTTCTCTATATAGCTCACCTTTCAACAACGTAAAATAAAAATAAATAAATGTTAAAAACTGTACAGTTTACGTGTACGATGTAGTAAAGACAGTTTAGGAATATGATATGTTGCATCAGTATACGATAAAGCAAAACACAAACAAAAACAAAGGTGTGTTTTTTGTTAACAGCAAAAGTACTGGACAGGTAAAAAAATCATTACGTTTCAGCAAATTATTCAGTCAGATCGTGTCCGCTGTTCGGATGAGCAGTTTTACCTTAGAAGAACACATACTTTACATATATGTTTGCGTCAAAATCACACTCATAGTAATTCTCAATTTTTTGTTTATTCTTGACTAAGTTATCTATGTAATGTGATATATTGTATATCGTAGATATATACTGATGCAAAAGGGTACAACGTGGTATCTTTGTAATATGATCTGAAGTTCAAAGATTATTTATGATATTTTCTTTCATGTTTTCTACATTTCCAGCATAAAACACTATGTGCATAGTTGGTTTAAAACTCTTCAAACTGTATATGTTCTATTTATAGCAACCTGTATTATTGTATTGTTGGACAGCTTGATATAACTTAGTCAAAGACATTCTGGTCCCCATTAAAGCAATTTGCAGAAATCAACGTTGATAAGTGTTATTAACAATTAAAGGATTCCTGAAACTAAACACATACTGTATTTTGGACAAAAGGTATTACCAGTTTGGATTTTGGACTAATTGTATGGGATAATTATAAATATCAATGTGGTATATGCAAAGGTTTACGTAAAACAATCATTAAAATTTAAACAATGATTTTAATTATGTCTTTAAGACAATATATACCTTTTGGGTCGATATTTCATCTCATTAATTGTAATATAAGGTTAAATACAGACCAATGCGTGTAAATAACACGATTTTAAGGCTTTTAAAATAAGATGATTACTGGTTGGTAACCTTGGGAACTATTTAAATACGGATGATGTAATTAAACTTAATTAAGCGTATGTTAGGGAACTTCAGACGGCTTATTTATGTCTCCAAAAGTGAAGTAGTTTTAACAGAACAGTACACTAGTAAATATAACAAACACAACTAATTTGAAGTTCATAATTTTGTAAATAGTATTAAATTACACGCTGTGAAAAGAGAGGTTACTTTTCCGTTTAAGTAGCTTAAAATGCGCCATTTTCCTTTCCCTTCTGACACTTGTTACTTAATAAGCCAGTCTGGAACGTTCCATGTACTGTTGTGCCTCTTGGTTTACATTTATGTCAATTGGGAATTGAAATGAAATAAAACAATTTCAAGCAGTCTTAACACATACATTTTACATATGAAATTAGTGCCTCGATGTGTCCCTATTTATGCCCCCACCCTCAATGATGGGGGGGGGGGGGTATTTAGTGTTTACCCTGTCCATGGGTGCGTACGTATGTATGTTTGTACGTACGTACGTGCGTAAGTATGTACGTATGTTCAAATGCTTGTCCGAGCAATAACTTTGTCTAGAATTGGAGGATTTTCAAATAACTTTTTAGAAATGTTAAGCATACTTGAGACGGTGTGTCGCTCGCAAGAACCATGTCCAAGATCAAGGTCACACTTACAGGTCAAAGATCAAATATGAGAATTTAAGCCATATACCCTGTCCGAAGCATACTTTTGTCCAGTATGGAAGGAATTTCAAATAGCTTGGCAGAAGTGCTAAGCATGGTGAGACGGTGTGTCGCGTGCAGGAACCATGTCCCTAGGCCCAAGGTCAAGGCCACATTTGAAGGTCTTAGTTCTAATATAAGAATGTTAGCCATAGACCCTGTCCGGAGCACAATTTCGTCGTGCATGGAAGGAATTTCAAATTACGTGGCAGAAGTGCTGAGCATGGTAAGACGGTGTGTCGCACTTTCATACACCATGTCCCTAGGTCCAAGGTCAAGGTCACATTTAAAGGTCAAAGGTCTAATATGAGAATTTAAGCCACATACCCTGTCCGGAGCATAATTTTGTCCAGCGGTGAAGGATTTTCAAATAACTTGGCAGAAGTGCTAAGCACGGTTTGAGAGTGTGTCGCGCATAAGAATCGGGTCCCTGTGTCCAAGGTCAAGGCTACACTTAACGGTCAAAGGTCAGAAGGGAAGGATTTTGAAATAACTTGACAGAAGTGATAAGCATTATGAGGCGGTGTGTTGTATGAAAGAACCAAGGTTTCTTGGTAAAGGTCAAGGTCACACTTAAAGGTCAAAGGTCAAGTATATGTATATACATGTATGTTAAAGATTCTTGTCCAAGCAATAACTTTGTCCAGCACTGAAGGATTTTCAAATATCTTGGCAGAAGTGATAACCATTATAAGACGGTGTGTGGCGCACAAGAACAAGATCCAAGGCCAAGAATTAATATCATGGACACTGTCCGGAGCATCATTATGTCCGGCATGGAAGAATTTTCAAATTACTTTGCAGAAGTGATAAGCATTATGAGACGGAAAGTTACGTGCAAGAACCAGATCTGTAGCTGTAAGGTCAAGGTAACTTTTAAAGGTCAAAGGTCAAATAATGTTCAAGAGCATAATAGTGTCATGCAGGCTGGTATTTTCAGGTAAATTGAAAGAAATGATCACCATCACAAGATGGTGTGCCTCATTCAAGAAACTAACTTATGAGGTAAGTGAATTACTTCCCTTCATAGAAGAGTGTGCAAAGCATAATTCAACAATGATACAATGCACTTTGTTGATTCTTCACTGAATTATTTAAGACAGCATGAGTAAGTGAAGCATACAAGAACCATAACTCATAATTGCCCAAAAGTTTTAAGTACTACCCTTTATTGATTTTATTTGTCAGGACTAGAACTTTTGATTGTAAATATGTGATTCCTAAACTTACTTCACGGAATAAGAGAATACATTAGCAGAAAGTACAATATAAAAGGACAATTCTCCTTTTGCAAAATAATTTCTATACATATAGACAAAGCGGCGCCTTGTAGAAAAGGCTGCATATGTGGGGGCATCAGTGTGTGTGGATACATTTCTATTTGTGTTCATTTAGTTTACTGTCAGCACATATTTTTTAAATAAACATAAAACATTGTCTATGATATGTGAAAACCGAAAAGTGAGTATAACACAGACATCTATATGAAAAGGTTACAGGTACCTACCAATTCTATTTCACTGCCGCCAATAAATACGATATTCACACCTGTTTTATTATATGTCTTTCAGTGAAATATCGAATTGTATTGTTGAAAAAAAAATTAATGCAAAGTAGTGACATATAAAAAAATATCAGTGAGATATATCCCAATATAACTCACAGTAAGGGACTACTTTTTGGGTCCCGATTTAATACATTAAATGAAATGGACCGTCATCGATGCCGGGCTCAAAACTGTGAAATGACGTCATTATTTTGACGTCATGGCGTTATCATTCCCTCGATATTTTCCAATAAAATGTAAAACAAAGGTTAATCAAGCATAAGATAAAAAGAAAATGTGTTTGTTTTCGGTGTGATAGCGCGTTATATCATCACCGGAAACGGAGACAATTTCCATATTTTCACTCGCGCATGCGCTCGTGAAAATATTAATTGTCTCCCTTTCCCGTGATGATATCACGCGTTATCACACCAAAAACAAGCAAATATCCTCTATATATTTTCACTGTTGGAGCATTGAAAATATGAGGTTTTATATTTTCACTGCAGTGAAACATAATATAACATAATATAACATCTTACCATAAATAGCATCGATCCACAAGAAGTGGTTTACAACCCTTGGCAAATGTATATATATGTACAGTATGTACATAAATGTGTTTATATAAAACACATTTTATAATTCAACAAAATTATAATTTAGCAACAACGACTCACAAAATATGACACGTTTTTCCCATGATACTAACGAGTGACAGTTTTGGAATAATTTATGACCTCATTTTTATGACGTAACGATACACGAACTTGTGACGTTTAAGCTTATCTCGCGCAATTTATTTATTTATTGTCCAAAAGCACAAAAAAAAAAAAAAAATGTTGACTTCGGTGTAACGTATTTTATTTAACGAGTGATCATAGAAAATATATATTTTCACGAGTGGCTGAGCCACTCGTGAAAATATCATTTTCTATGAACACTCGTAAAATAAAAAAGGTTCTTACACCGAAATCAACACATATCCTCTATATCTTCTTATTTAGTGTTTGTGTCGCCTGAAAAGGCGACATTTAGGGGTAACTTTTGGTGGCGGGGGCGGAGGTGTTGTTGTTATTGGCGGCGGCGGCAGAGTCCCTTTAGTTTGTGCGGACAATAACTTGAGAATTTTTTTAGCAATCATAATGAAACTTTAGGGAAGTGCTAGTAGGCATAAAAGGAAGGTTAAGTTCAATTTTCATCATAATTGCTTCCATCGTACTTTAGTTATGCCCATTAAAAAAAAGGTCAAATAAGGCTTGTGCTGACAATAACTTGAGAAGTTTTTGTGCAATAATTATGAAACTTTATGGAAGTGTTGGTAGGCATAAAAGGAAGATTAAATTCAATTTCGGCATAATTGCTCTTATCGTACTCGAGTTATGCCCCTTTTTAAAACAAAAGTTCAAATAAATATTTTGCAGACAATACATTTTAGGTTTTACTGAAACAAAGGGAATAGATCTACCGGTGGAAAATATCGCCAAGTTAGTAAATGTCTGTAAAAATATCAACAATTTTCACAATTTCTAGGAAATAGTCCTTAATTCATAGTGCGAATTCAATATTGAAATAAACTGCTATATACATACATGTAAATATATAATGGGACACGAAAAGAAAATCAATCATGTAATGTGTACCAAAGACCGCTTCCCTGGATGAAAACTATGTACGCTTGATCAGGTCATAATCTAGTACACTAATTATATAATATATGATTGGATAATACACATGACTTAGTAACGGTTGTTGGAAACTTCCAGATAACGGTTACTAATATTTTGCAGTTTTATTGCAAATGCTACAACGTTCAAACGTCGATCAGTTTGATAGAACAAATTGCTAAGCGATTTTTCTCAACGACATAATCACTATGGCGAGTCTAGCGGATATCTTCTCCGAGCATGAGTTGACAATTAAACCGGCTTGCATTGAATATTACAAATAATGGATTAACGGAATACGTTGACCAAAAAGTCCGGAACCTTCAGACCCGCATTTATCAAGCAGTGAACTCGAGTTTAAACCTTTCATCAGCGACACTGTGTTCTAAATGTGTGTCAACGTGTTGGGGTGCCCTACAAAAGGCGTATGCAAGAAAAGTAACAAAATATGCAAATCAAGGCATGACTCATCGTTCAAACAACCTCGGTCATGTCCGTTAAAAATTTGCGATGAAGATCGTGATGCAATTATTAACGAACATAGATACCGAAATTCATCATGAAAAAAATACATTGGCCAATCAATGGGCAAGTAATCATTGGCAGATAGCCTAATGTTTTTGTTGATGGGTATATTGTGTAACTTCTGTTCAAGAGTCGGATTTCAATGGAATTATCAGCGTTATGTTAAAGTGCAAGTCCTTTGACAACAATGTTTCATTCCCCATAGCTCCTCAACAGACAGCATGTCTTCTTACAAAGGTAAATTTAATCTGGTAGCCTATCAATGAACGCCTGAAAGGTCTGATTTGTGTTGTGTCATCGAGGAGTAAATGCGGGTTGGTTTGGATGTTATCGGCTGAAAATAAATAAGTTAATAGATACTATCAATGTGGGTCGGTTTTAGATGTGAGGAAACCGGACTGCAACGCCAGAATAGAAATACGCCATTTATTCTCAAACAAGGAATGCAGTCATACAAATACATACATACATCAAACATACAATTTCACTCATTAACAACTACACATAATATGTGCACACCATTAGGAATTGCACAGAGAATCAGAACTAGAGCTACTCGCTTTTAGAGTGGTAAATTAAAATAAACATTAACATTTACTTGAAACATATTTTCATTTCATTAATATAATAAATAATATGATATTAATACGGAGTAAAACATTTATACTGTTGTACAATTATAACTTCAGTAAAATTAAAACAAGGGAATTTAACTCAAATAAAGAAAAGTCTAGTTTCTTACCTGTAACGCCAAAATAGAAGAACACCATTTATTCTCAAACAAGGAATGCAGTGAAGATGTATTTTCTGCATTGCCTTATGTAGCGGTATAGTGTTTGATTGAATTACGTCCATTAATGGCGTTACTATGCAGGTAATGAAATATTGAAAACGGTTGGTGGCTAAAGATAACCAATATTATAAAATACTATAATAAAGTAATGTTGCCTAAGGAATAATTAATATTTCATAATCCATATGTTTGTTGATTGGAAAAATATATACAAATGCCATAATGACAATACCATAAGACAAACATGATCAAACAGGCATTAATATTATATAGAGGTAAATACTAGATTTGCTAAATTAATGTGTTTCATGTCAGTACCTGCATCTGGCTGAAAAAAAGGTTTGATATTAAAAAGTACTGAATACAGAAATTTGGAACAAATCATTGTGAAAATTGTTTATTGACAATTCAAATTCTGTAGTAAAGCATCCCATTTCAACCGACAACCACAATATTTTACATTAAACCATGTATTGGATCCTTTTTTACATGTACTCGAATGTATATTTTGTTTTTTAATAAGAACGTAAACCAGTGGGGATTCATTTTAAAGATGTTTATGGCAGTTTCAAGTATTCAGGTTTTCATCAAAATGTATGCTCATGCATACCTGCATATGGACACAGTGGGTACCTCCCTGCTATCTCCCTGTGACTGTATGACTCATAATGTCATTGCAGGATAAGTGATAAATTAGATTAAATATACCACGTTTGTCTGTACACATAGCTAGATATATACAAAGATAATAGCTATTGCACTGTCAACACAAGGATTTTGTTGTTACTCTCCAGTCCCACAATCACTGAGTCAGTTTTCCTGTTGTAGCAGACTGACGTTGGGCACTTCACTCCATCAATGTCTGTAGCAATAGTAGCCAGCTTCTTCCTGCACTCTCTATCCACCTGTATGATAGTTTGGGATGAACATCCACAGACCAGCACTTGTCCTGCATCAGTCACATGAACACCAAATGGGTGTTTTAACTGAGGATCAGTGAAGGTAGAAAGTAGTGTCCCATCCCTGGCCAAGGTGAGGAGCTTATGCTGGGAATAGGTGGTGACATAAATCTTGTCACCACTGGGGCTCACAGCACACATCCATACTGCATAAAAACAAACATGATATATTATGCTATTGAGTTATGTACTGCCAAGCCAATGAACTCAACATGTAACGCAGGCAATTTCAAAACATTTACAGTCAGCCCTCGTTAGAACTACACTATCAATTTCCTTTCAAAATGTTGTTATATCAAATTTCTGTTATAGCGAATTCTGGCAATATAATTATAGAAGATAAACAGATGATTCAGACATTTCGATTTTGTGAACATATATTACAATATATGCACCATAAACAAGCGGTTCTTATTAATTTTTCTAGAGTTAGATGGAATAAAAATAGTTTGTTTTTCTTAAAATTAAATTCCATTATTTAAAAATATCAATGAGACCGACTTTGAAAACAAACAACCCCTTATGGTAATCATATGGCATTCACTATTATGTCAAATAAGTTTCCACCATAAAACAGATTATCACACCTTGTATATCTGGCTAATCCTGTGACACCTGCTGATAACAGGTGTCACAGGATTAGCCAGATATTCAATTACGAGAAGGCAAATCAATAGCACCTGTGACAAATTAACACATTGTGAGCGCAGTCGGTTCCTTATGTCGTTATAACAAATCGAATTAGTGCACATTCTATTGATTGGTTCCGCGTATTTTGCGTCAGAGTCAGAAACGGAATATTCTGTTATAACAGGTGCCAGTCTATAGGAACATTATCCGTTCCCAACAAAATTGTGTTGGAAGTCGAATATTCCATTATAACGAATGTCTTTGTAAAGAGGGTCAACTGTACTTAAAACAAATATAACATGGTCGTTCAAATAAATAAAATCTTTATCAACTGAAAATTCATTCAATATTAGACCAATATATAATCAAAGTAAAGTTGTTTTAAAATTCCTTAAAAAGCAAGCTATTAGGAATGATAGTAAAACAATACACCATGATATATTATCACCTGTGTAACTAGCAGATGTGTCCTCATACAGCTTCTTAATGAGTGGCCCAGTCAGTGTGTAGTGGTACAGTGCAGTACCAGAAGTGACATATAGGTCTGCCTGATGACTGCTTATACCAAAGCAGAAATGTGACAACTCGAACTTCCTGCCCTTCACCAACTGCCCGTTGTTCACAGAGACACACTGTGTGCTTTTATCACTCAAAGCAACCACTATCTCACTGTCAGTGATCTGACACATGGACATTGGACCAGCGGACACATCACAGTGGCTGACCACTTTGTACTGCTGGTCCAGCAGCTTCACATTATTATGGTTGAAGTCTGCAACAAGAATCTTACCACTAGGGAGAACACAGATGCCCCTGATGGAACATTTGTTGCTTGATTCACTTGGTATTTTCACATCATACTCATATTTCCCTTTCACGGTGAGTACCTGGTCTGGTTTCTGTGTTACTGTCAGTTCCTGGGTACTGTGTACAACCTTACCAAGACCTGTGAGTGTGGACAAGTACTGCTCAATGTCACTGTCAGCCTGAAATGTTATCGAACTTCGCACTTTAACAGAGTTCTCCTTCAGAAATGCTTCAGACTGCTGTATCTTTTCCAGACATTTCTTACTGGCAATAAAGGCCAGTTCTTCCTTGCTCTTATCAGTTAGGTCCTGTACAGCTTCACTGAGTTGTTTCAGTTCATCCTTAATCCTGGTGCAGTTTTCAACATCTGCCTTGAGGGAGGCTTGCAGTGCAGTCCTCATATCATCCAGTTCTTTCAAACTGGTCTTCTCAATCTCGTCTAAAGCAGCATTGATTTTCCCACGTACATCTCTTACTTCTTGCATTCTTTCATTGTATGAATCTTCCACAGACTTGATGCTGGCCTCTTGATTATTTTCTAGCTTCTTTAGTTCTGCCACAATAGATTGGATCTTGTCTGACAGTTGCTGCTGGTCTTTTGGCCTGTTTTTGACTGTCTCTGAAATAAGTCTCACTTCAGTACATTGTCTGAAACACAAAAAACATGATAAATTATGAGGGTGACTAGATAACTAGTTAACTTTTAAGACTGAAATATGTTGTTAATAGTTCATGATTTTCCATTAATGTAAGTAGTCTTTTGAGATTGACGTTCAAGTAGTATCATTACTATCATACGTTTGGACTAGTTTCACATATTTCAGCCATTAATAATACATACTAACAATAAAGTAACATAGTACTAGTTTCAGCAATCACACATTTAGTTTCTGACACAAAATTTGAGGATAGACAATAAAGAATAAGAAAGTATTGCATTGAATAACTGCTTTACAATGTAGTTTAAAACAACTCTCTTGTGCCGAAACAAAGTCACTAATCAGTAACATCAGTTGTGTACAAATGATGAAAATATTTACTGAAATCCACAATTTCAAAGCAGGGTCTCTCTTTTGCATCTATACTTTTCAGCCCCTGATAAATGTTTACTTTATTCGAGAAATATGTAACAAAACTATGGAATTACATAATCACTAATCAGTAACTTCAGATATATGCAAATGTTGTCCATGCTTGCCAAAATCCACATTTTCAAATCAGTGTTCTTCAAATTACCTCAAAAAGATTGCAAGCAATACAATGTCATGTTTCAAATACCTGTGAATAAGTAAAACACAATTAATGCAGCACAGCTGACTGTGGTCCTGGCAGAACATTTTCAGTTTATTGTCTTTGTGGACGTCACATCTCTGTAGAAAATCCTCCATTTTCTTCGTGAGAGGCCACTTACTCATTTCTCCTCTCCCATAAAGGAAATGGTTTGCATATAATTGACCATGATGATAAATACATTTTCCGCAAAAAAACTTCATACACGTTTCACAATAAAAATCAGCACTTTCTTCAATATTTTTACTTTCGCAAGCTCCACAACTGTAGTCCTTCACCAAATCTGAACTTTTATTAACTGAACCTACAGGAATTGCCATTTTCTTGACAGGTGATGGTTTTACAAAAGAATTTGGTGCCTATTATTACCTATTGATTTACTTTAAATGTTTGCATGTCACTGTAAATATAATGATATGTTGCACATTGAAACAGTGTCACTTTTAATCAATACAGGTTGATATTAAGTGTCCTTTGTCAAGCCACAAATGACTTTGAAAAATACTGACATAATAGATACATGTTAACTTCTGATAAACTTGTCGATACACAATACTCATTTCCATAGATGAGACGGCAATAGTCGAGCTGTTTACTGTGGCCATAAATAGCGTCTGAATTGGCCATAGTTAGCGTCTGAATCCTGATCTCAAACCACTAAATTACACAATGATTTGGAATAAGAATATTTTATATTAAATGTATAAATAGATTCAATTATGACAATAAGCAATAGGCACATTAACATTATTTATTTATTTATTAACAGCCAGTGACCTATGGCCACAGTAAAAAGCGATTTTTATGTAAAATTGTGCACATCCAGTGACCAATGGCCGCAGACAATATCGATTTCTATAACAATAGACGCATTTCAAGTGACATATGGCCACAGGTAATCGGGATTTATATGAGAATATACGCATATCAAGTCACCTACAGCCACAGTAAAGGACGATTTCTATGTGAATATACGCATATAAAGTGACCTATGGCCACAGTAAATGGCCATTTTATGATAAAATACGCACATACAGTGACCTATGGACACAGTAAATGGCCATTTCTATGACAATATACGCACATCCAGTGACCTATGGCCACAGTAAATGGCCATTTCTATGTGAATATACACACATCCAGTGGCCTATGGCCACAGTAAATGACCATTTCTATTATGATATAAGCACATCCAATGACCTATGGCCACAGTAAATGGCCATTTCGATAATAATATGAGCACATCCAGTGGCCTATGGCCACAGGAAATGGCCATTTCTATAATAATATACGCACATCCAGTGGCCTTTGGCCACAGTAAATGGCCATTTCTATGACAATATACACACATCAAGTGGCCTATGGCCACAGTAAATGGCCATTTCTATGTGAATATACGCACATCCAGTAATCTATGGCCACAGTAAATGGCCATTTCTATAATAATATAAGCACATCCAGTGACCTATGGCCACAGACAATGGCGATTTCTATAACAATATATGTATCAGTGACCAAATAATATAATGAAATAACACAATTGCACATATAATTTAATACATTGTTCAACAGAATAAAATGTATACATTATATATTTTAATATGATTTGTAGAACAAATAATTGTCTCTAGTGAAGCTGTTTAGTCTTAATTAAAAACAAAGAAGTCCGTGATTGTTCCATTCAATATTTATAAATATGGAGATATTGCTTTTGTGAAAGGTTTGAGCTAAGGTCATAAAAATAACAATTCAGACCATTAGCATAACATGTTGTTTTATCTTTGCTATGTAATTTTTTTTTAAATAGTTTTTGGCATTTTCTTACCAAACAGAAGATAAAGTTTATAGTGTTTGTGCGGTTGCTTAACTTTTCAGTAATAAAAATTATGATAATTATGCATCTTGCCTATAGTCCAGCGCGTTAGTAGGATAATGCGGTTCACAAACTGTATTTACAAAAACATGTTTTATGCTTATTTCCTTCATAATTGCTATATAAATCAGACAACTATTTATTTTCAAACTAAATAAAACAATGTAAATCATTGAAACGTTGCAGTCTTTGGTGTATTTCCTTTACTTTCAAGAATCCTGATTAATCGGTTATTTAGTCAGAACTTGTTGCTGATTAATCGACTAAAATTTTGGACACTGATTAACAACACTAACTGTCAGCAGTGCATGACGTTGACGACGTCTCCCTGGACGTGCATGAACTTTCAAAGCAGTCGCCGCCAGCATCAATGAACCCATCGCTCGAAGACTGGTGACTGGTCATACTTATGTCAGTCCTTGTAGGATCTTTTGTGTAGCCGGTTGGCTCACCAATGGACAAAAAAACCGGCGGCCTTTCAGTTGCTCATAACATGACACAAGTACTCTGCAAAGTCTCTACTGAAATCTCAAAGTCTCAAATGCAAATGTATTTAATACAAATAAAGGTCACTGAATATTCATACATTCCCATCGAACAGTTGTTGTAGCCATAGGTCACTGTATGTGTTTATATTCTCATAGAAATGGCCAATTGCTGTGTCCATGGGTCACTGCGTGTGGTTATATTCCTATAGAAATCGCCCTTGACTGTGGTCATAGGTCGCTTTGTTGAAGTATATTCTTATAGAAATGGCAATTTGCTGTGGCCATAGGTCACTGGCAGTACATATATTCGTATTTCAATTGTCATAGGTCAGTCGATGTTCATATATTCACATTGAAATCGCCATTTGCTGTCATCATAGGTCACTTTATTTACGTATATTCTCAAAAAATTCGACCTTTACTGTGCCCATAGGCCAATGGATGTGCTTATTTTCCTTCACTGTCGCCATAGGATATTGATGAGCATATATACACATAGAAATCACCATTTGCTGTGGACAAAGGTCAATCGATGTTCTTTTATTTAAATAGAAATGGCCATTTGCTGTGGCCGTAGGCGACTGGATGTGCGTATATTATCATATAAATGACCATTTACTGTGGCCATAAGCCACTGGATGTGCGTTTATTATCATAGAAATGGCCAGTTACTGTGGCCAAAATCCGCTGCATGTGCGTATATTATCATAGAAATGGTCATTTACTGTGGCCATAGGTCAATTGGTTTAGGTATATTATCATTGAAACGGTCCTTTATTGTGGCCATAGGTCACTGGATGCGCGTATATTATCATAGAAATGGCCATTTGCTGTGACCATAGGCCACTGCATGTGCGTATATTGTCATATAAATGACCATTTAATGTGGCCATAGATCACTGGATGTGCGTATATGATCATACAAAATGGCAATTTATTGTGGCCATAAGTCACTTTATTTATTTATATTATCATACAAATAGTCCTTTACTTTGGCCACTGGCAACTGCATGTGCGTCTATTCACATAGAAATGGCCATTTAATGTGGCCATAGGTCACTGGTTGTGCGTATATTGTCATAGAAATGGCCATTTACTGTGGCCATAGGTCACTGGATGTGCGTATATTCTCATAGAAATGGCCATTTACTGTGGCCATAGGTCACTGGATGTTCGTATATTCACATAGAAATGGCCATTTACTCTGGCCATAGGCCACTGGATATGCCTATATTATCACAGAAATGGCCATTTACTGTGGCCAAAGACCACTGGATGTGCGTATATTATCATAGAAATGGCCATTTACTGTGGCCATAAGCCACTGGATGTGCGTATTTTTTCATAGAAATGGCCATTTGCTGTGGCCATAGGCCTGTGGATGTGCGTATATTCACAAAGAAGTTGCCATTTACTGTGGCCATAGGCCACTGGATGTGCGTATATTCAAATAGAAATGGCCATTTACTGTGGTCATAGGCCACTGGATGTGCGTATATTGTCATAGAAATGGCCATTTACTGTGGCCATAGGCCACTGGATGTGCGTACATTCACATAGAAATGGCCATTTACTGTGGCCATAGCCACTGGATGTGTGTATATTATCATAGAAATGGCCATTTACTGTGGCCATATGTCTCTGGACATGTGTATATTATCATAGAAATGGCCATTTTCTGTGGCCACAGGCCACTGGGTGTGCGTATATTATCAAAGAAATGGCCATTTTCTGTGGCCATAGACCACTTGATGTGTGTATATTATCATAGAAATGGCCATTTACTGTGGCCATAGGCCACTGGATGTGCTTATATTCAAATAGAAATTTCCATTTATTGTAACTATGTGTCACTTAATTTAAGTATATTATCGTAGAAATGGTCCTTTACTGTGGCCATAGACCACTGGATGTGCGTTTATTATTATAGAAATGACCATTTACTGCGGCCATAGGCCACTGGATGTGCTTATATTATTATAGAAATGGCCATTTACTGCGGCCATATGTCACTTAATTTACATATATGATCATATAAATCGCACATTTATGTAGCCATTGGTTACTTGATATGCGTCTTTTCTAATAAAAGTCGCCAAAGGTCACCGGATATGCAAATATTCCGATAAAACTAGTAACGTATTCTAGTTATACATATTTGAAGCATTTATTCATTTAGGTGTTTATTTCAAAATAAATAATGTTAATGTGTCAACTATTATTAGTGGATTGATATTATTTTGTAGATTTAATATAAATTATAGTCCTTATTCCAGATCAAAGTTATTTTATAATTTAGTAGTATAAAGACTAAAATCATACATTTGAATTATGGAATGCAAGTCACTTATGGCCACAGTGACTATCTCGACAATGGAAAAGAGTCGTTCCCTAAGTATTTAAGCCTTATCTACAAAATTGGACATAAACTTACACCGCAGTATAAAATGTAGGTTACTGTACATCAAATGTTTAACATACCTGTCGTTGGTTTTAACAGTTAACTTCTAATAGGATATGTTAAATGTTTACCCAACTTAAATTGACAAATACATTGCGAGGGTTGAGCGTGAAACTATCTGATATAAAAATGTAAGATACAATAGTTTAAAGCTCAACCTGCGATTGTTGTGAATAATGACTGTGTACTTGACTCTACATACTTAATCCTATTATAGTATTGTACGTATGATTATAATTAAAGGAATTATGTCATCGAAAAGGGCCTCAAGGGGGTATTGTTATTACACAATCTTAAATTGAAATATTGATAATGGCATATAATAATGGTTAAATAAAGATATATATACACTGGGGAAAAAGATTTCGCATTCTGAGATAAAAATCAATTTATAATATGGGTCGTGTTTGTTTTGGCTCTTTTCATGTTATAATTTTGACGTCAGAATTGTGAGTTGTTTTTATAACCATACATTACACACAGCTTCCTTACAAAGAAGAATAGCGCAGTTGGTTAAAGCTTCTTTGTATGGCTTCTTAGTCGCGAGTTCGATACCCGCTTTGGTTGTAATTTTTACAAACATTTTTGCTTATTTGTTTTATCAGATATCTAACCAGTTATTATATTATTTATTCTTTATTTAATGTACATGTCTTAGTGTAGCGCATTTATATAATCTATTATCACTTATATTGCAGTAGGAAACCAATTTTCGTTGACATAGTCCCTTTAAGTCAGTACGTGCTATTTAAATGTAATAAATGCGGGTTGTCAAATGTGTTATTATTTATAAAATCAATATATGAGCCTAAAAAATATATTAGCAAAGAGGTGTTTGCCAATAAATTATGACACTGCTCTGGTATCTGTCAAGTATTTATTGTCAGTCATGTGACAAATAAATATCTTTTTTTTTAAACTAACAAGCTACACGTTTAAATGTTTTACATATTTATACAGGAAGTAAAATTGACATTCCTTATTTGTGAAATTATCACATATGCTGGATATCTGTTTTAAGACAATTCGTGTTAATCATATCTCTCCTTGACATGTTCACATTATATAACAATGGTTTTAACAAGGTTTATATCTTTATTGATAAACAAAGTCTTTTATTATATTTAAACTAAAAGAATCATTCATATAATTACATGGTAGCATCCATGTGTACTATATTTGCAAATCAAATTCTAGAATAATATCCTTTTTAAATTAAACTGGTATTTAACTGTTTAAAAATACATATTATTTGCTCGTAATAAGTAAGAAAAATAAAATATTGTTAACACATTGATGAGCAATTAATAAGCATTCCTCACACAGGAAAATAGTCTCATTGCCTTCACATTTTCAACTTATCACAATCAGGAATATTTCAATATTTTTTTCTTACATTTGGACATATACGTTGAGCTCACCTGAGGTCAACTTGCTAATGTTGAGCTTTTGTAATGGCGTTTTGTTCATAGTGCGTCGTCCGTCATGCGTCGTCAACATTTACCTTGTGAACACGCTAGAGGCCACATTTATTGCCTAATCTTCATGAAACTTGCTCAGAACATTTTAGAAACTGGGTCATGTGGGCATTGTGGGGTCAAAACTAGGTGACTGGGTTAAATTGAAGAAAAAGCTTGTGAACACTTTAGAAGTCACATTTTTTTGCCCAATCATCATGAAACTTACTTAGAGCATTTGTTCTTATTATATCTCGGTCGAGTTTCAAACCGGGTTATGTGGGGTCAAAAACTAGGTCACACGGTCAAAGTGAAGAAAAAGCTTGTGAAAACTCCTGAAGTCACAATTTTTGCGCAATCAGCCAGACTTCCGACGGACAAGACACGCAATTTTTGAGTGGGCCCGATATTTAGTTCCTAAGAATCGGTTCGAATGTCCGACAGCTTTTTCAAGACTCATTCCTATATATAACTGGATAACAAAATATACATATCTGAACAATTGAATACAGCTCCGCCTTATCGCGATTTCCAATACATCGCAAATCGTCCGTTGATCATGTTTTTAATTTATTTTTCTTATTACCCTAACTGCCGTAAATAAATGCTGTTTGGTCTGGATTTTCGCGCCTTCATCGCAACTCTTTTCAGTTAAACTTGCGTTGTGCGCCGTCATCGCTACTCTTTTCAGTTAAACTTGCGTTGTGCGCCGTCATCGCTACTCTTTTCAGTTAAACTTGCGTTGTGCGCCGTCATCGCTACTCTTTTCAGTTAAACTTGCGTTGTGCGCCGTCATCGCTACTCTTTTCAGTTAAACTTGTGTTGTGCGCCGTCATCGCTACTCTTTTCAGTTAAACTTGTGTTGTGCGCCGTCATCGCTACTCTTTTCAGTTAAACTTGTGTTGTGCGCCGTCATCGCTACTCTTTTCAGTTAAACTTGTGTTGTGCGCCGTCATCGCAACTCTTTTCAGTTAAACTTGCGTTGTGCGCCGTCATCGCTACTCTTTTCAGTTAAACTTGTGTTGTGCGCCGTCATCGCTACTCTTTTCAGTTAAACTTGTGTTGTGCGACCAACTATAAGCCGAGCTGCGCAAAATAACTAACGCCAACTAACTTTGCGCGTGCCACCCATGAAAAACGTGCTGCATGTTGGCCACGTGGTGGGTGTTAAAAGTAATAGTAAGTCAAAGACCTTAACGACAACAATATTCTCGATACCGCGTAACTGCTTTCGCGCTTTAGAGGTAATATAATAAAAGAATGAGTAAAAATATGTGGCATGCATACTGACACCTAATTGTGTTGTTTTGCGCTACGAAAGTTTTATACAAAAGTAACATTTCACAGTTCTTTGCGCTACAAACTTTTTTATAACACTGCCAATACGTCCCCGCTTTCGCTGCGAATGACATTACGTTGTGATTGTCAGCATAATTTTGCGGGCTTTTTAGCAAACCACGGGTTTTACATGAAAAACCTGTGCATACTAAACGTAAATAGAATGTGTGTGTACTGTATGTCTCGTGAATAGTAAATGTGGACGGTAGTTTCAGATTTCGTTTTTATTATGCGCGTTGTCATATCGTAGTGTGATATTAATTAAAACAACAATGACGACGGTGGGTAAAATATGTTTGCTTTTAGATCGTGATAATACGTAAGTGTATACATGTATACATAATTAAATGAATGTTTCGGTCCGGCAAATTTTATTTGACACCAAATGTCCGACACTGTTTTTGAGCTTTCGGTAAGTCTGCAATCAGCATGAAACTTGCTCAGAACATTTGTTCTTATGTTATCTAGGCCTTTTTCCAAAATGGATCCGCTCTGTTGAAAAACATGGCCGCCAGGGAGCGGGGCAGTTTTCCTTATATGGCTATATTGAAAGCTTGTGAACACTATAGAGGCCACATTTTTTGCCCAATCAACATGAAACATGCTCAGAACATTTGTTCTTACGATATCTTGGTTGTGTTCGAAACTGGGTCTTGAGGGGTCAACAACTAGGTCATCGGGGCAAATTAAAGAAAAAGCATGTGAACATCTAGAGGCCACATTTATAGCCCAGTATTCATGAAAGTTGCTCAGAACATTTGTTTCAATGATATATCGGATGAGTTCGAAACTGGGTCATGTGGGGAAAAAAACTAGGTCACCTGGCCAAATTGAAAAAAAAAGCTTGTGAACACTCTATAGACCACATGTATAGCCCAATCATCAGGAAACTTGCTCAGAACATTTGTGACAATGATGTCTCGGACGAATCAGACTGGGTCACATGGGGGTCAAAACTAGGTCACCAAGCCAAATTTAAAAAAATAATTGAACACTCTAGAGGTCACATTTAAAGCTCAATAATCATGAAACTAGCTCAGAACATTTGTCGCAATAACATCTCGGACGAGTTCAAAACTTGTCCATGTGGGGTAAAAAAAACTAGGTCACCATGCCAGGTCACCATGCCAAATTGAAGAAAAAGCTTGTGAACACTCTAGAAGCCACATGTATAGTCCAATCATCACGAAACTTGCTTAAAATATTTGTTCCAATGATAGTTCAGACAAGTTCTAAACGGGGTCACATAGGGTCAAAACTAGGTCACCAGGCCAAATTGAAGAAAAAGCTTGTGAACACTCTAGATGCCACATTTATAGCTTAATCATCATGAAACTTACTCAGAACATTTGTCCAAATAATATCTTGGACAAGTTTGAAACTGGATCACTTGGGGTCAAACAACTAGGTCACCAGGCCTAATTATCATGTGAGCGACATAAGGCCTTTATGGCCCTCTTGATGCCTTCATGGCCCTCTTGTAACAACAGTATATACTGGTAGCTCATGCAAATGTAACACTTTTAGCTCTATTCATAATTAAGCAGTAGATATCTCTATTCTGAAATGACTTATTTTGAGCATTTTCATTAACAGTTATTTCATAGATAAAACTTGTGTTATAATTGACGTTACGACAGAGCCGAGTTAACCATGCGCACCGCCAGTATACCGGTAGACTCTGGAATAACGGATTTTAAGTACAATTCGCAAGCTTTCGTCCCAGCTTCTTTCGTTAAAAAATGACCACGAAGGAAATCGTTAATTCAAGGGGAGATCTAACCTACAGTAGTGTCAAAATGTCAAATATTACGGTATTCAACCCATCATACTCAATGTCTAGAACACCACAAATCATATTATTTTCTTGGAGGGCATCCATATCTGGACACTTCTGCAAAATTTTAGGATATTTAACCGTATGGTTTGTCAGATATAGTTAGTTAAAGACGTTCGCAACCATTTTTTCCAAATTTTTTCCAACGACAGATTTTCTTTAAAATTTGCACAAACATGTGTCAATGTTTCCTAAAACTAAAACAGTCTTAAAAAATAGGGGTCACCGGCCTTGTTCCGGGAATATTGGGGTTTAAATACGGTACCTGTTGAAGCCCTTTTTTCAGTTTGTTTGACTAGCAATTTTAAATTATATAAAGCGTTCATAATTTCATATTCAAACAAGGACTGAGATTTTTAAATGCATGTTTTTTTTAATGTTTCGTTTGATAATATACAAGTGCAGTTTAATGATAAAACGCGCTTTATCGATAGTTAACATTTATAAAAATGACTTTTAATGGACGCTTAATGAGGTTAAATATGCATTTGATATGCCTTTGAAAACATCAATAAATAATCAAATATACGAATATATGTTGTTCCAAACGACAGATCTTGTTCAAAAATCCCATATATATGTGTCATTGTTTACTGAAACTAAAACATTGTTAAAAAATAGGGGTCTCCGGCCTTTTTCCGGAAATATTGGGTTTTGAATACAGTACCTGTCGAAGCCCCTTTTTCAGTTTGGATTTGTATCAATGTTTGAAGTATATAGGACAGCTTTTTTTCAAACAAGGTTATGGTTCTTTCAACTGATGTTTTCACGTGTCTTGTTTGGCAGTATACAAGTGTATTTTGGTAATAAAAAACGCTTTACTTACAATTACTGTTAAAATAATGAATTTGACTGGACATTGAAGTAGGTCAAATGGGTACAAAATTACTAATAATACCTACTGCAACATCATTTGTTATGCATCAATATATTTTGTTCCAAACGACAGATTTTCTTAAATTTTCGCACATACATGCACCAATAAATACTAACACCAAAACATTAATAAAAAGAATGGGTCACCGAACTTGTTTGGGAAATATCGGACTTTAAATAGGGTACCTGTGTAGCCTTTTTTATGTTTCGTGTTAACTTAAACAACGTATCAATTGCCAAAATAGAACGGAGGCATTTAATGGATAATTTTTGAACTTATTTGTTTGGCACTACATTGTAAACGTGTGTTTTTGATTATTATAATGTTTTATGTACTTTTAACCATTGACTAGAATTTAATGAAGTCAATGGATAAAAGTACATAAATCATTAATAAAGAAATAATGAAGTAAAAGGTCAAATTAACCCAATTATTTTCTTTTTGTTTCGAACGTCTTTAAACAAGTGGTTTTAAATTATACCGTCTTTTTCTTGGTAACTGTACCGCAATTCTTATACTTGCAAAGGCACGTGATATTTGCAAAGCAGTGCGTCATACGTCCGATTGTGAAGTTACAGACACGGATCTGCAGGACTATTTCACAACAATGATTACTCTGCTTAGGATCCGATTGTGAAGTTACAGACACGGATCTGCAGGACTATTTCACAACATTGATTACTCTGCTGAGGGATCCAGTGTGGCCAGCACAGGATCCAAGTGCTCATGAAACGGTTAGAAAAATACAGGTGAGTAAGAGTTACCGTTGCATAAGCTAGATATATGCCAGTACACTGTCGGGTATGCTGTTTCTGTGGTCCAGGGCGTGTAGTAAATATATTTTCTTTAGTAAAATCTAAATAGTGACATTCTCATTGTGTATACACTGAGTTAAATGGTCATTTAATGTAAATGCTGTTTATTAAATGCATTTTAATACTAGTACATCGTGAAATTAGAATTGGAAGGTGAATTTCAGGAGTTTATTAATAGTGTGTCGAATGCGTTGTATGTATTAAGATTCAATAATTCCTTGCTGTGGATCCTTTTATAAACAAGAGATGTTTGTAAAACATGTATGCCCCCCGACTTGCAGCCAAGTCGTCAATATGTGCAATTGTTAAGAGATGTTTTTAATATTGTATGTGCACATTAACACATGAAGAGGAAGTTAAAGTTGATGCTTTAGTAAGTAAATATAAAGCTGAAAGAAAGATAGAGTATAATTATGGATTTATTTTTACAGTCTATTATATAAGGATACCTGTTTTCTGTTTGATTTAAACATCAAATAGGACAAAACATCTCTAGAAATCCTGCGGAAACAAAATGGTCTACGGAGAAAACAGTTTTCATGTTACAAGCCCCTGTGACCTTGATCTGTTGACCTCAAAATTGATAGGCGTCTTCCTTTCCTCCCGAGTAACCAGCATACCAGCTAGGATGATCGTAGGTCAAAGCGTATTCTACATATCATGCGGAAACAAAATGGTCTACTGATGGTCTGATGTACATAAATATTTTACAAATGTCATGAAAAAAATGTTAAATGTATGTCAATTTAGTGGGCTGTGTTAGATCACTAACAAGAAATGTCTTTAAAAAAAGACAATCGGCGTTGACAATTAATATTGAGATGTCATTTAAAAATTACCAAAACAGACGGCCAAGATGATCGGTTACGTGACTTCTCAGACCCCAGATTTTTTGGTCCCCACCAATATTAGACTTATTGGACCCCAGATTTTTCGGACACTATAAGAAAACTTCTAGGACCCAAAAGTTAATTTGAGATAAATTTATTAATTTAAAAGTGAAATAAAATTATAATTAATATCTATGCTGTGAATAAACCAATCATACAGCTCCATGTTTCCACCAGTGATATATGAATAACCAAAATAATTTAGGTTAACATAATTTGTATCTGAATTTGTCAAGCCAATTTAACAAATTAACAATGTCAGAAAATAATTTCGGGAATGAATTAAAATTATTATGTATCAGGCGAGTCTATATAGTTATTTATAGTACCGGTAATATACCATTCATGTTAGTTATCTAATATAATAACAATTTGAAGTCAAATAAGCATTTATACTGTGTATCCCAATAAAAAGCAATAGTAAGGGAACATTCAGCGATTTTTAAAATGTTGAGACTTTATATTTGATAACGCAACATAACAATTCATTAGACTATGACGATTCTAAATTATATCAGTAGAAATATGATATATAAGTGGTTCCTGTGTATATTTGCAAATTGTATATTCATGCTACGCGAATAACAATTTGACGTATTCTGAATCTTCCTTCATAACATTTTATCTATAGAAAATGTAGCATCTTTTTATAGATTAAATAACATCTACTGGAGAAGTTGATAGGAAGATGCAATTATAAATAATCGTTAATAAATCGTAACCACAATTTTAAATCAAATTAACAGTAAGTTTATAAATATAAATTCCCCATTTATTGAAATTTTTAGGTTTATGATTCTCTGAACGCTATTATTGATGCATGTACAAGTATATGAACACAGCTATACAACGGTTGCTAGCTACGCGCGCTATTTTTAGTATGACACTACTGTTTCTGGAATGTGATGAACTCGCTAGAATCAATGGGCTACATGGAACGGCAACACTTTGACTGAGATTTATGAATGGGAACATTGCACAATTGTTATTTATAGAGTGTACAGCTTATATAAACGTAGGCTAAACAAAATAGTTATTTCGTTACGTGAATGAATATGGCATTTTGTTTATGGCATACAATGAGAAATTACGTTCATAATTAGCCTCAGTTGTAGAGTATATGTTGAAGATATGTGTATCACTTCATTTTAACCGCTTATGTAAACAATTATGTATTTTTTTAATCCCCAAAAGAATGCAACAGTTATTGGTATACGTTAAACCGTTGTTTGAAGTTTGCATTCCCCTGAATTAAGAAAATTTGCCCAATTCTATTGGCATTCAATTTTCTCGCTGCATAATTATCGCAAGAAAATCTGGGTCAAAAGTGATCTTAGACAGCTACGCCGAAAAAATAACGGACCCGATAGATAAATGTACATTGTTTTAATATTGAAAAGTGAACTTCTCACTCTGTGCCAAAAGTGCTTCTAATAATTTCCATTATCCAATGCCTAGTATCATGACTTAACTCATAAGTTGAATAGTATAGTTCTAGTCTCTCAAAGCAAACTGGTTAGGTTTATGTTAAAAGTACATCTTTTGTCACACATGGTTAATGAAGAATTTTCATTTTTAAACTGGATGCCATTTGAGAGAATTATAAACCAATCCAAACTTTATGATGTTTTTAAGATTAACTATAATAGTGCTCGTGCTTATTTGAGTTACAATTTTACACTTTTCAGTAAAGCTCCTGCTCGTATATGAAACAAACAAACTCTCTTCAAGGCAGCAATGGGTTCTCAATACTTTTAAGAGTTATGCAAGTCCTGCTATAAACGGTTTTGGCAAGTATTCATTCCCTGACAAGGGAACCCTCGTTTTAAAATTAATTAATTACAGATCTTCGTATTTTAAGGAATCTATTAAAATGTCTTTATTTCAATTATTAAAAGATCTGGGGTGGTATTCCAGAAACATCTCAAGTTTATCTTAACAAATTGTCACTTAAGATAAAGATTCCAAAATGTGATATGTTTAAATGTACAAATAATTATGTAAATACCTTAACAGTAAAACATACGATTGCTAATAATATAGCTGATTATTAATAAATTCTTAGATATAATGCACTGTGGACAGAAATAAAAAGCTAAACAAAATGATGAATTTAAGGTGAAGGATAAGATATTACTTACGATGTTTCTGGAAAACGACACCAGGACTCAAAATCCCACATAATCTCTTCCAATTAAAGCTTTACAAAGAGACGGATATGCCTCAGTCGGGGATCGAAACCACCGGGGATCGAAACCACGACCTCCGGATAACATAGCTGACACGGTAATCACTAGACTAAAGGGGCTCGTATAGTTGTGTGTTTATTTTAACGCTATTGACGTGATACATTGTGTTGTGTTTGTGTTTGTTATGTGTTTTTGTGTTGTGCCGTGTTGTTTTTGCAATTGGTCACTTGCCATAAATAAAGGACCTCGTGCTAATAATAAGAGTTCTCTCCTGCTGTCGCAGCTGGAGGGTCACTTTGTTAATATTTGAAAAAAGTATTGACGAAAACGGTTACACAGTATTGATAAGTTGTGCCATTTTAAAATATGTTTGTTCATAAAGGACAAAGTATTTTGAGAATATTTCTATATCCGGAGTGTTATATATCGATCCGTTATAGATAGGAACATTTTCATTTTATTGCCAATCGGAGAATTGGTCCATTTAAAGGGGCGCTTCTAAATTTTATCATAATGCATGTTAAACTACTTGTCTCTGTAAATAAAAGTAACATAGCTATTCTCTCTTATTCGATATAGAGTACTATTTTGCACTGATTATGTTAATATTGTTTAATACTGATCATTTGTCCTTTCATGAGATTGTTTTACTACAAATTATTTAATGTAATCTAGTTCCATGTGATTTTTAATTGTAAGTGATATTCTGTAGAATACACGAGTCACACATTTTGACTGCAAGTGAATATACATATATTCGCTTGAGCTGTGCTATTCATATATTGTTATATAGTTCAAGAGATATAGTTTTAAATGGTAAAGCTCAATTCATATGCAAATGCTAAAACTTTTTCTGAATACATGTTATTTGAACAGTATTCATGTAAAAGTCGCGCGAGTATGTGTATAATATATCGCATGAAAAACAATAAAAAAAATATGTACATGTATTCCGTAGTTTGATATGAAAAAAAGTATATTTTTTTCTGACATTTCTTCAAAGTTTGACATCTACAGTTAGAGGAAACATTAAATCATAACAAGAGCTGTCAGAGAACAGTCCGACTGACTATTTGAAGCATTTATTCCAATAGGTACATGTTTGAATGTGGATGGGAGAAAGAAACAATACACATACATATCTCAATAGACTTGTACAGTTTTAACGTTATTCACGCAGAATACACCACACTGTCTTTGGCAATTTCAAAGTTACCAGACTTTTGAATTAAACACTAAATAAACCTGTAATTCTAAGTGAAAATAGGAGGCATGAATCAGTCGGAATAAAAACTATTATGATATTATTTCCTGTACACACTTTCTAGGTTACAGGCATTTGACGCATTGTTATGGTTATACTTAGCAAAAACATCATAGCCTTTGTACACAAGAAAGCGTATATCATCTAGTGAATTTTGTTAAACAACTGGCAATCTGGCTCTGCCCTGTATAATTTATGACTAACATTTAGTCATTTAATGAATTTTTTGCATTCAGCTTTTCACTGATTTGTTGTTGTTTAGTGTTGTTGTTTGTTTCACCATTTTTTTTAAATTTTATAACAAATAATCAAAGCAAGCATTTTTAGACTGTTGGCGGAAGGTATCGAAAAGTATGTAGTACGGAAAATCGAGACTTGCATCGTATGACCTACTGTTGACACGGTAGGCTACAAAGCACTAACAATCGGTGCTCCTAACTACTACGCTTCATCGGTTGTTCTGGCCCATTAACTGACTGGTTAACTGGCATGTATATAATTCCGTTTGTGTAAGATAATTAGCTGGGGCCCGAATTATGGTGAACTATGCCTTAGTAGGACGAAGTCAGGGGAAACTCTGATGGAGGTCCGTGGCGATTCTAACGTGCAAATCGATCGTCCAACTTGGGTATAGGGAATAATAATGTGTTCGTTACTTACAAATTAGTTTTTATTATGATATCGTATACTACTGAATAAGAAGCTACATTATTAAGTTTAAAGGTGAGAAATTTAGCTTCATTCAAACAAATATATTTTTTTTGCAAAAATGCACTCATAATTCACATGCTGTTAGCTTCTTTTGTCGCCAACAGTCTTTCTATGCGGTCAGCGTTTTATTTTATCTCCCGTGAAATGCTTTTATTTCAGTTTTAAAATATTTCAGATGATACTGCATGTATTCACGGAGATGTAACGTTTTACTTCATAACCCGGGAAATTCGTTTGTGAACCATTTTAATTATTAATGCCTGTATATATGTGGTGCATAACAATACAGATTTAAATAAATATTAAAAACAAAAGAATGACAAGCAAAACTTATTTTAAATGTACATATTTTATTACAGTAACATTTTTCACATGTTATTATGACGTACATGACTATAAGACAGTTATAAGTTCCTACTGCAACAACATTACACCAATAAACATCTTTGTTAATTGAATTAAAGACATTCTACGCTACTTGTATTCTCTTAAATACATTGTACACTACTTGTATTCAATATAAATATAGATATAGCTATGAATGTTCAACAGAAATTGATGAACACGCATCAAGGGTTGAGGGTTGAAACTGTCGTAACTGCTTAACATTTCTATATCAGATACCAAAGTTTCGCGCTCAACCGTCGATATGTGTTATAACACAGTATATTGCAAAGCTGGCTCCGATTTCTTAAATGTTCTGATTAGTAGTATCAGGCTTAAGTTTCTTCTTTATTAATGAAAATTATTATTTTAAAAATTGCTGTTACATTACAAAATATTATTTTATTGGGATGATCTAACAACCCATTTTCATTCACAATGTTATAAGTATGCCTTTACACCAATATTTACGCACACTTTATGGCAATATGAAAATAGTGAACTACTTATCAATGGGCGTGTCGTGGGAAAACCGGGCTTAATGCATGTGCATAAAGTGTCGTCCCGGATTAGCCTGTGCAGTCCGCACATGCTAATCCAGGACGGCACTTTCCACCTACATGGATTTTCGTTTAAAAGAGACTTATTTAAAACAGAAAATAACCATAAAAGCGGAAAGTGCCATCCCGGATCAGCCTGTGCGGACTGCACAGGCTAATCCGGGACGACACCTGACGCACATGCATTAAACCCAGTTTCCTCAAATATTTTCCTCAGAAACTTTGTTAATACTGGTCCTGGATAATGATCTGAAGGCAAGAACGTTCATGTGTCAATTTTTATTAGTTACACACATAAAATGATTTTCATGCGTTTTGTCGGGCAATTGTTAATTACAAAATTCTGTCATCCTTAATAAGCCAAGTCAATTACACAAGAACAGAATTCATCGGAAATTATATATCATACCAAATAGAATCATTCTTGAGCACATAGCTGATTTAGTAAAATGGATGCACACTGACTGTGATAACAGAGAAGCATCATTCTGTTCAATTTTTCTATATTAAAACATAATAATGAAATTGAACTACAAATGAAAACTCAAGGATATTGTAAGGTTCCAAGAAACTTCATAAGTTTTTTTTAAATAAGGAGCTTGTAAACATGGACCCAGGCCTTTAATAAAATGTAAGATGCGTATATATGTAAATCAATTGTACACAAAGAGTAAGTGATGTTCATTAATCATTTCATAGCATTACTATGCATCCATACTGTTAACAATGCCCATGGTCATAATGCTATCATTAACATCATGCTTAAAAATACATATAACAAATGTATAATCAAATCCAACAATATGTCATCTAAACACATGAACTGACTATGTATCACAACCATTAGTATTTATAATTTTCCAAAGAGACCTATATTGTCTGTACAGAGCTTACATTTTAATAAAAAACAAACATTTTCTGACCCTGTTATTAATGCCTCATAATGCACTTTTGACGTATGTAACTTTATCAACTCTGTATACTGCGTACACTTTCTTGAACATTCTACCGAGGGCAAATAAAAATGTAGCATGTCGTGGGAAAACCGGGCTGCATAGGCTAATCCGTGACAACATTTTATGCACATGCATTAAGCCTGGTTTTCCCATGATACGCTTCAAATATATGTGTATTCTAAAAAGAATATTAAATATATTTATATATATACAGTCATGTATTTATTAAGTAAACAAAAATACAGTAATGTATTGTAAAGTAGTATTGCACAAAATATAGGAATTCAAAAATTAAAATTCATAAAACAATGCATCACAGACAACAGAAAAACAACACAGAATTTGATGTGACTTACCGGTACATCATTAAAATAATACACATATACAAAATGCATATTGCCATAAAATAATTCTCTTTTCCTGTATATTCAACCACTTAAGAGCTAAACTGCTTTTATATCCTAAATGAACACAACTGAGACTTTTATCTTTAAATTAAAGGTCTCTCCTACAAAATAAAGGCCAGTGAATTTAAGGATCAGTCATTCGCTTAGTTACTGACAATTCTAGGAAGGCATTCTAGCAACCATGAATTTTTCAGATATTCTTCCTTCTGACAGGAAAACACTTAAATTGTGTAATAATTTTGATCTTATTCATTAAAAGCATCCTGTATTAGACTAACAAACACCAAATTACTGTTTCAAAATGAATGTTTACATTAAAATCCCGGGTTATGCACATTGCGTGTAGCAATTTCTGAGTATTTCTTCAAAATATCTTAATTTTGTAAGACAAAATCTTAAAATTTGGAATGTTAAAAATAAAAACTGTATTTATGAAATATAATTGTCACAATACAAACAACTAACACAAGTTTAATAAAATATAACAATTAATTTCCATTATTCATGGGTGGCCAAATAGACAGCCGTGGCTGAATAGATAGGAAAGAAGGCATCATCAACCAACACAAAAAACTGCCTGACCTACAGATTAATCAACTGCTTGGTAAAAAAAATAATTACAAAGTTTAAACAAGAAGCAATTCCAAGTTAAACAATATCCATAGTATTGTAATTATACAAACACGTGCCAAATAATGCAACAAGTTGACAGACATGCCAAAATGTAGTATACAATTTGCATAATTATGTCTGCCAATATCAATGGAATAAATAAAGTTCTAAAATTTCAACTAAATGGAACAATTACGTTTTTTTATGAAGAATGTCTGATTTTTAACATAAAAAAAACATGAACAATTTCTAATAAAAAACAGTTGTATCAAAATGGAATGTACAGTGATTCTATGTATGCGCCTTAAGAAAATTTGTAGAACATTAGAAAACTACAGGGAAATCAAATCAATTGACCGTACGACGAGATTTAATTGGCAATGTGTTTAGCCAATCAGAAAGCTAGGACTGATTAGTTTGACGGACATGGCTTGTAAAAACATTTGTTCACTCACAACAGTGTTTGACGGACTTTAGCCTAGGTAGGCGTGGTTATAAATCCCATAACGTCAATTAGTTCACAAGAACATTAAAAACCTGACATAATTTTTCTTAAACAATTCCAGTTTAAGTTTAACAAGAACTGCATGAAGTACAATTTCATGAAATACCACCTGAACAAGTTACAGGTATGAAAAGCTCCCAAAATATGCATTCTTTAACTCATTTCATTAGACAGAATGGATTCAAACAGAATTTTATATAATATATATATCACAAACATGTAATAAGAAAATAATCAAAGTAAAATGTTGGCTTACTGGCATTTTTTTTTAACAAAAGCATTATACAGTTAAAAGCAAACAATATATGCCGCAATGCGTACATAACCAAAAAAGCCACATATTCATGTTTTCCTAAAACAGATAATTGTCTAAATATGTTAATACTAGGACTTGTAATCGACACTGTTACATGCGATATATTGTACGAGGGATGTCCAGAAAGTCTGTGTACAACCTAATTTATTGACAAACTCGGTGCTATATTTTATTAATTTATGTATTTTCTTAATTAACAATATAGTGTTACTTATCACAATAAAACTAGTGCTTATGCATTGATAAATAGAAAACTTGTATTGGTTTGAGTGTATTCAAATTCACATCCACGGAGCAGTTTAATGTATTAGTTGACATCAAAATAACATTGGAAGATCATTTACATTGGCATGCATACTGAAACCTCTAGACGTATGAAGTATTCCCCATCATTTGAAACTTATTTCTTACATCATTCAAACCATTTCATGTACAGATTACTGTGACATATGTTGTCATATGCACCAAACAACCCTTCACTGTTAAATCATCATAAGGGTTATCCCTAGGATCTGATCGAAGGTGAACTATTCTTTTGTTTGTCTGATTTATTGGTATCCTTATCTATACTTTGTCTGAGCAATTTGTATATTTGTGACTTTCCACTTTCAATGTCATTTATTATTTTGGTATACATCATATGTAAAAGGTTTGACTGGAGTCATTTTGTGAACACAGAAATGACTTGAGTGTCCAATGCTGCTCCGTACGCTTGTCTGACGTCACGTTTTTTCAGTTAAACCACTTCATCCTTTTTTATTGTAAAAAACGAACGACTTGAGAAAAACATTTGAAATTTTGACATCTCCTCAATGTTTTATTGCTGCTAGTGTCAAATCAATCTGGTAAAATGTCTTGTAAGTTTCAGTATAAAATTCAACTGCATACAACAAAGGCGAATTTCAAAATTCAAAGTGCTCCGTACATGACAACCTACTGTTGCTTTGGTGATGCAATTAATTTTTCCTTACAGTAAAGGGTTTTAGTTGCATAATATTCTGATTAAGTACGTGTCTCACAGATTTCATCTAGGTTATATATTGACATAATAGAATTTTAAAGCCATAGGTCTGGGTGTTACACTAGTGGACACAGTCACAGGTAATACCATTAAACATTCCTATAAGTCATTTATCAGGACCCATATATTTAAAGATTTTTATATTATTCTTAACTTAACGAAAGGCAAAATTAAAATTGGTTTTTGAAACACCATTCCTGGGAACATGTGCATGACAAAAACTAAATATTAATACAGCACTGTGTCAAAATTGACAAACAATGCATATTTCGTCAAATAATCAATTGTAATATTTCATTATTTATTATCATTCTTAATTTTCGACTAAGAGTCTTTAAAAATACCTGAACAGTAGTGAAATCAACTCCATGACAGATGTGTCATGACACGGATTTTGCTGTACAATAAAAGAGACCGAGACATACATGTAACAAAGCTTGGGTATTGCACGTGAGAATGTTACAATAATACATAAAATTAAATAACACATGTATGTATGCTCATTGGAAATGTATTCAGACCTAACAAATTAAAACTGATGCTTTAGCTTGACACTGCAAATCACAAAAACTTCACTTCTCGAAAAAGTGTATTTAATGCGTATTAAATGCGCATTCAATACACTTTTAGTACAATAAGTGTATTTTTTCTGTACTTTTTCTGCATTTTTTACAAATAAAGTGTGTTAATGTAATAGAAAATACACTTAAATACACTTTAAATACACTTAAGAGTATTTTTTTAAGATAGTGTATTTTTCAAGGAGAAGAATACACTTAAAATGCACTTAAGTGTGTTAATGCAGGAAAAATGCAGAAAAAATACACTTTATTTCTGTAATAAGTGTATTTTTTCTGCATTTTCAAGTGTATTAAATACTTATTAAACGGAGAAAAAATACGGTGCCAATTCTGCAGCGTTTAATACGCATTAAATGTGTATTAAATACACTTTTTGAGAAGGGTTTGGATAACGTTTACAAACAATTTATAATCTTCCATATGGCCAACGTAACACATGAAAAAATTGTTATCTGTAGAAAGTACATGTATAGCATTAAGATGTTTATTAAACTAATCTGGCATTATAAGTCTATTCGTTTGGATCGTTGTAATAAATGCTAACAGGTTCAGTTCTGTAGGAATCGTTAACATGATGAGATTGTGTAGTTTAAGAGCCTTTAACGACCCTGTGGTGAGCCAGCAAAACTATTCAAACAAGAGATGTTTGTAAAACATGTATGCCCCCCGACTTGCAGCCAAGTTGTGAATATGTGCAATTGTTAAGAAAATTTTTTAATATGCAATCCCAAGCGAGGTCTGGATAATGGTTTCTATGTATGAAGTTTCATTAAAATATCTCGATGCGTTCTCAAGTTATTGAGCGGAAACCATTTTTCTATTTTTAGCAAAGGTGACCTTGACCTTTGACCTGTTGACCTCAAAATGTATAGGTGTCTTCCTTTCCTCCGAAGTAACCAGCATACCAACTTTCATGATCGTAGGTCAAAGCGTTCTCTAGATATCGTGCGGAAACAAAACGGTCTGAGGACAGACCGACCATCCGACTGACCGACCAACCGACATACCGACCGACAGGTGTAAAGCGAGATAGCCCCACTTCTTAGAAAGGGGGGGGGGGGCATAATAAGAACATTCTTTAGTTCCTGTACATCTTCAGTAACTGTATCACCAACATGCTAATTCCTACTCTTTTACTCACAAAATAATTGAAGTATTAAACTCTAATTGTATCGATCACAGTCTGTGATACTACAGAGGGTATTCTCTGTGTACCAGTCATATACAACAAACAGTCTGTGATACTACAGAGGGTATTCTCTGTGTACCAGTAATATACAACAAACAGTCTGTGATACTACAGATGGTATTCTCTGTGTACCAGTCATATACAACAAACAGTCTGTGATACTACAGAGGGTATTCTCTGTGTACCAGTCATATACAACAGTCTGTGATACTACAGAGGGTATTCTCTGTGTACCAGTCATATACAACAAACAGTCTGTGATACTACAGAGGGTATTCTCTGTGTACCAGTCATATACAACAAAGAGTCTGTGATACTACAGAGGGTATTCTCTGTGTACCAGTCATATACAACAAAGAGTCTGTGATACTACAGAGGGTATTATCTGTGTACCAGTCATATACAACAAACAGTCTGTGATACTACAGAGGGTATTCTCTGTGTACCAGTCATATACAACTGCTCTGAGCAGTGCATATGTACATATATTTCATATTGTACCTCTATTTCAAGTCTTCCACAACCATGCTGCAGAAAACAAGACCACTTTCACCAGGGTTGTCATTAATAACCGATTGCCGATCCACTCGTCGTGAGAAAATCGGTTGTATTTTTCAGGATTTTTAAAATTGCAATGGGTAATATCACAAGGGGGCCCACTAGACCCCTGGTCGAATCACTTACATTACGATCAAAATCACTTGCTTCATTTGATAATGACACCCTTCATATCTCATTAAGTCTACAGTACAGATACACTTTTTTCTAGCATATGGGCTATGAATTTCTTTCCATCCAACAAGAGGGTACGAATGTTGTGCTGTGTTGATGGGACTGCGCCTCAATCACTGTCATATTTACCCACCGCGGCCGGCCGAACTCTTGTTAAGCCAACACTTTCAGTGTCAGATCTAAGAAGATACAAAGAAGTTCATTTAAAGCAAAATATTCATACAAAAAATTCTGTTAAATTGAATGTATTTGCACTCATAGTAAAAAATCACAATATTTTCTACTAATAAATGTTTGCATACATACACATATTGTACTTATTTCAACACCAGCATATTTTCTAATTAATAGTTTTTTTTTAATTTAACAGCAATATTTGGCGTAATTAAACATCAGAAATTTACAAACACACATATGGAAAGAAATATCAAATTAATAATAATCCTTATTGTGGTAGTCTTGCATTAAGCTATTTATAATAGAACATGATAAAAGACACAATGATTTTTGTTTGGTTTTTGTTTGTTTAAGCTTCGGTCATGCATTATTATATCAGGAGTGTTGTGGGAAAACCAGGCTTAATGCATGTGTGTAGTGTCATCCCGTATCAGCCCGTGTGTCCGGAACGACACTTTCCGCCTACAGCGGATTTCTGTTTAGAAGAGACTTCCTTGAAAATACCATAAAAGCGGAAAATGTTGTCCTTGATTAGACTGTGCGGACTAAACAGGCTAATCCTGGACAATGCTTTATGCACATGCAATAAACCCGGGTTTCCGATGACACGCCTCATATATTTACCCATAATGCACCTCTTCATCAGAATCATTCAGCATGGACAACCCTGGATTGTCTTTGAAGTGTGTTTCTGAAAACAATGTTTATTTTTGGTTAACTGCAACAACAACTTGTGTATAAGACACAGAAACTGTAGCTACAAGTGTGACATTTCATCAACATCCACCAAAGAGAAATATTCAGGGACATAACTAAAGAAGTGTTGTGGTATTTAACATTTATACCTCTCTATAGTGCACTCTCTAATGTAAACATAACTAAAGGACATAACTAAAGAAGTGTTATGTTATTTTGACATGTATACCTCTCCATACTGCACCATCTATGTAACTCCTGATGCATGAGAAAAGCCAAATCAATATGTACATAACTTTCTAGGCAATATTTGCATAGACTTTCCAAACTATCCACTATTTTCAATAAGAGTATTTTACTTTAAACAGCACGAAAGGTTTTGCACATCAGATTAATAACTGGCGTCCATTTACATTTCGCATATAACTGATTACTGGCTGTCAGTGTTTGCTAGAAATCGCACCAATTGTTATGATTCTGAAAGCTTCCATTTATGACAATCCCTTCTCGAAGAAGTGTATTAAACGCTGCGGTATTGGAACCGTATTTTTTCTGCATTAAATGCACATTTAATACACTGTTAGTACACTTACTGTATTTTTTCTGTACTTTTTCTGCGTTTTTTTACAAAAAAGTGTATTAATGCACTAGAAAATGCACTTAAAATACACTTAAGTGTATTTTTTAAAGATAAAGTGTATTTTTCAAGGAGAAAAAATACACTCTAAATGCACTTAAGTGTATTAATGCATGAAAAATGCAGAAAAATACACTTTTTCTGTAATAAGTGTATTTTTTCTGCATTTTCAAGTGTATGTAATGCGCTTTCAACGCAGAAATACTACGGTGCCAATACCGCAGCATTTAATGCGCATTAAATGCGTATTTAATACATTTCTAAGAGAAGAGAAATACTGAAATTAAAAGCTTAATTCTAACTTACCAAACACTGCATTATTTGTCGGTGAATACACAAATGCCATAGTATACATGTAAATGTTCAGGAGACCATAAAATGCGACGAACTCGGCCGAGTTCTTGTAATGGGAAGATAACTCTGCCACGAAATTGTCCTGCAACGCTGCCTGCCCGAACTTTAATACTGTGATTGTGATACTGATGGACAGCACTATCAGCATCAGCAATGTCATGAACTTCAGTCGTAAATCTGAATCAAACAGAGTGGTGAATGTTGATTATGCGTTAGAACATGACTGACTTTGTACCATGTGTCCAATAATATCTGTTACCACTTTAAATAACTGTCATTTCATCATTTATTAACATAAACTTTTAAAATTTATACATCATGTTAACAGGCTTTCAGTTAAGATTCTTACTGCAAACAGTATGGGAAAATATTTGACGTTGCGTACCAGTGTGTCATTAATGCCACAACAGGACATGCACAATGAATATTAAAATTAATATTAAATAACCATTTAAAATTCAGTAGTTGTTTTGACACTTATCAAGTATTACTAGCAGTCTATTCATTATTAGCTGCATATATAAATACCTATTATACAATACAAAATACATGTATCGGTAGAAAACAGAGTGTATAAAGTCAAATGTGTGAAAGCTGTTAAACTTCAAATACAATTTTTTAAATCACAAGCAATAAACCAGAATTGTGATTATAAATAAGTGTTCATTGACTCGTAATTCAAACCATTTTATGTGCCAAAATAAAATTCTATTCTCTTAGAATAATGATTTTAAACATACCAACTGATATCTGTATACTCGCATAACAATTGCAAAATTTTATAAGACATCAATATTGCACAAAGAAAACATAGAATAGACCTCCAGTTTTGGCCACAAACATTTAAAATTCCTCCCCAACTATTGTTAAAGGATTATTGTAACATGACACTTGCAGAGTTTTCTAAAGACAAATAACAAAATAAACCATTGTTTAACTACCAATAAACAACCCGAAAATATAGTTCCAAAACTGTAAAATATAGTTTGCATTGAAATGGCAGAAAATATGGTCAGGTCATGTTAGAATAAATAAATAAATAAATAAACAATTTTTGTTTGTTTGGTTTGTTTGTTTGGATGGATTTTTCATCGTTTTTAACAGAATTTCAGTCATATCACGGCGGTCTGTTAACCTACTCACACTTTTCCTGGTTAAGCTTATCCGATCTAAGCTGTTTACCAGTACCAAGTGCACATACCTATGCCAGTAACTGACAACTGCCCAACTTGAATCAGAGGTAGGGGGTAATGGCCGTAAAAATAATTTCATGACCAATCCCCACACAAGTTAAGTGGCCGGGCTGGAGTTCGCAATCACAATCCCCGGATTAACAGTCCCTCGATCTACCAACTGAGCTAGCCGGGCCTGTTGTTACCGTTGTTTATCGGCTAATAAATAACAATCTGTCATTCTGATGCGGTATATTAATTCCTACGCATCAGAACTTCAAATGATTTTTTATTCGCCGATAAGCAGCTCTTCATCGTAAATTATTTCTTAAATTCCCATTTATCGTTTTTTTTTTGGCATGTACTCCACAAACTTCACCTCCTTCTCTTTCATGTAAACAAGCTTCACAGTTCATGAAATACCCAATTGCCATGGATGAATAAAATACTTAATTAACTTGCACATAATCAACATTTGAGGAAATATCTATCAAAACATTTTCTCCAATCGACTAACACCAACTCACCAAAGTATGGCATGGAGCGCAGTTCAGCGTAGGCTCGCACCAGTAGATAGAGCAGATATAGCAGGTAGACCCCTCCCACAATGAAGAAGAATATTTTGAAACCCTGTTAGTCGTCAAATGAACATATATCATTTATGGTTTACCAGTTTATGAAATATTTAATCTTTGATACATTTTACTAGCAAGCATATTTAATCTTTGATACATTTTACTAGCAAGCAATGACCAAAATTCTATCATAGTGAATATGTATTTTAAAATTTAAGTATATGGATTCTTAAACTTATTAGTGAGTTTAGTCATTTAAAGTTCATTTTTTTAATTGCTCTGCTGTGAAAACACACAAGGTTTTAACATCAAAGTTATTAACCGTAAACTGGTTTTAATGCCGTATTCATTAACCTTAAACTGGTTTTAATGCCAAAGATATAAATCTTTTACTGGTTTTAACACCAAAGTTATAAACCTTAAACTGGCCAAAATTATGAAACTTATTATTTGGAAACATGCTTTTTCCTTTTTTATTAAAACAATATTTTCCAGATATTTAAATCTCCGTCCGTGCTCACCATGAAGTTGCTGGTGTCCAGCCTGTAGAAGTAGGTGGGGTCCTGGAGCTCGTTGTACTCCTGCCAGGAGGTGAGCGTCACGGCGGAGATCCAGATCATACCCACGATGAGCACCTTCAGGGAGTAGAACTTCCAGAATCGACGGTCCGTCTGCAATGGAAGCAATTAAATATGCATTGAGTGTAAAACTGTTGTATCTACTTAACATTTCTTTATCAGATACATAGGGAATATTACATGACTGTGGTGTTCCGGTGGCTTGTATTGCTCGAGTTGATTGTGTAACGCTGTATTCCACGAGCCCGCACGGCGAGTGGAATACAACTTTACACAATCAGCGAGAGCGATACAACCCACCGGAAAACCACAGTCATGTAGTATTCCATTTAATATATACCTCCTTCCGATCAAAACACAACCAGATACTGCCAT
Organism: Congeria kusceri; assembly: GCA_027627225.1. Classification (NCBI taxonomy): domain Eukaryota; kingdom Metazoa; phylum Mollusca; class Bivalvia; order Myida; family Dreissenidae; genus Congeria; species Congeria kusceri. The sequence continues at coordinate 23,188,022 of CM051024.1, forward strand.
GAAACAAACAAAATGATAACAAACAGTTCTAAAGAATGCGCATGAATACATGTCATGTACATCAATGACGTCATTCAAATAAATATGTAATGGCGTCATTGAGTCTATAAATAGAACAGGGCGTTCCCAATGTCCCTCGGAACGTTACGGAAATATATGACTCTCAACAAACGTAAAAGTAGTCCGGTTTTTCCAGCCGTTGAATATGGAAAATTATTTCACAATGTGAAATACGGGCATTCTATCTGGCCAATTGTATTTTATACCGAAAATACACCAGTATTTGAGTCAGATTATCTTTAGGTATATAATAAATTAGTTTTACACTCGAACCTCGGCACGTCATGTGTAAAGTGAACAGAGAACACAGTCAATACACACGTGGGCAGACTGAACACAGAGGTGATATTATTAAACATACTAACAACCTTCATTGTGTCAACCAGTGTTTATGAATGAAAAACAGGTAAATGATCTGTTAATTAACATATTACACTATACATGTGTATACCTCTTGTGGAAGACAGCAAACATTTTCAAAATTGAGCATTTAAGAAAACAAAAAAATCAAATGAAATTCTTAAAATACAAACAAACAAAGTACAGGTACTAAATTCAAAGACCAGAAACGTAGAAATTTAACGAAAAAAACAATTTCTTTGAAAGATATGCATTAAAGTCAGCACAATTTTTTTTTTAGTAATGGTGACCTTGACCTTCACCCCTAAACCCGATACGCAATGCCAAGCGAGGTCTAGATATAAGGTATCTACATGTTTCATATGAAGTTTCATTATAATATCTCAATGTTTTCTCAAGCTATTGAGAGGCAACTGTTTGTCTATTTTTAGTAACGGTGACCTTGACCCCACCCACCCCATATGCAATCCCTGGCGAGGTCAAGATATAATATTTATCATACCACTATGCTGATATCGGCCTGATACAAAGGTGCCTGATATATTTTTTTATATCAGGTCACTAGCGTTTATATCAGTCAAAGTTTGGAGGTACGTCATATTATTCGGAATCAACTATAAAGTCAACAGTTTCAGTAAAAATGAATCAGATTCAACAAAACAAACAATTTGATACCAAGAACGTATATATTTTATTATTTCTAATCGTCATAAATGACAAAAACTTTATTTTTTAAATATTCACATAAACCCGCACTTTGGTAGTGAGATGACGTCATCTATGGAACACAATAAATCATCCATACAAAGTTATTTCAATACATTCATAATAAATGCACTAAAAGTCACTACAAAGCATCAGTTTATGTTGAACCAAAAACATTATTACCAAAAACTTAAATACTGTCAATATTGACACGATCTTAGAAATGTCAATTTCAATACACAACTCCAAAATGGCGTCTCCAAACAATTCGGCGTTATGTGTTCTCCGATGAAATTAGTCGTTGCAATCCATTTCAGTTCGCATTTTCGGTATTTTATGAATGAGCATGTGTGTAATCTATGTATTCGTAGTGAAAACAGTTCACTTTTCATTACTAAATGTTAATAATAAGGTATTATCCAGTCAACTTTTAGAAATCCATAACTACATGTACGTGAACGTGTAAAAGTCGGCTCAGCAAAATCAGCGCCGCCCTTAGTTTTTAAATATATAAAAATCAGCTCGTTTGGTGATATTTTACGAAAAATGTGGTATGATAAATAGAAAAACAGGTTACTGCCTGGCAAGCCTCGCCGTTATATTATTCTAAGCCTCACCTGATATATTACACAAGACCAGTAACCTGTTATTCTCTATATCTATGTATGAAGTTTCATTAAGTTCTCAAGCTAATGCGGGGAAAACGTTTTTCTGTTCTTAGTAACAATGACCTTGACCCCACCCCCTCCATATGCAATCCCAAGCGAGGTCACACTATAAGGTATCTATGTATTAAGTTTCATTAAAATATCTCAATGTGTACCCAAGTTACTGAGCAGAAACAATTTTTCTATTTTTAGCAACAGTGACCTTGACCTTTAACCCACCCACCCCATATGCAATCCCAAGCGAGGTCTCAATATAAGGTATCTATGTATTAAGTTTCATTAAAATATCTCAATGTGTTCTCAAGTTATTGAGCAGAAACTGTTTTTCTATTTTTAGTAACAGTAACCTTGACCTTGACCCCACCCACCCCATATGCAATCCCAAGGTCTCACTAAAAGGTATATATGTATGAAGTTTCATTACAATAGCTCAATCCGTTCTCGAGTTAGAGAGCGGAAACAAAAAGTTAATACTGCCACAGTAAGCCCGCCCGCACTACGACATACCCCAATCTAATAACCAAAATTTTTCGGTTAAAAAGTGATGTGAAGATTCTAATTCTGACCTGCCTGACGCCGTGGTAGATGCAGAGCCAGAAGAGCAGCAGGGCACAGAGGAACGTGGCCTGGAACAGTCCGTCCAGCATGCCTGGGATCCAGCTGTCCACTAGGAATGTCAGGGGGAACAGTGGGTCTGGAACATAGAAACATGGGAACATTAATGTCTTAGTTACATAGCAAAGAAACATGCTGGGGATCCAGCTGTCCACCAGGAATGTCAGGGCGAACAGTGGGTCTGGGAAACAGAACATGGCAACATTAATGTCGGGAGATGTGTGAATATGGTACATTTACATAGGAAGCACAGACACTTGAGCATCAGTTGTGTGACAATGTGATAGTTACATAGAAAACAAAGAATATGGGAACATCAATGTCTTGAGATGTGTGAATATGGCATAGTTACATAGAATGTTGTGCCAAACAAGAACACAGGACCATCAACTGCTTTCGATTGTGGTCATATGGCATTGTACACAACAACACAGGCAGTCAACCGCATGTTGAATATTTTATACAAGTGGTGAGATAATATGATCAAGTGGTGAGATAATATGATCAAGACTATTTCTGACACACAAGAACATGCCATGTTGTGTTTCTATGCCATAGTAGCATACGCTGCACTGGTATATAGTGGGTCTGAATACCAAGTGGTATATAGTGGGTCTGAATACCAAGTGGTATATAGTGGGTCTGAATACCAAGTGGTATATAGTGGGTCTGAATACCAAATGGTATATAGTGGGTCTGAATACCAAGTGGTATATAGTGGGTCTGAATACCAAGTGGTATATAGTGGGTCTGAATACCAAGTGGTATATAGTGGGTCTGAATACCAAGTGGTATATAGTGGGTCTGAATACCAAGTGGTATATAGTGGGTCTGAATACCAAGTGGTATATAGTGGGTCTGAATACCAAATGGTATATAGTGGGTCTGAATACCAAGTGGTATATAGTGGGTCTGAATACCAAGTGGTATATAGTGGGTCTGAATACCAAGTGGTATCTAGTGGGTCTGAATATCAAGTGGTATATAGTGGGTCTGAATACCAAGAACACAGAATTGTCAACTATTTGTGTTGTGCGTGTACATCTCATTTAACACGAAGATGGTCAGATATATATCTTGGTATAATATTATATGGTGAAAATAAAATTTTGCACGGAGAAAAAAAAAAAAAAAAAAAAAAAAAAAAGATATATATCTTGGGCTTGAAAACAAATTGAGATAATTGTTTGGTACACAGCTGGTCAACACAAGAGATGATGCCAGTAAAGTTTATTCAAAGAAACAGAACACAAGTATATGCTAAAAATTTCAATAAGATCCTAAACTGTGGATAATAAGAATGTAATTAAATGTTTTTAAACTGTAGATTAGTCTTTATCTTAAAAATTTACCCCTACATTTGTTTACCAGCGATCTACAAAGGTGAAACATAATTGGAATAAACTTTTTACTGTTTGTAGGATTCCCCCACTGCCCATTATGCACCTACTGAAACTCTGATCAGTGGCACTGAGACCCTACCATTATAGAGCAGCAGCAGAGGCATCAGCACCGCCATCCACTTCTGTTCTATGGACCAGTCTCGAAGGGTGAACTTCCTCAGGGAGTGGGCAAACATACACTGAAATCACAAAGTATAGAAGGTAAACTTCCTCAGGGAGTGGGCAAACATGCACTGAAATCACAAAGTATAGAGCGTAAACTTCCTCAGGGAGTGGGCAAACATGCACTGAAATCACAAAGTATAGAAGGTAAACTTCCTCATGGAGTATGCAAACATGCACTGAAATGACAAAGTATAGAGGGTAAACTTCCTCAGGGAGTGGACAAACATGCACTGAAATCACAAAGTATAGAGGGTAAACTTCCTCGGGGAGTGGGCAAACATGCACTGAAATCACAAAGTATAGAGGGTAAACTTCCTTAGGGAGTGGGCAAACATACACTGAAATCACAAAGTATAGAAGGTAAACTTCCTCAGGGAGTGGGCAAACATACACTGAAATCACAAAGTATAGAGTGTAAATTTCCTCAGGGAGTGGGCAAACATACACTGAAATCACAAAGTATAGAAGGTAAACTTCCTCAGGGAGTGGGCAAACATACACTGAAATCACAAAGTATAGAGTGTAAATTTCCACAGGGAGTGGGCAAACATACACTGAAATCACGAAGTATGGAGAATTAATTTTTCTGGATAAATCACTTATTTGTTACTGCCTTCACTGTATCATGAGGCTGCAGTTTATTGAGCACTTTTGAGTCTGTTTTATATGTAAAACCAGTAAACAATCGCTGTGTAAAAAATCAGTTCCATTGGTGGCAAGATGGACATATTATCCATTACATCAAGGTGACACATCTTTCTAGAAGGTACGACCTAACCATAAATGCTTGTCAAGTTTTGAGAATCATGCCCTTTATTTCTTGTTTTCATGTGACATACATGTGTACATGTACCAAGCTTATTAAAAAAAAATCCATGCTGGCGTGAATATTGCTGACATTAATATGTGATTTACATACAGGTTTACTGAGAGTCAACTAAGCTAAAATAATTGCCCCCTTCTAAATGTATCTGTGAACATAGTGGTAACACACAGCAAGTATGCAGATTTGGCCACAAAGTTTCATGTTGTAGACATAGTTATATAATGTATTTAAACATCACGAAAACATACAAAAATGACTCCCATACAGAGCTCCAAAATAAAATCGAATAATAATATAAACAAGTACACAAACACTATTAACTACCGTAAAAGATCATGTCATAAGTATAACATCACAGAAAAAACAATTCTTTCACTAAATACACTCACAGTTGCAAGAAAGGTACAGGCCAGGAATGTGAACCTCAGCCAAATCTCGAGCTTCGTGAAGGACGTGTTGTAGCTCTTGAACTGAAATCAAGGAAATGCGAATGATGTATTTAATTTTATCCCATCATCATGTCTGCATTGATGAAATAACACCCCGTGGAATAAACTGAGCTGTATTCCACACTGTTGAATACAGCAAACACGCGCAGTATAATGACTTCATATTGTTTTTTTTCGTGATGTCATTTTATGTTTTTCGTGTTATTCAGCGATGTTCTTTTGTTTATTTTCAAAATAAAGACAGAAAATGATGGGATAAATAGAATACCAGTTAAGTGTTGAATACAGATACATTCATTTGCTCTGCACAAAAACCTAAACCTCCCGCCAACGCTCGCGGTTGAGGTTTTCTAAGCCTCGCTAAATTAACTTATCTGTATCGAACACTAACCTAGAATTGTCTATACCCCTGTGTCGTGATACCCTTCTGGATACCCAGCTGGATTGTATGAAATCATGGGTGAATATATTATATATGAAATGTGCATAAATGGGCCATAACTATGTGTTTCTAGTTAAATCTGTCAGGAACTTGCCCAGACAAATGATCTGAAAGTTTAACAAAGTCTGCAAACAGTTGCTAACAATTGATATTTAATGTTTCATCTCAATTTTGTTCTAGCTTCAGAAAAAGCGACAAACGAAGTTTAAACTTTATCAACAATATCCAAAATATCCAAAAGCTCTACTAATGAATAAAGAAGCACTGACAGGTTAGGGCACAAAAGCTATAAATTTATCATGATAGCATCATGTTGCAAACAAAAAAGGTATCATAAAAATGTAGAAAATCTTAAAGGCACTTGTTAGCTGATTTTTCATATTTTAAAAAAATGCCATTGACTATCTTAACTGCAAAAACGTAAGCATTTGAACTAACACAAACAAATACTATATAAAGAAAAAAAGTAAATTAAAAGAGTTGCTATTACCGGGACTCTAACCTATGACCGTTGGTATCAAAAATCTGTCGCCTAGACCACTCTGCCATCCAATCTTACAAACACGGTTTTTATTTACGTGTTTTTCCTAAATACCAAAGAAAAGTGTTACAAACGCTTTATACATTTATCCATTTCAATTATTGCTTTTTCATAAACGAATACAGATTTCCAATATATTTCTTTGTATGAGTGATATTTCACTTGTATATACATTATGTATTTTTCTTTTGAGGATCAGTGAAAAAAAATTTGAAAAACGTCAATCTGCCAATCTGTGAACAGGTCCCTTTAAACAGACTATGGGATTAAATGCATTCTTTTTTATCATCAAAGAAAAGGCATACATAGAAGACGATGTTCTCAATGTTGAAGTGAGTCTGCTGCTCGAGTCCCTCGAACTTCACATTGATGATATAGTAGTTGTAGTCAAGATAACCCAGGTGGAACAGAATCAGGTCACTGCATTCCTGAAAGGACACTAGCAGATGAAAGATACACTCAACCCAAGGATAAAAGGAGGCATGTCGTGGGAAAACCAGGCTTAATGCATGTGCGTAAAGTGTCGTCCCGGATTAGCCTGTGCAGTATGCACAGGCTAATCCAGGACGACACTTTCCGCCTACAGTGGATTTATGTTTAGAAGAGACTTACTTCAAACAGAAAATACCATAAAAGTGGAAAGTGTGGACGACACTTAACGCACATGCATTAAGCCCGGTTTTCCCACGACATGCCTCAAATATTCTTTCTTGTCTGGTCTGCCATTAGCTGAGAATGATTGTGACATTTGGGCTACTTACTATTAAAGTCAGACATTTTACCAAAATGTGAAACTATTTTGTATTTTAAAAATTATAATACTTGCTTCATTCCATTATCTCAAATGTGAAATGTAGCCTTATTTTTAGTAAAACACAACAACATTTAAGAAAACGAGAAGAAATTTTTTAAATAGCAACTCAGAAAATTCTGCTCTAACATTTTTGGGAGTTTCAACATTATCTAACATTTATTAATTCAGGGAACAGTAACATAATATGCTGTTAAAAAAAGATGTGCAAGAACTTGACCTGTATTTTATGATGCTACAAATGTGTACCAATAATTATTTAAATATGTCAAGCCATTGTTGAGTTATCATCAGGAAACCATGTTTTTAGGGAATTTAAGTTAAATAAAGGGCCATAACTATGTCAAACTTTAGTGGTTTGTAACCAAAGTCAAATTTGACCCGTATTTTATGATGCTTCACATGTATACCAAGAATTATTTGAATATGTCAAGCCATTCTTGAGTAATTGTCCAGAAATCATGTTTTTAGAGAATTTTTAGTCGAAAAGGGGCCATAACTCTTTTAACATTTAGTGGTTTGTAACCAACATCAAACTTGACCTGTACTCTATGATGTAACACATGTGTACCAAAAATTATTTGAATATGTCAAGCCTTTCTTGAGTTATCATCCGGAAACCAAAAACCAACGGACCAACGGAAAGACAAGCTCATTCCTATATACCCCCCTTAAACTTCGTTTGTGGGGGTATAACTAATACATATAGGTGTTACTTGATATTAGACTTAACTGTACACAGCGTACCTGCTGACACGACAGCAGTCTAGTCCTGTTGTGGACCAGTCCGTCCAGGGCGGGGTTATCTGAATGAACCTGTCTGTCTTCACTGCCCTTGATACCTCCTATGAACACACTCACTGCGAACGACTGCTCTATCCTTGTACCTGGGGTAAGACATGATATTATAAATGTTTTGAAACAAGTTAACAAAACCTGCATGTAGTGACGTGTACATGTAATTCAAAATAAAGAATTTTACAATCTGACTGTTCTTTTCCAACAAAATAATATCATGTTTGTATTTTTGTCAATATATCTAATTTTCAAATTTAGAAATTCAAAATACTGGTATTGATATGTATACACACAGACAATTTCTATTAAATAGCACCTTTAAGTCATGTAATAATGACATGTGTCAAAATCATGCTTGTCAAGGTTCAATTCCATACTACAACTTCAAACACATTACTGTGGTTTGGAACTAGCAGAACTCTGAAATACATTATTTCAAAGTTCCGAAAATGTCAAAGCTGCAATTACTCCCTACCTTTTAATTTGAAATGTCTGTCATGGCACAGTGACTTCCTATCCTCCAAATATTTTCACACTCTTTTCTATATGTTTATCTCTTAGTGTGAATGCTTGTGGTGAGTCAGAGTGTGCCACACATTCTGGGCAACCTCGAAAAACGAGGTTCAGCTGTTATCACAAGTATCTGCACTTTACACAAATATAATACCCTGGAACTACAGATTATTGCTTGTTGTCCACCCCAGTGTGTTAATGCTTCAGTACCTTGTTTGTTGTCTGTCAGGATGTGAGCAATCAGCCACAACTGCTGGTGAAAGGTGGACATGGGAGGTGACTTCAGGGCAAAGGGACCTGTCTGGTGTGAAACAAAGTAGAGGATTCTAAATAGATTCATTCACAATTGGTCTAATACTTTTGAATGAAATGCAGTAACACTTTTATGAAATAAATAAACAGATTTTAACAAAAATAGATAGTACCCCATTGATCAAAGCAATTTAATATTTAATACCTTCATGTTCATGTTGGGTTCCACTTGACTGGATGCTGACAAATTGTATGTTTCGGTGTCTATTATAGGTGGTCCTAGTCAGATAGAAATAAATTCATTATATGAATACTGAAACTGAGCAAAGTAAACATACAAAAAAGGTAAAATTATTAGTTTATACCTAAACATACCCAGGCCTATCATTTAAAAATTATTGCAACCAGATATAAAAACATAATTCAATAATTATGTATTTGAAGGAATAAATTGTCCATGCAGTTTTCTTGCCGCTGCGACAATGAAATGCAAATACATTATACATGGAATAAATAACTACCTGTGATGCCGATGAGAACTGTTATTCCAAAACATATAAAGAATATAATGAACACCATCACAAACTGTCGCTTGTTCAGTGAGTAGAGCCTCATCTGGACCGATCTGAAATACAAAGTAAATATATGATTCATGATAACAATTTGATAATGATAAGATGTGATGTGAGCAATAAGACTTTGTTTTAACTTTCACTTCATTACAACAGATAACAGTATATTTGTTGTAAAAAACCTGTTCAAGTTTTGCAAATTATTCTTATCAGCATATATGCAATTATTTTCTGTAAGAATTAAACTTTCATTAGGAATTATGTAGCATCATCATTTTTACTTTACAAAAAGAGTAGGTGGGAGATAAGTGAAAGCTCTAGGATCAAAAAAAGGTACACGGTGCTGCACAGTAGGACCAGCGTGGAAGCAGGGATACATCTCTGACATTTTCTAATAATTTGGTAAAGCCAAGGTTTTTATCAAGTTAATGCCTCTAATTAAGTTTTTTTTTAAACATTGTATATTAATTTGTTATTAAATAGTTCCAAAAATATATTGAATTGTAAAAGATGTATTCAACATTTCTAATGTGAAAAAAGCTGAGCACCTGCGGGGGATCAAAAGTCTCAATTCATTATTGCTGGACCCTATTTCCCCTACTGTGTTCGCCCTCTTTCAGTGAAACTTTCCCACATGTTTGAAGTTCACGTACAAACTGCTTCATGTTTCATGGTTATAAAATTCTTCAATTGCCTGTAGAATTAAATACCTGATTAATAGCCTTACTATTTAAGACAAAAAAAACACTAAAAAGCACTGAACTCATCTGCATTTAAACAGTTATTTATCTGTCAATTATATTTTTTTAATTCCAAACAAATGTAGAAACAATGCAAAAAGTTCGACCCTACCAGGGAGTCATCCAATCTCAAATATGGGTCCTGTAGCATTTGGAATTTGGGGCAAAATAATTAATCGTAAAATAATTTCTGTAATGCTAACTTTATGTGACTTAAGATTAATTTAAACGAAAATACATTATTTCTGTATGAAAAATATGGTTGACATACTTAGTTGTGAAACGAAGGTAATGGTTTCCAGTAACAAAACCTGTCCGAAATCATTGATTCCGAATATTATACCATTTCTATCAAAACGCTTAAATGAATCGCGGTTAAGCAATGTTTGTGTTACAAAGTATGTCCTTGCAAGGCTACTCTTACTGTTCAATTTCCTGATTAACTGTCATGTTGTTAAAAGCAAAGTGTGACCAAAATACGGAATATAAAACTTTTGGGTTAATAAACAGATGACGTATAGCCGACAGACTGATTGCTTCCAATTCCGTTAAAGCGATTCATTAATGGTAAATAACCAGTCCAAAAAACGGCGCTTTTAACAAATATTGCCCGTACAAAATTTCATAGGATATTTACTACTAACTGATTTTGATATCTGGATCAGACAACAAATACAATTTTAAATCTTTCTCATAAAATTTGGAAATTTTTCTCTTTTGATGATGCTATTTATAATCATGCTATGTATTTTATGTCGGTCAATAGCTATACATAGCTAATGTTGATTGTTATGAAACCCCGAATATAAATAAAATTGTGTATATTGTATCTGTATCTTGTATTAATACATTGCTGTATACTTAGGCATTTACATGCATGTGTAGGGAAAGATCTAGAGGAAAATAGCAGGGTGCTGCACACTGTTTCTTTTTGGTTCCCCCTGCTACCCCTCTGGGCTGGTCAACACAGAAATGTTAATCTTTTGAAATTCAACATATTTTTTGCAAACATTCAATGACAAATAAATAGACTATGCTTAAAACATTAAAATCAGAAGCATTAGACTCACGAAAACCCTGGATTTAGGCAATAAATGCAAAACGTCAACAAGCTGGTCCGGTTTTCCACCATGCTCGTTTTTATCTGCACCCTGCACCTTTGTTGATCATAGATCTTTCCCTACATGTGTATGTTTATTATATTGCCATTTGTTTAACGAGAAATTTCATTGCCACAATCTGCAAGCATTGTTACTTGGTCGGACACTTTCCCGATAAGATTCCGATAATATCAAGATCGATTTCTCCAGCCTGTAAGTTCATGAGTTACAAACTGTTTCTAACTATTGATCAAATTCTGCCAGTCCCCAACACTACGAGACTACTATGAGAAAACGACAAATGTTTATGTACACGCCTCGTATGATCTGTTTTACCCCGGTTGAATAATTAATGCATCGACAGGCAGGTTTTCGGAAATTGAAAATTTATTACCGCTTGTAATGAAGACTAATATATTATAAGTCAAGAATAAAGATCGTCAGCATTGTAAAAGAAAGCGTCTGATAAATGATCCAAACCAACAAAAAAGTAATCGCCATTATACAACCGCTTATTTAGATGGGGTGGCCGATTTAGGACAGTGGCGGATTTAGGTACTGCACCAGTAGCATTTAAACGTCCGTAGACTTAATTCTGAAAGAAGGAACAAACTTAATAGGTTTTGTAAAAGTACATATTTTAATAGTTTTTCACAGAGAAATACTATTTGGTGTACATCTATATGATTGCTTGTAAAGATACAGGAAGCATTGATGGAAACCCAAAAAGAAAAAACAACAACAATATATATATTGAAGCTCCCGTACTATAGGCGTGTGTCTATATATTTTTGTCCAGAAAAAAACGCCCCAAATGCAATAAAAACATGAGGGTCGTATGGGTGAGGGTGGACATTGCGCATGTGATTGACACATTTACAACCAAACAGTGTAGACATCTTGAGCTTTTGCAAAGTCTGTTATTGTGTAATAACATGACATATTTTTGATCCGGTGAGTAATGCAATATTGTTGTAACTGTACTCAGATACGTATTTTTGATCCGGTGAGTAATGCAATATTGTTGTAACTGTACTTCAGAATTATTATTGTGAATGGTTATATAAATGATGAAGACACACAGCATGGTAATGTATTTGTCTTTCCAGTGTATACCCTTGCTGTTTTCCCTAATAATCCAATTATCACTTGTGGCGTCATTTGGTCAATTGTGCCTATACATTATTTTTCACTCAAGCTACGCCCACCAAGAAGATACATCTCGGTACATTCCTTGATTTGGCTTACTTTAACCAGTTCGGAACAACTCAGAAAAAAGGTAAAGTAAAGGTAAAGGTACGGTTTATAGTCTGCTACGATATACATCTGCAGCCGACTTTAACATGTCCCTCCCCGATCACTGGGTCATAAGTCGTCCGTTAACACTCGGTATGCAAACCGCTTCTCAGCTTTATACAATAGGATAACCCATGGATATCCTTTATAGAAGGCTAAACATAATTAAGTAAAATCGTATCTTTCACCCTAAGATCACAATTCGTCATTAACATTTTATTTCATATTGAAATATTTTTGTTCTAAGTGTGTATTAAATATCAGCTTATTACTAATTACTTAACTGAAAAGGGATTAAGGAATTTATATGAGACGTGTCATGGGAAAACCGGGCTTAATGCATGTGCGTAAAGTGTCGTCCAGGATTAGCCTGTGCAGGTCGCACATGCTAATCCGGGACGGCACTTTCCGCTTCTATGGTATTTTCTGTTTCAAATGAAGTCTCTTATAAACATACATCCAGTGTAGGCGGAAAGTGCAGTCCTGGGTTAGCCTGTGCGGACTGCACAGGCTTATCCAGGACGACACTTTACGCACATGCATTAGGCCCGGTTTTCCCAAAACACGCCTCATATGCAGGTTTAAAACGGACCCACATGTATTTCACATTTAGGTTCTGACATTGTACAAACCGTTCGCATCTGTCGTGCTTATACGTCGGCGCGATGTATTTCCCGAACGCGCTGAAGACGTCGGAAAACTGGGTCAAGAAGGCACGTGCGTTGTTCCCCCATGACGGCTGCTTCGAGAAGGAATACGTCACGTCCATAGTGACGTCAACGTAACGTACGGAATAATAACCAAATCAGGATCAGCTCAACCTGAACCTGATCCTAATACAAGTTTTGTGAACACGAGGCCAGACGTCGAGATATGTTGTCAGCTAGAAAAAAACGTATATTTGGCGCTAATAATAGATATTTTGCTTACATTTGATATTGGGTGCCTAAATTTTAAATTTATTCTAAACAAACACGAATGTTTAAGTAATAAACTGTCTAGGGCTGTTGTTGTGGTTGCTGTTCTTTTATAATTACAGTTAAACGTGCTTTACAATTTAATTTAATCTTGTTTTTTGCCTATTCCAAGTGTACTGCATTACGATTGTTTATTTCACACAAATGAATGATCAGCACTCGAATGTAAGTCAGACTCCGATATATCCGTTAAAAAAATACTGCACGCTGTAACTCCGAAAATAACACTTATCTCCAATGGAACATTCCCTGAGAAATTCACGAGCTTCTGTTACAAAGAGCAATAAAAACTGGCTCTAGCTATCTCTGTAAATCCAATTTTCTCGCTGTTTGAAACGTTTCAAAACCACAAACAATTTTACATCCCATTTCCAAGTTATCGTCTTGAGTTATTTAGACGGCATAGAGCATTCGCATTGAGAAAACGAGAAACATTTCATGATCCAGTTTTCTTTCCGATAAGAAAATGTCTTCACCATCTGCTAGGAATTTCTTCTGAAACAATCCGCCCGTTAATCCTTTGTTAGCTCTTGCCAAAATTTGCGCATAAATGTAATTGGTAGCGTGCGTACACTGCAATTAACAAAGAACGCTGCGCACCGATTATCAGTGAATCACACATTTACCATCTTTAAGCGTTCTGTGATTGCAACACAATTCTTTCAAACACACAGCAGCATTATATGGAATCTAGCATTCAGAACGACGCAAAATCGATACGTGTCCCCTGCAGTACCAAGTAGATCGATATTACCGATAGCAGTGGTAATGATACTGGAATTTCCGATAGTTTTGTCGTAAGGCGATTACGTTTTACGGACAAATTAATGGATCTTCTGTTTGTTCTGTTACACAAATTATTATTACCATATTATTTATGGTTTTAGTTAGTGATTTTCTTTTTCTGTTTTCATTATTTACTGCAAACGATATATACAAAGTCCATTTATGTAGAAAATTGCATCAAGTTGCTTGAAATTAATAAAAGTTACAAACACGTAACCCTTCCAGATCTGGAAGGATTTTACTGGCAGTGTTTACCGTTAACCGATATGGGAGGTAATCGCTGCGAGGAGTTTGACGAAATGACACATTAATTGAGTAACTATCGACGAATGTACATCGTGTTTTTGTTACCCGTGTTTTATTCGTTCTGTGGCATAGATATGATAGTTCAATTTCAACATTGGCCAAGGCCAAAGAAATAACTATTGTTCATGTACCACTAATGAAATTTGTTTTTATTTAATAATTTGTATAATACGATTTTCTTCTTCAAACAACCCCTTACGGTCTGTGGACAATATAGGGACTGACTTATATTTCACTGCTCAATATGCAGATATATCCTTCGTTACATTTACTGTCTTCTGACTCAAACTACTGCATCATCGAAACAACGAAGCGCAATGTCCATATAATAAATATATAATAAAGAATAGCTATAAACTGTACCGTCTCCGTGGCCTGGTGGTTAGGGCATTCGCCTACGGAGCGGCAGGTCGACGGTTCGAGCCACGCACAAGGCTTGTTCTGATATAGCTGGTTGCCTACCCAGCAGCTAGTTAAATCGAAGGGTACCGATTGCCTTCCTGCCAAGCGCCCGGCATATAGGATAGGAATCGGGAGTAAAAATATTCCGTAAACATTAGAAAAGGTGTCGCATAAGTCAAAACTGGCTGGCCCGTAATCGCGAGGGGTGATACTATAATACAGTAATCAAACACTTTATAAACTGAACTTTGTGCATGTATAATGCTCCATTATTAATCTTGATTGATCATGTTTCAAATGCAAGAGACTACTACCCAAGAGCTGAAATGTATAGCCATTGAAAACACTATCATTCCATCAACTGACCGATGTATAACAGTGAAAAGCACTTAAAACCAACCACAAATATAAAGAGAATTAACGGTAATTTCTAACCAAGAAGACAGGAAGGTATTGAATGCCTGGTCCAAATAATGACTTTGGAATCAGGTGAAAATAAAACAAACTTATGCGTGTACATTATATTATTTAATATAATTATATCAGACTTACCAGAGCATATCATAATATTGAAAACAATGACTATAATAAAAACAGTTTGCAGTTAATGTTCTACTTATCTACTCATTAATACATAGGTCAACAGGTTCCACTGGATCTCCAGATGTATATTTGAGGGGCGTCGTGGGAAAACCGGTCTTAATGATGTGCGTAAAGTGTCATCCCGGATTAGCTTGTGCAGTCAGCTAATATATGGGACGTCACTTTCCGCTTTTATGGTATTTTCTGTTTCAAGGAAGTCTCTTCTAAACATAAATCCTCTGTCCGCGGAAAGTGCCGTCCTGGATTAGCCTGTGCGGACTGCATTAAGACCGGTTTTCTCACGACGTGCCATATTTATACCACTGTAACCTATTTCTGTAAGAAAATTACTAGTTTAGAAGTCATTGGAAAATAAATTTCTGTTACATACCATGTACATATTATAAACTATATATACGAATACTTTCTTATTAAAATAATCCTATATTTTCAATACCTATTCTACATATTTATACGCAATTAATATACACATATTTACAATAATATAGAAACAATCACTTACAAAATACACACTTAAAATATCTACCATTAACTAATATTTTGATTAAGTTATAAGCAATTTACATTGAAAATGTTTGAAAGTTTGTCAATATATCTGCAATCGCATTAAAATCAAATCGTAACATTGTTAGCATTTGAAAACATCGTATAACAGGTAACGTTCAAATGACCTTCTGAACAATAAAATATCAGCCCTGCTGCGCCAAATGAAATAGCATTTTGCACAGCAATGTTTTGCCGTGGTTTTTGAAAAGTGATACATTTCCAGTTGATCCTCGGGAATAAATCATTACAGTTAATTTTCACGCGGATAACAATGGATATAGTGGTACCTCAGGCGAGTAAACATCCAAAGTTCACGTTAATTTCGTGCATAGTATTTGTGCTTTATATATGAAGCTATACCACAACATTTTGAAGGCAACAGTTTGATTGGCTCCTGAAAAGGTCATCTGAACGTGACCCCTAATGCGAAGTCATCAGATCTTGTCAGCGGATAATATAGTAGCGTCAGACTGGAGATGATTTTAATGAGATTGATATATATGATACATACACAAAACCTCACAGTGGTCTCCCCTGCTTGGCTCCCAAAAGGGAGATCACTGCGAGGTGTTTGGCAAAACCTTTTGTAATGGTATCACACAAACAAATTGGTATCAAAACAACCAATAATACACTATTTGTGTATAAAATTGCTTTGACTTCAAATAGCAATATATTTTGCATTATTTTCAGCAGTAATACATAACAAATAATATATATGAGGTGCGTCGTGGGAAAACCGGACTTAATGCATGTGCGCAAAGTGTCATCCCGGATTAGCCTGTGCAGTCCGCACAGGCTAATCAAGGACGGCACTTTCCGCCTACAGTGGATATATGTTTAGAAGAAACTTCCTTAAAACAGAAAATACCATACAAGCGGAAAGTGCCGTCCTGGATTAGCCTGTGCGGACTGCACAGGCTAATCCGGGACGACACTTTACGCACATGCATTAAGACCGGTTTTCCCACGACGTGCCACATATGTAGTAATATGTACATCTACATATAACAGAGTTTCAGTTTTACAAACAAAAAAAGATATTGTGGCAGCAAATACATGATATGGTCACAGAACTTATATAGCAAATTCAAAGGCACATTCTAGTGTTTATGCAAGTAACTCCAGCTAATGAACAAATAAACTTAAAATGAATTCATATGGAATGAATGTATATTTAAAATGAATTATTTGATATCTTCAAAACAAAATTTGTTCTAAAACATAGCTTTGAGTGAAAAAGACTGGACAACAATAGCCCTAAACAAAACAGACCAAAACAGAAAGTGCAAAAATGTTGGTTGACAAAAAATACAACTTAAATCTACAACTTAAATCTACAATGCTTTAAGTTAATGTTAGCCGTAATTATAATATCAATATACATGTATATGTTTAATGCATTTTTAAACATAGAGCACAGATAATACAGTTTTGAATACATCGAACTTCAAAATTACAAAAAAAGCACCAATTGTTGGTGTAAATTTGAGAGATTCATGCTTAGACTTTTCACATAGATTAAAATTATTTCAAACATAATGCCCGCAATGTATAATATTTTCACACTTATCTGTTTCAAAATATTTACATGCAAAATAAAAATGAGGCGTGTTGTGGGAAAATCGGGCTAAATGCATGTGCGTTAAGTGTTTTCCCGGAACAGACTGTGCAGTCCGTACAGGCTAATCCGGGACGGCACTTTCTGCTTACGGTGGATTTATGTTTAGAAGAGACTTGCTTGAAACAGAAAATACCATAAAAGCGGAAAGTGCTGTCTCAGATTAGCCTGTGCGGACTACACAGGGTGATCCAGGACGACACTTTACGCATATGCATTAAGCCTGGTTTTCCCACGACACACCTTAAATATACTAATACAAGTCTTAAATGAGCCATAGTTTGCGAGTTAAGCTATAACAAGTTGATTGCTCAATGCAAAATATGTTGCGACATTATATTTTAGAAACAAGATAACAAATTCTTGCTATTTCTTAACTTAATGTTCACGACTAAAATGCTGTATACTTTGTTCAGTATCTGTGCAATTACTATGGTCACTCTAAGACTTTTCTTCTCTACTAGTGAAAGATCTAGAGTGAAATAGCCGGGTGTTGCACCCTGCTGATTTATGGTTCCCCCTCAGGGCTGGTCAACACAGAAATGTTGAATATCTATGGAAATCAAATGTATTTTTGCTTATATTCAGTGAAAAATGAACAAACCATGCTTAAAAAGCTTATTATACAAAGTAAAATGATAATGCCTCAATATTTACCAATCTATGAGAAAATGTCAAAGACTTGGTCTGGCCCCCCCACCCCCCTGCTCCTTTCGAGCAGCACCCTGTACCTTTTTAATCCTAGATCTTTCCCTACTCTACAGTTGATATATAATCACCTACAAGTCAATTTAAGAAGATTCACTGTTTGAATTGTCCCAACATTTTCTAAATTGTCATCGTACGACTTGAAAAGCCATCAAATATTTATTTAATGTCATACCTACATTGAAATTACTACTATAAAATAGCAAAATAAATGAAATACAAACAAACCAAATAAACTGTTTAATGAGAACAAAGGTCCTTGTTCAAAAGAATTGTTCAACCGATATGATAACTGAGCTAGCACTGTCACAATAAATAATACAAATATCTGAATAACAGTAAACACTGATATAATTTCCCCAATGAAGTTACCAAAACCCTGAATTTAACAAATAACACAACACAAAGCATTGAGATTGTGCTACAACCACTTGCAGGCTTACATTATTACCGTATATTCCCAACTGAACGCCGCAGGGCCCATATTTATAAAAATTCTTCAGCCATTCTTAACTTAAGTAGAACATAAGTCAAAATTATAATTTGTGTTTTAAACACTATGCTTTAGAACATTTGCATGACTAATGCTAGATATTAATACACTTTGAATTACATTGCAAATCATGTCAAAATCTTCCAAAAATGCATTACTTAGTTAGAAAATCCATTAATTTAATTTTAGAATTTTAAGATTTTTCTTAATTTTCGACTAAGATTCTTTATAAATACCACCCCAGGTGCTTTACATTTTCCCCCAAGGAGGCATAAAAAATATACGTCCAGTTCTTGATATTCTGTCATGTATACCACTATACAGAAAACATAAAATATACGTCCAGTTCTTGTCATTCTGTCATGTATACCACTATATAGAAAACATAAAATAAACGTCCAGTTCTTGTCGTTCTGTCATGTATACCACTATATAGAAAACATAAAATATACGTCCAGTTCTTGTCATTCTGTCATGTATACCACTATATAGAAAACATAAAATAAATGTCCAGTTCTTGTCATTCTGTCATGTATACCACTATATAGAAAACATAAAATATACGTCCAGTTCTTGTCATTCTGTCATGTATACCACTATATAGAAAACATAAAATATACGTCCAGTTCTTGTCATTCTGTCATGTATACCACTATATAGAAAACATAAAATATACGTCCAGTTCTTGTCATTCTGTCATGTATACCACTATATAGAAAACATAAAATATACGTCCAGTTCTTGTCATTCTGTCATGTATACCACTATATAGAAAACATAAAATATACGTCCAGTTCTTGTCATTCTGTCATGTATACCACTATATTGAAAACATAAAATATACGTCCAGTTCTTGTCATTCTGTCATGTATACCACTATATAGAAAACATAAAATATACGTCCACTTCTTGTCATTCTGTCATGTATACCACTATATAGAAAACATTATAATGTGCCTGGGTATGTCATTCTGTCATGTATACCACTATATAGAAAACATTATAATGTGCCTGGGTAGGTCATTCTGTCATGTATACCACTATATAGAAAACATTATAATGTGCCTGGGTAGGTCATTCTGTCATGTATACCACTATATAGAAAACATTAACATTTGTCTGCGTAGCTCATTCTGCAAACATTTATTTCAAAGGTTATCAAAACAGGTGTTGGGTACTCATTTGCATTGAGTGTTTATAGCTAAATGAGGGCATCAATTAGGCAGGGAGGTTTTGGTATTACCAGTATTAAAAACAGAGGGTGGGGGGTGGGAGGGGGGCATTTACTAGGGTTGGGGCATTTATCAGGAATAATACGGTATATCAAGACATTAGAATCTATCATTTAAGGCACACCACACCAAATACTTTGTTTTTTCAAAACAACATATTAGACAAGGCCACAATCTATCATAAGCATGTATTTTGTAAACATATCACATCTTTATACAACAAAATATCTTGTTATGCACCAAAAACAACCAACACATTACCTGAAAAAACAGGATTTACTTTTCAATCCTTCACAACAACAGGTTTTAGAATATCGTCTGAACAAAAGTGGTAGACAGAATAGAGCTACATGTTTATTAAACTGCATCTACAAAGTGATCGGTTTGCAATAAAAGGAATGCAAATGGGTAATGACTAAAAACTACCACGATAAGATGTATAAGCGGTCATAAACAGGTGTTGATACCTACAAATAATATCTGAAACATGTGGTCAGACATCAGAATGGTCATAAGCAGGGGATTACATTGTAAACAAGTAAATAATACATTGACAACCTTGAATACTGTATATTTGTAATACTTAATTACTTTTACATGAATGGTCCAAATAAATCAACAAAAAATAAACTTTAATACACAAGTTAGGACAAGGCATATTCTGGCAGATCAGATAATATCAGAATATATAAAATAAAGAACACTTAACACAACATATAGAAATAATGAGGGTAATTAACAACTTTGAATGTCCATGATCTGAATCCAAGCATCACTATTTGTTAGATAATACAAACTCTAGGTGATAACAGATCATAGAAATAAATGAAAAGCAGTCACAGTCCTTTACAATACGTGAAATACTATGTATACAAGAGTTTTACTCAATTTTAATATTCACCCTTATGGTCTTTATCAAAATTATGAACACATAAAAAACTACATCTTTCAGCTACTTGGATTTTGTTTCAACAGCACATAGATGTAGTTTTCTTGTGTTCATTATTTTGATAAAGCCCATAAGGGCAAAATATCACAATTGAATGAAATTACTGTGTTGTGTATTGAAAAATCCCTGATTGGACATTATTGTGAGTTTTATACAAGAGGTGTTTTCACTGTTTCAACTAAATGAAGAATGAAACCCAGTGAATGTAATGATGTCAAGCAATAAAACAGTAAATACAATAGGGGAAATACAGTAAAACATCTGAAACTCGATATGATGAGAATGCTTGACTTATCAAAGTTCTAAAGCTATCGAGGTTTCCATACTGAGAAGTGCAAACGATATGCACCCCCCGGGCACATTATTGATAGACGTGTGAACAACTTCCTTGAGTCATAGACGGTAAATATCAATAACACGTAGACTTAGGAGCATACATATGAGGCGCGTCGTGAGAAAACCGGTCTTAATGCATGTGCGTAAAATGTCGTTCCGGATTAGCCTGTGCAGCTGCACAGGCTAATCCAGTACGGCACTTTCCGCTTTTATGGTATTTCCTGTTTCAAGGAGGTCTCTTCTAAACATAAATCCACAGTAGGCAGAAAGTGCTGTCCCGGATTAGCCTGTGCGGACTGCACAGGCTGATACGGAACAACACTACGCACATGCATTAAGTCTGGTTTTCCCATGACATGCCTCATATGTGTTTGCGTTATCAATGCTCAAGAAAAAGGTGGTAATTTCTTATAGCGGTAATAATAAGTGAGCTGAGATTTTGAGAGTTACCATGGCTATTCCAGGTATCGATGCTAGAATTAAAGAAATTTAGCAATAAGAATGAATTTAACAATACTGGATTTTATTAGAATGAAATATGTCTATACTAAAGATGAATAAAATAATATTTTACATTAAAAAAACAAATGGATAACAACGAGCCTGTTCAAAATACAGTATTTTACAACATACAACTATTTCGTTTCCACCACAATGACGATAAATAGCTTAGTATAGAATGATTGTTTTTGTACATTTGTCGTCAACAAATAATAAGTTCAAATGCACTAACAAAATTAAGGTAAAGGAATTACAGCAGTAACTGCAACTCAATATTTTTCTAAACATGTAAGAATAAAACATGAAAGTTGTTTCCACTAACAGACGACATAAATCTATTTCAAAATCCTTTAAAACTGCGGTTTTGTTGCTTTATATGTTTGTCAATCTCTTTCCCTTCTCTAATACCAAAAGAAAGCCAAGCAATGAGATATTTTATGCCCCATCCACATAGGCTACACCCCATCCACATAGGGCTACACCACACCCACATAGGGCTATGCAGTGGTTGCATTTTCTGCAGGTTGGGAGCTCAAACCCCATGTTGTTGTTGTTGCTATAGCTGCTAGTCAGTTCAGATCAACTCCTTCATCATCTGAAATTGGACAAAAGAACTATAAATGTTTTCCCAATAAGATGGTAATCACAATTTTGAATGAATTAATCAACCATATAAGGATTAAAAGTCATTGTAAGGTATAGTTTCCTCAGATTATAAATAGCATATTTCTAAGAAAGCTGCTTTTATTAAGTTAGTTTATGATTGTTTTTTTATTCTCCAATGATACACTAGTAATAATATGTAGAATACAATGCATTATTTTTGCTTCATATTATTTCATACTAGATCTAATTATCACATAATGTTTAAAAGTAAACACATTGAAATGAAAACAAAAATTATTTGCAAATTTTGATAAATATGAAGATAAAAACTATGACATTGTAAACAGAACATTTTTATATTCAGAGATGTGGGGTGCATTATAACAATATTGACAAACACAAAATATTGCTCTGACAAACCATGACAATACTAAACTACGAGAGCTGTCAGAGGACAGCACGGTCGACTATTCAAAGTATTTCAATTGGTACATATTTTGGATAGTGGAAGGGGCATACATTTGTTAAAATACAAAACTTTAAAGTGAAGCCTTGTATAGTTAATACATTTTTGGAACAAAAACTTTAACCACAAAATCGATGTAAAAAGTTTGCATAACTCTGTCAAACTTCAAAACAGAGTTATGGGTAATGTTGCCCCTGATACTAGAGTTGATGACAAAGGTTGGTTCCAAGTTTCAAGTGAATAACTTACGTAGTTTTGAAGTTTCAAAACTATTGAATATAGTTACAAAACTATTGAATATAAAATTTAACCAGAAAATCTATGTGAAAAAGGGGCATAACTCTGTCATAATACAAAACAGAGTTATGGGTAATGTTGCCCCTGATACTAGAGTTGATGACAAAGGTTAGTTCAGGTGAATAACTTATGTAGTTTTGAAGTTACCAAACTTTTGAATATAAACTTTAAACAGAAAATCTAAGTGAAAAAGGGGCATAACTCTGTCAAAATACAAAACAGAGTTATGGGGAATGTTGCCCATGATACTGGAGTTGATGACAAAGGTATATTCCAAGTTTCAAAGGAATAACTTATGTAGTTTTGAAGTTACAAAACTTTTGATTAAAAACTTTAACCAATTCAGATGCGGACGCCGATGCCGGGGTAGAAGGATAGCTCACCTATTCTTCGAATAGTCGAGCTAAAAATCAATGCCCCCATAACATGTAATATTTAAAAAATCCTTTAAGTTAAATTATTATATTAAATCCCAAACTAACTTCTGTTAATGATCTTTTTGCAAATGTTAGTACTAAAAGTAAAACATGATAGAAATAGTTTCCAGAAACAGATTTTAAATACTGAACCCTTTTTCTTTTACCATTTTGTTTTCCATATGCCAAGAACAATTGTTCCCTTTTCCGTGCAAATATATCAGAAAATGTACTTAAATAAAAAAATTTGCTATTGTTTGAACAAAGATTACGTATTTAGTCATAATTTCTGGAAATTTAATAGAATGAACCTTTCTGGGGTACATCAAATAAAAAAAAGTTTACTGAAACTTACTTTCTTTAAAAGCACACACTCCCTATATGAGGCGTGTCGTGCGAAAACAAGGCTTAATGCATGTGCGTAAAGTGATGTCCCGCATTAGCATGTGCGGTCCGCAAGGCTAATTTGGGACAACACTTTCCACTTTTATGGTATTTTCTGTTTCAAGGAAGTCTCTTCTAAACATAAATCCACTGTAGGCGGAAAGTGCCGTCCTGGATTAGCCTGTGCGGACGGCACAGGCTGATCCGGGATGACACTTTACCGACATACATTAAGCCCAGTTTTCCCACGACACACCACATATATAATATGATAATCATTTAATTACTGAATTAGAACAAGGCTTGTCACAGGATGTGACATATATCCCCAAAGTATATGCTTGTCAGAGGAAGGCAAAACAATGTCAGAGTACAATATTATGCCAGGGAAGACTTGAGATTTCAGGAACACCGCTGTTTGTTGTTGTGACACACTGCCTCATAATGATCTTCATTCCTACCAAGTGATTACATTCCTTACATGTTGGCAAAAATGATGCTTCCTACGAAAAGTTCATTCTAATATTTGACCTTTTAAGTGTAACCTTGCAGACCTTGACCGAGGAGCATGTTAAGTGGTATGCGACACATCATCTGGTCATGAGAAAAAAATAATCTGAAGTAATATTAAAATCCTTCAAGGCTTTTGAAAGTTATAGAGCATAAAGAAAATTCCTTGACATTTGACCTTGAATTGTGACCTTGACCTTTGACCGAGGACAATGGGAGTTGTACAAGACACATCGCCTGGTCATGGGAAATAATAATCTGAAGTAATATTAAAATCCTTTTCGATGTTTAGAAGTTATGGTGGCGAAACAGAAATCCTTGACCTTTGACCTTGAATTGTGACCTTGACCTTTGACAGACAAGCATGGGAGTTGTATGCGACACATTGTCTGGTCATAGAGAATAATAATCTGAAGTAACTATTAAATCCCTCCAGACGTTTAGAAGCTATGAAGTGGAAACAACAAAAAAGACCTTTGACCTTGAATTGTGACCTTGACCTTTGAATGACAATCATGGGAGTTGTACGCGACACATTGTCTGCTCATGGGGAACAATAATCTGAAGTTATATAAAAATCCTTCCAGGCGTTAAGAAGTTACAGAGCGGAAACAAAAATTAATGACCTTTGACCTTAAATTGTGACTTTGACCTTTGGCCGACGAGCATGGGAGTTGTACGTGACACATAATTTGGTCGTGGGGAATAATAATCTGAAGTTATATTAAAATCCAGCCAGGCATTTAGAAGTTATGGAGCGGAAACGAAAATTCATGACCTTTGACCTTAAATTGTGACCTTGAACTTTGACCGACGAGCATGGGAGTTGAACGCGACACATCGTCTGGTCATGTGGAATAATCATCTGAAGTAATATTAAAATCCATCCAGGCGTTTAGAAGTTATGGAGCGGAAACAAAATTCATGACCTTTGACCTTAAATTGTGACCTTGACCTTCGCCCGACCAGCATGTACGCGACACATCGTCTAGTCATGGGGAATAATAATCTGAAGTTATATTAAAATCCATCCAGGCATTAAAAAGTTACAGAGCGGAAACAAAGTCTGGACGGACGGACCCAAATCAATGCCCACCCACGCACCCACCCACGGACGGACGGTGCGACTATTATATGCACACCTTCCGGTGAATAAAAATAATGGGGTACACAGCATGACTTTCTATTAAATTGAACAATTTTGTTGTATTATATAAGAATTTATCATATTAAATAAGTTTTAATAAATAGCATTTTATTAAACATGTATAAAACAATTCCTCAATACGGCATTAAATTATGCGATTGATGAAATACTTGAATGCTAGCCAAAAAGAAAAGATCACAAGTAACAAAATTTAGTGGGTTATTTCCATATGCAATAATTGATTATGATACAAATTAATTGCAGTATATACAGATAGAGAATTACAAATACAATAGTGTCATCCATATACTGGCATGCATACACAATCATGGAAACTATCCATTTCAAACAAACATCCAGGTTTCCATAGAAACCAGACAGAGCTATGATGCCAGTTTACTTTTTTGTGCAAAATTGGAATAGAATAACATTCATTGAAAACTAACAACATGATCAATATTAAAGTTAACTTAGCATATAATGATACATAAGGAATATTACGGTACGCTAGTCAATTGTACCAACAGTATGCATTAGTCGAGTGGCTTGTGTGATGACATATCACACAAAATATCACACGAAATAATGCAAGCCATGAGACTAATACATATTCTTGGAACAATTGACAAGCGTAAAATTCCTTTTATTATATACCACGATAAACTTCAAATGTGAATTTGCATTGCATTATTTTGTTTGTTTAAAAACTACAATATTGACTAATCTTTGTATGTATAGATTATATTTGTTTACATAACTCTATGATGACGTCATTAGAAAAGTAGTCCAGCTAGTATGGTTATGCGGGATCGGACAAATTGCGAGTAGCATAATACGGAAAATTATTCTGTTGACATGTATTTCACCGATTGATAAAGCATGTATTTTGTTAAGATTTTAAACAGGTATATAATAAATTTGCTTACGAAATACACAAAGTACTCATAAACTAAAATACAGAAATTTCACAAGAATTTCAGTACTTAACTAAGCAAAAAGCAAAATGGCACCACCGAGTTATAAAGCTTCTCCTGCCCATATTATTTTTATTTGTTAACGAAGTTTATGATAGCATTTGTTATGGTTTTTATTGTAGAAAATATACTGTACGGCTCTAGCCAAAAAAAAAATTGCGATTTGCAGGTTTGAGTGCTCACGTCAGAGGCGAGTAGACATGGAACAGACCTATGTACTCGTCAGAGGCAAGTAGACGTGGAACAGACCTATGTACTCGTCAGAGGCGAGTAGACATGGAACAGACCTATGTACTAGTCAGAGGCGAGTAGACGTGGAACAGACCTATGTACTATGTGATATATGTCACTCGGCATCAGCTACCACTCTGCACAGATGCGCTGAGTAATTTCGTGAATAATAAATTCTGACTCAGCGGCAGTGGGTAAAATATTTGTTAAGCAGGAGCTGTGTACTGTATTCTAACAAGTAAACAACACTGGTAACAATACAACTACATGGTGGAAAACTTTGATTCGATTATCATAATCGGATTATGTAACCTGACATTTCAGAAGGCAGGAAAAGCTTTATATGCACAATAAGAAAAAAAGTAAGTAATACATAATAATATATATCTTACTTAGGAAAGTGTCATTGATGAATGCATTATAGTGAAAGTACATTTTGCGGTCTGTGAAAATAACAAACAGAAACAGGTTATTAATGATCATTATGTTTTCAGTTTCCATGCCGGCAGGCAGATAGTGTAAAACTGTCAGGATATTAAATGAGGCGTATCGTGGGAAAACCGGGCTTAATGCATGTGCGCAAAGTGTCGTCCCGGATTAGCTTGTTGTTTTTTTTCTGTTTCAAGAAAGTCTCTTATAAATATAAATCCCTGTAGACGGAAAGTGCTGTCCTGAATCAGAATGTGCAGACTGCACATGCTAATCCGGGACAACAGTTTACGCGCATGCATTAAGCCCGGTTTTCCCATGACGCTCCTTAAATGTAATTAAAAGCAGAACATGCAAATTGAATTTGAATGCAAATGAACTGAACAATTACTTCTATGCTGTCGAGAGAATTATCTTGAACACGTCCTCTTTCACATTATCTGTATAATTGCAAACAAAATGAAACCATCCACTTTTAAATTATCTGTATAATTGCAAACAAAACGAAACATCCTCTTTCACATTATCTGTAAAATTTTAAACAAAACGAAACCGTCCTCTTTTACATTATCTGTATAACTGCAAACAAAATGAAACCGTCCTCTTTCACATTATCGGTATAATTGCAAACAGAAAGAAAGCATCCTCGTTCACATGGTCTTTATAATTGCAAACAAAATTACAGCTTCCTTTAACATTATCTCTATAATTGCAAACAAAACGAAAGCGTCCTCTTTTATATTATCTGTATAATTACAAACAAAATGAAAGAGTATTTTCTGTGCAGCTAAAAATCCTGCAGTTACTTTTTGGCAAAACCTTAACATATTTTTCACCACCATTAAGAAATCTGGTAAAGAAATAGGAATGTGAATAGAATAGTGACTAAACTATGTAACAAAAAAAAACTTAACTTTAAACTCAACAAATATTTTATAAACACTAAAATTCTGTAAAATTCACATAATTGTTAAAAAAGCGCTTTTTCACTGTTGGAGACATTTGTCTAATTCATACATGTACGGATAAAATATGCTGCCTAATATTTCGGCACCATCCAATTGATGTATACATGATGTGTCCTGTTTTTCAAGCTTTTTAACTATTCGGTCAATTTTTTGAAAAATGCTTTTATAAAACAGAACAGGATTTTTTATCCAGATACAATCTAAGGGAGTAAAACACATTCAAAGTAAAATCAATGTGAAAAAGCCCCTTGAATTTGGAAATGTTTACCCATGACTTTGTTTAATTGGAATAAGTGCTATATTTTACTGACTGCTTTGTACCAAACAAAAACAACTTTTGTATCGAAATTTTAGAGTTTATGATATATACTACATTTGCTAGTGGAATATACACACATACTATTCTAAAACAAATGAAAACATATATCAATACATTCAACTAAAACTAAGTGTGCACATAACATACATGGGTTCTACAGGATGCATCTAGTCTAAGGTGCCTTATTTTGTATAATAAGGATTTATTACTACCCACTGAGTATTTCAATATTCAGCTAATAAATGTGAGCTTACACATGAAATAACATAATACGCTTAATTAGACATTATCCTTACAAAATTGAATATGTTATAAACACAACAAATGGAAGCTCTTAGGTGGATATAAAACCGAAAATGAAGCCAGTTTCACACCCTGAACAAAACAGCACATCAGAAAGCTTTACCTTCAAAGGCGACATTTGAGTGTCCGACATTGTCGTAGATATGTTCGTCTTCGCGCCCCTCCAGAACACACAGTAGGCAGTTGTGGATGCAGATGTACTGTTGCTGAAAATCACACTTGAGAAATTTTGAGATTCCAAAACAATGATGCAGTCAGTTTTTAGATGGATCCAATCAAAATGTTAACATTGCAATTGTGAAACATCTGATGTATCAGACTTCATCATCAAACACATTATCAAATATTACGTTATCTGCAAAGTTGCAGTGCAGCGCCCGTATTCACAAAGCTTCTTAGGGAAAACTTTAGTAAAATCCTTAAATTTATAAAATTCCTTAAGTCCCTGGCTGTTTCATGTATCGGTCTTTTAACATTAAAATGTTGTAAACTTGTAAATACTGCTTATATGTTCAGTATTGCAGCCTTCTTTGTACAGAAATCATTGGATTTCACACAGAAAATTTTATCTGAAAATTTCACCTAAGTACAACTTAAGTTAAGATTTCCCTTAAGAGTTTTGTGAATACCAGCCCAGGGCATCTATTTAAACACATCAATCCATCAGGTACTTGATTTTTGAAAGGTACAAAATAAATTAAAATAATACCAGGACGGCACTTTCCGCCTACAGTGGATTTATGTTTAGAAGAGACTTCCTTGAAACAGAAAATACCATAAAAGCGGAAAGTGCCGTCCTGGATTAGCCTGTGCAGACTGCACAGGCTAATCCGGGACGACACTTTCCGCACATGCATTAAGACCGGTTTTCCAACGACGCGCCTCATATTTTGTTTAAATGTATTCCAATCATTGTCAGATCGCTAGCATTGTCTGTAAGGAATGGCCACTGAAATTCCGAAGTAAACTTCCCAAACGTTTCCCTGGCTGGAATGTAATTTTCCCTGATATTTACTGTCGGGGTTTCGGTACATAAAGTGCTTAAACGTGTTTAATCCTATTTAACCTTAATTCTACACCTTTTTAGTGTTCTATATTTACAATAATTCTACACCTTTTTAGTGTTCTATATTTACAACAGTCAAAAACTGTATATGTAAGATTCTACAGTATAATTCAATTTGTCACCATGCGTTTTTTTTCCACTTTTGGACAAACATCCTGATTTTTCCCTTATTTTTTTTCAAGAGTTTGATTTTTGTTTCCCACTTTTCCCACTAAGTCTTGCCCTGGGGTTAAATATGTAGTCAGGTATACAAACCTCTGTCTGCACCATCCACACACGGTCTTTCCGCAGCTGGGCAACAGTGTCAAAGACGTCGATTGTCTCCCGACTTTTGATTTCTTGCATCAGTCTGTCTAAGGCTACATAGGTACCGGACCTACCCACTCCAGCACTGCAACAAAAATGTTATAAGCTTCATAAGTAGTACAAACATGTTTTTGTGTGTGTTTTTTCATATACAGGACACATAGTAAAATGTCCTGCATATCCTATATTTGTTCATATACAGGACACATAGTAAAATGTCCTGCATATCCTATATTTGTTCATATACAGGACACATAGTAAAATGTCCTGCATATCCTATATTTGTTCATATACAGGACACATAGTAAAATGTCCTGCATATCCTATATTTGTTCATATACAGGACACATAGTAAAATGTCCTGCATATCCTATATTTGTTCATATACAGGACACATAGTAAAATGTCCTGCATATCCTATATTTGTTCATATACAGGACACATAGTAAAATGTCCTGCATATCCTATATTTGTTCATATACAGGACACATAGTAAAATGTCCTCCATATCATATATTTTTTCATACAGTTACCTAGATGTACGAGTATAATATTTAAAAAAAACGACAACTAACTCATTTGATGTAATATTTCTCTGTTTATATGGCTGTTACCTACATTGTACCATCAACCTCAGTATATAATTTTGACTGCATATGTAGAGCGTGAGTTTGATCTCTACTCAGGAAGGGTTAAAGTGATCCCTCTCAAAGGCACCAAGTACTGGTTCTTCCCAGAAAACAGACTCAAAAATATCTCAGTAAGCCTCAAGCTTTGAAATAATCTATCTAAAATCAAGAGGTTAAAACTAAACATACCTGCAGTGAACCACCACCGGCCCCGCGTCCTTGAACAGTTTCTCACGCACCATTTTCACAAATCTCACGAGCACCTGCTCCTTCTTGGGAACTCCGAAATCAGGCCACGACGTGAAGTGGAAATGACGCACCTGCCTGGATTGCTCACCCTGAATCAATAC
Source organism: Congeria kusceri (assembly GCA_027627225.1). Lineage (NCBI taxonomy): Eukaryota > Metazoa > Mollusca > Bivalvia > Myida > Dreissenidae > Congeria > Congeria kusceri. The sequence goes on from CM051024.1 coordinate 23,219,199, forward strand.
ATTAACTTCATGAATTATCTTGTTAAAATGGTTTTCTATTATCAATGCCATCCAATCTTTTAAACAACATATAACACTTTTTTTGTGTTTTTTTTTTAAATACTAATAATAAAAGTTGAAATTTTTTCCGTTTAACTTATCATGTACCAATAATATTGCAAAATTCTGACTAAAATTTCTCCAAATGATTTTGTATTTTTATAATGTTAAAAGTAATTTAGAACTTTATATATTAGAGTAATACACCATATGTGTATCTCAAAAGCATAAAATAGTAACAGACTATTAACTTACCAGTGAGACTCTGAACTCTGTTATCGTCCAATCAGGGAACAGGGTTTCATTAAGCACCGCCACCTGGAGGTCCCCGTAGAACACAGCGTCTGAGCCGGAGGGCCAGTAGCGGTCACACCGTTCCTGGAATTCACGTATATTCATGTAAGCAATGAATGTCATTTAACATAGAATACTAGGTTAGTTGTGAATACAGATAAATTATTAAGTTTATTGAGTAAGTAATTTGAGACAAAGGCTATAAGTTGTCATACTTAATACCATTTACAGAAAGTCAAAAGGACTGATTTACAACTAAAACTCAAGAGCACACCAACTAAACATACTTGCTTAGAAGATTTAAAGACTAATGCCCCCTGTACATGGGGGTAGGCATACCCTTCCTTTCTCCATTCACTTGTTGAGCATGACAAGCAAGTGACTTACAAGCAAGTGACCTACCCTTTCTCTTACCATACACTTGGTGAGCATGACAAGCAAGTGACCTACCCTTCATTTCTCCATGCACTTGGTGAGCATGACAAGCAAGTGACCTACCCTTCCTTTCTCCATGCACTTGGTGAGCATGACGAGCAAGTGGCCTACCCTTCCTTTCTCCATGCACTTGGTGAGCATGACGAGCAAGTGACCTACCCTTCCGTTCTCCATGCACTTGGTGAGCATGACGAGCAAGTGGCCTACCCTACCTTTCTCCATGCACTTGGTGAGCATGACGAGCAAGTGGCCTACCCCTCCTTTCTCCACACACTTGGTGAGCATGACGAGCAAGTGACCTACCCTTCCTTTCTCCACACACTTGGTTAGCCAGACAAGCAAGTGACCTACCCTTCCTTTTTCCACGCACTTGGTGAGCCAGACGAGCAAGTGACCTACCCTTCCTTTCTCAATGCACTTGGTGAGCATGACGAGCAAGTGACCTACCCTTCCTTTCTCCACACACTTGGTGAGCATGACGAGCAAGTGACCTACCCTTCCTTTCTCCATACACTTGGTGAGCCAGACAAGCAAGTGACCTACCCTTCCTTTCTCCACACACTTGGTGAGCATGATGAGCAAGTGACCTATCCTTCCTTTCTCCACACACTTGGTGAGCATGACGAGCAAGTGACCTACCCTTCATTTCTCCACACACTTGGTGAGCCAGCCAAGCAAGTGACCTACCCTTCCTTTCTCCAAGCACTTGGTGAGCCAGACAAGCAAGTGACCTACCCTTCCTTTCGCCAAGCACTTGGTCAGCATGACAAGCAAGTGACCTACTCTTCCTCTCTCCATGCACTTATTGAGCATGACAAGCAAGTGACCTACCCTTCCTTTCTCCATGCACTTATTGAGCATGACAAGCAAGTGACCTACCTTCCTTTCTCCATACACTTGGTGAGCATGACAAGCAAGTGACCTACCTTCCTTTAGTGACCTACCCTTCCTTTCTCCATGCAATTGGTGAGCATGAAAAGCAAGTGACCTACCCTTCCTTTCTCCATACACTTGGTGAGCATGACGATGTTGCGGCCGTTCTGCTCCCACATCATCCTCCAGAAGTCCTCCCGCGTAGCAGGCAGCGGGCCCTGGCACACGATGTACTCACGCTTCGAAGAGTAGCCCTACAAGCAATGATACAACAATGTAATGTTGTTTTATCAACATTTAGTTAAAACCTATTGGAGGCGCGCCGTGGGAAAACCGGACTTAATGCAGTCCGCACAGGCTAATCCGGGATGGCACTTTCCGCTTTTATGGTATTTTCTGTTTCAAGGAAGTCTCTTCTAACCATAAATCCACTTAAGGCCGAAAGTGCCGTCCTGGATCAGCCTGTGCAGACTGCACAGGCTGATCCGGGATGACACTTTCCGCACATGCATTAAGACCGGTTTTCCCACGACGTGCCTCATTTATTTTACCGATAGCTTGGTTGTGTCAAAAGCCTGAGGCTTATAGAGACACTTTCAAGTCAGTTACCTTGATAGAGGCAGTACATGGTGTCTCTTGCAGATTTTCAGTTGAATGCTCCCAGAGTGGGGATCAAACTCAGACCTGATTGCAAGACGGACAACATATTCATTATGCCACTCAGGGGCGTGGAAATCTCATGCCCGACTTGTCCGACGCAGGTTATTTTACTGTCGGACAAGTAAATTTTTCCTGTCAACTTGTCTATGGACAAGTACAATTTCAGGGTGTGAAAATGATGTACAAGTTGGAAGTTAATAAAAAAAATGTTATCATATTATTATATACTTATACATTTGAATAACAAATTGTGTATTATTTATTATTTAAGGAAAAATATATGTGTAAGACCTGAAATAAATATATATTTTTGTTTGGACAAGTGACTGTTGCTCGAGAACAAATAGATTTTTTCAATGCACAGTTCAACAATTTTGATATTTCCACACCCCCGCCACTGCAACTTTTAATAACATTTAACTAAAGTGGTTGCGGGGATCAGTTTTCCATTTGTCTAAGTAGTCAATGGCTACAAACGTGAACATTTCCAGGCTGCTTATGTCTTTTATGCATGGAGATGTGTAGATTTCAATACTAAATTGTTGATTATGAACAAGAAACATGTCATATGTATGTATAATGTTAAGCTTAGTTGTCCAAATAATGAACAAGGTTTAGTTAGGTACTGAAAAGAAATGTGGCGCGTCGTGGGAAAACCGGACTTAATGCATGTGCGTAAAGTGTCGTCCCAGATTAGCCTGTGCAGTCCGCACAGGCTAATCCGGAACGGCACTTTCCGCTGTTATGGTATTTTCTGTTTCAAGGAAGTCTCTTCTAAACATAAACCCTCTGTCGGCGGAAAGTGCCGTCCTGGATTAGCCTGTGCGGACTGCACAGGCTAATCCGGGACCACACTTTACGCACATGCATTATGACCGTTTTTCCCACGACGCCCCTCAAATATTTTCTGGCCACAGAGAATTCCATAAGGACAACTCGGAGACCAAATTGGTAATCTCGTAAAACTTACAGGGATATAGTTAGCGTTGATATAGTCTGAGCCTTCTTCATCATCAATGGGGAGCAGTTTTACCCGTGAGTGGTCGTACGGGAGGATGTTGGTGAAGCGGTTTTTCCCGCGGTTACACGGCAGTTCAGCAGCAGTCACTGGCTGCCCCCGACCTATCTCTTTCAAATCCTGACGTTTACAATTTGTAAATGTTTATTTTGTTAAATCTTACATTTTTCATACAAACATATATTTCATAATAGAAGCCAGTTGGAAGGTAGTAATGCAAATTTCCTTAACATATGATTTTTAATGTTAGAAAATATCAGCACAAGTTAATGGATAATTAAACCGATAAGTCCAGCTCGTGGTCCATTTCAGAAAAAATTGAGAATGTATCTGAACAATATATGGAAGAACACCCTCGCTTAGTTAGATAACATAATTATATGATTTTAAATACAACATGAGACTTGAATTGAAAAATTCCTCTTGCATCAGTTGCCAGATATGAAGATATATATCAATTAAATGTAATAACATAAACAGAAAACAAAAACAGAAATTCATCTATTTTAAAAGCACTGAAGAAATCTAAATATTCTCTGTGCCAACAATACCAGAAACTTGAACATGCAGCCACGAATGATTAAAGTTTTATGTCTTGTTAAAATATGATTAATAGTATTGTGTAACCTCACCTCAAACTGTTCGGCATACTTGAAGTCTGAGTCAGCCCGCATGAAGGCCACATGTTGCTTGAATTCTGAAACTTGGACAGGGCCGCTGGAGAAAACAACAAATAATATAGAATAAGATCATCACACTACTTCAAGGCACAAGCTAGTGGAATATTAGGTAAAATAACCATACATGTGCATATCTTTTTCTATGCAATAAAACAATATTAAAACATTTCTTTTAATTTTGACAAAATGTCTTATCCTGAATGTCACATACGATAATGATGGCACTTGGGTGACAGTTGGATGCAAAATGACCTACTTTGCCATTGGGTGCAACTGACCAACTGTACTTGGGTTCAACTAATTCACTGTGCTTGACTGACCTACTTAGTTTGAGTGACAGTGACCTTATTCACCGTTTGAAGCAAGTGACTTTCATTTGTTGGTGCAAGTGACATACTTTGCTTGAATACATGTGACATACTTTGTTTGAGAGCAAATGACCTACTTTGCTTCAGAGCAAGTGAGCTAAATTGTGGTTGCAAGTGTATTACTTTGCCAGCCTTACTATGACTTCCTGTTGGTCAGTGAGATCCTGTTTGAGAGGCGCTCGCCGTAGTTGTGCCGCTGCATGTTGCTCTTCATCTGGCTTTGTCTGCGCAGGAACAACACCACCAGGATGACAATCGCTATGACGACGATCGCTGCTAGGACACCTCCCACTATTCCACCAATATTGCTGGAGCCCTTTTCTGCTGCTGATAATGAAATTTACAAAAATCAATAAGACCATTATTTTCACTAAATAATCTTTAAATAATCTAAGTTACTTATCTTGTTTGTATTAAAATACACGATAAAATACAGAAAATTTCTAAAAGGAAAATGACTCGGCATAAGCTTAGTTTTTTATCTTGGTCTTATTTCTTATCTTGGTCTTATCTTTTATCATGGTCTTATCTTTTATCTTGGTCTTATCTTTTATCTTGGTCTTATCTTTTATCTTGGTCTTATCTTTTATCTTGGTCTTATCTTTTATCTTGGTCTTATCTTTTATCTTGCAGTTATTTGAAGAGCTATTGATATCTCTGCAAATCCAGCACTCACTTAAATCGAATGTCAATGTATACTGCAAATGTATGATTTTCTCTTAATAACTTGTACGTTTTAGTGAATTGAAATATTGATATGTACTCCCAGATCTGCCATCTCACTCGGAACATATTTTGCTATAAATCATCATTAAGAAGTGAATCTAATGAGTTTTAAATTAGGAATCCTTTCCAAAAAGCTGCTAAGGAAACTCTTAAGCAAAGACATACTTACATGTATAAAACATGTAAGTAAAATATTCAAATAACTTTGTTCTTGTTAACATTAATATTTCATATTGGAAATATAGTAAAATAAGAAGCATCTGTGGATTGTTTACAAGAATAAAACCATTTAAGACAAAACAAGCTTTAAATGAACCATCCACAGACTTAAGGAATTTTATGATTGAAGGAAATTTACATATGAGGCGCGTCGTGGGAAAACCGGTCTTAATGCATGTGCGTAAAGTGTCGTCCCGGATTGGCCTGTGCAGTCCGCACAGGCTAATCCAGGACGGCACTTTCCGCTTTTATGGTATTTTCTGTTTCAAGGAAGTCTCTTCTAAACATAAACCCACTCTAGGCGGGAAGTGCCCTCCCGGAAAGTGCCGTCCTGGATTAGCCTGTGCGGACTGCACAGGTTAATCCGGGACGACACTTTACGCATGTGCATTAAGTCCGGTTTTCCCACAACGTGCCTCATATGTTTTTACTAAGGGGCTTTGTTGATATGGACACAGATTGATAAGTTACTCAGAAAAAATAATCAACGTACGTATAGCAGCAGTTTTCACGGCCTCTGAGAAGACTGTATCCCTGAACTGCATGGTGGTGTAAGCCCTGAGGACCACATAGTAGGCAGTGTCAGGCTTCAAGGGGCCGTTACAAAACACTCGGTTCTCACAGCTGGTTTCTGAGCCAATCTCAAATATCTTGTACGCTGCTTGAGTGACGGCCCTTCTCTCTCGAATTTGCAGCTGGCCATTGCAAGTGGACCCAGGCTCAAAGAAGCTGGAGCAATTGGCAATGATCTAAAATGCATGGAGAATTTATCTGAAATATTATTAGTTTTAACAAGGATGTACATGTATGTAATAGTATTTAGATTTATAACATCACTGTTTAGAAGAACATGATGCACAAGTACGTAATGATACGGAGAGAAAATCATTTACAGAACAGCAATTGGTAAAAGTCTGAAAGAGGTACACTTTTGCACTTGGTTTTCAGTCTATTATATATAGACATGTACTAGTACATGTTTAATTCTTACACCTTTATGGAAAACATCTGACCATAAAACTTACACAAGATAAAAACTGTTTAGTACAGAAATTAAAATAGTTTTGAACATAGAAATGTAAAACTAAAAGCACAAAGAAAAACATTACTACGACAAAACCGTGTCCCCATCTGATAAGCCTTCAATAGTCTCAATATTTCCAGATATAGAAATGTAAAAAGCACACAGTAAATATGACAATTAAAGCACAAAGTAAATAATTAATATTATAATACAAATATTTATTAATACTGAAGAACACCACAAAAAAATGACCAAACTGTGTCCCCACCTGATAAGCCTTGCCATTACTCTCGCGAGCCTCCTTCCAGCCAGGCAGTACCGACTGCTCCTTCAGGTTCCCCAGGCTGTCTGTCTCACTCACGATCACAGTGTAGGCCACAATCTCGCCATACTTGTCCGAGAACACGTTGGAGAAGTTGACCACGATCTTGTGCGGGTCTGGCGCAGCAACGCCTGCCGCCACAGACCGTGGTTTGGTCGAACTCTCGTCCACGCCATCTTTGTAGGGGGGCTCTGAAGAAATTGTTTATTTGCAAAATTATTATCCAATAAATATACTTATTATATAACAAGATATTTCTAAGAAAGCAGGCATCAAATTTAACTATTTTTGCAACTCGCAAAATTGTTTTCTTCCTGCAGTTCCATTTAGTAATACTATAATTAACTACATGTAAATGTCCTGTTTGATGCACACGGTGTGTGCAATTTTCGACCATTTTTGTTAATAAGTAGTTGTACATTTCCAAAACACAGTAAATACAATATTATAATTTCTGTAGAAATAAAATCTGTTTTGCAATTAGGCTTGAAAAAAAGATCAAACAAATATTTTGGACCAAAAAAAACCTGTAGCAAACACATGTTTTTCACTTGCAATTATTTGCAAAACAGAAAAATTTATTTGCAGAGCTAATTTTAGACTTGCATTTCGCAAGTTTACGAGAGCTAAATTTGAACGCTGGAAAAAAATCCGAGAGCTCAGACCTCTGTCAATATCCACATACAAGTCCACATACTTATCTGGTATAAATTCATGTTATAGTGTTAGGGTCAATTCCATGCCCGCTCACCCAATAATACAGAATTTTCAAGAAGTTCTTAATCATTAATAGGTTATCAAGACTCAGAATTAACCTCTATTTGATAGTGTGCAATATTTATGAAATACTTTAAAAACCACTTCTGAACACAAATGAGGCGTATGGCCGGAAATCCAGGCCTAATGCATGTGCATAAAAGGTCAGCCCAGATTAGTCTGTGCAGTCCGCACAGGCTAATCCAGGACAGCACTTTCCACCTACAGTAGATTTATGTTTAGAAGTGACTTCATTGAAACAGAAAACAGCATAAAAGCGTAAAGTGTCGTCTTGGATTAGCGAACCGCACAGGCTAATCTGGGACGACACATAAAGCATTTGCATTAAGCCCGGGTTTCCCACGACACGCCTCAAATGTACTTCACACATCAATCTCATCATCAGTAGATATATGCAGAATACAATAAGACATACTGTATGTTTTGAGATTTATGACAGCAACGCCTGCTGGGCCTGGTGCTATGGTAACAGCCTGGACCTACAGAGAAGAACAACACTGGTCATGTCAAGATAGATATTCACACCACATGGATATGAAATCCACCTGCAGCCTGTTACATTTTAACTACTGCAAAGATTATAAAGATTTAGCTTAGTAATAAAATCAGAATATACATCCTCTATGCAGTATTGTAAGTTGAAAGTTGGAATATGACATCAATTCTGGAATGGGTTACTTCAGCATTGTTTAAGTTACCAGTACAAAATTGCTTGTGCATCAATCATAACATTGATAGCTTTTGTATTAAAGTACGATAGGAGTATGCAAGTGCACCAACGGAAAAAGAATGATAACATTTTATCACCTTTGTTTCTAGCTTTGCAACATTCAAATCCAATGAACTTTTCAAAACCGTAAATATTTTACACCAAAATCTACAATAATTTCATTCAATGAAAGAAACATTATTACAATATAAACATCTGACAATTTATGTTCAATATCTCAATAATCATGATATGAGGTGTTTCCTGGGAAGACCAGACATAATGCACATGCGTAAGCTGTCGTACCGGATCAGCCTGTGCTGTCCACATAGGCTGATCCGGGATGGCACTTTCCACTTTTATGCTATTTTATGTTTCAAGGAAGTCTCTTCTAAACATGAATCCACTGTAGGCGGAAAGTGCCGTCCTGGATTAGCCTGTGCGAACTTCACAGGCTGATCCGGGACGCACTTAACGCACATGCATTAAGCCTGGGTTTCCCATGATACTCCTCATATTTACCTTGAATGTGTACTGGTAGCCAGCCTTCAAGTTGTTGAACACCTGTATGGTTTGGGGAGCAGTCACACTGAGCTGGTCCTGTACTTCTACATTCTGGAAATCAACAAAATGTTGCTCGAATATTTATGTTACCGCCAGGCATCATTTCTAGGACCATTTGTTGTTTAGACATCATGTAACAAATCATGGCTCAGTACAAAAATATTAATTTACTGGTATTTGTTGTTATATTTTTCATTTTTTGCAGACTGTAAGCTCTATGTAATGCTCATAATGGCAGTCATGTACTCACATTTTCCCAAAGTCAGATTTTCAGTTTTATACTGAGTCACTCTTTAAGTCCATTTCGAGAATTTGGTAAGAAAAGTGACCAAGTTCTCAAGTTCCTATCTGTATTGGTAAACCGTGGTGCAATGTACTAGGTGCGACACACACAACACTTTATGACCCACCAACAGGGCTTCCCCTGTATCTTGCACTACCTATTTCCCGTAAGGCATAGAAAAAAATAATGTTTGTTTCAGGTAACCCAACCTACCCTAAAACAATGCCCCGACCCTAGAACATTTTATTGGCTTTGTCAGATTGATTTTTGTTTTATTTTCCTTTTTCAATAATTAAATGTATTTTGGATAAATAAGTGTTTTGTTTTGAGAGTATCCACTTATAAACAATGTTTTAAGGATATTACTGATATGTTTTGAATATTTATTCAGTTTTAGAATCTTCAAGTTGACCATTTACCAAAAAAGAAAAAAAAATCCCGACCTACCTACCCTAATTTTGGGGGGCATTTTACCTGAAACAAACTTATTTCTTTTTACGCCTAAGCCAACTAATAAGTCTTCTTGGGGGCAATGGCCATAAGGGAGAGAATCGCAGTGTACTCATAACAAACACACTACATCACTTAAGCAATAAACACATCTGCAATAGTGAAATGAGGCACTTACATCTTTTCTGCCTACATAGGTGATCATGTACACCATGAGGACCCCATTCTGTTGCTGTGGCAACTGCCAGGTCAACGTCACCTGAGTGGGGGCACTCTCCATGGCCATGACATTGCGAACTTCTGACGGGGCTAGAATAGAAGGGAGTTTGTGAGTTATTTTCTTAAATGAATACTTGAAATATAAGAAAATGTAATTTTCACAAAACTGAATACCGTGTACATATTTTGTTTTGTTTTCTTTTACAGTGTTATATTAGTTATTTCCAGAACAATTATGATTACTATAATAGAAACAAATTGTGATGCAATGGAAACAAAAGAATATTGGCTGACTTTTATGCTAAGGCATCAAAATGTTGATAGTAACTTTTATTCTGTTTGACTTTACTCAGAAGCACATACATGTACATAACAAAATTATTTTAAAACAATGTGCAAGATCTGATAAAAACAGTTTTCAAATTTTCAGTAGCTTACCAGCCTGAAGTGTTGACACTGTGGCAAATGTCTGAACAGAATAAGCGCCAAAAATTATGGCTACATCGCACTGATACTCTGTAAAAGGTGTGAGATCACTAATTGTGACAGTGACTGGATTGGTGATACTATCTACAACAGCGACCTTGACCGGTTGACCTCCTGCCACGCAGGTGACATTGTACCTGTCCACACTACCAGTTGGATGTTGTATTTCTAGTGTTATCTCAGTTGTCGTGGATACGGTGCTAACGGCAGCCATGTTGGGTACTGAAATATTATATCAGAGATTTAATAATTCAGTTTGTAAAGATGAGAAATCGTTTTTGATCCATTGTAAGGAGTGCATTAAATAACAATGAAATACTTAATACTGATTTGGTTGTTGTTGTTTTTGATACAATATTTAAAGCTGGTTTAACTTGTACTATCTTTTAAGTGTTGGAGATTATCCAACGGAAACATGATGATATGTGATGTTACGAACAAAGAACTTTTTCAGAATGTACATTAAATTACATTTGTACTGTACAGAAGACTCTATATTACTAGTGACATACATTACACCAATAAATAACAAATGACTGTATTAAAAATTAAAGAATATCAGTCTAAGCTTACAGGTTTGTGCGTTGACAATTTTAGTTTCACTCTCCTCTTCTCCACTGACTGTATGTACCTCCACAGTGAAGAGCTGCCCCGGCATCAGGGGAGAGAACTCTACCTGCCGTGGGGTGTCGGATTTGGTATGCTTGATAATGATATTGTTGCCGACCAGCGTAAACACAATTTCATCAAAAAGGTCACTGTCATCAAAGCTGTAGTCAATGACGAATGAAGTGTTCTTAGGCCGCTGGATAAATTTGCTGCTTATGTTATTTATAGGTTCTGAAAAGATGTAATGTGTATTTATAAACTGTATTGAATTAGTTGGTTTGTAGAAGTCATGGTTTCTTGATGAGATATCGATGGCAAAACCAGCAATTTTTTAATGGTTTAGAAATGGGTCTGACACCATTTCAATTGAATATCCAATTTTTTATCCATGAAAATGCATGCCATGTCATGATTTACAACTAGAATTCACATTACCCAAGTATGAATGAATATTCACTACAGCAAAAGGAATGTGAAAAATACGGTTCCTTTTGCTATGTGGAAGTGATTTTAACATTCCATCACAAAATATTCATACACTTGTATAAAGCTGCTAATGGAAGGAATGCTTACTAGTAACTGCAAACACCGAGACAGAAGAAGAAAAGACGTTCTTCACTTCGCCCCTAATAGCCATGTTATACTTGAAGCCTGCAACCAACCCAGTGACAGTGGCCTCAATAATGGAGCCAGAAGCTGGACGGGGAACCAGCTGGTGTTGGAGACTTCCAGTGTAGTCAAGGTAACTGATCTGCCATGCCTCCACATAGGTGGCACTGGTGTTGTAATACCACTGGAGTTTCACGGAGGAGGCTGTCGTCTCATTGGTCAGTGTAGACACGCTGGGAGGGGGCAGGGGGGCTGCAGAGTAGAATACAACAGGACTTATCTCATATACAGGGAAATAGGACTTATCTTATACTCAATAAATGATGTACACTAAATTCTGCATTATGAGGAAAACCAACAATATTATGACATTGTTAAAGGCCATAACCGGACATTGCTCAAGACTGTGTATATGTGTACTTGGGCAAACATCTTGTAGAAAGTTCATGAAATACACTTAGTAGGGTTTTATTCTTAAAAAAAGTGTTATAATCGTAGAAATTTATTAACTTTCTAAATTTATTTTCCCAGTTTGATATATTATACATAATAGAAAAATGCACCAAATCCACAACCCAAGCCACTCTAGTTTTACATATATCTTACCGACAATTTTCGTCAATGTCTTTACGTCACTATTCACATCACCGCTGACGGCGTAAACCTCAATTTCATACTGCTCCCCCGCAAATAAACCAGTCAGGGTTATTCCTGGACTGAACGTAGTGTTCACTACCCACAATGCATTGCTCTGTTTCAGACTGGGTCTGTGCTTTACGAGGTAGTATTTCCAGGAACTGCCTGGGGCGTGGGCCCAGGTCAGTTTGATAGAGCCGGCACCATCAAGAGATCCACTCAGATTCCGAACTGGGAGTGGTTCTACAATAAAAAGAGCAACTTCGATAAGCAAGATCAAGTATAAAATTATGAAACATGTAGTTAGCAGTAATTGTAATATCATTTGCTTTCTTGTTGTGAATGCTCGTAAGGAGTAAAAAAAAAAAAATGTCTGTTTCAGGTTAATGCCCCAAATAATTAGGGTACGTAGGTAGGGATTTGTTGATGCTATAAACACAAAACATTTATTTATCCAAAAAACATTAAATTATTGGAAAAACGTAAAAGTAAAAACAAAAACATATCTGACAAACTCAATAAAATGTGCTTGGGTCGGGCATTTTTTTAGGGTAGGTCAGGTAACCTGAAACAAAAATATATTGTTCACGCCTAAGACACTTAAATCAAATCTGACTGCAAACTTAATAAATTGGTTTTAATGAACAATAATTGTCATTATTATTTGTTGTGTTTTATTATGCCAAACAAATTCAGTGATTGAACAATTAATGTTGTAAGTGTTATCTGACAAAATAAACAGTCGTTTAACAAATAATGTTTTAAGAACTGAATATGAGGTGTCGTGGGAAAACCGGGCTTAATGCATGTGCGTAATGTGTCCGCCTACAGTGGATTTATGTTTAAAAGAGACTTCCTTGAAACAGAAAATACCATAAAAGCGGGAAGTGCCATCCCGGATCAGCCTGTGCGGACTGCACAGGGTAATCCGGGACGACACTTTACGCACATGCATTAAGCTCGGTTTACCCACGGCACGCCTAATATATATTATACTTATGCTTTTCAGTAAAATAAACAATTTAATTCATGCAGTGCAAACCACGGTCAGCACTCACATTTCTATAAACACAGTTTTTCCAGCACTGACAAAACAAAGACAACTAGACAGCACTTAGAAGGGTCAGACCTCTGCGATGGCAGCTCATTCCCCCCATGTGTTCTGCAACTTATGAGCTATACAGCATAATGTGGCAATAATAAAGAATTTTTTAAAAACTTCCCCAATCCATACTGATATAGATCACACCAAGAATCGTCTGTTCGTTGGCCCATTTCCAACCTTTCATGTAAATTAAACACAAATCAGTTCCTTACTCGTTTTGGTAAAGTTGCTAAAAGACAAACCAATGCCTGAGAAAAACTATAACCTTCCTTGGCTGAGGTAATAAGTTTTAACAGAACAACATACTGGTGGTGGCATTGACTGTCTCCACCGCTGACCCGGCAGTGACCCCTGACACGTTCTGCCATGCCTGGACATTGACAATGTACGTTGCCCCCGGCGACAGGTCAAGGACGTCTGTGGAGTAGGTCATCTGGTCGGGCACAGAAGGGATGGGGGGCAGATACATCAGCTGACCCATTGGGGAGTCTTTGTATGAAACCTGCAAAGAAATTGATGGATTAAACCGATTGTGGTTTGAAGTAAATGAGCAGGGGTGACAAAATAATTATTATATTTCCTTACTTGTTTGTTTTTGGCATACTAATATTATGATCTGAGCCACTTAAACAGTAAGTAAAAGTTGATTTTGGCAAGGCTTCACTGGCCGGTACCAATATAATAAAGGCAAGCTGGCAATACAAACGAGTGATTTTGATACACCTGATACATAGAAACTTAAAATGTTCATTTAAATGTTGTAAAGACTTCCCATGCACATAACTCTACTTATTATTTCGAACATTAGAATGTTTGTTAATTTAATTAATCATATTGTGGAGAGAATAATGGAATACAAAATAAGAGCAAAATATATCCAGTATTATTAACTTGGCCCCTTATCAAATAAATATATCCAGTATTATTAACTTGGCCTCTTATCAAATAAATATATCCAGTATTATTAACTTGGCCTCTTATCAAATAAACTAAAAACGTGATATCCTAAGCTGATTCAATACGATAATAAATGTATTTTCTTTTGAGGGGCGTCGTTGGAAAACCGGACTTAATGCATGTGCGTAAAGTGTCATCCCAGATTAGCCTGTGCTGACTGCACAGGCTAATCCGGGATGCACTTTCCGCCTAAAGTGGATTTATGGTTAGAAGACACTTAATTGAAACAGCAAATACCATAAAAGCGGAAAGTGCCATCCCGGATTAGCCTGTGCCGACTGCACAGGCTAATCCGGGATGACACTCTACGCACATGCATTAAGTCCGGTTTTCCCACGATGCCCCTCGTTTGAATTTTGGTGTTGTCTTACGCTGTGAGGGAAAACTGGAGTACCCAGTGGAAACCCCACATATCCAGTAAGGTGACCACAAACCAAACTCACATTCGCCAGAACCTTGAACTGAACCTCAATCATTGGAGGGACAGGCGAATAGGCCAACCACTGTGCTACCCAGACAGACTAGAATGACTTATCCATAATGCGGACTTTATAATACATACCACAAACCCAGACTGACTGGTTGTAAGATTCTGAAGTTTCCAGGCAACTTGCAAACCAGTCTGAAAGGCGTCTGCCTGGAGATCTTCAACTGACAGGGGAGCTGCAAAAGCGTTTATAGAATATTACAAATGCAAAAGATCATTAGCCAACATACGCCCAAAAAAGTACATGAGTCTGAAATTTCTCAGTCTATACTTAGTCTTAATTAAAAATATAGAATTAAGTTGATATTTAACAACATATGAGGCACGTCGTGGGAAAATCTGTCTTAATGCATTTCGTATAGTGTCGTCCTGGATTAGCCTGTTCAGTCCGCACAGGCTAATCCAGGACCACACTTTCCGCTTTTATGGTCCTTTCTGTTTCAAGGAAGACTCTTCTAAACATAAATCCACTGTAGGCGGAAAGTGCCATCCTGGATTAGCCTGTGCGGACTGCACAGGCTAATCCAGGATGACACTTTACGCACATGCATTAAGCCCGCTTTTCCCACGACGCGCCTCATATTGTTTTGGTCAATCTTTGAGTTATCAAAAAATTTAAACTAACAATATTCATAGTCAAGGGGCCATTATGAAAACATTTTCATAAGTTTCCTTAACCTAACGTTATTAACAATGGCACAATGAAAAAAACCCAAATATAGCTCTTCCATGTAAGTCAAATATAAGGATTAATATAATTTTGAACTATGCCATTGATGTATTGCAACAAGCCTTGACAAATCTTAGATCTGCGCCTTCAAACAAATTAATTTCAGCACAGAAAACGCTATACCATTTGGATAAATTAATATTATTCACAAAAGATGTCCAGTTAATTCAATGCTGAATCTGACTTATTGCTGAATTTGACTTACTTTAGAAAACGAAATGCATCCCAAACCGAGATAATATCATTTCACAATCATGATATATTAAGCAATAAATAGGAAAAAAAGGTATACATAACTCACAAGTTACAACTTTCAGCGCCAGCCTTTCGCTGGCAACATTTCCCGAGACTGTAACCACGGCAACAATGTACAGACGTCCAGGACTAAGACCCTCAAACTTATATGACACCTGCGTCCTGTAACAGAGTTTGTATTTCGTATTTTAACAAACAATAACTTTGCTTGTCTAAAAATGGGATACACTTTCTTCTAAACAGCATAGCACAGCAAAGAGTAAATTTAAGTATCATTGAAATAATAATATTGGCCAGTTGTACCAGTGATCAGATATATGGTTTTTCTCCATTTTGTCAAGAAACAGTATTCAGGACTCACTCTGCCATTCACTAAATTAGCCAATGGCTACAATGTAAAACTTCCAGCCAATGGCTAAAATGTAAAACTTCCAGCCAATAGCTGAAATGTAAAACTTCCAGCCAATGGCTACAATGTAAAACTTCCAGCCAATGGCTACAATGTAAAACTTCCAGCCAATGGCTACAATGTAAAACTTCCAGCCAATGGCTACAATGTAAATCTTCCAGCAAAAAAAATTCTATTTGGCTACAACACCTTTTGTAAGCTTTCAACAGTATTGCGCTTTGTGGCACAATATTGTAAATTTGGCTGAAGAATATTTTCAACACAAGGGAACTCTTGTTTATTTACATGTATCATATATTAATGCCAGCAACAAAGTGTGTCAGGCTAAAACGAATAAACAAAACATCAAGCAAGTCTTCTTCTCATTTTTCTACTGCACATTAAGAAAAACACAAGGATTTCGTACTTGTTCAAAACTACAGGAGACATGGCATCAGCAGGTTCGATAGTCAGCTGGTAGGTGTCGAAGCTTGTATTGGGCGGGGGAGACCAAGCTGCTGACACAGAATGGCTGAAAACTTCTGTGACTCTGAGACTCTCAACAGAAGCAGGGTCTAGAGAAACGATAAATGAAAGATGAAGAATCTGTTAGTTTTTCAATGACATTGTACAGACTATGCGAACCTACTTAATTTTAATGAGCTGTCAGACACCATGATTTTGTAATCTCTATATCACATATCCAAAAACATACACTGCTAAATAAATGATAATTATGTCATTACTTGGTTTAACTTACATCATGCAGCTAATTGTATCAGTAATATATCCATTTTTTACAACAATAAATCAAACTAGTAAAACATATGTGTAAGGTGTTTTAATAAATTTTGTCAGACATCCATTTTTTGTCAGACATGTTTGACTGTCTGCCAGGTTTCACGACGTCAGATAGTAATAGGAGAAAAAGAACAGGGATGGCAAAATCAATTGTCCCTTTGTCCAGCTTGTCCTAAAACCATGTAAAGACCCATGAAAATATGCCAGAATTTGCTCTACTATTAGGCCAAACATAAAATTAAGTTTGTTTCCCCTTCCCAACCCATGCAAAATAGGGTTGGGTAGGTAGGTAGGTAGGTAGGACAATTTTTCCCCCTTTTTTTGAAACAATTACATTAAAAATAAGCTACAATTGTGTAAAATTGAACAATGATAGTAATTTATTCAATGATAAATATAATAAGTAACAATATGTACATGTATAACAGACTAGATTAAAAGATTGAATTTTATTGTCAAAATTAACTGATACATCTGACACTGTCAATACAGCAGTGTTCAAATGGCAAGTGTTTGTCTGTTTGCTTCACATGCACGATTGGGTAGATATGTACCCACCGCGTTATGTTCGTACCCAATGCGTTTTCGTATCACTTCTTACTCGGACCAGAAAAATATTTTTTTTACCCCCTCGGAACCCCAACACATTTTTTGAGTCGCAGTAATTTCGGTAGGTAGCTAGGGGAAACAAATACAATTTTATTTTTGGCCTTACTGTACAGACAAGTGGCCAACAGTCTTTGTCAAAATGGACGATTAAGGTATATTTGTGATATCAGATATTGCCCTCCCTGAACTATTATGAAACAAGAGGGCCATGATGGCCCAAAGCGCTCACCCGAGAACTGGTACAGATGAAGACCATACTGTTGTGACAGATTTAAAAATTAAGGTATCTGAACAATACGCAGAGGGGGGTAAGATCAATTTTGATTTAAAATATCGGTTAGTGCAATGGGCTAACTAAAGTTTGAGTTGGGTAGTGGATGTGCATTTTTTTTTGGTTCTCAAATAATTTTTCTCGATAGTCTTACCTGACCCTTTTTCATTAAGTCATTGACATTTCTGGAAAATGCAGAAACAGTAGATTTTGATGCCATTTTCGCAAAAAGTTTTGGAGAACTAGATGCAATGCGATAATTGCGATGGCTGTGCTATAAGGTAAAGTTTTGCTTTTTCGTTTATAATTTTCTGTCCAATGATGATAAATAATGTTAATGCAGGCTCTGAAGACATCAATATTGCATGTACAAATAACTGCATGCAAGTCTTGCAACTGTTGGAAATCAAATTTTATTAATCAGTTTTTATGGTCATGCGCAAACTGTGTAAGTTTGGTCAACACTGAATCAAAAATCGTGTGTGCAAACCAATCATGATAACTTGTTGATGTTTTTTTTCAAACACATGGGGCAATAACTCTGGTGTTTCTGGCCCGATCATGCTTATATTAGACTTCACCTGTAGTCTTACGTTCATAGACAAACTGTACACGATTGGTGAAGATTGGATGAAAAATGAAGTGTCTATCTTGAATAATGTCCATTTTTGCATTTTTTTTTCACAAACAAAGGGCAATAACTCTGGTGTTTCTGTTCTTGCTTATATTCGACTTCACCTTTAATGTTATGGTCA
Organism: Congeria kusceri; assembly: GCA_027627225.1. Lineage (NCBI taxonomy): Eukaryota > Metazoa > Mollusca > Bivalvia > Myida > Dreissenidae > Congeria > Congeria kusceri. Next base: position 23,237,557 of record CM051024.1, read on the forward strand.
TAGACAAACTGTGCAAGATTGGTGAAGATTGGATGAAAAAGAGGTCTCTGTCCTGAATAATGTCCATTTTTGCATATTTTTTTCACACACAAAAAAAAGGCAATAACTCTGGTGTTTCTGGTCCGATCTTGCTTATATTCGACTTCAACTGTAATCTCATGGTAATAGACAAACTGTGCAAGATTGTTGAAGATTGGATGAAAATGAAGTTCGAATCCTGAATAATGTCCATTTTTGTATATTTTTTAATAAACAAAGGGCAATAACTCTATTGTGCGAAACACGATCTGGTCCATTGTTGGCGTCTGCTGAGATCTGATGGTCATACACAACTGTGAAAGTTTGGTTAAGATTGGATGAAAAATAAAGTCCATACGTTGGAAAAGGGCATTTTTGCACTTTTTTGGCATGAAAAAGGGGCAATAACTCTGGTGTTACTAGTGTGATCTGGTCCAATAACAATCACATCCGAGATTTTATGGTCATACACAAACTGTGCAAGTTAGGTATCGCGATAACGGTCCAAATTATTGACCGCAGATGGACGACGCTGGAGAGGTCCCCTATACCAATAGCTCACCGAGCTAAAAGTAATCAGATCTAAGCACTGAGAAAAAGCTTCTTGGTCTAATATTTTCTACACAGTTAAATTCTAGCCATCAGTGGTCAGTGATCATAAGATACAAGCCTAATTTGAAGTTCCTATGGCATATCTACTGGTTTTGATTGCTCGTGTTTAACATGTTAAAATACCAAATATGTGGCGCGTCGTGGGAAAACCGGACTTGATGCATGCGCGTAAAGTGTCGTCCCGGATTAGCCTGTGCAGTCCGCTTAGGCTTATCCGGGACGGCACTTTCCCCTTTTATTTTATTATCTGTTTCAAGGAATTCTATTCTAAACATAAATCAACTGTAGGCGGAAAGTGCCGTCCTGGCTAATCCGGGACGACACTTTACGCACATGCATTAAGACCGGTTTTCCCACGATGCCCCTCATATTATTTAATAAAATAAAAAGTGCATATAAGACAAAAAGGCTATTGCACTACATGGTATAATACTAATTTACAAAAAGTGTAAGAAATGTCTGTTTATATAAAAAAAAAATTAATCATACAAATAATTTCAGTTACACATCATACATTATTATAAATGTAAATTAATGAAGCAAAATGCATAATACATAAAAATTTATTAAGTTATCATACAAATTAACAGAAATTAGAAAATGCATTTTAGCTGTGTTAAATATACAACACAGAAGAAACCATCTGATAAAATAAGGCCATTAATTTTTCATAAATCGTTAAACTGACTGTTTTGGTAATAGCAATAGCAATAACATGGGTGGTGGGAGAAAGTAAAAATAAATGTCCACCATACAATTCAAGAAGTGTAAATAAAATATAAAAAAAACATTGATGTCAGCAACAATTTTTATAATTTAAAAAAGGTTTCCATCTTTTTTTATGAAGGCATTTCTCACTAATTAGATTGCATAATTTAACTCTGATGACACACATGGAAAATGGTTTTAATTTTTTTATGATTTGTAAAATGTTGGGGATCTATTAAGCATGATATTACAAATAATGGCCTCATTGTTTCAACTGAATTGTTTTACTGAAAGAACCTTATGTAATTATAGCAATTGAAGAATTAGTAAAAACAAGGCTTTGATAGTATTGCAAGCAATACAGGAGTCCCCTACCGGTGAAAACCCCTACTAATTAAACATTGTGCAATACCGTCAAATCGCCCTTTATCTGTAGATGTACAAAGTTTCATATTAAAATCCCATTTGTCACTGCAGTATTAAGTTGTTGTTTTTTCTATTTTAGTAACATTGACCAGACATTCGAGTTACTTTTTGAGTTATTGCAGTACTTAACTGACAGAGGGCAATCATATAGTCCATTCTGCGTACCAAGTTTCATGATCATATGTTAAGTTCTTTTCGAATTATTACAGTAATAAGTTTATTTCTATTTTAAGTAACATTCATGTGACCTTTGACCTCTGGTGAAAAATAACAGGTCGTGTACAATCCTCACCTTGCTCTTTCTATGTATACAAAGTTTCATCAAAGTATCTTCAGTACTTTTTCAGTAATCGCAGGATCCAGGTTTTGGGGACGGGACAGACAGACAGAGTGAGACCGACGGATGAACAAACAGACAGACGCACACAGATGGAGGGCAATACCATAGTCCAATCTGTGTACCACGTTTCATGAAGTTTCATGGTCATATCTTATGCACTTTTCAAAATATTACAGTATTAAGTTTATTTCTATTTTTAGTAACAGTCACGTGACCTTTGACCTCTGGTGAAAAATAAAAGGTCGTGCATAATTCTCACATTGCTGTTGCTACGTATTCAGAGTTTCATCGAAGTGTCTTCAGTACATTCCGACTTATCACAGGATCCAGGTTTTGGGGACAGAAGGACAGACAGACATACAGACGAACAGACAGAACGACGCACAGACAGATGGCAAACCTATAGTTCAATCTCTGTACCAGAGTTTCATGGTAATATCTTATGTCCATTTCTAATTATTAAAGTATTTAGTTTATTTCTATTTTTAGTTACAGTCACGTGACCTTTGACCTCTGGTGAAAAAAATGGTCATGCATAATCCTCACATTGCCACACTGCTGTTCATATGTATACCCAGTTTCATCGAAATAAGTTCAGTACTTTTTGAGTTATTGCAGGAACCAGGTTTTAGGGACGGACAGACAGACGGACGGACGAACAGATAGAGAGACACACAGACGGATGGCAAACCTATAGTTCAATATTTGTACCAAGTTTCATGGTCATATCTTATGTACTTTTTGAATTATAACAGTATTTAGTTTATTTCTATTTTTAGCAACAGTCACGTGACCTTTGACCTCTGGTGAAAAATGATAGGTCCTACATAATCCTCACATTGCCATTTATATGTATACCAAGTTTCATAGAAATATCTTCAGTACTTTTTGAGTTATCGCAGGATCCAGTTTGTTTTAGTTTCTTTCTATTTTTAATAACAGTCACGTGACCTTTGACCTCTGGTAAAAAATAAAAGGTCGTGCATAATCAGTCGGGCTACCTAAAATTCCAAGCACACGCCCGTCGGGCTACTTAACATTTCTATCATCGGTAGCCCGGTATATTGACAAAACAACCTCGCAATTAATTACCCCGAGAGTGCAACTGTACACTGTGTATTGTTTATAATCAGATCAATTATCTACTCAGCGATTGTTATCAGTCATTTACGGTAATCTCGCTTTCGATTGTCAACAGCAGTGCTGTAAGCATGACCATCCAATCAGAAGCATTCAGTGTCATCTGCTATTAATGTTATTAAAGAAAATTGGTTAGTTTACACATGTGCTATGACGTCATTCCACTTTTCAGAATTCTGCGGAAGAGATGTTTGCGACAACGTTTTTGATGTCGTAAACTAACTTAGGATGCCAAAAATAAACAACAATGATACATGCGAAAATTGAAATCAATTAAAGTGGTGTGAAAGCGATTAACACCGACATAATTACTTCGCACATAGAATTAATGTATGGATTAAAGGAGCGACTGTTAATTAGTAAGGTAAGTTTGGTTTTACGTGAGAAAACATTGTTTTAATTTTATAAAAATACCATATATACAAGTTGCCTTGATTTCTAAAATACTATTAGTATTTTTGTAAACACTGATGTGTTTGCTTTAAAAGTGATGTGGTTGCGTTTATAAGTGACTGGATAAAAAATACGTTACTGGATTTATAAGTGTAATAAATATGACAGTGATTTCCATTTTGTGAACTTAAACAGAAACGTGTCTTGTTTAAAGTGTAAAACTCAAGAATAAATGTGTAAATAGCTTAAAAGTACAAAAATGGACCGCTTTCTGGTTCGTTCTTCAGGACCTCAGGAACCAGGTGCAAAGAAGAGATCACCTGATAAGCCCCAGTTTGGCACCTCCAAACTAGTATTCTTATCACATATATTTATTTACATTTATTATTATTAGTATTATTATTATTATTACTCATAATTCTATTATTCCCATCAACATACCTTTGTTGTTAGTATGACTGCATGTATCTATAGACTAGCTGAATAAATTGATTTGTTATTTGTGTGTACTATCTAAATAAATATGAATATAAACGCTATTTTGCTTGTCACTTAGCAGGCATGAGCCATAAAAATGTTGGGCTACCAAATGTTTAATCTGGTAGCCCGGTGGGCTACCTGAAAATTTTGAAATTTGTCGGACACTGCATAATACTCACATTGCCGTTTGTATTTATACCAAGTTTCATTGAAGTATCTTCAGTACTTTTTTAGTTATCGCAGGAAAAAATTTTTGTGGACGGACGGCGTGACAGACGGACGGATGGCAAACCTATATTCCCCTCCAGTGAAACACTGGTAGGGGACTAACAAAGGAATCTTGAATTCCAATTAATATAATTTTATAATATATTCAGATTGAGGTTGAACTATTTATTACACTGCTCAAGAGTTCTTGGTTATTTGTAACATGTTCGAGTCACTTTCCTTGGTAAGGCCAGTGCTTTTGAGACATTGTGATGCACAGGTGTAACACTTTGATACACCAAGACAAACACTGGTGGTACACATTGATTCAGAGAAACAAACCACCAATCTTTTTACACTGGGATCCAGAGAGATAGAAAACACTTGTGTAAAAGACCCAAAGAGGACAAAACACTGGTGTAACACTTTGATCCAGAGGTGCAACCCTCAGACCAAAAAGATAAAAACACAGGAGTAGCACTTAGATCCAGAAAGAGGAACGTATAACATTGTTCTAGCAATATGCAACCATTCTTCTAGCACTACATGTTTATGATATTACGAAAGCAAAAGAAGATGAAAAACAAATCTATGTTTGACAAACAAACATGCCCCCGGTGGTGCTCGAAAGCCCATTTCTGATTCCAAATTAGTTCAAGGTCAAGGTCAAAGTGAGATTGGGTGATATGGGTGGATCGGGAACGGTCATAAGTAACAACTGTGAAAATACCCAAGTGTTGTAGTAAGCGGTGTTAGTGCTAGACAAACAGTAAAATCTGGTTAACCAGGAAAAGGCACTTTTGAATTATTATAAGTCCAAATTAGGTCAAGGTCAAAGTGAGGTTGGGTGATATGGGTGGATTGGGGATGGTCATAAGCAACAACTGTGTAAGTATCCAAGTGTTGAAGCAAGCGGTGTTGGTGCTAGACGAAACGGTAAAATCTAGTTAACCAAGAAACAGCCCATTTGAATTATTCTAAGTGCAAATTAGTGAAGGTCAAGGTCAAAGTGAGGTTGGGTGATATGGGTGGATAGGGAATGGTCATAAGCAACAACTGTGTCAGTATCCAAGTGTTGCAGTAAGCGATGTTGGTGCTAGACGAAACGGTAAAATCTACTTAACCTTGTCACGGACGAACGGAAGGACACACAGAACAATCACTATATGCCTCCCGCACCAAGATGCCGGGGGCATAAAAAAGCTTCATGGAAACTGAAAAAGCCCCTTTGCAACTTGTACACAGATTTTAAAAGCAGCCAACATTTCTTGGCAGTCCAAATACCTAAAACATAATCTTAATTTATTACTAGAAAGCAAACCATAATCATAGAACTATTGCCAATTAGCCTGAACACTTGGCAATAAATCTTAACATAATGCCAAGACATGATTGTTACAACCGTAATGAACATATCATAAGTGAAAATTACTTAGTGCATGTTACATGGTGCATGATAGCTATCAATTTCAAATCTCAAAGTCCTAAAAGATGTCTGTTTGTTTGAATGGGGTCAGCATCATAGGGATTTATTTCAATGTTTTACTTAATGCATAGTTTTCAGTGGAGCCACAAATATAGAAAACTGACAATTAGACCATCAGTGAACAAGTCCCTTTAAATGCACATAAAAGTATCTTGCTCCCAAAACAATTGGAACAAGATTATATTTTTGTCAATTTCAGTTACTTCTAAATAGCAACAAATAATTAAAATAAAGTTCCATTCCACTTGAGTCTTAACAGTCTTCCAAGAAAAAAATATTTTACAGCATACACAAAATATTGAAATAAAAGATTGCACACTTAATTATTATATGTCAGTTACATCTATATTACTTTATACATAAAAAGAGAAATGGAACTTTGATGAATATATATTGAATAATATTTGAATAATATTGCGTTACCAATACCTCCATCTTACCTTTCGTATCTATATGATTTGTGCAGAAGGTACAAAAATGTTAGTATGATTGTATAAACTGACACCATTATAATATAAACAGGTAAATAAACTCGATAAAAATATGAATTCAACAAACCACCTCAACAAATGCTAAGTGCTAAATTGTTTATGCTAAAGGGAACTCAGCCAATCCATTATAAGATATTTAATAAGTATTATTCCACACTTTTAAGATAACTTTAACATCTTTAACAACTTTAAAAATAAATAATTCAATGACTGTTGTTTTTCTCAAATTCTCAACTGTTAAAAGTGCAAATACAATATAAAATACACATGTGCATGTTAATTAACGATCATCAACCCATTATTATCAATATACATTCACACAACACTTACTTGTAATAAAATGTCTTTGCACTGGCTCACTGAACAATGCTCCAGACTGTGTCACCACTTTCAAAGTGTACTGCATTCCTGGCACCAGTCCCATAAAGGTAAAGCTGGAACCAGTCTCTGTTACTATTTTTGGCTCAGTGGTTGCATCAACGGTCAAGGTCAGCTGATAAAGGTCAACATGACCGACAGGGGCTTGCCACGTGACCCGGGCTTCTGTTGCCTTGGCAACCACTTCAACCTCAACTGGTTTGTTGGGAACTGCAAATACGGACCACCAGTTGATCAAATGTCGATACATTTATAATGTTTGTATTATATATATTGACAACAATGCCATGATTAAGTTTTTATGCATTTCATAATAACAAAATAAATTAAAATAATTTTAAAGACTGAATGTACAATCTTACAACAAACATAGTGTTATAAATTAAAACAACCCGATCAAGTTAATTACCATATACTTTGATATAAAATTTATGAAAAGTAAATAAAAACCATTGTTGTTAAACGCATAACTGGCTACTTTTTAATCGCAAACTAGTTTTCAGCCCTACAGCCAGAAACCCCAATACATGTATATACGTTGACTCGACAGCAGTTTTAGGTTACAAACGATGCAAAAGTTGACACTCGTATTAGTTGATTATTCTATATTTTAGTGTTAAATCCTTGGACAGGTTTATGTTTGTCTGTCTGTTTTCAAGTTATTTTGTCACCTTCATCTGCTCATTTTGAAAATAATTGATATGAAAGGTTGTACATTTACACTTTAAGGTACAAGAAAATATCATACGAATAAATCAAAGTCCTTGTATAGACAATTAATATTGGAGTATTGTTTACCCTGAAGGTCTTGCTAATTGATAAACATGCATTATGTTATATTATAAACAGTTGTTCATATGCCCTGTTTATATTTCGACTCCCATAATAAATATATCTAAACAGATTCTGAGGTAACTGACATATATATTTTTTAAATAAAGGGAACTTGTTCAGTACAATTAAGTTATCATTACAAACCTGTCCTGAATGTCTTTGACACATTCTCACTAATCTTTTCCTTAACCTGTGTTTCTATGGTTACCAAGTAGGCGGAGCCAGCTGTCAGGCCCGTAAAGGTATGACTCAGCATATTCTTGTTCAGCGTGCTAAAAATATAATGATTTTATAAAAGTGTTCCATTAAAAGAACATTCTATTGAAATATTAGCTAATTCAAGATTTCTGAATGTCGTTAAGCAAAATTAAAGCAAAGAAAATATATCTGCTGTATTTTTTTAAATTTCATTTGACTCAATGTTTACACTAAAACAAGAGGGTCATGATGGCCCTAGGTCGCTCACCTGAGTTTAAGGCATCATAACGCCATAACAAGAGGGCAAAATGGCACTAAACCCCTTACCGGAGTATAAAAATCTAGGCCTTGCAGGTTCAGAGGTTTTTTTAGTCTATATAAACCATGTGGCCATTTTCTACCCCAGGGGCATAATTTGCAAAATATTTGTAGTGGACCACTATTCAATGCAACATACCAAACATGAAACCACTGGGCCTTGCAGTTTCAGAGGAGAACATTTTAAAGTCATTTTGCTATTTAAATGTATATAAACCATGTGACCCCCAGGGGCATCAATGGAACAATCTGTGTAGAAGACCACTCCATAATGTTTCATGCAAAATATAAAACCTCTGGGCCTTACAGTTTCAACAAGGAAGATTTTTAAGGCCCACTTGCCATATAAGTCTATATAAACCATGTGACCCTCGGGTCATGACCACTTTTTACCCCAGGGGCATACTTTGAACAATCTTTGTAGAGGACTACTATACACTGTTACATATCAAAAATAATACACTCCGGTTTCAAAGGAGATATTTAAGTCATTTTGCTAATAAAGTCTATACAAACCATGTGACCTCTAGGGTTTGACCCAAGTGGCATCATTTGAACAATCTTTGTAGAGGACCACTATACAACGTTACATACCAAATATGAAACTTCTGGGCCTTGCAGTTTCAGAGGAGAAGATTGTTGAAGTCATTTTGCTTTTTAAGTCTACATAAACCATGTGACCCCCGGGGTGTGCACAGTTTTGACCCCAGGGGCATCATTTTAACAATCTTTGTAGAGGACCACTACCGTAGTTACTCAGTCATAAGTCGAGATTTTAAGCCTCTTAAATCCTGGTTATAAAGAACATTCGACTCATGAGTTCACAAAAAATCGTAGCATATTATATTGAAATATTTGTCAGATGCATTTTATTTCTTACCTGCATATTTGCTAATCCACACACTATAATCCATTCATAAATATATCACAGTTTGCCCTTTATATTTATTACCGACAATTAAGACAAAATGCATAACTGTTTCATTATTAAATAAGATGTAAACTGTGAATGAAACTACTCTATTTTAATTGACTTAATTTCCTCACTTTAGGCCCCAGCTAGACCATCAGCCACCAATAATAAATCAATAAACCTGCAGACAAAACCCATGATTTTGTGTATGTCATATTGCTAATTAAACTGGCTGGAACCAGTTTTTGTGTACATCAAGAGCTGTTAAAGAGAATTTGGCAGTGATTTCAGCTTCAAGGCATTTACTTCAGACTGTACCATATACCTACTTATTAAGTCTCCATGGCCAAGTGGCCTAGTGGTTAGGGCGTTCGCCTATGGAGTGGGAAGTCGAAGGTTTGAGTCCTACACAGGGTTGTTCTGATATGGCCGGTTGCCTACCCAGCAGCTAGTTAAATCGAGGGGTACCGATTGCCTTCCTGCCAAGCGCCCGGCATATAGGATAGGAATCGGGAGTAAAAATGTTCATCAGTAAAGGTGTCTCATAAGTCAAAACTGGCTCGCCGTTAATCGCGAGAGGTGACACTATAATAAACAAACACTTTACTTTTACTTTTATTAGGGCATACTCTGGCCAATTTTCAGATGGTGTTTTATGATCATTCTAACTCGACTTATGGAATGGTTATTATTAGAAATACGTTTCTGGAATGAATTTTAACTTCTTGACTAATCAGACGTTTACACTTATGACTGGGTATTCATGGTATACAATGTTACATACCAAATATAAAACCTCTACGCCTTGAGATTTCAGAGATTTTTAAAGTCATTTTGCTATTTAAGTCAATATAAACCATGTGACACCCAGGGTGTGGCCAGTTTTTACCCTAGGGGCATTATTTGAACAAAGTTTGTAGAGGAGCACTATACAGTGTTACATACCAAATATAAAACCTCTGTGCCAAGCGGTTTTAAAGAAGATTTTAAAAGTTTGTTTGCTATTTTAAGTCTATATAAACCATGTGACCCCTAGGATGTGGCCAGTTTTGACCCCAGGGGCATGAATTGAACATTCTTTGTAGAGGACTTCTATACAATGTTTCATACCAAATATAAAACCCCTGGGCCTTTCAGTTTCAAAGGAGAAGATTTTAGAAGTCATTTTGCTATTTAAGTGAATAAACCATGAGACCCCCGGGGTGTGGCCAATTTTGAACCCAGGGGCATCATTTTAACAATCTTTGTAAAGGACTTCTATACAATGTTACCAACCAAATATGAAACCTCTAGGCCTTGAAGTTTCAGAGGAGAAGATTTTTGAATTCATTTTGCTATTTAAGTCTATATAAAGCATGTGACCCCCGGGGTGTGGCCAATTTTGACCCCAGGGGGCATCATTTGAACAATATTTGTAGAGAACCACTATAAAATGTTAAATACCAAATATGAAACCTCTGGGCCTTGCAGTTTTAGAGAAGATTTTAAAAGTTATTTTGCTATTTAAGTTTATATAAACCATGTGACCCCCGGGGTGTGGCCAGTTTTGACCCCAGTGGCATCATTTGAACAATCTCTGTAGAGGACCTCTAGGTCTTGCGGTTTCAGAGGAGACTTTTAAAGTCGTCTTGCTATGTAAGTCTTTATAAACAATGTGACCCCCGGGGCGTGGCCAGTTTTGACCCCAGGGGCATTATTTGAACAATCATTGAAGAGGACCACTATACAATGTTATATACCAAATATGAAACCTCTAGGCCTTGCTGTTTCAGAGGAGAAGATTTTAAAAGTTATTTTGCTACACAAGTCTGTATAAACCATGTGACCCCCGGGGCGTGGCCAGTTTTGACCCCAGGGGCATAATTTGAACAATCTTTGTAGAGGACCACTAGAGGATGTCACATATCAAATATGAAAGCTCTGAGCCTTGTGGTTTCATAGGAGAAGATTTTTAAAGTTTTTACTTTATAAATCTATTTTTAGCTCTGGTGACCTACATATGCAGTGGACCGGAAAGATTTGAACAATTTTGAAAGAGGTCCACCCAAGGATCATTCCTGTGAAGTTTGGTGAAAATCTGCCAAGCCGTTTAGGAGGAGATGTTGTTTAAATGAAAAGTTGACGACGCACACACGCACGCACACACGCACAACGGGCGATCACAAAAGCTCACCATGAGCACTTTGTGCTCAGGTGAGCTAAAACAAACCACATTATCCCTGGTTGTTTTTTGTTTTTAAACAAGCTTTTAATTCATTTACCAAAAGTAAATACTTTCTGCTAAAATAACACATTCCAGAGAGTTATTGAAAACAACTGCCAAATTAACAATTTGACAGTTTAGAATACTATAAATTAGTCCAATATGTAAGCAAAAGCAGGAAATAATATCTAGCACTTACACAGACTCTTCCAAATTGTCACTGTTCCCTGGCTCAGAATTGAGGCTAACAGAAAAGTTATCTAGACTTGCATTGTTCTCGATACTCCAGCGCACAGTCAGCGTAGAGTTGGTCGCATCTGCAGGAACGCTGGTCAGGGTTGCAACAGGAGACGGATCTGAAAGTGCAACAAATGCAGAAAAAAACAAAACCTAAAGGGACTGTCAACGAAAAGGGCTATTGAGGGGGTAATTTCTGTACACAAATCTGAAATTAAGATATTAATAATGGCATATAATAACAGTTAAAATACAGTACATATAATGGGAACAAAGATTTCGCATTCTGAGATAAAAATCAATTTATAACATGGGTTGTGTTAATTTGGCCTCATTCATTTGTATTTTGTATAACCATAGTTTACACACGTTTCCTTAAACAGCAGAATAGCGCAGTTGGTTACCGCGCTGTCAATGGCTCCTGAGTAGTTTTAATTTGGGTTTTAATTTTTTCAAACATTTTTACTGATTTGTTTTATCAAATATCTCATTATGTAGTATAATATTTATTCTTTATTTAATGTACATGTTTAAGGATAGCGCATTTCTATCAACTAATATCATTTTATAGTGCAATAGGAACCCAATTTTTTGTTGAATAGTCCCTTTAAATATATAAGTTGCTATCTAACCTGAAAATATATTAACTGATCTAAATATAAACGGAGCTATCTAATCAGATTATTTATTAACAGGTTTTTATTTCTAATAAATAATGAACCATGATATGAATGTGATTTCTGTCACGATCTTGAGTGGAATATTATTATTAATTATGAATAGTGCAAAACACATTTGAGGCGTGTCGGCACTTTCCGCTTTTTTTTTTCTGTACGCGGAAAGTGCCATCCCAGATTAGCCATTGCAGACTGCAGACTGCACACGCTAATCCGGGACAACACTTTACGCACATGCATTAAGCCTGGTTTTCCCACGACACGCCTCATCGTTTTCTTCCATCAACAGGATATGGAATAATGGTGTTCTTGTAATGACAACAATTGAGCAAAAGTTTTGGAGACAGAAAACAAATAAAAGATCACAAAACATAAGATTTCATTATGAATCAATAACAAAGGTTTAAAAACGTTTGATTATAAAACTTGAGAGGTATTTATTTTAATTTGCCAATGACTGAGTGATATAATAACAATCCAGTATTAAATAAATGCATGTATGCAAAGGAATATATGACAAATGCCGAATTAAGTTAAATATATAGCTTTTTACATACCTGTAACTTTTTATATATTTTTAACAAAATTATGAAAACAGGGCAGTGACAGAGCTCGATCATAAGGAATCCAAGCTTTCAATACTTACATGTGTAAAAACTCCGTGTGAAAGGAGTGCTTCGCTCGAAGCCAGTTGAAGTGAAGACTGATACATCATATAAAGCCCCAGAATTCAGCCCCGTAAGATACAGGTAGGTCTGATCAGGGCCAACCGTCTGGCTCAGAACACCATTCTGACTGGCCACGACGACTTCAAATTGCTGGAAGATCCTGTTTGTGTCGTTGCCTAGCGACCACTCCAGCAGTATTGCTGTTACATTACTGTCACCTTCGATCAAGGACACCACTGGCAAAGGCTCTGAAAATGTTATATGTTCACAGTGTGTATATATGACCTCACAACATGCACAGTGTCATAAATACAAATAACCCAATAAAACTAATTAAAATGGAAGAAAGGTGAAGAACACTTGCTGTAAACCACAAAATTGATTACTATTTAATCACAATAGCTTTCAATTTTACATTTGAAACTGAAAAATATTATTGATTTTACTCTGATTTAACAGTCATTTGAGGGTTTATGTTACACATCAATGATGCAAAAGCTGACACACATGTTCGGTTCGTTATAAATTCAACATTTTAGTGTTACTGATGTTACCTGTATGTTTGTCACATTTTTTATTTTCTCCCATTCTTATGTTTATTTTGAAAATATATGATATCAAAATTTGACACAAGTTCTACAAGTGTTTTGCAATAGAAATGTATTAGCTTTCCTGGCTAAAATGTAACAATATAACCTCAATTAATAGAAGCATTGTTTATGTACATATCACATTACAAGTGATCACAAGTTTGAAATACTTTCAACAGTTCAAACCCATTTCTCATAATGATTCAAGAGACTAAATTACTAAAAGAAGTAATTACTATTGCACTAAAGTATTAATGATCACTTACTTGTTGAGTGTGTTGTAGCCTGTGGGAGACTAATGGTGCTTCCTAGCCTGCTGTAGACCTGTACGAGGTATGATTGACCAGGGATGCCAAGCACTGTGACCTTACAGTAGAGGTCATTGAAGGTCGGGCAGGTAACGTTGACAGTGACCTCATTGTTCACACCTGTCGTGTTGTAGGTGTACATAATCACATAGCCATCCTGTAACAGACAAACAAATTAACAAAACTGAGCACATTCCAAAAATTGTGACAACTTGTGTATATTCCAATACAAAACATCAAGATAAAGACATCTTAAAATGTGCTCTTTGTTTGCTGTTGCTGTAGATTTTTGTTCAAACAGGTAACAATTAGCTAGCATGTCACCTTCTTTGGTTTGTTTGTTTATTGTGTGTTTTTATTTGAAAACAAGAAACTTAGAAATTCCCCGAAAACCTATTTTTTTGAACAAAAAGCATTAAAGTCAGCACAATAATGAAAGAAAGTTCTGGGTGCCATGTGCATTCCTAAGCGAGGTCTCGTTATAAGGTATCTATGTACGAAGTTCCAGTAAAATATCGCAATGCGTTTTCAAATAATTGAGCAGAAACCGTTTTTGTATTTTTAGTAACATTGACCCCACACACCCTATATGCAATCCCAAGTGAGGTCTCGATATAAAGTCTATGTATGAAGTTTCATTAAAATATCTTGATGCATTGTCAAGTTATTGAGCAAAAACTGTTTTTCTATTTTTAGTAACGGTGACCTTGACCTTGACCCACCCAACATATATACAATCCCAAGAGAGGTCTGAATATAATGTGTCTATGTATGAAGATTAATTAAAATATCTTGATGCATTCTCAAGTTATTAAGCAGAAACCATTTTCTATTTTCAGTAACGGTGACCTTGACCTTGACCACACCCACCCCAAATGCAATCTCAAGCAAGATTTCGATACAAGGTATAAATGTATGAAGTTTCAAAAACAATCTCGATGGGTTCTCAAGTTTTTCAGCAGAAACCGTTTTTCTATTTTTAATAACGGTGACCTTGACCTTACCCACCCCATATGCAATCCCAAGCAAGGTCTCGATATATGGTATCTATGTTAGAATTTCATTAAAATATCTGTATGGATTCTAAAGTTATTGAGCAGAAACCGTTTTTCTAGTTTTAGTAGTGGTGACTTTGTTTTCATTAATAAAAAGAAAGCAACACAACAATTTTGATAAAATAAATAAAAAGAAAAGGCGCTGAAGTTTATTTACTTTCATTTTTGACAAGGACTTTAGTTCCGCTAACTTTCATTCAAATGTTGCCTCAGACAAAGTTTCTGCATAATTCTTATCCGTGTGCAGTGATGAGTTTGAATAACACTTTCGTTAATTATTACTAGATCTAGTAATTTTTTATTTTTTTTTAACAAAATAAGATGTTTCACACGATCAGTTTGTCGAGTTAAATGACTTCGTAATTCATATTCATATAACGGTTCCTTTTCCCAAAATTCACCAAAATTATTATATTTATTTATAATCATTTATCTATTTACTATTTTATTTTGTAGTAATTTATTACAAACGCGGCTGTTAAAAACTCGCATATCGATAACAAAACACATACCTAATGCAAATGTGTTACAAATGACTTGCACCTTTACCAATTAAAATTAGAATGAGGGCGTGATAAACTTTCTAACGACGACGCTCATTTGCATATTGGAAATTTTATGCATTCTGATTGGCCGACTGTTTGGCTCTTGTTAAGCTGACTCCTCCTGCGTCAAGATTTTATCGATAACGGACACTTGGTGCATAAAGGCGAGTTTGTTCATTGCCGGTGGGCGTTCAATGTCTTTAAAAAACATGCATATGCGAGCGGAAATGGCTGCACTCTAGAATCTGACACTGAATGTTATGGCGTCCTTTTCGTAAAAGCATGTGTCAAAATACGCTGAATTACGCGTTACTGAGAACTGTCCGTTTAAAGTCATTTTATAAGCGTCTTTTGAAAGTAAGATTTGTACACGCTATTGAATTCTTTTTAAGGATTCGCACCCCGCATTTGCATACACAAATAAAATAAAATACTGTTTTCTTTGGTCTATAAAATTGTTTGGGTTGTGGGGAATTTGCTGGGTCGGTCGCGGGAGGGGAAACAAACAATATTTTATTATAGGCCTAATTCACATAATTATACTTCTATTTAAAATGGAATAAAAGTTAAGAACAAACATTGCTTTTAAATGCAAAATAAGTTTTTAATCACCAAAATGTTATCGTCTGTACAAGCAGAAACTCAAATACATGTATATACTTTGACTTGACAGTTGGTTTAGGTTACACAACACCAATAAACAATGCAAAAGTCGACACAAGTACTTATTGATTTCTTTCATATTAAAGTGTTTCCTTCGTCATTGTTATGTTTTTCTGTTTAATTTCAAGTGTTATTGTCACTTTCATCTGCTTATTTTGAAAATAATTGATATGAAAGATGGTACATACACACTGTTATCTACTTCTGTGGACAAAAGATTGTTTCTTCACACACAAAAACATTGCTTCTATTGTTTTCTATTGGTGGTTACTATGGTTACCTGATTAGACTGTTCATCTGGTATCCAGGAGATATTGAGGGTCTGTGTATCTATAGCAACCACCTTCACTTCTTTAGGGGCAGAAGGGGCTATGATTTGAAAGAAAACCAACAATACATTTAACAACACTAAGTATGTTCATAATTTCTGTTTCAAGACGATATGACGATCAGAGATCTTGATTCAATAAAGATATAACCCATGTTTTTTTTCTGCAGGAATAATAGTGCAAAATGCATTTAGCAAAAGTGAGCTCTTTGTTACATGCTGACCTTTACCACATGTGACAGTATAGAATAAACATATTTCCTAAAATAGTTAATAAACATACATTTAGAATCATCATTTTTACACAGAACCTGGCCTGGTGAAAATTTATGAACAGACTCAGGTTTTTTTTACTTATTTACAGCTCAACGGGCTGTTATCATATTTTCCGTTAGGAAACAAATTTAAAAGTAGCTTAATTCCCATAATGCCTTGCGGGAAAGTGCACAGGTAAAATTGAAGAAGTCATACAAATGAGAATTTACCTGTATTCATGGTGAATGGTGCCGACTCATTACTCAACTTCCCACCACTTATCGCTTGCACCGTCACAGTGTAGTTAGAAGCTGGGTTCAAACCCGCTACCATGGCAGTGGGTTCGTTTGAATGAACTGGGTTGCCTTGGTTACCCGACAACACCAGCTGGTATGAGTCTTGGATACTCGCGTTGCTAGGTAACCAAGCAAATGTTGAAGTTGTTGAGGTAACTGAAGTAACTTGTATTGATGTCACAGGTAAAGGTTCTGTAATAGAATACATTCACAAACTAATTGCATTACAGACTTAATAATATATATTATTTCATATTTTTTATATTATATATATATAATTCAACATATATGTGACAAAAATTATTGTAATAAACTGATGGTGCAAGATGCTGCATGTTTTTAAAGATATTGTAGTACAGATGTACATTTCTTCACATTGTTCGTTTAATCAGGTATAAGAGAAACTCACAATTTGTTATAACAGAAATTAACTTTAAGCATTACTCACTAGTTGTTATGTTATTTCTGAAGAGGCTTACGCCATGTCTCTCAATTTCAACAGTGTATGTTTGTCCAGGGTATAGCCCCAGTATCATATGCTGCACCGCAGTATCATTGTCACTAGGTAGCTGCACTGTCTCCGTGGTAACATTGGTTTCCAAGGCAACCCCATATTTGACCTTGTATGTTGTGTTGAGATCTGATTCCAGCCATGATAAGCTGATGGCGTATTCCGTCACACTGTACGTAAGATTGGCTCCATACAGGCTATACAACTGCAAATATATGTGATAGAGAATTACTTATTGTTAACATACTATTATAGTAACCTTCAGCTTTATTGCATTTTCTTACTTGTTGTTATTATATTTACTGTTATCCTTTACGTTTGCAGGAAACCAATTTGAAAGTCTTATGATGGTAGAGAACCAATTTGAAAGTTGTCTGATGGTACGGAACTAATTTGAAAGTCGTCAGATGGTAGGGAACCGGTTCGAAAGTCTAATGATGAACCAGTTTGAAAGTCTTACGATGGTAGGTAGCCAATTTAAAAGTCTTATGATGAAAGGGAACCAATTTGAAAGTTTTATGATGGTAGGGAACCGATTCGAAGTATTATGATAGTAGGGAACCAATTTGAAAGTTTTATGATGAAAGGAAACCAGTTTGAAAGTCTTATGATGGTAGGGAACCAATTTAAAAGTCTTTCATATTGGTAGGGAACCAATTTAAAAGTATTATATGTTGGTAGAGAACCAGTTTGAAAGTCTTATTTGTTGGTAGGGAACCAGTTTGAAAGTCTTATGATGGTATGGAACCAATTTGAAAGTATTATGATGGTATGGAACCAGTTTGAAAGTCTTATGATGGTAGGGAACCAATATGAGAGCGGTTAAATTCCTCAGAATACCTTGGGTGAACATACATAGGTCAGTTTTGAATCAGTGTGTATACAATGCAATCTATTTGGGCTTAAATACTGTTTATATGCGTAGTCAAGAGGTGGATTGAGAGCATAGATGAAAATGCAGATCAGTACTTGTACAAAGAATATGTTATGGTCTACTTGCAAGTAAATTGCTTTCCACTGAATTCTTTGAAGGAATACTTTAAGTGTGCCCAAGAGTTAAATTCCTATGGAAATAACAATGATAATATTTCAAAAGATGATGTGTAAATATTGCCATATGTTACTAAAATACGAGATATAGGCAAAATATGAGGCGTGTCGTGGGAAAACCGGACTTAATGCGTGTGCGTACAGTGTTGTCTGGATTAGCCTGTGCAGTCCGCACAGGCTAATTCGGGACGTCACTTTCCACCTACAGTGGATTTATGTTTAGAAGAGACCTCATTGAAACAGAAAATACCATAAAAGCGGAAAGTGCCATCCCGGATTAGCCTGTGCAGACTGCACAGGCTAATCCGGGATGACACTTTATGCACATGCATTATGACCGGTTTTCTCATGACGCGCCACATATGTTAACAAGTTCCTTTTACAAACGCATAATTTTGCCCCATATCCCAATGAAATTCATCAACCAGTACGGAAAACTGTCATGAACAAAACACCTTATTACAGGACCTAAACAAATGAGTGAAAAATGAATCACGACAGGAAGACCATTACTTCCTATGCCACAGGCAAAATGTTCGACACATGATCTAAACACATCTTAAACACCACACATGATCTGAACACATGTAAACACGTAATCAGTGTCCACCATCAACACCTGCCAATTTCAGTGCAAGTTGGGAAGACCTGATATTAATACATGATGCAGGGTTGTGGAAAGATCATAATTGATTATTTGTCCATGTACAAGGTCATTGCAAAAATCTACTTGTCCGCAAGCAAAAGTCACTGGGCCAAAACAAAGTTTTTATTCAAAGCCTTCCTAATATATTTTGCCTTTAAATAACAAATATACCACAATTTGTTATTCAAATATATAAGTATTATTCTTAATAATATGATAATAAACAACTGGACAGGTAATGTTTACTTGTCCAACAGCAAAATCACCTGCTTCGGACAAGTTGGACACAGGATTTCCATAATTTCCACACCCCTGCATGCACTTTTGATTATTTGAATTTTGGGGGAAAGGTGGTGGAGCCCTTTAGATGGGGGAAATTTACAGCAAAAGGCGATTTTTTTAGAAAAGCATTATTGCATGTTTATATTTTACTTTGTGATAAAACATAAATTTATGAATTGTTTTGCTACAAAGGATAACTTATACTTATATTATGCACTAACTTGGTTTGATGAAAACTAAAATTCCTCTATCTTAGTCAATTTTTGTCCGATTTTAGTCATTTATAAAGCTTACATTCTGAGGGGAATTTCATGGCAAATATAGGGGAAAATTTATACTTTTTAAGCAGGAAAATGGGGCCGAATTTTAGCCCCACATGGACCCTAAAAAAACATTGACATGATGTATATAAGCCAAATCAGGACATGTCTAGGGCAGTGTGGGTTTTTTAACCGTGAGGGGAATGGTGGCAGGAAACACTGGAAGGGCAAAATCAATGTTGTACAGGGAATAATGAATATTTTGAAATACAAGAAAACAATGATTTTACGGATATTTATTTTATTTTGATATCACTTTTATCTCCCATTATAAATGTAGATATTTTTTTCTCTAAGTTTTAACACGACAATACTAATGATTCTGTTGGTTCCCTTATCATGCTGGGATGGAAATTAACAGTTGCCCATTCGCCTGAGGCGAGTATGTTTCACGCTGGGCAATTAAATTTCAAAAGCCCTTAGTCCGCCAGGGCGACCAGCTTTTTCACAAAGCTGCACTGTGTGTAGTACATTTTTATCGAGTGCACCGGGATTCTCTCCCATATAGCCATCGCCCCCAGAAGACTTGTTAGTTGGTTACGAGAGACAGTGCAAGATACAGGAGACGCCCCATTCCAGAGGTGACCCTGGGTCTTTTAGTGCCCGGTGTGAAGCACCAAGTACACTGCACCTCATTTTAACGTCTCATGCGAAAGACGAGTAGGTTAGGGTGTGGTGGGGGCTCGAACCTGCGACCCCTGGGTTGTGGAGCCAGTGCGTTACCACTAGACCACAGATCCGCCACAAAGCTGCACTTGATAATTGAGCGGAATTTATCATTTCGTTCACCCCTCTGGCATAAATTAGTCTCAGGCCAATAAAATGGCGTCTTACAAAACAACATCCAATAAAACTGATCTTTATATTTTTCCAAAATGGCTGCGCCCACGTAACACAATTGTTAATAATAATGTGGCAATTCATACCCGGCATCTCACGCCCAGAAGGGGAAATCAAAGCCGAAAATAAAAGAAAGTACAATAGAGAATACGAACAATCGAAACGAAAACGTGAATTGCAACTAATTTGGTTAGAAAATTGGCCATGGCAAACAAGTAGCGCAAATGGCATGCAGTGTAAATACTGCACTGCACAGGGCATGGAAAATTCATTTGTAACTGGTTGCTCTTCATTGAAAATTGACAGCATTAAGAAACATGAACAGACGGATGGTCACAAGCGTGCTGCAGGTATAGAGCTTGCAAAAAGTAGACCAAAATACGATTCACCAGCATGTTAACTGGTTTAATTATAATTGCTCAAAAAACTTCCATGTAAAACTATATAATACAGATAACAATATGAATTGGGCTCTGGGATCATAATTTTCCAGCTGGGCCACCAAATATCAAGAGAAGGTTGCCCGTCTGGGCAACCGACGAATAAAAGTTAGTTTCCATCCCTGTCATGCAGCCACTTCTGGAGGAAAATTTTGAGAGACAGGCTCACAAAAAAGACAATATGAATGTCCTATCTTTGCTTATATTACGAACGATATATGCTGTGAAATTGAGGGGGTTGAGCGTGAAACTGTTTTTCGTATTTCTATATCACATGCAATAGTTTCACACTCAACTCTTGTGATGCTAATGCGGTTCATTGACACAAAATATAGACAAACAAAATAAAAACAACAGCAACAAAACTGATAGCTAATCTCAGTTAATCTTGGAGCCTAAATACCCCCAAAAATTGTCTTAAAGGGGTGTATCCATGGTAGGTCAACAATAACATCTGCAAAAGTAACGTTTACATACAGAGGAATATTGAAGCACAGTTAAATACGATGGTCTGGTTTCCATAAACAATTGACAAACATGTATTATTTTATTTTGTAAGCAGCGGTTATCCATGACACTAATGGTTTAAGAAGTTGAATTTACAATCTCATTATATAATAATGGGTATGTACTACCTATGCTTACATTTTATCGCTTAAGTATTCTTGAGATCAATATTTTATATATTCATATATAAAATTGTCTATTACAGACTTGACAAATACATTTCACAATGACCTTGGTTGACAGGTCACACGTACGAACAGCAAAGTGTTTTAAAACAACTCATACAAACACATGTCATTGCTACACTTTAATAATTTATATAAATACTATTTGTTAAGGCATTATACTGTATACTAACAAGAGCAATCAGAGGACAGCACGCTCACCTATTCAAAGTATTTCAGTTGGTGCCAAAGTGGAAGAGGCAATTAATATGTGAAAATACAAAGCTGAGTTATGGCAAGTATTTCATCATATGCTGAAGTTAATGATAAACATAAATGTTGTAATCCAAGTTTCAAGTGAAAAGATATGTAGTTTTGAAGTTAATGGACTTTTGAACCTAAAATGTATTCTGAAAATCTTCTGAAAAAGGGGCATAAAAATTAATATTAGATTAAACACTTAAAATTAGTAGTCAGTATTTGGCAATTGACTACCAGTAATGAGATTTTTTGTATATAAATTAACAGTCATTGACTAAATATTTCTTTCAATCACTCACTCAATTTCATTGGTTTAAAGTCAACAACTAAGATATAGTTGAAGACTGAAAGCCCAGGGCCAAAAAAATCAGCATTTGAATACTGATTTTCTTGACTACTGAAGTAATTGTCCAACCAACATAAATATAAGTTGTAATAATTATATTTCCATAACTTTATTACCAGCAATTAAAAAATATTACCCGTGAAAATTTGCCTAAAAGGTCTTGAAACATGATAAATGCATTAAGTCAGATGCACTTTTGGCACCTGTATGAGAGCCATAGTTCAAACTGCAAGATTTCAGAAAAGCAATAAGTGACCATTAGGTGACAAACCTGGTCACAATTTTTTGTACTGATGGGTTAAATGGAAAATAAGACTCCGGTCCTATTGAATTTTGGAATAGATATTTTAGTAAAATAAGGAATGCACCTGTTTGTTCCAATTTGGCAGACATAATTAAGTCAATATTCTGGGTAGAAACAGTACTAATATTATTTAGAAATTAGATTTTGAAAATCAGAATGCACTCTTTTTGACAAAAAAGAAGAACAATAATCTATTATAATAGTCGTTTATATATCTAAGATACATGTATAATGGCACAAACTGTCATTGGATACAATAACTGTTGTATGGTCAAATTAATTTTAATAATACGGTGGTTTGTTACTTCAAGATAAACAATACTAAACATAGACAGTATTTGGACATAAAAAACGCATTAAATACACAAATTCATGGACTTGGACAATTATGTTACCGGTACATGCAGAATTGTCAAGTTTTATCCCCAAAAAAAGGTTTAAAATAGTGATCACCATAGCAAGTATTAAGCTACTAATTAATATTGGCAATTAAAACCTAAATTATACTAATTTTTGCAATTACGTAAAAAAAATTGAATTGTTATAACAATTCAAAGACAGTAACAAAATGACAATCCAGAAAGGCTTACCATTTGATATAAACCAAGAATATTTGTAAAACCCGCCAAATGTAAGAAAGAATTCCACATCCTGAATGCTATGGTACAGAAATATTTATTATAACTGAACACTGTAACGAACCATTATATAGTCTAGAGGTATATAGTCTATAGTATATAGATGTAATTTATTAAATAACCACATACAGGATTATTTGACTTGATATATATATAAGCATACACCTGAACAATCTTATTAAGTATACGTAAAGGAAGTCAACTCATAACCAGTTTTCAATGATTAATCATCTAATCATGTAAAACTGCACAGAATCTATGGGTTAGCGAATTACTTACTTGCCTCGTCTATCAAACCATCCCTAATTGATTACATTAATTAACAGTAATCAGTGACTTATAACACACTGTGTACATGAAATATATAAGCATGTAGGGTGATTTTTTCTCAGTATTAACCAATCATTTAATGAATAAGTTCACATAACAAGGGCTGTACAGACCACAAACCCATACAAGTGCAATAATCTCTCCCTTCTACACCCCCCAACACCCTATCTTTCCTGCCAAACAAATGGCATGTACATGAACATTGTATCATCACAATTTTTTCACTGCTTTGGGAAAGGGTCCGGTACCCATAAAAAGGGTTCTACATATGATACTTATTGATTAAACTTGGTATTTTAATGGTGTTTATCCATATACTCTACCAATAATTTCAAAATTTGTGGGGGAAGCCAGAGGAGCTGCTCTTCTCGAAGAAGTGTATTAAATACGCATTTAATGCGCATTAAACGCTGCGGTATTGGCACCGTATTTTTTCTGAGTTAAATGCGCATTAAATACACTTACAAATGCAGAAAAAATACACATATTACAGAAAAAAGTGTATTTTTTCTGCATTTTTCCTGCAGTAACACACTTAGGTGCATTTGAAGTGTATTTTTCTCCTTGAAAAATACACTATAATCTTCAAAACATACACTTAAGTGTATTTAAAGTGTATTTTTTAATGCATTGATGCACTTTTTTGTAAAAAAACACAGAAACAGTACAGAAAAAATACTATGTGTGTATTTAAAGTGTATTAATTGCGCATTTAATGCAGAAAAAATACGGTGCCAATACCGCCGCGTTTAATGGACTTCTTCGAGAGCAGAGGAGCTGGGTAAAACCCACAAGTCTGGTATGGTGTCGACCAAGTACCAACCATCTTAGTGCTTCTGTTTTATTGAACACCAATATCTAGAAACATGGCACAAAACATATAAAGGTATCTCTAAACAAAAGTAAATCAATTTTACTTCACATTTGTCCACAATATTTATAAATATGTACATGTAACTAAGAAGGCGGTGAAAGTATTACTGGGGTTTCCATGTAGGTAAACTCGGAACTACTGAGCTTTTCCGTATGATTTTGACAGCAACCTTTTTTTCTTTACAAATGGGATACAAAATACAAAATACAAAATTAGATCAGGACCATTAAGTATACTGTCAGTTCAATTTGTACATTAAATTCAATACCTGTGATCACTGACATCGCACAGATTCATATTGATGTATTTTCATGTCTTGAAAAAACCTAATCTGTAATTTAAATTCCGCAACTTTTGGGTTTGCAACTTTGGGTATATGTTTGCTTGATCAATGAATACAAAGCTGGCCTAGATATCTAAATAGAGGTGTATTGCTGCATATTTCTGAGACAACTGTGGATGGAGTGAATGAAGAAGAACAGATGGATCAACAAGATGTGTAATTGTAGTACCGGTATTTATTTTCGCAATGTTACAGTGAAATAAACATTTTAAGTTGGCACATCACAAAGTGTCAAAATGTTTTAATACGTTGTTGTTTTGTTGTTGTTGTTGTTGCTTTGTGTGGTTTTTTTCGGGGGGGGGGGGGGTGGTGAAGTGGGTGCTTTTTTAAATGTAAATATAACTTTGTGTACACATAAAAAATAAATGACATCAAAACCATCATTTTACATAGTCAGTGGTGGTATATAATCGATAAATGTAACAGAACGTTCTTCAGTCCTATTAATTTGACTTACTGATTGATAATATTTAATCAATGAATGTTATAGAATTGTCTGTAATCTACATAATTATCTGGTTTTTACATCTTTCAAAGAAGAGGTAAATGACAATATAGCATCTGATATTCAGATTGCAAAATTATGTATGACTGCAAGAAAATACCTTGGGTTTAGAAAATCAATGGTAGATACAGAAAATGAAATGCTATTAAGAGGTATAACTCTTCAAAATTTAATATTAATATACCTGCTCTACAGTGCTGCAAGTATAATGGCAATGAAAAGTTGTATCACAGACATTAATTTGACGTTAACTAAAACGTGGATCAGCGGTTGAAATTTGCAAAAGCCTGTAAGCCCTGTACTGGCAAATTTTTAGCTGGGCAGGCACAGGATAATCCGGCCTGCACTAGTGAATTTTTAGCTGGGCAGGCACAGGATAATCCGGGACGACACTATGCAGACGCATTATGCCCAGTTTTCCCACAACACGTCTCATATGTTTGTCTAGTTGTTTGGCTTACATTTAATTTTTACTTATTATTTTGACATATCTTTAAACATTTAAATACTGCTGAAAAACTGTTCCTTTATGTATATTGCCGTTGACTTCTTTTTTCAAACCTCTCATCCAAAGTGTATACAATTGTATCAGCTAGATTAGTGGGTTTTTTAGGGCCAATTTGGGGCCGAAATTCGACCCGTTCCCCTGCTTAAAAGGTATATATTTTCCCCCTATATTTACCTTAAAATGCCCCTCAAAATGTAAGCTTAATTTAGACCAAAAAAAATCGGACAAAAATTGACTAAGATAAAGGAATTTTCGTAAACAATTTCAGCAATTTTTCATCAAACGAAGTTAGAGCATAATCTAAGGTATCATTTGTAGCAAAGCAATTGATTACTGTTTTATAACAAAGCAGAATACAAACATGTAAGTGCTTTTCTTAAAAAAAAATCCCCTATTGCCGTATAATTCCCCATCTGAAGGGCCCCGCTACCTTTCCCCCAGCAGTGAAAAAAAACACTGGCAGATTTAAAGGGACTACCGGTATGTCATAGAAAAAAGCCTCAAGGGGACAATTTCTTTAAAAAATCTGAAATTAAGATATCAATAATGGCATATAATAACGGTTAAAAAGAGTGTATATATTGGGAAAAGAGTGTACACATTTTGAGATAAAAATCAGTTTATTATATAGGTTGTGTTTGTTTGGCCCTTTTCATGTTCACATTTTGACACCAGAACTATGAGTATTGTGTATAACCATAGTTTACACACGTATCCATGCACATGTTTTAGTATAGCGTATTTCTATCATATAATATCACGTATAGTGCAATAGGAAACCAATTTTTCATTGACGAGTCCCTTTAACAGAAATATCAAAAGATCAAACATTTGAAATTGTGCTCAATCAAAAACACTAAGGGTTATAATAAATTGGTCTATGAATAAATATTATAAAAGAACTGTTTGTTTACATTGTTTTTCACAAAACTGTCATTTACAACATCAAATTATTCTGCACTATAAACAAAGTACAATGAACTTTTTATCTACAATCGATCAAGTAGAATATTCAAATTAAACTGTAATTTACACTGAATGTATATTTTACAATAAATTATCAAGACCGCCTAATGTTCGCAATTTCATGGCCCATGCCTTTAAACAACTGCACACATTTTATCTGAAGTTTCATCATGTAACAGTCGCTATCAAATTCACTTTGCATAGGGACATACATGTCACTGAGAAATGACCTGTCTCCAAACTATTCTAAAACTTAACTTTCAAAGCAGTCATTTAACAACCTTATCTTTCTTGTTGTACAACACTATACATCTAACATATGACACCAAAAACAACAAGATCACTGTTGGTTTTAATAAAGCGAAAAAAAAACATTTCTTACAACTTCTCTGATTACGATAGTACCGGTAATTTTATTCGATGTTTATTATTCCAACAAAACATGGAATAATCATATTAATTTGATATCTTGCCAAACCACTAGTGAATAAAACAAGTAAAAAGTTTACAGTAACTAAAATATAAAATTTATATTTTTAAAGGGCCTGTTTAACAATTTTCCAACTTTTTGTAGCAGATTCCAAAAATAAAATAATACTGCATAATTATAAAGGAGCGAAATAACACCATGGGCAAAGAAATATAGGGTAAATACTGTTTCGTTCATGAGTAATCATCAGTTGAATTCAATAAAATTATAAATCGTTTGTAACTCTAAATGATGAAATAATTTGAAATGTTACTGTTGTTTTGTTAAAATTGTTGACAACAGGTGGATAATTGACATTAAGTGAAAAATGGACATTCAAATATAGAAATCAGAATGGCTTAGTGGTTATGGTGCTAGCCTTTTGATCTGGAGGTCTGAGGTTTGAACCCTGGTGGGGGCAACTTTCTTTTCTTTTTTTATCCTTTTCGTGAACTATTATACTTGAGCTTTGTAGTACTAATGCTTTAATCTGTGAAGTTAACACATAATATGTGTACTTCAAAAAATACAAAACTTTGTGAATAAGTCCATTAAACATCCAGGGCCCAGTTGCTCAAAACTTTAACGACCGGTTAAGCTAACAGCCTGTTAACTTCAGATGTAAATAAAACTAATATTACAAGCGACTCGCTTATGAAGCATTTGACAATTATTTTAGCATATCAATTTATTTAAAATAAATGCAAGTTTTAAAATTACACATTTAATTTACATTAAAAACTTCATCCAAAAGTTAACGGCTGTTAGCTTAATTGTCCGTTAAAGTATTGAGCAACTGGACCGAGTTCATTAATAATGGGAGCTGAATGATGTAGCGATTACAGGATGTGATGTCCAGTAAAAGTAGAAAAGACCATGACATTCTCAGGGCTACAATACACAACAGTATTGCTATTTGCCATCGATGATGTTGTCACTACGTTATTTAAGAAACAACAAGTTAATAATTTGTTGGGTATAAAAATTGGACCAAAAAATCAACAAATTTTGCAAAGTGCAAAAGATATACCTTGTGGGCATTGTAAAGTGCTGTGAACCAAAAATGATAAACCATATCATAGATATGGTTGATTTATTATAGAGTACACAAACACGATTACAGACAATGCGAATTTACAAAATTTAAACATAAAACAGGGGTCAACATCAGACTGTAGTAGGCTTAAGCATTCCACTTATGTGGTCAGACCAGACATCTAGCATTCATGTAAATTTTAAACCCACTTTAAAAACATAATTTACTGGTGTCATTATCTGGAAAACATAATTCATCTGTCATATGAACAATGACTAAAAATTACCTGAGAGAACTAACGATGGATACTGTTGGTTACTTTTAAAGCTCATCATTAAAAAATGTTTTTATAATGAAATTCGGTTATTTTGTTTTAATGTTTTGATGTTGCCATTGTTGTATTATTGAAAACATTTTAAAATAGAATACAGAGTATAAGAGTACACAAAATATGTACAAGAACTCTGTATTTAAAAAAAAAAATTATATGACTGACTGTCTTTTATTAAAGTAGAAGGAATATATGAGTGTTTCATTTAAGTACATGTTTAAGTGGTACTTGATCAGTTCACAGTCATGTATCTATTAAGCTTTTTCCAGAATAAAACCTTATATAAAAAGACGTCATAATTATGTAAATAACAAAATGCCCTAGTCTAAAGTTACTTTATTAATTTTGGCATTTGCAGCTTCTAAGGAACCTAGGAATAAGCTTTTGGAAAGATCAGTCCTGCATTTTTTAAAGCACAGAAATTTGCATATGTAAAGGCGGCCAAATCCAATGGCGGAATGGAAACAATAAAAGTTCAGTATACTGTTTAAAAAAGTAAACTGTTTAAACAAATACTTAAAATCCGTGTAATTGTTTCTTAATAATCTTCTGTTTTCTGGGCCATGTATATGAGTTTCATATTTTAAAAATCCCCATTGTAGCATAAATTATACTGCATCTCAAAATTCTGCATTTCAACTAAGGGTAGATTGGTACTTTATCCCAAAAAACTCGACCACACTGACACACAAAAATAGAAAAGAACATTAGGAGCCAATCTGCTTTGGCAAGTCTGGCTTAGTCTAACAAGTGGAATAAAAAAATAATATACAAAATGCTGCATCTAAGTCCTAGAAATAGAACGATAAAAAACATAAACATATATAAATAATACAAAGAGTACTTGAAGACCCGCGCTGTACAAGACGAGCCTGTTTTTTAACAATCTTCCAATTTCCTGGGCCGTGTTTATATCTTGGAGCCAGCTAGACTTCCCTGTCTGCAGACAATTCAATTCAAATGCTAACAGTTTCCTCTATTAGTTGAACCGACCTAAGATAAACACTTGAGGCTGTACAGTTCACATGTTAGGACAGAAAGTTTTCCATGTCCTTACACACAGTTTTATTAAGATTCATTCAGTCTAAAGCCATAATCAATTAAGAGTGCAAAAGCACCAGAAAATGGAATTGCTTTCCCACGCTATATCATCCATTTGGAGGCATAATCCTTTTGAAGCCAATTGAGAGGTCACCTAAATTAAATTGGCAGGGGTGGCGAAATCTCATATTGCCTTACTTGTCCGTTTTTGAAAATGCTGTTTGCAACTTGTCCGTAAAGCAATTATATAGTAAACTCTGTCAATTTTTAACTTGTCCATTCGTGCTCTGGGACAACCCGGACAATACGGACAATTGATTTCGCCCCCCTGATTGGTGTCTCATGCAAAATCCAATATAATAAAGTTGTTTTCCCTGAAGTTCATTATTTAGAGTAGCTAGGACTGTTTATTTTGTGACAACAAGGATAAAATACTAAAATTTGTTGATGTTGTTGTTCAAAGTTGTTGTTGTCATTTCCGTTGTTTGTCTTTTTATTGTACATACATGTATTATGATATCAAATACATATTCTGCAGGCGAACTGCACAGAGTTGCACGGTATTAGATTAGACCAATGAAAATTAAATTAACTAATCACATCCCAGTAAATACTGAATTACAGACAATTAAGATCATAATTCATAATCTCACATTATCACACACAATGATACAATGCCTTTGTACACATAGTGCTGTTACACAATTAATTTATATAACTGCTCCTTCAAAGGGCTTGACTAGGCTTAAATATATTGGGACTATATCTAATCAAATATTTATAAATATTGGATGATGATCATCAATTTATGGTTTAATAGTTATATATCACACAGTTTTTGCTCCTTTTTAATGTCAGTGTTTTTCTTATGGCCAATGTGGGGTCGAAATTCGGCCCCATTCCCCTGCTTGAAAAGTATATATTTTTCCCCTATATTTACCCTAAAATTCCCCACAGCCTGTAAGCTCCATTTTGAAAAAAAATATTGACCAAAACTGGACAAAATTTGACTAAGATACAGGGGTTTTTGTAAACAATCCCAGCAATTTTTCATCAAACCAAGTTAATCTAAGTTATCATTTGTAGCAAAACAATTCATTAATGTTTTATAACAATATAGAATGTAAACATGTTATAATGTTTTTCTAAAAACATAATCCCCTTTTGCCGTAAAATTCCCCATCTGAAGGGCCCCGCCACCTTTCCCCCAAAGGTGAAAAAAAAACACTGCATGTGTAGGCACGGTGCATAAATGAAAGTGGGCCAATAACACCTTATCAAATTGAATTTGTTATTGCTACATGTGGCAAAAACGATGTTTACGACCCAAGAATTTACGAAATATTTTTCAGTAATAAATACATAATAAATTAAATAAATATATACATGTACATTTGTTTAATTTGTTATGAAGATAAGTGCAAAAAAATGCTTCTGTAATTTTCTATATACCAGAATGAACATTCCCGAGTGTTATATTATGAATTCAGGTCGATAATTTTTATTTAAATCGGGCGTCAGAGGCAGACGCTCTAACTACATCGATAACGAGCTAGCACAGATTGTTAGACTACTGACTAGTACATTCGAACACCGTTATTTCGAAGTCGTCGAAAACTTCCAAATAACGATGGTTTGGAATAAACATTTTGAACTTTAGATCACCGTAAATATTGTTTGTTTGAAAGTCGCAAAAGGTTACACTAAACCTTTATTTCATTTAATGCAGATTTCATCCGTTTATTGAATTTCATAGTTTATATTATGATTTAATAAAAAATGAAAAGAGAATTTAACAGAAACTTGTATCTGTTAGTTATGGCAGTTCTGTTTTTAGCTTGGACACGCTGCTGTAATTATTGTTTGCAAGCTCCTTAATGATCGGTAATTGCGCCTACTAGTAAAAATGGCCACTACAAATGACCAGACGGACCATTTAGCAAACGTGTGAAAACATCGGGTCTTAATCAAGACCGCAAGTTCGAATTAACAATAGGCAAATAAGTGTGAAATATCGACTTGGGACCGCATTTTAGAATTCAAAATACTGATAATTCGAATTTAAGAAGTTCGAATTAAACGAGTTTATTTCAGTTAAACAAAGAACAAATAAAATCGGGACCAGAAAAATAATTTCAAATAACGCTGACTTTGAATTAACAGAGTTCGAAATAATGATGTTCAAATGTATGTTATTAAAAAATAAGAGTTTAAATTAATTTAATACTTATTTACAACTTTTACTTTCAAAACAACAAAACATTGTTATAACATTTTCCTATATAAATATTTACTTAAAAAATATCAAGTTAATGTACATAAGTTAATGTTAGTTAATAAAAACAAATGACAGTTAATAAAATGCTAACTAAACCATAACAATAACTTTATTTCTAATTAATAAAACAATATGTTACATAGAAAAATAAAATATGTATATTTACCTGCATAATAAAAATAGCTCCAAACAGTACTGTTTTCATGGCTTAGCTCTGTGAATACAATGTTTGCGAATGTTCGTTGTTGTTAATCAAAATTCGATGTACTTGCACCAGCCACACCTTATGATTATCAATTTACTCGAAATTTTCACCTGGCCATCTCTTTTGAGAACTGTATCCAATACACGATATTTTTCTAACAGTGTTAGTAACACAAAATTCGGTCGCAACTTTTGTTAAATCTTAAAAAATTGATCAATAATTACTCTTCTTAGTAACTGGAATCCAAAATCGTGACAAAATATAAACTTCGCCTAAGCATTTCTAACGTTAGTCATGTATACATTGTTTTCTCGGTGTCCCATTTTCTGCTTTGACGTCACCGCCTCGCTTTGACAGGTATGTCCTCGTCTATTTATAGTAACATTCTACACAGACCCAGCTTGAGAGGTAATAATAAAGTTTTATGTATTAATTTTTATGTTTAACACAGAATCTCTGTTATTAACAGATTCTCTGTTATTAATACCGTTTATACACTATTTTAATGAGAATTTGGACCTGAACAACTTTTTTACTAGATGCATGCAAACCACACGTTTAATGTTTCATTTATGTAACAACTTGATCTGGTTCATGACCTCATGTGTTTTGTTTAATTAATTAACTTACCTCAACCATTTATAACAAACCGACATTAAAACCAATTAACAGTATGCATATTTCATTAATGACTCTATTTCATTAGTATGATTAACATTGATGAATATAAAACTAGTAATACGTGGTGTGAAATAATCAAAGGACTGAAAGGACTTCAGTTGTTGATAGTACAAAAAAGTCAAAGCACCGAATGTGTTTTTTTTCTTCAAGTTTTGAAACATTCTAAATGTGTTACATGATCTGAGAAATACTTTTTTAATGAAGACATTTTTGAAACATTTCCTATTTCATTAATGATTTTATTACACAATCATGGTTAACATTGATGCAAATACATCAATAAATATCCCAGTAATTAAATAATTCATTAATTTTGTTCTTTTAGTGCTTGAATCTTACATTAGAGAGAAACTGATGTCTTCACTGGGCATTGTAGTGTTTGGGGCAGGAATAGCTGGGAAGGTGAGGATACGCGACATTGGCGCTGTTGATTTCCCAGAAAGAACATGGAACTCGTGGGATTTGTTTCACGGTAAAATATAGGCCAGGCCCTTTGACTATGGAAGTTCTTTGTTTATAAATTTGAATTTCATGCTATAATAGCAGTGGTATAACAGACACCAAACTCTGTCCTTAAAGTTAAAAATGGATAAATTAATACAGTACAGGAGTTGTATCTACTTTATGAAGCATTATTGGTTCAACATATAGTAAGGATAATAGTAAAAAAAAACATACGTTTTAATTAGGTAAACTTGACATGGTGTAACTTAATTCAGGAAATGATATTCCTTATTACTTTTAAAATGAAATGTTTGAACATTCTTTGAGTTAAAAACCATTGCAGACGAGACATTGAGATAGAAGGGACGTGCCGACTTACAGAGGAGGAGGCATTTCCAGACCAGACGTAAATGTTGTTGTTGTCTGTACTGAGCCACATTCACATGAACAGATCATCAGGTAACATTGCTCATATAAGATAACATTTTCAAATAGATGCTTAATTCAGGTTAAAGTATATTTAGTTCGGGATAATTAAAACCAATGCCTTGAGACACCAATGCGTGTTTCATTGGAAGAATAAGGGCTTGGTATCACTGGGGGCTGGGGTCGAGCTTACGTTCTCAAGGTGTGATTAAGAGATTTTTCTGCTAGGTTAGATATAGTATACAATGTATACCCGGTATACAACATTGTAGAGGTATTTGCTCTTGAATAACTTATGCACAGTACAATGTAGCATTATGGCGTTTTTAGACATTTGTTCTTTCCTGTGTTACAATAGTATACATTTGTTTGATGGTAGAGTTAATTTGTTTACAGTAGGAATTTTAATAAAAACATCAAGACTACCCTTGATTTAAATTTTAAAAGTACAATTATAAAATTAAAACCATAAATATAAATAGAAGTTATTTTCCATATTTTGATGTTTCAATATGAGACGAGCTCTAGATCAAGGCAAACATGTGTTGGTGGAATATCCAGTGGCAACAACTGCCATGGCAACCAGAGAACTATATGAATTAGCAGAACAGAAAGGTATGATGGTGTTATTTTTTTTTATAGAAATTCTGTTTTTGTTGTGAATTTTTTTTTCAATAGTGCACCACAGATTCTTTGCAAGACGCATAGGAAGTCAATCCTAGTTTGCTATTCCTTAAGCCAAGTAATTATTATTAAAGATACGCTACCCTTCAAAATCATATTAACAATATGTAATAAATATATAATAAAAAGCAAATGTAGTTTAATCTATGATGATTGTGTATATGAAGTCAAAATCACACGAATCTATAATTTAGATATGTAGCCAAATCAGGAAATATCGTTGAAAGCCCTTTTTTTTACAAGCAATCACTTAGACACTTAAATAATCGTTCGTTCAGACTCTCATTTAAACAATGACATACGGACGGTATGAAAGAGCGCGACGTTGCTGAAAAAAGTCAGTTGTGAATTGACTCTGGAGCAGGATGGATCTTGAGTTGACATATTAAGATCTTCACGTCGGTACTGTTAGGTTTGTCTGCTGTGTAATTTGCACAGAGCATTGCATTCTGTGCAACAGGAAAAGCGGCAAACATTGGCTACCAGAAAAGGAAGATTGGCGACTTGATAACGGTGGATTGGGTAGGTGGATAGGAACATTGAAGATTGGCGACTTAATAAAAGTGGATTAAAGTTGGGTGGATAGGAGCATTGATTTGATTTAATACAATAAAAAAACGGCCAAGTAGCCCTGAGGAAAATTTATTATATCTATAAATTTTGAAGTTGATCATCTGTTAGTGACGGACAATCACTATTGCAACATTCTGCAAAGTAGCCTTAATTATTTATATATATAATTGTTTCTTCACTATTAGTTTAATAACCACCCTCGTCACGTTACAGATATAGTAAAAACAATTTGTAATATACTATATGCAAAATTTCAAACTCATTAGAGTTGTCTCCCCTGCCGAACTGAATTGATATCAATATTGCATAGCAGGGAAATCACTCTGAGACTTTTTGCAAAATTTAAACAAACTTTACAAAGTAGGGTTGCTCTTTTTGATTTATTTTCACACTACCAACATTACATTTATGTATTATTCTTTTCTTTAAATACATAATAATGCTATTTTAAACTATTATCCATACATGTTGTCATCTTATTACGAATTTGAAAGATAGATAAGATTTATTTCTGTATAACATGTGTCCATAACACAGTAAAGTATTATGTAATCAAATCATACATGTAATAAGAACATTAATGAGTTAATAAATGACATTTCAACTACATTGTACACAAAGGATGACACAAAAAGTGACAAGAATGTCTCTTATTTCAATTGTGGTCCTTATAATAATAATACAGTTTGACCTAGGAAGACATTAGTTAAC
This sequence comes from Congeria kusceri, assembly GCA_027627225.1. Lineage (NCBI taxonomy): Eukaryota > Metazoa > Mollusca > Bivalvia > Myida > Dreissenidae > Congeria > Congeria kusceri. The sequence goes on from CM051024.1 coordinate 23,273,038, forward strand.
ATCTCCTATCAAGTCTGTTTTTTTAAAAATGTTACGGGTATATAAGAGGTGCGTCGTGGGAAAACCGGACTTAATGCATGTGCGTAAAGTGTCGTCCCGGATTAGCCTGTGCAGTCCGCACAGGCTAATCAAGGACGGCACTTTCCGCCTACAGCGGATTTATGTTTAGAAGAGACTTCATTGAAACAGAAAATACCATAAAAGCGGAAAGTGCCGTCCTGGATTAGCCTGTGCGGACTGCACAGGCTAATCAGGGACGACACTTTACGCACATGCATTTAGAACGGTTTTTCAACGACGTGCCTCATATTCAGTTAGAGAGGTTGTTCCATGTTTAATGAAAAATCATGTATGTTGATATGTAAATATTTGATTAATTAGTTTGCAAAACAGAGCAGAAGATTAATACTTTTTGTCCCATGTTAATTTAGGTATCAAATTGTCTTTTTTAATTTTTTACTCTTAATTTTTAAGAGTTAGGGTGCAACACTCCAGAATACCGGTAGTTATTCTTAATTTTTCAGGTCTCATATTACACGAGGAAAACATAGCACTGTTGACTACTGGCTTTCAGGCCATGCAAGAAAAACTTGCGCCAGTGTCACAGCCGATAGTGAAGGGAGAAATACAGTTGTCTGGTAACTTTTTGTCGTATTTAAAATGTATATAACTCTGCAAACAGTTTTGTTTTTGCTTAAACAATGTTTTTGCTTAACAAATTTTCTATAAAAAAAAATTATGCCCCCGTAGGAGGGCACATTATAATCGAACCGTCCGTCAGTGCGTCCGTCTGTTCGAACGTTATCCGTCCGGCCAAGGTTTTTTATAAAGTCCAGTATCTTGAATATTATCAAAGGTATTTACTTAAAACTTGAAATACTTCTTTACTATCAATGTCTTCACCAGGGATAGCAACCTCCATTGCTCTGTTTTGTATTTTGACAGATTTATGCCCCTTTTTTAACTTAGACATTTTTGTTTAAGTTATTCCAGTGCAGCCATTTAGACTGAAGTAATGAAGTTTACATTTATTTCATTCACTTTTATTTACAAAGATTCATTTTGGTGTCAATGTTGCACTTACTGAACGTATGTTTGGGGGCATATGTCACCTGACAGTGACAGTACTTGTTATGTACATGTGAAGAGTTTATTTCAGATAATAATTGCACAATTTTAATGGTTTTGTCCTGAGATGAATGCTAAAATACAAAAAAAAAGTACTTTCTTTAGTTTTTCATTGAACAGAATTGCTGTAAAACACTATGCATTTCTTGCCTGAATCACTCATTGGTACTTTATGATATAAAGTTTAAGTTAAGGGTGACATATTATGACATGTATTCCATCACTGGGAAGATGGCACAAACAGAAAGTTTCAGTCCTTTAAAGAACTTAAAAACAATGTCAGTTGTGTAACAAGCTCTTTGAAATAGCATTATTACTATATTTTAATATATATACAAGTAGTCATTGACATGTATGGGCTTTGATGGTCCAGCAAATATGATCATTAAGTTTTAATTTTCAATAAACAAGACTACCCCATATTTGCGGAATTAATTACCTTTATATTGCAGCTCATTATATCCGCAGACTCGCAGCTGTTTATTATAAATATTTCAAATGTTACCACCTGTTGTTAGTTAAGTTTAGACTGAACTCTACAATGAATATCTTTACACTTTCAAACCACCATAGTAGTCTTGGTGTGCTACCTCATTTTTGTCAACATATGAGGCGTGTCGTGGGAAACCCAGGCTGAATGCATTCGCGTAAAGTGTCGTCCAGGATCAGCTTGTGCAGTCCGCACAGGCTAATATGGGACGGCACTGTCTGCATTTATGGTGTTTTCCTTTTAAAGGAAGTCTCTCCTAAACATAAATCCACTGTAGGCGGAAAGTGCCGTCCTGGATTAGCCTGTGAGGACTGCACAGGCTAATGCGGGACGACACTTTACTCACATGCATTAAGCCCGGTTTTCCCACGACATGCCTAATATCTATTGTTTTTATTGCTTTTCTGTTATCATCTGGATTTGACCATTTTCAGGCAGCTACAATGGTTGGGTTGAAGATTTCGAGAAGTCAGGAGGCCCGTTCTGTGTGAATGTGTCCCTGATCCAGAGTGTGTATGAGTTGCTAGGCAATGCCCATTTCCAGGCAACAGGGGGTCAACTGGAGGTCACTGAAGAAGGGTTCACAGCCACAGCCAAGTTGTCCTGTGATAAATGCAGGTAACTTCTGGGTTTAATAAATGCAGGGAAAGATCAAGATCTGGTTTCCAGGAATTGTGGAGTTATGGCCCTTGAATTATCTAAAATAAGCCTTCTTAGCTGTTTCTGCTTGTTGAAGTCCAACAATTTTCATCCGATCTTCACCAAACTTGTTGAAAATGTTTGAGGGCATATTATCTCAGCCAAGTTTGATATCAATCTAATCGCCTCAGGAATTGCAGAGTTGTGTGCCTTAATTTTTCTTAAATTGGCCTTTTAAGCAGTTTCTGCTCTCTATGTCCCAGCAGTTTTCATCTGATCTTCACCAAACTTGATATTTAAAACTTTGATTTTTACCTAGAGGGGGCATACCAGTTTTACAAACAGCCCTTGTTATCTATAGTCTTAATTGTTCAGCCTTTCAACCCTGAGCAGCACAATGTACCTAGATCTTTACCTATAAACATAATGACACTTGACCGCAGTTGCTCAAAACTTAAATCTCTGATAAAGTCAGTGTCCTGATAACTTTTGAAGTAAATACTATGAATATTATTAAACAATTCGAAATAAAAGAATAGTTTATAATTATTAACAGAAATTTATTCAGAATAGAGCAAAAAACTCGAAAGTTTGGTTTCCATTTAAAATTTATAGAGACGCTTTTAGACATTAATGTTTTTAGCTAGTCGGTCCAGATTTACTCCAACATTTAATTAGTTTAGCCAATTAGATGTTTAAACTTTGAGTTAAATTTAGTAAACTTTTAAAACATTTTAAATGAATCAAACAAATCATCAGCGGTTAAGTTTCTGTTTGTTGAAGAAATAATAATTATTTGCTTCTTTTCCCGTGCTATTATTATTGTTGTGAGTTAAATTAAAATTATTAGCGATTAGCGAACAGCGTGTTAAAAGGCGTCTATTTGACAGTTTTGCCCTACAATATTGCTGTATGGTACGTGCTTGTACATAACATGAAGATTTATATTTGCAAAAATATTTTGGAAACCTCATTTAACTGTGTGTTCATTGTTATCTCCCTTATGCCTGTGTTAACATCCAGGATTGCTCTCCCTTTATTACTTAAACCATTATTGTTAGCTCGACTGTTCACAGAATAGTTCGAGCTATACTACTCACCCGTTCATCGGCGTCGGTATAATGCTCTGGTTAAGCTTTGCTTGCAACAAGTCCATATCTCTAAAACGACTACAGATATTCAATTGAAACGTCAAAAATGTCTTCGGGGTCATCATTTGAGGTCACTGACCAAGGCCCATAGCTCTGACATGCCATTTAGTGGAATTATGCCCCTTTTTGTACTTAGAAATTTCAGGTTAAGGTTTGCGTGAAACAAGTACTTATCTCTAACTACTATAGGTGTGCAGTTGAAACTCCACACATGTCTTCTGGGTCATTAGTTAAGGTCACTGACCAAGGTCCATAACTCTGACCTGCAATTTAACAGAACCATGCCCCTTATTTCACTTAGAAAATTCAGGTTAAGGTTTGTGTGCAAGTAAATATCCCTGTAACTGCTACAGATATTCAGCTGAAACTTCACACATGTCTAAAGGTCATAATATAAGGTCACTTGCTAATGCCCATAACCGTGACCAGCATTTTAGCAGAATTATTTTTGTGTACTTAGAAATATTCAGGTTAAAGTTTGTGTGCAAGTACATATCTCTGTAAATACTACATATTTTTAATTGAAATTTCACATACATTTTCATGGTCATAATGTAAGATCAGTGACAGAATATATATACTATCAAAGCGGAGTGAATAGTCATTGTTGAACTGTTTGATTAGATGGTTACATATGTATAACGAGTATATAATAGGGACTATAAGGGAACGTATTTGCATTGTTTTTTAATGTGTATTTACGACATACATGTTCTTCAGATAATGGAAATGCACCAAATCTGCTTTTAATTAACAGTATACATTCATTTTGAATATAATACAATTGAGGGGTGTTGTGGGGAAACCGGGCTTAATGCATGTGCGAAAAGTGTTGTCCCGGTTCAGCCTGTGCAGTCTGCACAGGCTAATCTGGGACAACACTTTCCGTCTACAGTGGATAACATTTAGAAGAGACTTCCGCATAGGCTTATCCGGGACAACACTTTCCGTCTACAGTGGATTAACATTTAGAAGAGACTTCCTTGAAACTAGTGTTGTGCCAATTGATCATTTCGTCGATTAATCAACGACTAATAGGTACTGATTAATTAGTCGATTAAGATTTGGAATTCGTCGATTAATTGAAGATATCTGTGCGTGCGTTTTTGTTCTTGAAAAATTTCCAATCCCTTTATTTTAGCTTGAACAATTGATCCAATTCATTTATATGTTTCAGTGTCCAAATAATATAATTAAATAACACACATGCACATATAATTAAATACATTGATCCATAGAATAAATGTATACACTTATATATTTTAATATGAATCATTGAACTAAATATTCGTCTCTAGTAAAGTTGTTATGTCTTTATTACAAACAAAAACCATGATGGCTCCACTCAGTATTGTTAAACTTGTGGGTACATTAATTTTGTGAAAGGTTTGAACAAAGGTTATAAAATGTAAACAAATAATGGTCTTTGATTTCATTTGTCTAGCTGGTTAACGGTCATATTTCTTTATCTCATCATTTTACCCTTGCTTATCAAAAAATAAATAATTGTCATTAACCCATAGGGGCCCAGGCATATTTTTTGGTATCCAAATGTTTGCACTCAGTTTTGGAGGAATAGTGTTAATGCTGCAGTTCAGAAAGATAATGGGGATGCAAAGGTCAATTCATACTGGCCGTCTTGTTATGCTTATTTTCTTAGAGTGAAGCTGTGTTATCATCTACACTTCCTACATGTATATTAAAATTTGAGATCTGGTGGTCATCGACAAATAAAAGATGTTTGGTATCGATTGGGTGAAAAATGAAGTACCAGTACCCATCCTTCATTAAGTACATTTTTTCCCATTTATTTTCACTTTTTGAATTTTTCACAAACATGGGGTCATAACTCTGTAGCCAGCTGTGATCACATATAAATTATGGAAGTTTGAAAATTCTCTACATATGAAATTACAATTTTTGATATATTTTTCCATCGAACAAGGGTCACAACTTCGATGTTTACTATTTTTTGACGTTTGCATTTCGATACTGACACACACAAATTGAAAGATTGGTCCAGATCAGATGAAAAATTAAGTATCTCTGTTCTATAAAGGCAACTTTTGCAAAATAACTCTAGTGTTTCTGGTCCGATTTGGCCCATTATGTATCCATGAGATATTTCATGACGACGGAAGACAGACAACGCATGAAAGGTCCCCTATACCAATTGCTCACCAAGCTCTTCATGCTGCGGTGAGCTAAAAATAACAAAATCAATAAAAGGCTCACCATATCTATATGTATTGCCTATTTCTTCAGACCCTTAGCGTTACATGTTTTATCTACTCCATGTTTGTTGTAATTTTACTTTATAAATTTTTCATTTTCGTACCTACCACAAAATTAAGATTTTTAGTTTTTGTGCGATTGCTTAACTTTTCAATAATTAATATATCTGATATGTATCTTGTTAATAATCCAGCGCTTTAGTAGGTAAATGCCGTTCACAAACTGTTTGTACAAAACTATGTTTAAAATATGTTTTATGCCTATTTCCTTCATAATTGCTATATAAATCAGACACATATTTATTGCAAAACTAAATATACAATTGCTGTGTAGTTCTTTTACTTTCAAGAATCCTGATTAATTGGATATTTAGTCAGAACTTGTTGCTGATTAATCGACTAAAATTTTGGATACTGATTAACAATACTACTTGAAACAGAAAAACCATAAAAGCAGAAAGTGTCGTCCTGGATTAGCCTGTGCAGACTGCACAGGCTGATCCGGTATGACACTTTACGCACATGCATTAAGCCCGGTTTTCCCACGACATGCCTTTATTCTATTTTTAATTCAGAATGTTAGTGGACACAAACATGTAAATGCCTTTACATACTGTAAAACATTTTAAATGTAGTTTACATTTTCTGTAGATGTATATTTCTTGAAAGTGTGAATGACCTTGACACTGAATTCAAATCGTGATATAGCCAGAAAATGTCTGGATATATGTTGCTTTTTTAGCATCAGTATGCATTACTATGTTAGTCAGAAAATGATGCATGAAACAGTGTCCAGTTTTGGTTACACCAAATTTAGGTTGCACGAGGTAGTTACTTGTGTGTTCATTTATTAAACAACTCATATTGACACAAACAAGATTGTTCATGGGGTCTTTTGGCCCATGGTCATCTTCACTGTTATTAAGATTAGTGCTACCTGTTAGTTATTACTGATTTCAGAGATCTCACCTTGACTGTGCGGCGCACAAAACAAACATCACCACGAGAGAAGGTGATGCGATTTACCTTCGCTGACGGGACTGTGGTTGAAGAAACTCCAGACAAACCAGCATCAACTGCCCAGGGAGTGGGGGTTCCCAAGAAACCAGGTAATTACTTGATGTGCTCCCAATAGTATGATAGGTCTCAATCTTATACTTAGTATTAAAGGCTTAGTTTAATCCTTCTTTATTTGACCCCCCCCCCGAAAAAAAAAAATCAAAAAAATCTGGGGAATTGTACCCCTGTGTACTGGCACCTTGCGTGTGGTCACATTGCGGCAACCCTTATCAGCTGATATCAATACACTGCTGCAGTTTAAACAGTGCACTCCGCCATTGGTCAGTCAGCGGAGAGAAAAGATTACAGATAATGATAGATCCTGATACTAGGCCTTTTAGGAATGTCAGCCCTCTGTGTATTGGTCCACCATCAAATCTCTTATCATGATCTGCAATCTTTTCTCTCAGCTGACTGACCAATGGCGGAGTGAACTGTTTCAATTTACCACTACCACTGCAGTAGTGTACTATATTATGTCAGCTTATAAGCGTCGCCACACTGTGTCCACATTGTGACCACAGCAGGGTGTCAATAGACAAGGGTACTATACCCCAGATTTGGGAGGGGGTGGTCAAATAAAGAAGGATTAAACCAGGCCTTTAAAGTCAAAATGTATGCTGGGTATTGTACCCAAATAGTGTAAATTATCCCTGCGTCATGTTTTTTGCATGCTGTTTTTACACTTTAACACACTTTATCTAAGACCTAGTGTAAAGTTCTGGTATATGCAAAATTTATCAGTTGGCTTGTAAACTTGTTGTATCTGTTGATCTTGTAGCTCGTGTGTACAGTTCATTTTACATTAAATTAAGTTTAATATAACTGGATAATGTTTATCGTGCAGCATAGTTCTGTAGGACTTACAAACATTTTAGGCATGTCATGGGAAAATCGGGCTTCCTGGATTAGCCTGTGCAGCAGACTCTGGGACGACACTTTCCGCCTACAGTGGATTTATGCTTGAAAGAGACTTCCTCCAAACAGAAAATTCCATAAAAGCATTAAGCCCGGGTTTCCTATGGCATGCCTCATTTACTTTGTTGTTTTGTTGTTGTTGTTATTACTGCATATAAATGATGTTTTATGACAAATCAAAAAAAAAAAAAACACCACTCCATATCTTATGCAGGTATGTTTATGGAGGATTTCCTACTGTTTGTGGGCAAGGTTCAGGGATCTGTTGACCAGACGGCGGATAAAGTGCGCACCTTACACTGCATGCAGGTTGCAGATGATGTCCACGTGTTCATGGGGCTGGCAACTAAATGTTCATAACCCTGACCGCCTGTAGAGTTGCAAGGTGCTTGATAAAAAGTAGTCTTAGATGATGGAAACTTATTTAATTCTTTTCGTTATTCATCTCATATGTAATATGCTATTTAGCACAGCTTTTTCTGTTTTAGTTTTTATAATAAATAAATGTTAACACATTCAGAAGTGAATAATAATGATAAATGTAATGATTTATAGTGAAAAAAAGCAAAATTACATAAGTAAGAACGCATGTTAGGTATATTGTTATAATAAAATTAAGCTAAGTTTATCCAACAGGGTTGTTTTTATGCCCCCGGCATCTTGATGCGGGAGGCATATAGTGATTGTCCTGTCTGTCTGTCCTTCCGTCCGTCTTTCCGTGTCCAGGTTAAGTAGATTTTACCGTTTCGTCTAGCACCAACACCGCTTACTACAACACTTGGATACTTACACAGTTGTTGCTTATGACCGTTCCCTATCCACCCATATCACCCAACATCACTTTGACCTTGACCATGACCTAATTTGCACTTAGAATAATTCAAAAAATGGGCTGTTTCTTGGTTAACTACATTTTACCGTTTCGTCTAGCACCAGCACTGCTTGCTACAACACTTGGGTACTTACACAGTTGTTGCTTATGACCATCCCCAATCAACCCATATCACCTAACATCACTTTGACCTTGACCTAATTTGGACTTTTAATAATTCAAAAGTGCCATTTCTTGGTTAGCTGGATTTTACCATTTCGTCTAGCACCAACACCGCTTGACTACAACACTTGGATATTTACACATTGTTACTTATGAACGTTCCCAATCCACCCATCTTCACTCTTACCATAACCTTGACATTATTTGCACTTTGAATAATTCAAATAGGCTGTTTCTTGGTTAACTAAATTGTACCGTTTCTACTAGCACGAACACCGCTTCCCAATCCACCCATATCAACCAACTTTACTTTGACCTTGACCTAATGTGGACTAAGAACTGGGCTGTCCAACACCAACCAGGGGCATTTGTGTTTATGAATCACAGAATCTTTTTTGTTCAATGCACGACTGATGGTTGGACATTGATACTAGTATAAAAAATATAACAGAAAAGTCAACTGAGCATACTAAAGAAATGAAAAGACTCTTGCAGAAGTATTGACATGTATACATTTTTTTTAAACTGGTGCCTCTTTTTAGTATGATACATAATAAAATCATCATTTAATTCTGTCACATTCATGTTGGATATTTCTATCATCTCAATTCTGTTTCATTGGAAGTAAAAAAAACCTAACATATTCGTCAACAAGATGTTTATTGCACAACTAATGCCAGCATACATACACGTTACAACAATTACAACTGTTTATTATAAAATACTCATTTCAATACTTCATTTCACTATTTTATTATGCTGTTTAAATTGACTTTAATAAAATGTTTGTGAAATATTAATAGAATATGAAAATACATAGAGCACTTTATCAGTATATGTATCTACTAAATACGAATTAAAGTAATGAAATTCATATGTTAATTATTAAAACTTCAATAATTGAAGTCAGGTTCGGACAATTTATTTACTATTATGAAATAAACGAAATGAACAAAGTTTCAAAATAATTTACAGAAAAGTGTTATAATTATGTTAGTTTTTCAGTGGTAGGATGTCTATGAAATACCATACTTGTATAAGATTCAAATACATAATACATTATTTCGAATTATTTCGAATACGGACCGGATGATACGGGCCCGATTTAATGCGATTTTCAAACTTTTTTAAGTTTAATTAAAATATTCATATTTCGCCTTTTTCAATTTCAGAAACGAATAACACATGCTTCTTTTAAAATGCTGTATATACGTATGATTAAAAGCAACAATTTGATTTGACAGCATTTTTTCCATATTGCTGTAACATAAAATTATATTAATAAACATTGAGTCAGTTTTCGAAACTATTACGCATTAAAATCGTTACTGTGAATATATTAGACAATATCAATTGATAATTACTTAAAAAAATATTGAATAGAGCTGAAACTATCAGTGCTTTTAATGTTAAAACGACATGGTCCGTATGGTTCGACAATGCAGTATATCCGGTCCGTATAGTCATCGGACCATGTTGCCGGTAAACCATTAGTTCCAGTTACTTAGGCGTAAAAAAATATGTTTGTTTCAGGTTACCCGACCTACCCTAATAAAAGCCCCGACCCTAGAACATTTGATTGAGTGGGTCAGATATTAATTTTTTTATTTTACTTTTTTTCCAATAATTAAATGTTTTTTGTTTTTTTTAAATAAGTGTTTTGTTTTGATAGCATCCACTTCAAAACAATGTTTTATGCAAAGATCTATTAACAAACAATAGATCTCTGGTTTTATGATATTAGAGACATGTTTTGAATATTCACTCAGTTTAAGAATCTTCAAGTTTACCAAATAACAACCAAATAAAATTAAAAAAAAATCCCTACCTACCTGCCCTAATTTTTTGGGCATGTGACCTGAAACAAACAATTTTGTTATGCCTTAATAACGATATTTTAAAAGTCGTACGACTTGCATGCATATGCAAAGCGCTTTTCCACATGTACGAGTACTTGTAGCTGTTTGTGACGCCTGTGAAATATTATTTCGATGATTTTTTGTGGCACAAATAATTACTTGATGGCTGCACATGGAAAATAAATATTAGCAAATCTTATATCCAAACGCATTGGCAGTAATAACTGACTATGCCAACATTTTATTATGTACTCTTAGCAACATAACTGAATTAAAGCGTTAAACGCTGAAATAATGCTGCGTAACAGATACAGTTAAGGGTCACGAATTAAATTATTACTTGAAGACTACTAACATATTTTCAAGTAAAAAAACTAGTTCTTCCTCGATATATTTTTAATATGGGTGTTAACATTGTAGTTAGTCTTTAGTGGACCAATCCACTGATAGCAAGGAATTGTTTCGCAGTTCTGATTGGCCGTGTCATCAGTGATCTCCCTTGCCCCATGATATTGAAATCAGTGAAGCAGGGGAGGTCACTGTGCCATGTCAAACGTACTAATTGCTTTCGATTTTCGGTACTCAAAAAGGCGCGGAACTGTACATACAAGTTATCTCAGTTAAGACTAGTCCAAATATTTGACGTACTGAGTGGATTCTGATATTGAATGTATGGTGTAGAATAAACTAGATCAAAATAGAATAAAAATGATATAATTAGATCTACATATGAAAAATACTTAAAAAAATATGTTAAAAATTGATGAAAAACAATACCGATCTCATATTTGTAGGAGTGAGTAAAGGCGAATGAGAATAAATATCCATTGAAGCTAAGGGGCATAGCATCATATGCTATTATCACATACTACAACACTGTAGGGCAGGACAAGCTAGTACAAACTGGGTCTAATTCCCCACCCTAGCCAAGCATTTTCGTCTAAATCCCCACAGTGGGAGATGCTTCGTGTATCAACTGACCCGGAGGCCAATATTACCAAGATCTAAAATCCAACCAAAGGCAAAGTCTATTTCCCGGGACCCGGAATCATTTAACGTGTCAAATTCCCCCCTGTTGGGAATCGCTTTCAATATAAAGTCCCGTATAGGCCCCCCCCCCCCCCACCCCTCGGGGAAAATATTGATAGGAACATTATCATGGCTCTATGTAGCAGAACTTATTAGGCGCCGATCCGGTTAGTTCTTACAAATTAAGTCTAGATAAAAGACTAAGAGCTATGCAACATGTCTTTAAAATCCATCCCGCACCAAAGGTCTTTGCCGAATGTTTTATCACATTGTCCCATTACCATTTCGTGACACTACAGCAGTTTGTAAGTAACATATACAGTTTCCATAGCAACACATCACGTGTTTTCCTTCTTCGTCTTCATTGGTTACCCTTCCTGTCAATATATGTAACCGTTGCCTTAGTGATATGTAAATAGTAAACACAATTGAAATAATTGCTATAATTAATCCAAAAGCTGCATTAAATCCGCCAGTGAGTAGCATACGGGGACGCTCTTCTGGATTGCAGGTCATGTGACCAGTTCGGATATCAGAGTAGCACTCACGCATGCCCAGTGCCGAGTAGACCACGTGCAGAATACCACACGTGATGTCTATTATTACTAACGTGTATAAACTGATTACCTGAAAATAAAAATAAAAACATATACTAATTACTTTTAAAGAGTAAATCCAATCATGAGTCAAGTAAAAAAAAATATTACGCAAGACACTGCATGTAAATGATCCGTTTCCTCAATTGTATTTTGGTACCCGGTAACCTGTTTGCACCGATCTTGTTTGGTACCCAGTAACCTGTTCGCACCAATCTTGTTTTAACAATCGTATTGCTGTTGATATTCAGCACGAAATTTAAGTGATTTAAACTGTCCCATCTACAATAAAATATTGAATGTAACATATAATGTATTTTGTCAGTAAAGCCAGTGCAGAATGATGCGCTGCAATATTGCTAGAAAATATATAATTCTTGTAAACTTTGAATAAGTATATGATGATTTGATTAAGCATATTATATGGGCGAAATGTTTGCTGACGTTTCATTGACAACTTTTAAGTTTCTTCTTACAGCCACAAAGTTCACAGTGTGTGGATAATAAAACCGACAATTGGCAATAAAACGCATTGCTATGCGATAAAAATACGATTCAATGAATACCATCGCCTTTTTGCCATTGCTTGTAACTATCGGAGAAAAAATACAAGTCATACTAGATAAATTCTATTTTACTTAATCATGGTGTTACTCCATGGTGTTTGTCTACACATGTTGATGGGCAGATACATGTACACATATACCGTTTCTGGCAACTAACTCAATGTTTTCCAAATAAAATGAAATGCCGATGTAGCAAAGATCTACGGAAAGGTAGTTTCGTTCAATTAAATGTACTATTTGCTTCTTTCCATTCTAAGATGTTTTGTATTCGTTTTTGTTCTCGCTTCGGAAAACAGTCTTTTAATGCTATCAACGCTCTGCTGTGCCATAATTTCCTTACCAGACATCTGGTTGCGGCCGGATTTGCTGAGTTGTAGGACCGACATAGGTTCCCACCGACACCTGCTATGATCACCGTCTGTAAACAATGGCAACGAGTTGTTAATAAGGGTTTCCATGCAGCATATTATTTTATTTGTCCACAAAGTCTTGAATAATACAAATAATAATGCCCTCGATCGTATGTATTAATCGATTTTCTAATCTTTCAAAATATGTTGTTTCGTTAATGTTAGTTTACTTTTTTACGTTTTTATTAAAACAAAACATGTTTGTGTTTTCTCTGAACTATTATTTATATTATGCAACAAATTTAAGAAAACAATTATAATATATTTTGCTGCAAAATAACGGTAACCCTTGCGGGCAAGATGAAACACAATTATTATTAAATACGAAATATGTGAAATATTGTTTACTAAGAAAGCTTTTATCATGTCTGTGAAGTTAGCTAATTTATTCCATTTAGCCTATTCAGTCAATTGACAGATATCTGTAAGTGGGGTGCAGACATATCTGTAAATGGGGTGCAATGTCTGTAAATGGAGTGCAATGTCTGTAAATGGAGTGCAATGTCTGTAAATGGAGTGCAATGTCTGTAAATGGGGTGCAATGTCTGTAAATGGAGTGCAATGTCTGTAAATGGGGTGCAATGTCTGTAAATGGAGTGCAATGTCTGTAAATGGAGTGCAATGTCTGTAAATGGAGTGCAATGTCTGTAAATGGGGTGCAATGTCTATAAATGGAGTGCAATGTTCAACCCACCCATTTAGCTCATTCATCCACCCTAACCCAGACCATAGGGTAAGGGTTGGGATTTGGAGTACTATTATTAGGGTTAGAGAGATTCTGTAAATGGGGTAAATTGGATAACTTCACAGACAGGCTTTTATCAGCGTATTTTTGATGCATATAAACTAAAGAGTTTTGACGTTGTTGCTGCGTATAGCGACTAAAACCGGAACACCAGCGTTCAAAGGAAATTGATTTCATAAATCGGAACTCGATGAAAAACAACTTTAGCAATTGACCTACCAAAAGTCCGGTCCAAAGGCCGGAGCCAGTCGAATACGGGAAGTTTATGTTCGGCGCTGCGTATCTGAGAGTCAAACATCCGGTCGCCAAGCAGCCGACACCGATCAGCAAGAAGAAGAGCGACAGCAGCTTCACCATGTGCAATATGGCGTCATCTGACGTATTGTTACCTAGGCAACAAAGTATAGTATAACAAATTAAAAATGAAAATGGTGTCAATATGTCGTCATCTAAAGTCTTGTTACATAGGCAACAAAGTATATTATAGTTAAGGATGACAATAATAATGTAACAATGAAAACGGCTGCAAGATGGCTTCATTTCTCATATCTGACGTCTAGTTACCTGGCAACAAAGTATATAATAATTATGGATGGGAATAGTTAATATAACAATAATAAAGACGACAAGATGGTCCCATTTCGTCGTCTTTACCTAGAACAATACAGGGTATCTAACGATATACCGGTAACCAGGCTCTCTCCCCCTTAACCTCTCTCCTTCCTACGACTGTTGAAACTCAATATAATAACGCCCTACTGTGCTGTTTGTCTATTGATTTATAAACGTTCGTATTTCAATATATGTCTATGTTAACAATATATGAGAAAAGAATACATGGACTTTACTGAGTAATGTATCGGTATATTATTATTTCAAATGAATTGAATTTTGTGAAGGTTAGTGTTGTCGGGAAAATCCACGTGTGTGTCGGGAGAATCCACGTGTGTGGCTTTTTGACCAAGTTTAACGGTAAGTGTTGGGTGTTCGATGGCAATGTCAATTTAAAATGTAATGTTTGATTTGGCCAAGCAATGTATTTTAGGAGACGTTTATTGGTTATAAATCGTTAATGGGCCATACATCTAACCCATTTGATGATACTATAACATTTCAGCCGTAGTTACTGACACATTTAATTTACATGTATATAATCTGATAACTATCAGTGACCTCATAATTCCTATGACAATCTGGATCATAAACGTGAAATTGTAAATTAAATGTATCAATATATTGTCATCTTCATTGTGCTTATCAGTGTTGGATATGCAGCTGTATACTAAAAGACGTTGTACTACATGTACCAGTCACATCGTTGTACTGAAGGTCATACATGCTAGATATAACTAAACAATATTAGGACATAGTTGTAACTATCCTTATTTAGGTTATTTATAATTATTTCAACTGCACCATGGTAAACATGAAATTATTTCGTATTGTTTCCAATATTTTGATATGAACAAATACATGTATAGCTCGAATAATCAAAGCTGACATTTCAAGCTGAAATTCTTATCAATAAAGAAAATACAACAATTTCCCTTTTTTTCCATTTGGTGCGTTATAACTTTTGTTGAGTGTGCATTGCATGGACATCTTCAAAGTATTTTCAAAACTATTGTATCCGACGAAAAACCGTTCATAAACAGTGCACCTTTTAAAGTTGTATTTACTGTTTACAAGACAAAGCAGAATCATTAAGGCCAACATCAAAATTAACTTTGTTTGCCATTGCCTACCTACCAGACGAAAAAGTCCCGACTAAAACGTTTTTTCTTTGTTAAATCAAACCAGTTTTTCCGAATATTCTATTGTTTATTTGGTTTAAACAAAAGCTCATTCTTCTGTCATTTTGGTCGTTTTCCATTTGGGTTACTACATTTACTGTATCAGCTAGACCATTGCTTATAACAGGCCATATCAAAATGCAATTCTAATCATGATTTATAAAACTTGTGAAAAACAACGGTGTTATACGCTATATTTTGACGCTAAATGGATCATTCATATAAATTTGCATTTTTTTCCAAAAAAATTGCCTACCTACCTACCCATTACCAGCAACCTTGGGTAGGCAATGGCAAACAAACAATTTTTTAAGGTTGACCTAAATATACAGTTCAATTTGCCAGTAGTGAGCCTTAAAGGGACTATGTTTACGAAAAAAGATGTTTCCTTTAGCCGTTATATAAATGATATTCTAACATGATGCTTGCTAATTTTTCTAGTTGGGATAGGATCAATTTGATTTAAAACATAGGTAAGTGCAATGGGCCAACTAAAATATGAGTTGAATAGTGGATTTGTGGTGTTTTCATGCCCCCGGCATCTTGATGCAGGAGGCATATACCGGTAGTGATCGTCCTGTCCGTCCTTCCTTCTGTCCGTCCTTCCGTCTGTGACAAGGTTAAGTAGATTTTACCATTACTACAACACTTTGATACTTTCACAGTTGTTGCTTATGACCATTCCCTATCCACTTTGACCTCGACCTAATTTGGACTTATAATTCAAAAGTGCCATTTTTTGGTTAACTAGATTTTACCGTTTCCTCTAGCACCAACACCGCTTATTACAACACATGGATATTTACAAAGTTTTTACTTATAACAATTCCCAATCCACCCAGATCACCCAACCTCACTTTAACCTTGACCTTGACCTAATTTTGACTAAGAAATAGGCTACCCAATACCAACCGGGGGCATGTGTGTTTATAAAACACAGAATCTTGTTTCTAATGGTTCTCAAATCCTTTTTCTCGATATTCTTACCTGACCCTTTCTCGTTAAGTCAGTGAATATTCTAGAAAATGCAGAAACAGTAGACATTGATGTCTTTTTCGCAGACAGTTTTGGAGAACTTGTTGCAATGCGATAACTGCGATGGCTGTGCTATAAGGTCAAGTTTTGCTTTTTCTTTGATAATTTTCTGTCAAATGATGATAAATTATGTAAATGCAGGCTCCGATGCCATCAATGTTTTATTTACAAATAACTGCATGGAAGGTTTGCAACTGTCGGAAATCAAATGTTTTCAAAATCAAATTTTATCAATCAAATGTTATGGTCATACGCAAACTGTGTATGTTTGGTCTACATCGAAAAAACAAGAGGGCCATGATGGCCCAAAACGAGGCGGACTGACCCAGGGGAATTTGACAAAATCTATTTCTTGGGATCTAATTCCCCACCCTAGGGCCAAGCAATATTGTCTGAATCCCCAAAGTGGGACATACTTAATGGCAAATCAATGGCCCAGGGGCCAATATTACCGGGATCTAAAATACGACCACAGGTTATTTCCCGGGACACAGAATTATGCGGCATGACAAATTCCCGCCTGTCCAGCATCTCTTTCAGTCTAAAGTCCCGCATATGCCTGCCCAGCACCCCCCCCCCCCCTCCCCCACCCCACCTGTCGGAAAATATTGATAGGTGCATTATCACAACGTTTTATGAATCGACTTTAGTTTTTTTTCTAAATCCCATTTCGCATGGCATTAACATTTAGGGGCGATACAAAAAACATGGTAATAATTCTATTAAAATACATAAAGAGCTTATGGTTGGATACTACCATACCGGTATATGTTTGAAATAAAATAATAAATTATTTGTTAACACCAGTACACAGACCGATTTGATGTCAGTTCAACTTTGCGTATCAGTGATTGACATATTGTTCAGTATTGTTGTTTTTCAAAAATATTTTAAATGTTTTTGCAACTTAGTCCATCAGCAATTATAAACCCTTACGGGTTCGAAACTGGTACATACAGTGACACTCGACTACACTCTATGGAAACTTCCTAAATATCATCATAATGGCACCATATCAAACCAAGCAGATTATTTTGGCTTTGCGGGCCCGTATAGCTCAGTTGGTAGAACGCCATACTCTCAATCGAGGGTTCGTGAGTTCGAGCCCCAGCCCGGCCACATTACTTGTATGGGGATTGGTCGTGAAATAATTTCTACGGCCATTCTCCCCCTACCTCTGATTCAAGTAGGGCAGTTGTCATTTACTGGCATAAGTATGTGCACTTGGTACTGGTAAACCACTTACATCGGCTTAGTTTGTCCAGAAAAAAAGTGTTTGTATGTTAAATGACCGCCATTATATCAATGAATTACTGGTAAATAAGGTGAAAAATCCAAACAAACAAACTTTCCAAATGTACTCTTAGGAGATGGGAAATTTCTAAGTTACATAGGAATACTCATTGTTAACATTAACAACCATACAACTATCAACATTGTCAGATTAAATTATAAATAACTATAAAACCTTTCAGTTGTTTTGTGTAAAAACTTACTAATAATCGCTCCAATTTTTAGTCAATGACACCCACAGAGACAATCTTTCCAAATGGAGATGGGCAATTTCTAGGTTATATAGTAATACTCAATGTTAACACGAAGAACCATGCAACTCTCAAAATTGTCAGATTAGATAATAAATAATTATACAACCTTGCAGTTGATTTGTGTAAAAACTTACTAATAATCACACCAATTTTGAGTCAAAACATTGTAGAAGTATTTTTCAATTAAGGAGAAATAATAAATCATTTACAAAAATCATGTGAGATAATTACTTGAGTTTCCAAAATCCCAATTCAAATGTACAAGTCAGTCCAAAAGTTACATTATTAAATGATACTGAATAAGTTACTAACTAAACAGTCCAAAAACTACAGAAAATAATTAACCCTTTCAGGCACTAGATCACATGATAAAATCCTATATTCTGATTGCTTGTTAACAACATGAATTTTAGCTATTTATTGTTGTTTACATCTTTTCCTGACTGGATGCTAAGTCAGACAGTTGACAATTTTACGGCTGCACACATAGCCAAAATATAGGTCAGAAGCAGGCAATAGATGGGCTACTACGTTTAATGATGCTGATCTAAAATAGAAGTATCATGTTGTCTTTATCGCAATAACGGTCCAAATTGTTGACGGCATACGAATGACGGTCGCCGCCGGACAGGTCCCCTATACCAACAGCGCACCGAGCACTTCGTGCTTAGGTGAGCTAAAATATGTGTCTATTCATTTTAGAATCAAAATAATTTTCGCATTATCGCTGTTTATTTGCCAATAAACAACGATAAGAAGTTTTAATGCGTGGCTATTCTAAATCGTTGTTTATTGGCTTATAAACAATGATATATCGATATTATTTCTTAAATGTGTTACAATGAAACAGGAAGGGTCGTCATCTAATGTTGCAAAACCGTGTGACCCAACCCCTTTGCTTTTTGGAAATGTCAATATTTATTATTTAATAGGTCAACACCATGCTCTATATGTATGTGTTTGTCACTTGTACATGAAAGCAATAAAATAGTATTAAACTAAAATGAAACCCCAAGCGGATACCGAACCCACGACTGCGGAACCATAATAACAAGTGACGGGAGACATCGCTCTTACAAGCTGCGTCATTCTGCTTTGTTACAAGAAGTGTGGGAGCTATATGCTTCTACAAAATACTCACAATAAGACGTCAAAATTTAACAAGAACATGGGCAAACAAAAACGACCTATTTTATAATTATACTGATTGTTTTTCTCATACTATAGGCAAACTTGTTCCCCAATATAAATACTTTATAACCCTACTTATTTGCCCATATTATATCTGAATTTCAAATTTGTTTTACTAAATGGCTCCTTGATAGAGTCCCTTTAATGAACTAATACCTGAATTATTCATCACAGCTCTCTACACAATTCACACGGTCTGTCCATGTACATGTAGCGTTCACAGCGTGTATACGCACTATTTCCGACTTGAAATAAAGGCTATTGAACATACCGGTGTGTTCAGCGCTGATCTGGATAATGGGACAAGTATTACAATGTTGACAATTTATTACAATGTCTATTTTTTCTGCGTGTAGTTTTTGATCTCCGAAAATTGGATTTTATGACACAATCAATGCTATATTAAATGCTTACGAAACGTTACGTGGTTCGACAAACTAGTCGATGATTTATGGTGATTGAAATCCGTGAAATATTTGATTCAACGCTGTATATACTATTATACATTATATGGATTCAATCTGATCAGTGAATAAATGCTCTTTCATGATGCAAGCATAGTTTAAAGCATGTCTTAACCGGCAAACTAGCAAATACATGTACTTGTTAAATAAACACAATTACGCAACTGTACAAAACGAAAAAAATCGTTCATTTATTTTAGTTATTTGATTATATTATAAGGCTAAAACAGACACATTTTGGTAAAAAATCATTGAAAACAATCGAAAATCTGACGAATACGGATTTCATGGAAAACAATCGTCGCTAAAAACTTTAGGGTCGGGATTTTTCGCTAGGTAGGGTCGGGTTGCCCGAAACACATAATTTGTTTGGCCGAATAAAAAAACAAAAACAAACGGCATTACATCCTGAACAATGAAGTTTCCGTCTTGTGCGCATGACCAGGTATTTGTGAACAGGTGATGGGTCCTGGTCCTTACACTGGGGGGAGGGGGATATCGCAGCAACATTTGTGGAAAATGGGACTCAAATCCAGTGTGTAAAGTTAAAGTTTGTAGAGAAGTACGAGTATTAATTAATTACGTACTTAAGTACACTGTAATTTACTAATAATTTATGTGGAGAAGGAAATGTCGCAATAGATAAAGACAAACAGTTGATAAGACCGTTCATAACTTTTTGCGTAAAATTGCTAACAGACAAACTACCCAATGCCGGCAAACAAACCTGGAAATTATTGTGTTTTCTTTATTTATAAGAATTGTAGCTGCGCCATGGTAAACACGACATTATTTCGTATTGCTTCCCAACTCTAATAATCATAGCTGACATTTCAAGCTGAAATTCTTATCAATAAAGAAAATACAACAATTTCCAATTTTTTCCATTTGGTGCGTTATAACTTTTGTAGAGTGTACATTGAATGGACATCTTCGAAGTATTTTCAAAACTATTGTATCCGACGAAAAACCGTTCATAAACAGTGCACCTTTTAAAGTTGTATTTACTGTTTACAAGACAAAGCAGAATAATTACAATTCAATAAAAATAATGTCAGTAGTGAGACTTAAAGGGACTATGTTTACGAAAAAAAGATGTTCCCTATAGCCATTATAGAAATGATATTCTAACATGGTACTTGCTAATTTTTCTATAGCCAAAGAACAAAATTATCATTGTTAAACAACGCACAAAGTAGTTCCGATTCTTAGTGGAGCATAGTAAAAAGTAGTTTCAATTACAATTGCAAACATATGTGTCAAATCATGTTATAATCGAAATAATTTTCGCATTAACTCTGTTTATTGGCCAAATAAACGACGATTTGAAGTTTTAATGCGTGGCTTTTCCAAACCGTTGTTTATTAGCCGATAAATAACGATAAACCGAAAATTATTTTTTAATTATATTTTAAAAATGAACCCCAAGCGGGTATCGAACTCACGACTGCGGAACCATAAAAACAAGTGACGGGAGACATGACTCTTACAAACTGCGTCATTCTGCTTTGTTACAAGAAGTGTGGGAGCTATATGCTTATACAAAATACTCATAATAAGACGTCAACATTTAACAAGAAAATGGGCAAACAAATACGACCTATTTTATAATTATACTAATTTTTTCTCGGACTATAGGCAAACTTTTCCCCAATATAAATACTTTATAACCTTACTTATTTGCCCATATTATATCTGAATTTCAAATTTGTTTTACTAAATGGCTCCCTGACATAGTCCCTTTAATGAATTAATATAGTGCGAAAACATTGACCTGATCCAGCTGACCTCTATTTAAATAAATTTTCCGTTTAATCAATCCGATGTAGTAATAATTGATTTCCGTAAAAGGAATGTGGTTCCCATGCATGATTTTTGCATGGAGACATCGTATCATTGTGGTCTGTGAAGTATTTCAATATCGATGATCGTTTAATAAACCTACACTAGTGTGGTGTCAAGATTGAATAAAGACAATTTGGTTCAACAAACGGATAAAACATAGGTAATTATAAACAAACAAACCTGGGTTTACTACGCAAAATTACTTATTAGTGGTCAGAAACTGACCACGTGATTGTGTCTTCGTAAATTGTTGAATGCATTATAGATATATATATCAAACTTCAAATAATGTACAAAATGTTCCATAGACGGCCCTCAAAATGACTTGTCCCGTTATACGAACAACTTCGAATACACACGAACAGACTTCGAAACATAATTTTGACTTCGTATTCAGCTCATGAATATTCTTGCATAAAGGTTACGATCAGGTCAATGTTTTCGCACTATACCTGAATTATTCATCACAGCTCTCGATACAATGTACACTGTCTGTCCATATACATGTAGCGCGCAGCTTGTGCATGCGCATGATTTCCGACTTGAAATGAACTATTCGACATACCGGTACGTACAACACTGATCTGGATAATGGGACAAGTATTACAAAGTTGACAATTTATAACAATGTCTATTTTTTCTGCGTGTAGTTTTTGATCTCCCCGTATTGGATTTTATGACACAATCAATGCTATATTAAATGCTTACAAAATGTTACGTGGTTCGACAAACTAGTCGATGATTGATGGTGATTGAAATCCGTGAAATATTTTATTTAACGCTGTATATACTATTAAAAATTATTATAAATTATTATATGGATTCAATCTGATCAGTAAATAAATGCTGATTATGCTCGTTTATGATGCAATCATAGTTTAAAGCATGTCTTAACCGGCAAACTAGCAAATACATGTACTTAATTGTTGAATAAATGTATCATGACACAATTACGCAAAATGTACACTAAGAAAAGAGCCGTTGGTTTATTTTTATTTATTTGGTTATATAATTAACATCAAAACGGCATTACACCCTGAACAATGAAGTTTCTGTGTTGTGGTCATGACCAAGTATTTGTGAAAAGGTGATTGGTCCTGGTCCTAAAATTGGTGTGTAAAGTTAACGTTTGTAGAGAAGTACGAGTATTAATTAATTAAGTACTTAATTGTATTGTAATTAGTTAATAATTTATGTGGAGAAGGATATGTCGCAATCGATAAAGGCAAACAGTTGATTTTGCCAATTTTATAATGAACTATAGTATTGTTGTTTTGTTTCCAACCAATGGAGCTTTATTATAATCATTGAAGGATTGCTGTCAACTGCAGGACAGAAACAGACAACATCTGACGACGAAGTTTAAAGTTCAGTTACCCTGGGCGACTAAAGTATGGGGAAAACAAGCTATATACATGTTTTTTCGACCCACAAATTCCGTGTCTACTGTTTAGCTCTAAAATACTCGTAAATTGCAATGATACAAAACGAATGTATCATTACTCCGACATTACTCGATTTTATAAAGACCTCAGTGAAATATATCTGATATAACACTAAATGAGTTTTTCAGCAACTGGTTTATGTTCAAGCATGATGTTTTATTTATGTTACAACGTAAATCAACAACAACAACAAAGATTCACTTAAGTGTAATACAAAACTTTTAAACCATAATGTCATTCAATATTACATTAACTTTAATCCTCTGTCCCAATTGAAGATCGAATGACTACTTACCCATTTGCAAGCCCTTTCCAATCCACAATAAAGTCCGAATTGGATTGAAAACTCTCGTTCAAGAATTCAACTTTATGCAATCAGGTAACAACCATGCATGTGAAACTGTCTCGTCAATTATAAAGAATAATGAATCTGTTCGACCGTATGCGTTAGGTGCAATTTTTCCTTATCATAAACACCCGAGGCAGTCCGTATATTCTGACACGTGATTTAACGTTTTTCGTAACACTTTTATGTCTCAGATTAAGTCTGTGTGATATATTTTGAACAATGAACGATCGATATTCGTCAATATGCCCTATATGTATGACAGCCTATAAAGTTTGTGTTCACGCTGTACGGTCGATATCTACTTAAAGTGTAAGGTATCAAAAAGCAGTACAAGTACTTTTGTGTATGTGATTTTTGCGGGCTACGTTACGGTATCTGATAATAAATCTACACTTAACGTTAGACTACGTGAAACTGCTATAAAGGTACAGATTAATAGGCTATTCTGGCCTCATTTCTTCGTCGTTTGATCGGTGTACACAGCCCACTGTGCTGGCACGTATATATCGTTTTATATTTGCATTAAAGGGACACTACGCTTCAAAATAACAATAATTAATATACTCAGTCTACATTTGATTCATGATTATACATGTACATGTTTGCATTTTGTAATTTCATAATGAATTTGTCAGGTAATGCATCTTTAAAGCTACACGCGCATGACTTTTAATTGATTTTGTTTAACGCTATTTGAGTAAAGAACGTATGTGGATATCCTTTCTTGATGAAATCGTTCGAAAATAATTTCTAATTCGTGTTCACACACATGGTGTTGATGTTGTTTATTTTTTATTATTTTACCATATTTATGTTTCATTATTCTTCCATTTGTTAATGTAATATTAATATTCATATTAAAGTAAACATTGGCAAAGTTCTAGTCAGCATTGAACGTAGAAGTATATACTATTAAAAGCTACGGCCAGGCATACAGACATTATTACATGTATTATTAGTCCATTATTTAAATCGGCCCAGTTAATGAGTGTGAAGGTAAAATATGAGCCAAAAAGATTTTTGCCAAATACATGTATTAAAATCCATAGCTATTGCACTTCATATTTTTCCCCGGGGCGGGGGGTGGGGGGTGGGGGGGCGGCTGGCATATACAGGACTTGAGACTGAAATTGATTCCCGACAGACGGGAATTTGAATTTGACACGCCGATTGATTCCGAGTCCCGGGAATTTGAGATCCCGGTAATATTGGGCCCCACCTGGGCCATTTGATACACCAAGCATCTCCCACTGTGGGATTTAGACAAAAATGCTTGGCTCTAGGGTGGGGAATTAGACCTTAAAGCAATAAAACTAGACAAATTCCCTAAGGTCAGCTTGCCGCGTTCCCCCTGTGGGAAAATATTGATAGGTGCATATTGGCCATGGCTGTACTGAATGGACAACGCCACAGATGTCATGCAGTCGAATTTAAGACCAGAGTTTTTTTATGTTTTGGTTCTCGGACAATTTTGGGAAAAAAAATAACAGAGAGCAGATCATATGAATCATACAGCGATATACAGTCACAATGCCTGTTACATTAAATTGAGTCATTTCTTCAGCATTTTTTTGCATTTCGTTTGACAGGTTGAAACCCTTTCACAAGGTCATTTTTACGATATCGGGTACATGTTTTGTTTGCTTGTTGGAAAAAATCGAGTCGGCGGATCCGAGAACCAAGAGATAAAAAAAACTCTCGCCTAAACAACTGGTGAACGTAATTGTCACATGACAAAGTGTTAATCTAGTTTGCACGAAACAGCAGTGTTGTAAAAGATATTCAAATCGTATCCGCCTTGTGACCGGGAGATGGTGAGTTCGATCCCTACTTAAGGTCTGATTACCCCAAAACGGAAGTCACATCCTCAGGGTTACATGTCAGTTAGATAATAAGCACATTTGGTTGAGTGCAGAATGCATAGAATTTGTAAAATACAGTTTAAATGATATGTTTTGGTATCAATTTAAAGGTATATATGTAAGAAATAAGAAAAAAGACAGCTTTGGGCACTTCTTTGTCTTAGTGGTTCCCAGCTTCATAACTTTTGGCCCATGTATTCATGCACAAAATGGCAGCCCCCATGCCTGTCAAAACCGGTGTGTTTATTCTAAGGTACAAATTTTGAGTTACAACGTAAAGAAATTTTTGACATGCTGTTTTTTTCAAAAGGTTATGGCCTTATCTTTCCAACAATGTATGGTGATATATTGGAAAGTAGCTTGGTGATGGTGAAAATTGAGATCAAACTTTGAATATTTTATATGTAACAAAGAAGGAATTTATTTGCGCATGCGTAACCTTTATCGAAGACGCCCAGTTCTGGTTCTACCCAGGAAACGGGCTCGAAATTGTCCCAATAAGCCCCTGACTTTCGGCACGATCGAGCGGAAATAAATAATACGAAAGATCGAGAATTGTTTGTGATCTAGTGTGTGAGCAATCGACATAAAAAGTAACGAAATCAATGAAACATTAATGCGTAAAAAGGCGTAAAAAAATATGTTTGTTCCAGGTTACCCGATCTACCCTAAAAAAACAACCCTAGAACATTTATTGAGTGTGTCTGGTGTTTTTTTTTTTTTTTTTTTTTTTTACTTGTTCCCAACAATTAAATGTTTTTTGGATAAATAAGTGTTTTGTTTTGATAGCATCACTTCAAAACAATGTTTTATGATATTAGAGACATGTTTTGAATATTCACTCAGTTTTAGAATCTTCAAGTTGACCATTTACCAAATTAAAAAAAAATAATAAAAAATAATAATTCCCTACCTACCTACCCTTATTTTTATTATTATTTTTTTTTTTGGGGTGGGGGGGGGGGCATGTAACCTGAAACTAACATAATTTCTTTGACGCCTAAGGATCTCCTTCTGAAATGAAATTAGCCAACTCTTGTACATATGATTGTAATAGAACAAATATGTTTTACCAATGAACCAATTATAATGAGTCTACGACATCTTTTAATATGACGCTCAAACCTGTCTGGCAACAATTACAACATTACTAAATGCATCGACGTGTCTGGTACA
The DNA here is from genome assembly GCA_027627225.1 of Congeria kusceri. NCBI lineage: Eukaryota > Metazoa > Mollusca > Bivalvia > Myida > Dreissenidae > Congeria > Congeria kusceri. Next base: position 23,299,563 of record CM051024.1, read on the forward strand.
ATGTGTGTATGCGACGTATCTGGTACAATGTGTGTATGCTGCCTTTAACTAAACATGCACGGAGATATAGGGAAGAGGTTGGAAAAGATATTTGAGACTACTTTCGTATCATACAATTCTGATCAGTAAAAACCATTTATTGTTCGACCTTGTGGAAGGAAAATGCATTTGACACGCGAAACGACTGAAAGAAAATTTGAGATTGAAAGCATATCGATAGGGAAACTATTTATACATGTATACATTTCTAAAAAGTAAAATTTCTGTCTTAATTGGGAAAATTGTGATGAAAAGGTAAACAATACGGTAATTTCGTGTTACACTGAACAATATAATTAATTTTAAAAAGTTTCAAAAATCAGTTAAGATATTTGGTATCTCGAATAAGTGACGCAAGCTTTGTCAAAACAAAAATTGACAGCATTAAAAAAAAGATAAATTAACATATTCATAATATAACATTTTCATTTGATCACGAATTAAGTAAAAGAAAAAAGAATAACATTGTAACACCTAACAGTAGGTCCATTTCCCGTTAACTTATTAAATTCCTCATTGTTCCTCATAGTCAATAGTCGAATAATATGTGCAGGATAAGTTTCAAAACAAAATATTACTCAAGGAACAAGCTAAAATGACCAGTAATGACACTGTACGCGTACATGCAATTATATCACACTGATAATAAGCTACCGTTATGTGCGCCTTTAAGGTTTACTTCTCTGTCTTATTCTTTATGCGTGTACTTTTGTGTTTGCATTTTCTTTCACGGTTTATGTTTTAAATGTCTACAGTAACATCTGAAGTGAAACCAAACCAAATATTCACGACCAGCGGTACGGTAACACTGCCCATCATTTAAATGTGAATGATGGTAAAGCCAGAGTTTGTTTTCCTTTAGTTTCTGGGATCCGCCAACCCGATTAAAAACAACAACAAGACACACACACAAATAAAAATTGCAATAAAACCAATATTATAAAATTTATAAACCAAAATTGATTTTAAAAAAATCAATAAAAAACAACAGCAACATTAATTTCCACTGGTGGCGTATTCGTTAGGGACATTAAGTTTTCAACAGATAGTTATAATGTAAAAACACCGTGAAGCATATAAATTATTAATTCAACGTAAATCGTAAGATTTTATATGCATGTTTATTTAACAAACAATGCATTGAATTATTATTGTTATTGTCATGTATTTATAATTAAATTTTAGTGTTTAGTGTTTATTTTATATCCGCCGCCCGACTGGACAGTTTTCCAAAAATGTCCGATAAAATGAAAATATAAAATTCCCTGGCCTATACAGAATTATGCCTGCATGTTTATGCGTTTCAGTGGGAGTACATAATCCTGACTACAATCAGTGTTAGTTAGCCATCCCTGTCTGCTAGGAAAGGCGTATTGTTGTGTTTCCTCTGCCTTTGGCACTTTGACACAATACGTACTTAAAGGAAACTATGAGAAAGTGGGACAAAACAAAAATCAAAATCAAGGGTTTATGGATGCAAAAGAAAAGTTAAAGCCGCAATCATAGTTATATTTTATGCCTGGATGATTTTAAAAAGAATAAAATGATCCAGGTACCAATGTTATTATAATTATGCGAGAAATTTACATAGATGTGAAGAAAAAAATATCAATATGTAATTGCTGGACGAGGGTCTCAAATAACTGTGCATAACATTATAAAAAGATATTTTATTTAATGCAATCCTCAACTAAACATTTTTATAACAATACGCTGATACTAACGTCGAACTGAAACATTCCAGAATGCACAAAATCGTAGGATGATAGTAATAAATAGCAGAGCCAAGCACAGTATTTATGTATGACAAATGCTCATTGTAATATGCGCTTATTTATTCTCATACACATGCACGCTTGCTAACGAGTAGTTTTGTATTCATCCATTGGTGTAATGAACTTTTAGGCAGATATTGTGATTTTTTCAATATGGCCTGAGACAGTTCGTTCTGGTTTCGTCATACTGGAAATGACGTCACGTTTCATGTGGTGTTCCCTCTTCCCGGCCGCTTACATCAATGGCGTCTGAAAAATCAACACCATCACAATGTTACATACATCACCATCAAATGTGACAACATTATCATGTACATATTTATATATATATATAAAAAAAGAAAAAGAAAGACATACACGAGTGCCTGTATCGCTCCCCTGGCTAATTAAATAAGGAGTGTCAGAATGGAAATGACCCTGGTGAGCCATATGAGGAAAAAAGGCCCCGCCTTATGCCGGCTATGTATTTTTAACTAATCAAAACAATAAAAAATATTTAAGAAGAGAACCACCAAAGGAACACTTCTGTGAAATTATTTGGAAATCCAAACAGGGCTTTCTGACAAGAAAATTTTCTAAGTTTTCAGTATAGCCATCTAATGAAGAATCGCCAAGCCCACTGGCGGTCATGTTTTTCAACGGAACCATTAAATAAAATTTTGTAGAGAACCACCCAAGGAACATTTCTGTATAATTATTTCGAAATCATACTAGTGGTTTTTGACAAGAAGATTTTCAAAGTTTGCAATATAGCCTCATAAGGAAAAATGGCCCCGCCCTGTGGCGGCCATGTTTTTCAACAAACCGGAACGATTTAAGCAACTTTGGCAGAGAACCACGCAAGAAACTTGTCTGTGAAATTAGTTTGAAATCCAATCAGTGGTTTTTACAAGAAGATTTCAATGTTTTCAATATAGCCATTTAAGGAAAAGCGGCCCCACCCCCTTGCGGCCATGTTTTTTTTAAACGGAGCTGAACCATTTGAGCACCCTTGGTATAGAACCACCAAATGATCTTTTCTGTGCAATTATTTGAAACTCTACACAGCGGTTTAAGGGAAGATGTCGTTGTAAGATATTTTTTTACTTTTTATAGGTATGGCGGCCATCTTGTGCAGCGGAGCGGAACCATTTGAGCAACTTTGGCAGAGGACCACCCAAGAAACATTTCTGTTAAGTTTCATCAAAGTAGGCCTAGAGGAGATGTCGTTTTAAGAGTAAGTTTACGCACGCACGGACGCAAGAAAGTGCGCACGCACGACAGATTAAACCGCCATGACATAAGCTCGCTGGCCTTCGGCCAGTCAAGCATATGAAAAGGAATCTTTATGTAAATTATTATGCCATTCCGAAATTTAGATAGTTATAGTGGCGTAAAGGTAGGGATACTGAACATATAATGTACAAAAAATATACGCATTTTGAAAATATATGTTTTAGGTCGTGTTTGTTTGGTCTATACTAGTACCAGTTTACATGTTGACGTCAGATCTCGAATTATGAGTATCTTGTATAAACAGAGTTTCAGCATGGCGTTCTCCCAAGACAGAATAGCGCTGATGGTTAAAGCGATGCCATGAATGCAATTTGTTCGTGTGACTCCGGCGTTGTGGGTATGATACCCACACTGGGGTTTTCCAATCATATTTGTTTTTTTGTTGTTGTTGTTTTTATATTAAAAAAATCACATTACGTAATATATCGCTACCTTAGGATAACAAGGCCCTATTTAACATGTTTCGCTCTGTACAAGACGACGACGATGCGACAACGCGACATTTAATTTATCGCACGTGGACACACAAATTTGGACGACAATAATAATTTATCGTCCAAATTTCGCGTCTCTATGAAATTGCACACAACGATAATTATTGCCCATATCTCGCGTTGTCGCATCGTCGTATCCTGGACCCCGGATTAATTGTTGGCAGGATGAAATTCATGTACTGACACCGGTTACATGAATTAGTCGTTTTCCTTACATAACAGTAATCAAAACGCTGACATCGTAGAAAGACTATTGGCGAGAAAAGAAACGAAAAGCAAATGAATTATAAGAGTATTTTGTATCATAAGGAACATTTATGGAAGTAAGTTTGTAATATCATTTCTACAAATATCGACACTTATAGCTGTACACTCTACTTAAATAAATTGGTATCAGCTGGTAGTTGACCTAATTGACGATGGAGTTCCAGGCCACTGTCTTTTGCAAATTAAAACGTATATAGCACGCCTCTAATTCAATGCTATTTATCAACGACATTCTCATATTTTTGTTGTAAATCGTGTGAGGCAAATATTTTTGTGCAAACTATGTAAAAAGCAAACATAGTTACATGTATATGCATACAAGCCATTCTACAACGGCTAAAATAGTCGATGAACCGTGTAAGTTCGCATCTATGTTCAGTTCTTTTTATCACAAGGTAAATAACGATTTAATTACAAATAAATTAAAATAGTAAAATAGATTCAAAATTCTTTTTAGAAGTGCAATGCTTTTCCACAGTTCTTATGCATACTTTAAAAACAATAGCAATCGTCAATTGAGTGGTTAGGATTGCTCCGCTATATGTACTGAGTCAATATACTGTTGTTAAACTTACGCAATATGACGCAGTTAACCAGTAAACAGCAAAAACAGATACGCTATCATACCTATGTGAATAGACATAACATGACTTAGCTTGTATATGTGGACTAACTGGATTATTATTATTGTGTATACGTGTGCTTGTCATTTATTCATAGAAAGCAGCATCGATAACAGGAAGCCTCACTACTCAGCGAGCAAAGCTCAGTAATTTATCGATTTACTGACTCGTAGCCTGCAGAGTAAAGAAGTAGTTCCCTCGAGACCGATTTCTGAATACAGCTACTAAATCCTGTTGGCTTGCGCCAACAGTCTAAAAACAATGGCACATGACGTCCGATATTGATTACATGGTCGTATTTGAAATCTCTTAAACGAAACAAATAACTATCTTTTTAATATAAAGGCTATTTCTGTCATACGGTGCGTGGTTAAACATAAATATCGTTGCGATAGTCCTTATCATCTCGTGAATATTGTCCGGTTCGAAGATGCGACGACACAAGATTTGGGCGATATTTATCGCTGTGTACCAGAACCCGACGATGCGACGATGCGAGATTTGGGTGATAATTATCGCTGTGTACGTTTCATAGACACAAGAAAGTATCGTCCAAATTTTGCGTTTCTATGAAATTTGTCACTGCGAGATCAGCAGATTATAAAAGTTAAAAGGACGCATCGTCGCACAGGGCGAAATTTAATTGGCGGAAACAGGATTTTTTAGAGCATGCTCTTAAATTTCGAACCTCGGAATTTAGTGTGTTGTTCTGGTTGCCTGATTGTGTCGTCGTTAGCGCTGCATTGTTGGAAAATCTTCACTGCGGCGGAAATGATGTCGTTGACGTAGGCATGAACTACCCAAATAGAAAAGTCTCTGTCATAGCATTTATAAACACGAGTATTAAATAATAGCGTATAAAAAACACAAAGTTATGCCCAAACATATAATAAGACGATAATATAAGTTGAAATCAGAATCAAATAGAGAACAAATGTTTGTTGTATGTCCCCTTTCGTTCATTGGTTCATTGCATAACCACGATAGCTTTTTTCACGTGCACCCCATCGCGCTTGTTGCACTGGGCCATAGTCACATATAGGGATTATAATGTGCCTACTATGGACTACAGGGTTGTTTATGTGAACTTGGACAACATTTTTGTTATTATAAGTAATAACAAAGTAACAAGTAAGTGTATCCAGTTGGTTGTAACACCAGACAACTAGTATCGTTATCGCATGATGGTATACTGCGACTTTATTGGTATCACTTGTTTTATCTCAAGCACACCTGAAGTTGGACTTGTTCATGAATTGCAAATGCAGTGATGCTGGCAAACACTCGATAGCCATAATGATGCGCAATAAAATATTTACATCGAACGACGTCGTGTGTGACAATTCAATAAAATCAATTGAGGCGTGTCGTGGGAAAACCGGGCATAATGCACGTGCGTAAAGTGTCGTCCCAGATTAGCCTGTGCAGTCCGCACAGGATAATCCAGGACGGCACCTTCCGTCTACAGTGGATTTATGTTTAGAAGAGACTTCCTTGAAACAGAAAATACCATAAAAGCGGAAAGTGCCGGGTTTCCCACGACACGCCGCAAGATCTGTCTCGACACGACGTACTGATTTTACCCAGGAAACAGATTTAAGAGTGATTGAGTCTCAAAGGCAAAGTCGATCGAACATACAGAATTTAAACTTCATGCACAGTCTGTAAGTAAATCGTTCAAGATCATAACTGTTTACATCATCCCTGAAAACCATGGGATTTAATTAATTATGATTATATCAACTAATCAGCACCAATGACACCGATCCGGGACGACACTACGCACATGCATTAAGCCCGGTTTTCCCGCGACACGCCTCAATGATACTTGTATGCAATGTTTGGTCTCTACTGTGGCTATGGATTGAACTAAATATTTTATAAACTGTAAAGCATGACTTTGTCACACACAACGAATTACAATTTAACGATTCTGAAGCAGGCATCAATGCCAAAAGAAATATCAAAAACAATTATATAGCAAAGGTGATAACGGGTTCAGCAAATTACCATCAAATACCGCCAAATAAGTATAAGAGCAATGCAGAAATCATATCGAAATCGAATTTAATGCCAGTGGTGTTACAGTTGCTGCTTTTATTTTAACGTGCATGCATAGTGTTAAAACATGCACGCGTTTGACGATATAATGGACAACAATTTTAATTTTAAGCATGAAAATGAAATATCAAAACTTCCATGAAAACAAAGTCTCTTAACTGTATACACGACATCAAACATGCTAAGCACCATATGTGAAGATGAATATACAACATTATGCTACGATGAAGTGTTCTTTATCATGTCACGTTTTCGCCTGGTTGTTTAGCTCGAGGACAAGCGTTGGGCGATTAATCAACTTTAATGTCGACATTGATTTAATGATAATGAGTTTTAAACTTACACTAACTGTTATGATAATATAATGTGAGCTATTTGTAGAAAATTTGAACATATGCAATGTATATTTAGTACTTACTACGGCAGATCATTTGTCTATATTATAAGTAGAATTATGGTGTTATGAATCACGTGAATTCTGCATGTGACTTAATGAAACAAGTAATGAACTTACCTCGTTGTTTTAGTAGCGTATCGTCCGTCAGTGTCTCCATTATGTTGTTAAGCGGTCTGTCTCATGTACGCTGAACATGTTCATGTGATACAGAAGATACGAGCTACATACAGCGGTGGTGGTCGAAAGATTGTATGGTGGTACGTAACCCCATCAAAGACTAACTGGTTAAAGCAACTACATAGCTTCTGCCATATGATTCATAAGATTATTGTGTACGATTCATCGAAATGTCATAAAGAATGGACTCCGAAACAATTTTGTTTATAATTTTAAAATTACTTTATTTACACCAGTTTGAAAAATTAACAGTGAAATGTGTTTAAATGTACGTATTATTTGAAATAAAAATCGTATAACCCATAAAAACAACGTCAAACCTGTCATTATCATTTGTTATTTACAATGCGCTTCTAATATAAAGCTACTTTCCATTAACGTATGTAAGTGTTACATGATGTACAATATTATATTCATACAACGCTGACTGTACTCCCGATGAGGAGGTATCGCATGAAGTTAATGCAAAATATATAGCAGAGTGTATAGTTAATCGTGTTGGCAATTTGTGTATAAAAGGAATCTATAGTTTAAATGTAATAAAAGCAATGTAAATGGATAGTAAATGAGAAATACGTGCATTTTAATATGGCCTTAGTGTATTTTAAAATACCACCACGTTTATTCATATTCAAAATAATCGAGTGATAAACCAATACTGATTGTGCATGCTTAACACATGATTAACTGTTTACCTAGTTGACATACGGCGTAAACAAAATTATTTGTTTCTACTGACCCGCCGCCCCCCCCCCCCCCCTATTTTTTTCCGCCGACCATACGTTTTTTTTGCCTATAAATCATTAACTTTTCTGATTTTCGAGAAAAACGAGCAGTTTTCGCTTTAATATTACATATTACTTTTTCTATGACCTGATTTATAGTTAATGTACATTTTCTTCGTTGGGAGACATTTAAGCATTTTACATGCAGTCCAATATACTTAAACTGTGTTGTAAATATGTGGCGAAGAAAAAAAAAGTTAAAGAACAAAAAGTTATATTTTACCTCCCCTCCTAGATTTTTTTTGGAGATGTAAGCGGAAACCAACCATTAATATGTTTGGCCTAAAGGAGCTCGTGATTTACTTCCAAAAAGCACTGCATTGAAGGGACCTCTTAACTGATTTTAGTACCGGGCTTAATGCACGTGCGTGAAGTGGCGACGCTTTCCGCTTTTATGGTATTTTCTGTTTCAAGGAAGTCTCTACTAAACATAAATCCACTGTAGGCAGAAAGTGCCGTCCTGGATTAGCCTGTTCCTGGATTAGCATGTGCGGAATGCACGGGCTAATCCAGGACGACACTACGCCCATGCAGTTAGCCCGGTTTTCCCACAACACGCCTCAAATATATCTTATCTCCACTTACTAAAGCATCTGGACTAAACGACTCAAACGTGCTATACAGAAAGCATAAAATAGAGAACAAATGTGCCTCGACGGGGGCTCGAACCTACCATTTCCAGATCAAAAGTGTGTAACGCTAACCATTCGGCAAGACAGACTTACGTACAATTTAAATTTTGTAGCTTAATGTATGTGATACAATTGTTTTCACAAATATGGAAGAAAAGCGTTCCGAACGCTTTATTATTTTATCCATTACATTGGATGTTAATTTATAAATGACGAAGTATTTCCAATACATCTATGTCAGATGTATTATTTAGCTTCTTTGAATACAATATTTACTTTATCGTTTTGGAATATGTGGCAAAGTATAGAATTTGTCAATTTAACAATATGTGAATAGGTTCCTTTAAGCCAAACTTATTTGAGGCGAAAACTGCAAATGTCTGTTAAGCTTCCGCGCAGTTTTCAGTATATCCTATTTTAATGCAGCGCCGTACATATGCCAATTTCTAACACAATTCTGGTATATATCAATTGAGAATCGATAAGTTTGCACTTTATTTCCCGCGTTTTTGTTCAGTGCAAGTTACACGTGGAACTGTCACCACAAGACGTCTCACCGCAGCACGTGTCAGTCACGTCATCTGTGCACTGCTCAGTGTACTCTTCTGAAACACAAATGACACGTGGAATTAGCGGAAAACAACGCCACTCAAACTTCAATCTGTCGCGAACATAATTATATGACTTGACTGAGTTTATATATATATATATATATAATTATGCTAGTGCTTAAGTTTACTCCAATATTTTTGACTCTACACAATCTGTTTTTGGAACAATGATGATTAATATAAAGTAAATGTTGCTTCGCTATATTTTGTGTTTACTTTTTTCTCGTTAAAGCAAATTTTACAGCCTCACAATGACATCACTTCCGGCATCTTGTTCGGAACATGAGTTTTTGTCAATAAACCTATTATTTCGAATGCTACATAATTAAAAACCTTCACAATTTAAATGATGCATTGCCCCATTCATCGAAAACAATTCGAGATAACAGGCATGAATATTACAGTTAACTAATATTTCCATATTATGCACCTAATCAATTATTCCCCTCAAGAGGGGGGGGGGGGATGCGGCGGGCTGACCCAGGGGAATTTGACTAATTATAGTTTTTGGGTCTGATTCCCCACCTTAGAGTAAGACTAAAGAGGCAAGCATTTGTGTCTATATCCCTACAGTTGGAGATGCATGGTGTAAGCCAGTCTTCCATCTTTAAGGTGTGCGTAAAAACCGGCGTTTAAATTCCCCAAAATTTATACCGGGATCTAAAATCCGACCAAAGTCTATTTCACGGGACCCGGAATCATTCGGAATGTCAATTTCCCGCATGTCGGGAATCGCTTTCAGTCCAAAGTCCCGTATATGCCCGCCCCCCACCCACCCTCCTTGCGGGTAAATATTTATAGGTGTATTACGTGGAGCATATTACTTTGTTGCAGCGTCCCCGCGTAACTTGTTATCCTCATGGCGGCGTTCATTTCCATCAGTTCTTCACACACGTCTTGGCGGCCTATGGGTTTTGTTACTGGAAAACAGATGAATGTGTGTATTATTTATTTCAGGATCACAGTGATATCAATATTCAAATCATCTACATCAAATACACAAAGCCTTATGGGAACTGTGCCATCATACATATTGCTTGGCTTCGTTTGCTCATCAAAAACTGTGATGAAGATTTTTGAATATTTAATTTTCATTATTTTAGTTTTATTTAAATACATACGTATTTTACACGTTTTCAATCAAACTATATTTGTTCGTAACGGTAGAACTGTGTATTTTGCTTAAAACTTAAAAATTAAATCGCTAGTGCATTAAATCAAATGAAAGTGAACGTAGCACGCATGTTGGAGTAATTCTGTTTAATTCCAGCAGATTTACATGTTTAAACAAACAACATCGATCTTTGTTTCTGTATATGTCTATTATCTAAAAATAATAACCCTGAAAAGTAAAAATTAATAAACATACTTTTTTTTTCGCTTTAAGATAATATAACGTAATAATCTATATTGAAGCCACTATGGTCAAGAGATATTTGTGCCGGCAGTGTGTGGAGTTTGAAGTTTGCATACCGTAAGGGAGATAACCCCGAGTGTTTTGCAAAGTCGTTAGCGGAGTAGGGAGACTTGGTAGAAATAAAGCAAGCAACATTTATACATGGTTTCCTGTCAAATAACATAGAGTGTTGTCGAACAATTAAACCAACATATTATTTAAAAATAAATAAAACTCTTTTAAGTATGTATTATTTATTATAATGCGTCATTAGTATAATTTTACCAGACAAAAAAACAAGGTCGCTGCTAAGAGGTGGATATGGATAAGCGGAACATAGTATAGAAAAATCGATCATATGCAAAGGTCTTTCTCGACACGAAGTATTGATTTTACCCAGGAAACGGGTTCAAGAGCGAGTGAATCTCAAAGGCACAGTCGACCGAACATAAATAATTTCAACTTCATTTACATCCTGAAGTATATCGATCAAGATCAGAATTGTCAAGTTACATCATCCCTGAAAACCATGGAATTTAAATCATTATGAACCAATCATTAAAATATATAAGTAGTGTATATAGACGATGAACAACTCTAACATGACACGCGCAGGGTTTTCTATAGACAAAGCACAAACTTTTCCGTTGTTAAACTACCAATAAACAACCCGAAAAAATAGTTCCGAAACTGTAAATTATAGTTCACATTGCAATGGCAGAATATGTTGTCAGGTCATGTTAGAATCGAAATAATTTATTCATTATCGTTGTTTATAGGCTAGTAAACATTGATTTGTCATTCTGATGCGGTATATTAAACCACTCGGGATAATGCCCTCGTAGTTTAATTCCTACGGTTCAGAACTCCAAATTGTGATTACCGGTATTTATAGCCGATTAACAACTCTAAATCGAACATTATTTCTTAAATCTACTATTTTTTACAGTATAGCAGTACCGTTCCGCTGCTGCTGAAAACCGATTTCTGATTTCTCAAACAATATTAAGAATAACAGGCTTAAGTCTCCGTTTTCATTAATTTATTAAAATATATTTTTAATTGATCTTACAGCTCAAAATTGGATTAATTGTTATTAACTAATATAGATTTTCTATTCAGAATGAAATATGCCTTTACAATAGTATTCATTCTCACTTTATTGCAATACAAATGAATGAAAATAGTCAGATTAAGCTAATCGTGTTATGGCAGTCTTTAGAATTTTCGAGAAATCGGGACCAAGGGATTTAAACTATACCTACCTTTATAGCAGATTACTAAATATCACCCAAATATCTACATTGGTAGCAGATAATAAAGCCTCCGTACCCAAATATCTATCTTTGTATCAGATTATAAAGCCTCCGCACAAAAATATATACCTTTGTAGCAGATAATAAAGCCTCCGCACAAAAATATATACCTTTGTAGCAGATAATAAAGCCTCCGTACCCATATATCTGCCTTTGTCCGCACCCAAACATCTACCTTTTTAGCAAATAATAAAACCTCCGTACTCAAATATCTACCTTTGTAGCAGGTAATAAAGCCTCCGTACACAAACACCTACATTTGTAGCAGACAATAAAGCCTCCGTACACAAACGTCTACCTTTGTAGCAGATAATAAAGTCTCCGTACACAAATATCTACCTTAGCAAATAACAAAACCTCCGTACTCAAATATCTACCTTTGCAGCAGGTAATAAAGCCTCCGTACACACACATCTACATTTGTAGCAGACAATAAAGCCTCCGTACACAAACATCTACCTTTGTAGCAGATAATAAAGTCTCCGTACACAAATATCTACCTTTGTAGCAGATTATAAAGCCTCAGTACACAAACATTTACCTTTGTAGCAGATAATAAAGCCTCCGTACACAAATATCTACCAGTGTAGCAGATTATAAAGACTCCGTACACAAACATCTACCTTTGTAGAAGATAATAAAGCCTCCGTACACAAACATTTACCTTTGTAGCAGTCAATAAAGCCTCCGTACCCAAATACCTACCTTTGTAGCAGATTATAAAACCTCCGTACACAAATATCTACCTTTGTAGCAGATAATAAAGCCTCCGTACACAAATATCTACCTTTGTAGCAGATAATAAAGCCTCCGTACACAAATATCTACCTTTGTAGCAGATAATAAATCCCCCGCACACAAATACCTACCTTTGTAGCAGATTATAAAGCCTCTGCACCCAAATACCTACCTTTGTAGCAGCTTATAAATCCTCCGTACCCAAATACCTACCTTTGTAGCAGATAATAAAGCCTCCGTACACAAATATCTACCTTTGTAGCAGATTATAAAGCCTCCTTACACAAATATCTACCTTTGTATCAGATTATAAAGCCTCCGTACCCAAATACCTACCTTTGTAGCAGATTATAAAGCCTCCGTACCCAAATATCTACCTTTGTAGCAGATAATAAAGCCTCCGTACACAAATATCTACTTTTGTAGCAGATTATAAAGCCTCCGTACACAAATATCTACCTTTTTTAGCAGATAATAAAGTCTCCGTACACAAATATCTACCAGTGTAGCAGATTATAAAGCCCCCTCAACCAAAGACCTATCTATGTAGCAGATAATAAAGCCTCCGTACACAAATATGTTCCTTTATAGCAGATTAAAGAGCCTCCGTACCCAAATATCTACATTTGTAGCAGACAATAAAGCCTCCGTACACAAATATCTACCTTTGTAGCAGATTATAAAGCCTCCGTACACAAATATCTACCTTTGTAGCAGATTATAAAGCCTCCGTACACAAATATCTACCTTTGTAGCAGATAATAAAGCCTCCTTACACAAATATCTACCAGTGTAGCAGATTATAAAGCCCCCTCAACAAAAGACTTATCTATGTAGCAGATAATAAAGCCGTATACAAATATGTTCCTTTGTAGCAAATTAAAGAGCCTCCGTACCCAAATATCTACCTTTGTAGCAGATAGTAAAGCCTCCGTACCCAAATATCTACCTTTGTAGCAGATTATAAAGCCTCCGTACCCAAATATCTACCTTTGTAGCAGATAATAAAGCCTCCGTACACAAATATCTACCTTTGTAGCAGATAATAAAGCCTCCGTACCCAAATATCTACCTTTGTAGCAGATTATAAAGCCTCCGTACCCAAATATCTACCTTTGTAGCAGACAATAAAGCCTCCGTACCCAAATATCTACCTTTGTAGCAGATTATAAAGCCTCCGTACACAAATATCTACCTGTGTAGCAGACAATAAAGCCTCCGTACACAAATATCTACCTTCGTAGCAGATAATAAAGCCTCCGTACACAAATATATACCTTTGTAGCAGATAATAAAGCCTCCATACACAAACATCTTCCTTTGTAGCAGATTATAAAGCCTCCGTACCCAAATATCTACCTTTGTAGCAGATAATAAAGCCTCCGTACACAAATATCTATTTTTGTAGCAGATTATAAAGCCTCCGTACACAAATATCTATTTTTGTAGCAGATAATAAAGCCTCCGTACACAAATATATATTTTTGTAGCAGATTATAAAGCCTCGCACCTAAATATCTATCTTTGTAGCAGATTATAAAGCCAACTCATACACATATCTATCTGTGTAGCAGATTATAAAGCCCCCGCACCCAAATACCTACCTTTGTAGCAGATTATAAAGCCCCCACACCCAGAATCGCTCTTCCTCATAAAATAAATCGTGACTTTCCCATTGTCCGTGCTGTTTATCACAGTTACATTATTATCATATATTTCTTGCTTCTTGATCACCTTACTGTCGTGGCGCACTATCGTTAGACCGTCGAACTCACAAATATCGTTCACAAGCGTTTCTATGACAACGTCTTTTCTCTTGTGTTTTATGTTAAAACTGCACAAGTTGGTTTCGTTGGCTTTCTTGTAAAACCAGGGAAACTCTTGGTGGCTCCGTATGATGCCGACTTTTACACCTTTGCCGTTTCGTCGGCGTTTTGCAGCCCGTTTTTTGATGTTTCTGCGTTTCTTTTTTCTCCGACGACCCCTCTTTCTGCACTTTAAGTCTTTGACGTCTAGAATAAAATACGAAGGTTTTTAGCCGAGCACTTAACATGGTGGGTATTTCAACATCATACGGTATTGCCGTCCAAAGTAAACAAAACAGTGGGAATGCATACCGGGGTATTTTTTAAGCAAGAGATTGAAATGTTGAAAAATAGGAAAGTTGTAGGCACGTATGTCACTACCGCCATGTCCCCTCCAAATCCGCCTGTGTTGATCAAAATAATTGATCAGTTCAATGATGCCAACATTTAAAACATCCGACGAACTACTCAGGCGCGGCCACAGGATTTGGAGTAAGAGAGGCGGTAAACATTCAGTAACTAACCTATACATGAATTAATAGCATATTTTGCCAAACAATGACAGTTACATTGCGCGATATCATAGTTTAGCTTTATGCAGAGATTCTATGCGTGTACAAGGGTTCTGTGGAGCCTTGCATCGTGAGAAAACTGATGAACTTCCATTGTGCTTCGCTCAGAGTGAATTTCTAAGAGTGAAACGGTTTAAAAATCGAATCTCATACAATTTTACAGGGGGGGGGTACGCCTACAATTGTACAGGGGGGGGGGGGTTATGGCTACAATTTTACAGGTGGAGGGTACGCCTACAATTTTACAGGGGGGGCGGGGGTAGGCCTACAATTTTACAGCGGGGGGGGTACGCCTACAGTTTTACAGTGGGGGGGAGTACGCCGCTTCGGGCCCCTCTAAATCTGCCTATGTCACTTCATTAGAATTTCATGTTGTTGTGTCTGTGTTTCGAAGTTTATGAGGTCCTTCCGCGCCTGACGCTGCATTATTTGAGGACCCAGAGTGTGACCCAGCACTCCAACCTAATAAACTTACGAATTTTTGAATCTTAGCTGCAATTTCCAGCTATTTATTTTTTACTGAAAGATATTTTAATTTTGGTGTGGTCTGGTGCTGTTGGGGGAAACCGGATTACCCGGAGGAAACCCCACCTGTCCGGTGTGGTGACCACCAACCAAACTCACATGCGCCGAGTGGGAAGAGAACCTGGGACGCCTACCGGTAGGTGAGAAGCGAGTGTACCAACCACTGCGCTAGCCGGACAGAAGTTTTCATGTTGTTATCAAAAGTACTCACGTTTAAAGTATCATAATATACTATTTATGTGATCACCATTTTCATTTTTATTCATGTACATGTACATTAAAATCACATGCACGCTTACCAGATTATAATCACATGCACGCTTAATTGAATGTTCTATGAACATTTAGCGCATTGTTTATGTTACTGGACCATGAGTAACCCATTGATGACTGAGTTATGGAGATCCCTATACACGGCTTATCAGCCCAGCCAAGGAAGGTAAATATCTATCTATTGACGCAATACTTAACCTGAAGAGCAAATCAAACACTACTGTCCTCGTGATTGCTGTTTCGACAATAGCCCTGTGTCAAAATTTATTTTGCCGGTAGACTTGAATGAAATTCGTTTTCTACCAAACATAGCAAATTTTAAGTTAACTGTGTCCATTGTAATTGATTATTGACACAATTTAAAGGCACTTCGTGCGCTATACCAATTCAGTAAAACTGGGTGTTTAAATACTCGAGGGACATTTTTATTGACCGATATAGTGATTTTATAATTTTCATTGAAAATGCGTGTTTAAGTCAAAAATACTAGTAAGCTACAAAAACATAATCCTTACTTACATTTACTTTTGGCGCATTTTGCGCGGGTGACTAGAATCATATCCGGCTTCTCCAGAAAGCACGGACAATTTTCCTTGGAGCTGAGCTGGATGGTGGGCGTGCAAGTGATCATCTGTTTCCTTGGAAACGGAACGTCGCAGCTCTGTTTCCAGTAGCACTCATTGACTGCCGCTATGAGGTCCGTCGTCTTGCCCACGCACTTGTCGAGCGAGCGCCCCACGTTTACCTCGATGTCGACCAGCTGGTGTTTCGGCGGGCACGCGAGGTGCACATGGATGCCCGAGTCCGCCTCCGAGCGGCTGCAGGCCCGGATCTCCACGCCGAGCAGGCTGGATGTCCGGTTGTGGCCCGCGCAGCAGTGCAGGGCGGTAACCCGTGCACAGAGACCTGGGATATATATAGCATTATCCTTTAATTTTCATCACAAATGTATATGTAAAACTGTCATTTACGCATAACGTTTACTAAATTATTCATGCCTGACACAAAGTTATCCAACAAAAGTAACGTACGTTTCTAATAATGTTCTACAAAAGTTTATTTCGGAGTAGTGTCGCCTCTTTAACAATAACGTGCAATAATTATACAGAAAATGAAGCAACTTATATTACAAGGATATGTAAGTAAGTAAGTGAATTTTTTATTAACGTGACATGTGTATACATACATTCTCTACAAGCTGTATACAATACCTGCCAAGTTACACCCGGCCCAATGGGCCTACATGTCACCTAAACATTGTTCTAATTAAGAACCGTTAGCTGAGATTATATAATTATTACATGGTATGCAGTATTAAGCAATATGTGTGAAAAATGAGAAATGGATAGGCATGAACTAACCATGTAGATATAGAAATGGATAATGCAGATAACAAATGTGATTTTCTATGAAAATATAAGACTTCTTCTGCGCATGTAAGCTTTAAACAAAAAATTTGTAAATAATCTCAATCTGTATGACATCTCTCCCTCAGCAGGCCGTATTGCTTGTCACTAAAAACTGTAGACTTTAAGCCCGGCGGAGCGCTAAGGAGTAAAAATATCTTTGTTTCAGGTTACATGACCAAAAACAGTAGGGTATGTAGGGCCGTCCTTAATAAATTGTTGGTTTGGCGTAACCATACACATAATTTTAGAGGTGGATACTAGGTAGGTAGTTTTTTTCTAAATTAATTTTGTTTTCTATCAATGTTGTAAATTGAATATATACCCGGTAGTTCACGCTTACTCAGTGACCGTTGTACCCGTTATTTAAACAAATTTTAACCAGAGCATTCTAACATATTCAAGCCAATATAAAACTTGTCATTTTAAACGAAATTTTAAACTTTTTGCTTGTTGAAATTGTATTTTTTTTGGGGGGGGAGGGGGGGGTAGCAGCCATTTTCGTGAGTCGGTAGGGTTACGCCAAACCAAACCCTTTATTAAGGACAGCTTAGGTAAGGATTTTTTTTAATTTATTTAATAAATGGTCAACTTGAATATTCTTAAATGGCATTAATATTCAAACATATCGGTAATATCCATAAACATTGTTTTAAAGTGGATGCGATCAAAGCAAAACACTTATTTAACCAAACAATATTAAACAAGTAAAACACAAACACAAAAATTCAGACAAACTCAATACAATGTTCTAGGGTGGGGGTATTTTTAGGGTAGGTCAGGTAACCTCAAAGAAACATATTTGTTGCGCCAATTAAACAAATATTTTTTGCACATAATATTTTTATTCGCGCGTTTTTCTCCTGTTTACCAGATATGCTGTGCTTTATCTATCTTATAATCCCATAGCCAACACTGCATATGACAAAAGAATAACATGCATGTAGTAATTTATGTCATAGTCTGCTTAGATCGAGTCTTCTTAATACAATTTAACATTTTTAAAGCCACGCTAAAGGTGAAATTGGTCAAAATTGGAATAAACAATAAACAGTGATTCAAATGTCTGGTAGAAGTGTCTTATTTGAATGTTCCAGCTTCTGTTGTGTCTTGTGTAAGGAAACGATTCGGTTGTTGGCTACTGTTTAAAATAAAAACACTGATCCTCCAAGTAAATGGTTAGTAAACCTGTGTTGTGTTTATATTTATATCATCGTGGCGACGGGGTCTTACTCCGAAAATTCACCGTTAGCTTCTGCGTGCTGCATAATAAACTAATAAAAAAAACAGGAGGACCTTTGGTTAGTTTCGTCGTGTTTAGATGTAAACAGTAGAGTAAATTTTAAACTGATCAAATAATATATTATTTTATAAACTAGTTTTTCTGTCATCGTGTTTTAAAAAAAAAAAAATTGCGTTTGTAAAATCTTGTTGTCTTAAATCGCAGAACATTGTGTGTGCCTTTAATATCGCTTCAAACTATGACGGTCGATTAGTGTTTCATTACTAAACTTATCAAATTTTAGGGTGTTTGGCATCTGAGAAACCAGAAAAAGTATTGCGTCAACTTATCAAACTGCTCAAAGTTGTCTCCCCTTCTGTGATGCATTGACAATCACAGGGGAGATCACTGTGAGGAGTCAACATCCACTGAGTTATCTTAACCTGAATTCCGGCTCCTACTGTCATAGTACCAGTAAGGAAGTGGATGAATGTACGTGTTCTGGGGCAGGTTATCCAGAGTTATCTTTGCATGTTGCGAGTTACAAACGGCCTGAGTTATTGCCCTTGTAGCACGTTTCTCGTTTAAACCTGTTAGTTTGGCCTCTCAGACAATTGTTGACCTATAATTAGTCGTTACTTCTACTGCGTTATTATTTACGCGCACAATAATATTCTTTCGTCAACATAATAAATGTTAAAAGCACGGCTTCATCCAATACGAAAGCGAAATAAAATCTTAGCGTAAGACGGTTTGCGGACAAAACTTAAAGGGTTTTTATTTAAAAGACGAACGGGCGAACATGCAATAGACAATCTTTACTGACGGAGTACTAGGTTTATCGGCAACACATGTATATAGTCCCAGAGGCATGGGCCATTTATTTAAAATTTGCGCCCCAAGCTAAAATTGGCTTTAAATGAAAGGTATACATATACTGAATTCAAAAAACAATTTCTTTAAAAAATCCTCTTTTACAATGGCCGGCAATCCCAGATGGCCGCCAAAATATTCATTCTACCCTATGTTCGCTAAAACTGTATACTTTAGCTGTTATTGTATCATTTTTGAATATCTTTTTAACCAAACTAACTGAAGTGATGTTATATTTGATGTTTGTAACATCCAATATGTTTCGTCAACTCTGTTAAAAAAATATATACGAAAAATGGGAAAAAAGCACCTCAATTTTGGTGTTTTTTTTTTTCAAAGATCTGCCTTTCAGTTGTTGCAAACTTTGTAAAAATAAGCTAAATGTAATAAAAATCATGTTAAACAATCACCAAATTCATGTTTTATAAAAGTAAACTAAATTTTCTCAGCAGGATGCTCTTAAATTAATATCATACTGTTGCTAAAAGTGGGTGGGGTAAATTGACCCCTGAATTTTAAAAACGACATTGTTTTAATTCTTGGATGAATTGTTATAAAAATGTGTTTAATATAATTTTAATATAATTTGTTTTAAATCAAACTAACAACATTAATGTTATTTTTGATATTTGTAATATCTGATGTGTTTCTTTAGCTACTGCTGGTGTATGTTTTTTACAAAGAAAATGAGAAAAAAATGCCATAATTTGTTGTTTTAGGTCTACATGTGGCTTCCAATTGTTGCAAATTCTAAAAAAAAAAGTATAAATGTAATACATGTAATACATATCATTAAAAAAAATAACCATGTCTATGTTTTATACAATTAAGCTAGATTTGTTCAACAGGATACTCATAAATTACCATACTTTTGCTAAAAGTGGGTGGGGTAAATTGACCTCGGAATAAAAAAAACAAACCTTATTTCATTCTTAGTTGAGTTGTTATCAACTGCGTTAAGACTATTTTTAATCAAACTAATAAAAGTTATGTTATATTTTGTATTTGTGACGTTTAATGTGTTTTTAAGGGACTATGTTATCGAAAAGGGCCTCAAGGGGGCAATTTCTTTTAAAAATCTGATTAAAAAAAAAAAATTATTTCCGGCAGGTAATAGCGGTTTAAACATGGTATATATAATGGAGAAAGAATGTGTGCATTCTGAGATAAAACTCAACTTGGGTCGTGTTTGTTTAGACCTTTTTTTGTTCACATTTTGACGTCAGAATTGTGAGTATTTTGTATAACCATAGTGTACACGCGACTCCTTGCCAAGCATGATAGCGCAGTTGGTAAAAGTGCTGTCTACTTACATTATTTCGTATGGCTTCTAAGTTGTGAGTTCGAATCCCGCTTGGGATTTTAATTATTCAGACTTGTTTTGCTTTTTTTTATTTTTATTAAATAACTCATTGTGTATTATGTTATTATTTATGTTTTTATAACATATTTCTTAGTATGGCGCATTTCTATCATATAATATCAATAATAGTGAAATAGGACGACATTTTTTCGGTGACATAGTCCCTTTAACGTCTGTTGTTAAACATGTATGAAAATTGAGGAAAAAAGCATATACACTGTTCATCTTGCATAATTTAAAACAGATTATAATTATAATGTAATATTTTTAGACCGTAAATGCATCTACATTTGTTCGACAGGTTTGCCAGGTTGCCAACTTACCATACTCAAGATACATGTGGGTTGGCTAAATTAATTGACCCATGACATTACAAATAACATGTTTTTTAACAATCTACTTATAACTGTTTTATTCAATAGTATATAGATCTATTCAACTTATTAGTTTTCCACAATTCAAAGTGTCTTTTAATGAGAGTATTCGTTTTTGTAACGTTTATTAAATAACTCTTCTACAAATAACATACATTTGGTTATGTCTTGTGCCCGGCGTTTCGATTCACTCCATGATAAGTTGATCGACTTCACCTCGGCATCTAGAGTCCTTCTCCAAGTGGTCACTGGGCGAACCCTCCTCCTACGGCTTTTTGTATTCCAATTGTCTGGTGATGTTTAATTGATCTCTCCAAAGTGTGTGGCAAATCCACCTCCATTTCCTCTCGTTGATGGTAGCAGTGATTGGCTTTTGCTTGGTCCTTCTCTTGAGCTTCTGGCCATCTTGACTCTGTATTTTTCAAAGACATTGGTTGACGAACACCTGCAGCTTGTGGTCTAGTGTCTTTGTGCTTTAACGTACCCAATCCATACAACAGTACGGCCTTTACATTCGAATTGGTTCAAATCGTCTTGAGAGAGTTGAAGGCGTACTGTGCTTTGCCAATTCTTACCCTTACATCTTTATTAGCACCCCCTGTCTTGTTCACAATGCTGCCAATGTATGCAATGCTATCAACAATCTCCAATTGTTGGTCCTCCAGATGTATGGGTGTTGTGCTCCCTTTGTTTTCCTGATGTATATATGGAGCCCTGAATTTCTGGCTATTGTGGCGAGAACCTTAATCTTCTCTTGCATGTCTTTGTGCATGTGGGACTGGAAAGTCCAGGTCTTCTAGCTGTTTTTGGTAAGTGTCCTCTGTATTCCTCTTGGCTGCTGACTCGTTGCAGTGCTCGTTATCAAATTTATTACAAGCGAGAAGATCAGAGGTGAAATCAAACAGCCTTGTCTCACGCCAGTTGTTACTTCAAAGAATGGGGAAAGTTCAGATTTGTGTACTACGTAATAAGTTGTATTCTTGTAGAGGCTCAGAAGAATGTTGTTCATTCATTGCGCCCAAGCCTTCCATTTCCATTACCAGTTTTCTTACAGTGGTGTCGGAGCCCACATTGGCATTCTTGTCTCCTCTGATAATGGCAATATCTCTTCTCGGGCTCGGTCAAGTACTCCTTGGAGTTGCCCATATAAATCATATTTCATCTCTTGTTCCGCTTGGTTTGTAGTGGCATAACATTTAATCAGGAAAACCTTCTGGAATTTAGACCTGTAGTTTGCTGTCACAATCCTTTCACCGATTGGTTCCCATTCCATCCGACACTTGTTTGCCTCTCTGCAAAACATGAACCCCACTCCATGATGGTGTCCCCTCTTCCTCTGGTAGACCAGAATACAATACTGTATGCCCAGTAGACAAGGTAAGCTTTCCTGCAGATGTCAATCTCACCTCAATCTTACATCGATACCTATCCATCTCTCTAGCTACCTCTGCGGTTCTTCCAGTCTCAAGTAGTTTTCTTACATTCCAGTTCCCGATCCGTAAGGCGTTCTTCGGGGATAATAAAGTTTACAGACAAGTCTGCTTCTACGCTCTTCCATTTCACGGGAGTATAATGGCTTGCTAGTTTACATTACTCAATTTATATTAAGTAGCATAGAGCATTTTTATCATATGATATTGTAAAGGCAGCAATTGTTGAATAAGACATGTTTTGATTATTTGTTTCCGAATTGTGTTTCAAATGTTATTGAATTGTCACAGCACACTACTAACGATCAATATTTACATACCGGTGATATATAGTTGTTTGTATGTCAAATGTAATTTAAGATGACATGTCAGCAAAAACATGCAAACCACCCTTAAGTTTTATATTGAATGAAATTTAGACACCATTTAAATGTATGTTGATTATACAAGAGATGTTTAATACAAGTTACACAAATGATTATTCTCATTAAAAAACACTTCTAATTATGGTAAACTAATACGAGTAAGTTGAATATATACTACTGAATAAAACATTTGTAAGTGGATTGTTTAAAAATCACGCTATTTGCAATTTCATGGGCCAATTTAGTCAAACCACGTGTATCAGCAGTATGGTAATTTAGCAACCTGTCGAACCTGTGTAGTTTAATTGTTATCTTTAAAACATTGATGTATTTATTGTTAAAATATTTTATAACATTAACCATTTTCATAAGAATTTGCAACAATACAAAGCTACATAATTCTGTTTTAAATAAATAAATAAAACTTCTGCTTTTTCCCTCAATTTACACACAGTTTTAACAACAGTGGTTATACCAAATTGAAATTTAAAATTATATGGTGTCAATTTACCCCACCCACTTTTACAAAAATAATCGTAATTTATGAGTATCCTGTTGAACAAATCTAGCTTAATTGTGTGATTTATATATATGGTTATTGTTTTAAAGGATATTTATTATATTAATCATATTTTTTAAGAATTTGCAACAAGTGAAAGCCACATAAGACTTAAAACAACAAATTAATGCATGTGACCTCATTTTCTTTGTAAAAAAACACACACAAGCAGTAGCTAAAGAAACACATCAAATATTACAAATATCAAATATAACATTAATTTTGTTAGTTTGATTTAAAACAAATTATATTAAAATTATATTAAGCACATTTTTATAACAAATCATCAAAGAATTAAAACATGTCGTTTTTTTTAAATTCAGGGGACAATTTACCCCACCCACTTTTAGCAACAGTATGATATTATTTTAAGAGCATCCTGTTGAGAAAATTTAGTTAAATTTTATAAAACATAGATTTGGCGATTGTTTAAAATGATTTTTATAACATTAACCTATTTTTTTTAAGAATTTGCAACAACTGAAAGTCAGATCTTTGAAGAAAAAAAAAAAAATTGAGGTGTTTTTTCCCATTTTTTTCGAATATGTTTTTTCAACAGTGTTGACGAAACATATTGAATGTTACAAACATCACATATAACATCACTTCAGTTAATTTGGTTAAAAAGATATTAAACAATGATATAATAACAGCTAAATAATAGGGTTTTAGCGCACGTGGGGTAAAATTAAATATTTTGGCGGCCATCTTGGATTGCCGGCCATTGTAAAGAGGATTTTTTTAAGAAATTGGTTTTTGAATTCATTATATGTATACCTTTCATTTAAAACCAATTTTAGCTTGGGGCGCGAATTTTAAATAAATGGCCCTTGGCTCTTGGACTAAGTTGCATATGAAGTTATTAGTAATATGTTCAAAGTTTGTTTATTACGCAAACGCAATAGTCGATTGTTTTGCAGAACAGTTCTGCGTTCACAATATGTGCAGCTTTATATAGAGAGTATACTTTTCATAGAAACACGCGAACATCGGGTACATTTTTATACAACATTACTGAGTAAAAATAACGAGCTTATGGTGCCGATAAACGTAGTAATTTATATATCGCGCATACAGAAGAAACGTTGTTTTTTTCATCTAAGAACAAGACAGAATCCTATATATACGATAGCGAGTTAATTACTCCGTTGTTGCATACGGATCGCATTAGTGTCAGACATAGCACGCACGTGTAGCGCAAATGTTCATCACTGATTGAGCAAACTCTATGAGCCTACACTATTATGCTAATAATAGTACTCACATGCGAAAATGATCGCTAGTCCGACTTGAAATCCGTTCAAATCCATCGCACTTTCTTCTGCTTCATATCAGTCGCAACTTCAAATAATTATGATAGCATAAGACACGAGGCTGTCTGTTTGGCAACATTTCTCAATTTCAATCTAAAGAAGATTTATTGAATAAGCCTTCGTCCAAAATCCTGCGGTTTCTTATCGCCCGACGGTACACTATAAGCACTGCTCAATGGGAATATAAACAGACATTGAAGATTTAAATCTTGAAATGAAATCTAGATTCCACCGCACCCCCTCCCCCCTCGCGGCATGCCGATAAGAAAAATGCAGTCAGGTGCTGCAAAGTGAACGACTATGTTTTAATTCTATTATAAAGATACTTTAAAGGAACATATTACCAGATGTGTACATTGACAGTTTCCAACTGTTTTATCACAGATTACAACAATAAAAGAATATCTTTGTCGTTAATGAAATAGAACGAGTTGAAATGGGAAAATTTATAAAGCGTTTGTAACGCGCGTGTGCGTGCGTATCGAAGTTAATGAGGTCCTTCCGCGCCGAAGCGGCGTTATGTGAGGACCCGGGGTATGCCCTAGCACCCCTGCCTGATGGACATCTAGAGACACATCGAAAGTTGGGACGAATTTTGAATCAAAGCTGCAATTTTTGCAATTTAGTTTTACTGCAATATCTTTATTTTAGGGCGATATTGTGTTGTGGGCGGAAACAGGAGTACCTGGAGGAAACCCCGCCTGTACGGTATGATGACCACCAACAAACCACACATGCGCCGGGTAGGAATCGAACCCGGGCAGCCTATCTGAGAAGTGTGAGTGTAACAACCACTGCGCTAGCCGGACAGCTTTTGACAAATAACGCGAAACTATTGAACACGGAAAATACTCTATCGTTGATGTCGACGAGTAATAATATATTGTCTTGCCGAGTGGTTAGCGTTACACACTTTTGATCCCGCGGTCGTAACTGTTAGCTTCGGTGGAGGGGCCACTATTGCCCTTTCGTTTACCATTTCTTGATACAATATTTGAGTTGTGTAGTCCAAATTCTTTGATTTGTTTGCAGTTGAGACGTTTTATAATAATTAAAAGCCCGTGAAAAGACCCTTTAATGATCGCATGAAACTGGACAATACGTGTCGTTGGCTGGGATGATTACACTCATATGCACTGATTGGCTAATTGGCAAATCCAAAAACATGTCACACATTCCCAAAAGTACATTATAAATAGAGAACAAGTCAAGTCATAGTGAGATCATGTTATTTGCTGTTGAATGCATACGTTAGACTATATTTTATTTATGTCTGCAAATATTTATTATTTGTGTAAATATTGAGCATATTGTATAAATATATTGGTACTACAATCCATCAATATAACTTACGACCAAACAATTAATGTATTCTCTATCACTAGGTTTGTATATTACATTTGATTTTGTTATGCATGGTACTATAAAGTATCCGTGGGTAATTCCGCGACACAGGACTTGAAACCACCAGCATTATACTCAGTAAAGGATTCCCCACGCAACATTCATATACACTTAAAATTAAATACTTTACAATGCGCAAAGAAAATTTAATAACTTCGTATTTTAGGCTTAAATATTTACAAAATCATAAACTGCAATAATGATGCGTATCTAACGGCCTCCACCTTTAACCCTACGATCTGTTAACAAGGTTTGTTTGGTGGTCACCATACCGGACAGATCGGGTTTCCGCCGTGTACTCAGACCCCCTCCGACACACACACCCACAGCGCAATACCACACCAAAATTAAAGATCTTACAGTAAAAATAAGGCTTGTCACAGGATGCGACGTACGCCCCAGAAGCATTTGCTGCTCAGAGCAAGGCAACACAATGTCAGTTACATGTTGGCAAAAATGATGCTTCCTGCAAAAATAGTTATGGTCCTGGCATTCTGCACTTTCTCTCAATATCCTCTATCATTATATGTAGTTTCATTTGAATCCGTTCAATACTAATGGTGTTATGCTCCGCATAAAATAAAACAAAGGACAATAGCTCTACATTTTGTAGAAAGAGTTATGGTCCTTGTGCTCTGCACTTCCTCTCATTGTCCTCAATAATTATATGAAGTTTCATTTGAATCCCTTCAATACTAATGGAGTTATGCACCAAACAAGAAAATTAAACAAAGGGCAATAACTCTGTAAATACTGAAGAAAGAGCTGTGGTTCTTAAGCTCTTCACTTGCTCTCATTGTCCTGTATCATTATATGAAGTTTCATTTAAATCCCTTCAATACTAATGGAGTTATGATCCGCACAAGAAAATTAATGCTCCATATAACGAAATAAAACAAAGGGAAATAAATCTGTAATTATTGAAGAAAGAGTTGTGGTCGTTGTGCTTTGCACTTCCTCTCATTTTCCTCTATTTTCATTTAAATCCCTTCAATCCAAATGGAGATATGCTCAGCACAAGAAAATTAAACAAAGGGCAATAACTCCGTAAATATTGAAGAAAGAGTTGTGGTTCTTGTATTCTGCACTTCCTCTCTGTGTCTTCTATCATTATATGAAGTTTCATTTGAATCCCTTCAATACTAATGGAGTTATGTTGTTCTGTACAAGATGCGTAATGCGGACGATGCGATTACTATATGGCCCTTGGGGGGGGGGGGGAACTAATTAATTTCGAAACACATACACACAAGCCACTGAGAACCAGTGGAATTACAAACAGGCATAGCCAGGTATTTCTGAAAAGGATGGCTTACATTGTTACATGACCATGGGTCCATATTATTAAGGTCCCAAGTAACAACTTTAAAGGGACTTGTTCACAGATTTTCGAATTTTTTAAGTATGCCTTTACATGTCTGAACTTGACAGATTTAAGCATCGGAACTAAAATGCTTGAGTTTAGTAACAAGACAAGTATTTAGATTTTTTTTTTTTTTTAATGGTCCACCGGGGTTCAACCAGGGACCTCCGGATTAAAAGCCTATTGCCTTGCCCACTCCACCATTCCGGCTTTTGTATATAACCATGCATTACTTACTTTATGTAAGTGTTCCACGAGTTGTCAACAATTTCAACGAAAACAACAGAAACACTCCAAATTATTCCATCGTTTAGCACTACAAACGCTTTATAATTTTATCAATTTCAACTGATGAGTACTCATGAACGAAACAGCTTTTACAGTATATTTCTAGGTCTGTAGTGTTATTTTGCTCCCTTGTATACACTGTTCTTTTATTTTTGGAATCGGAGACAAAAAGTTTTAAAATTGTCAATTTGTCAATCTGTGAACAGGTCCCTTTAAAGTGAATTTAGACAAGACTGTTTTCTTTTTCTTTAGGCCTCACGGGTCAGAATATCAGACTAATTCCCAAAGCAAAATATGGCTGTTTTCCAATTCTAAAATAAACTCCTTCCGCTAAAAAATTTGGTTTGACATTTATAGCAAAATCATTCAGTAAATTACAGGAAGTCATATATTAAGAACAAAAGCACACAAACTCTTAATGGCATTTGGACTTAATTATATATTGCAATTTAGTCAACTAATCAATGAAAATTTGACACGGACACAAAGGTTTTACTGTAGATTCTTTCACAATTTGGCAAATTTTACGTTGAGAAATTCCAAATTTTAAACCAGGTACTTTTCCCCGAAATGTCATAAAAGGCATGGATTTACCCTTTTGTAAACACAAATCCTTGACTTTCACATGGAAAATGTTACATGCAATTTTCGCTTAATTTCAGGTACAACTTTGAACCTTATTAAATAATAGTCCTGGTCAATATGAATCAAAATGAACATTAAGCTGGTACCTAACCTTGCAGTCATGTTAAAATCACTTACGCATGGTGTTTTAATAACCGTTTATTGAGGAACAGTGTGTGTCAGGCAAGACACTAATCTGATGAAATGCATAGAAGACAATCACAAAAGCAAATGGACAAATAGAAATCTTGTGACTTACAAATAACAAATAATATTCATGACTGACAAGTTCAAAAGCAGTTGTGCAGACGGAATGGAACTGAGCCTTAGAGTAATTAAATGGATTGGTTTAACATATAAATACCTACAATAACAGTGATATGTTCGTGTATTTAACTATGTTACATAACAATATAAATACAATTCCATCGTTTTGCAAACTTCATTTTTGTTATTAAAGGGCATTATTCACAGATCAGCAATTTTACCATTTCTAAATGTTACTTAGGTATTATAAATATTCGTAATAAAATATTTTGTACACAAGTGTCTTTAATGACCATAAATATTAGTATTGGTAAATTCAACCTGTTACTTAAATCCAATGCCTTATTCCTATTTCAGTCTCAAAATGTTTGGTCTCACAATCCAAAGTAATAATACAAACATGTTGTAGGCATTATTCAGATAGTTTGTTTTTTCTTAATAATTTAGCATATAAGATTGAGCTTTAATATTACAAAATACATTTATCCTTATTAAAACAAGCAAACATTTGTTTAGATTACATATATTGAGCATTACAGAATATGGTTAAAAAAAAGAGTAAAAACACAAACAGAAAGAACAATCCGAACAGATTTGGGGCATTGCTGCAAATGCAATCAAATTGGAATAAACATACATTTTACACAGATAACAAATGTCTTTTACTGGTTAAACAGTTTAACACCAATATGCTGCAGTCATTCCAAGGAAAATGCAAGACGATATTTCCAGTACTAAATATACCCTCTGGACATAATACATGACTATGAAGATATATGAATGAAAACTGCGATGATGAGACGAGTTCCCATCCACGTAATTGCACAGTACATGTTTCAAAACAGAACATCTTATTATCAGTGAGAGTTCATTGTAAACGTGTGCAATGCTTTGAATTGTCTTATAGGCATAAACCTAAACCAGGTTTTATTTACGGGAATGAACACAAACACAATTTATATAAGAAATAAATATTTTCTATTGACCCTAGACTTCATACCTATTTGGTTTTCTTATCTTTTGGTTTCCATGCTTTCAGAAGATTGACACCAAAGTACATGGCAAAGGCGTGCATTTGAAAACAGATTACCAGACACAAATACCAGACTAGCACTGACGGATAACCTAAAATCTGAGACGAGTATTTCCTTTCTCTATAGTAGATCAACAAATCGTCAGCCAGCTCTATGATTCCATACAAAACAGGCAATACTCCAAATACCGCAATGCCAATAAGAGACTGTTTTAAAACTAGTGAATCATTCTTCGAAAGAGATTTCAGGCCTAAAACTGCCGCTACAAGGCTAACAATCCAGGCATATTCCCACGCTTTGGGTGCTGGCAAGTCCCACAGTTGTAGACGCTTGTATATTGGAAGTCCCAGTAACGCA
This sequence comes from Congeria kusceri, assembly GCA_027627225.1. Lineage (NCBI taxonomy): Eukaryota > Metazoa > Mollusca > Bivalvia > Myida > Dreissenidae > Congeria > Congeria kusceri. The sequence continues at coordinate 23,329,566 of CM051024.1, forward strand.
GTAAGGCCAGGCAATAACCGCACCATGATGACCAGGCCAAATAGTATTTGTGAACATAACGTTGTCTTCAATCTTCCTTTGTTTATAGAGCTGTAATAAAAAATGAGACATTTAATGCATTGCAGACTGTGCGAAACCTCTAAAGTGTTCGCCACATCAGGGCAACATATAAGGATTCTGTCAGAATTGGGTATTACCCCATCATATTTTAAATAACTGAATACTAACAAATGTATTATAAATTATGTTACCCCATTAGAATAAAAATAATTGCGTATTAGATGAAGATGATCTCCAAATTTAGTAAAACAACCACAAAATGCAAATGGTGTGAGGTTTTTCTAAACATTCAATCTACATTATTGTTCTTAACACATAAGTAACTAAACTTGGGATAAATTCTAAAAATAATTAAAACTTTGTTTGCTAAATGATGTAGTTTTCAAGCAAAGTCTGGTTAGTAGACTCGATTTTGACACAGTATAAAACATTGCCACGAAACATTTACACTGTGTATTTTGGTCTTCAATTGTTGAGAGTTTTCATTAACAGCAGTCTAAATGATTTTGGCAACACTCCATTATGCAAACACCCAAGTTCGATGTAACATTAATTCAGAGATGTTTTTATGTTATTTAGAAGATCTACTGTCAATGTATAAATGCAATTTAACACTGAGCATTTCAATGGTTTCTGAACTATTTTTAACTCCAAATCTCACCTTATCAAAATACAAAACAGAGTTATGGGTAATGTTGCCCCTGATACAAGAGTTGATGACAAAGGTTAATTTCAAGTTTCAAGTGAATAACTTAATTTATGTAGTTTTGAAGTTAAACAACTTTTGAATATAAACTTTAACCAGAAAATCTATGTGAAAAAGTGGCATAACTCTATCAAAATATAAAACAGAGTTATGGGTAATGTTGCCCCTGATACTAGAGTTGATGACAAAGGTTAGTTCCAAGTTTCAGGTGAATAATTTACATAGTTCTGAAGTTACCAAACTTTTGAATATAAACTTTAAACAAAAAATCTAATCAAAATACAAAAAGAGTTATGGGAAATGTCGCCCTTCATACTGGAGTTGAAAAAGGTTAGTTCCAAGATTCAAGTGAATATCTTAAGTAGTTTTGAAGCTACAAAATTTTCGAACATAAACTTTAACCAGAAAATCTAAGTGATAAGGGGCATAACTCTGTCAAAATACAAACCAGAGTTATGGGGAATGTTGCCCCTGATACTGGAGTTGATGACAAAGGTATATTCCAAGTTTCAAGTGAGTAACTTATGTAGTTTTGAAGTTACAAGACTTTTGAGTAAAAACTTTAACCAATTCAGACGTGGACGTCAATGCCGGGGGTAGTAGGATAGCTCACCTATTCTTTGAATAGTTGAACCAAAAATAGGCTCGACAATTGAAATCAACGACGACGATGAAAGCGAGGCAAAAAGTCGGTAACCCTTGTTTTTTGTACAATTTCAATTCGTATTGCTTGCCCCTGTGTGCGACATTTTTTCCCGGAATAATCACGATGAATTCCGAAATCAATGAACAGAAACAACAAAAATGAAAGTCGTATAATGACGTCATAAAACACTGACCATTACGTAGATATTTGATTAATTTCATTGGACAGTTGTGGTTCACGTTGAAAACTACATCAAATTAAAATGATTTGTATTATACACATTTTTGTCATTTTGTAACATTACAATTTCGTAACCACTCATTTTCAGCTGTTTGGTACACATCTTTTGGTCATTTCGTACCCATGTCAATCACCTTACGCATTGAGTGTGCAGTTTATTGCATATCGAGTATTTTAATTCAGTTTTGCTACCCATCAAAGATTAAATTAATTGCGTAAAAGGGGTTTCAGAATTGTATTTATGCAAATACTCGCCTGTTCTGTTGCTCTGCCACATGTTGAAAAAATGATATACATAATAAATAATTATTACTGCAAAAATTAGCCAACTTATTGTCACATGAAGTAAAAATATTCTTGTGCTATAAATACCAAAACAGCTTTAAATTCTAAAATTTAAAAACACAAAGATTTGTATCAAATAAAACTTGTATATCAACGTCTGTTGAAATCTGGTACGAAATGCCATGTGCACGAAACAACTTAAAGACCCGGTCTCTCCTTATATGGCAAATACCTTATTTTGTATTGCCAGGCGACACTCTCGCGATGCCAGTGATCACTACCGTCTGTTCCATCTGGCCTTTTCCCAAAACTGGACATACTGTCGGAAGAATTGGCGAAAATATGCCAAAAAAATGTGAAATATCAACCTGTCAAATTTACCGGAAGTAGGTTGAAATTGTGCAATGCGTGTGCAAATGCGGAGTATTATTTCGTTTAGTGGTACCTTTGTGGGACGGTTTTTTAAAGTAATACGTGCACAAGCTTTCGCAACCCAATAAAGGGCTATACGTAATATTTATCAACGGATTTACAATTAATTTGCCAAGTAAAATACTAGAACAAATAATAGTAGATCTATCTGGTAAAGTAGGATATATGTTTTCACTCTCAATTTGATGCGCACAGACTATTTACGGATATTGTTAGTTGATGTTAAAAGTTTTATACAAAGTAATTATATATATTCAAAAGTGAATGCCTTCATTATTTTTTTCTCCAATTATTTGCTGTTGTGAAGGGTCAATTTTAAGTGACCTGTTCAATGTGTATGCTTACTCTTTTGTTATGAGCTCTGACATGGCCATTACTTGTGCACCGAATTACCTATATATTTTAGTACAGATAATGTGCATAGCAAATATATAAAATACATAAAACAATTGAGTGTTGATGCTTTGAATGACTGATGGGCATCTTTTTGTAGTTTCGTTTAAGTTTTAACCCTTTTTTATCAGCTCTTTAAAATATCGTTCAAGTTAAACAATGCTTCAAATCACTAGTTGTTTTTAATTTCTTGTCTGCAATTTTAAATTTAGGGGAAAATAAACATCACAGTCAATAGTTTGGACACAAGAGGTGCTCAAATGATAGAATGATTACACTGATTTGATTTTTCCCTGAGCAGCACCGATACCAACCGGTGTAAGAAAATCCTGAGTGGACAGTCCGTGAGTTGCACCTATGATGGTCCCCTAAAGTACTAATACAACTTATTAGCCCAAAACTCAAGATTGGTGTGCGAGTTAGATATAATTACTTTATTTGACATTTACATTAGTGTATTTTTATACTTACAAATGAATCAGCATTTAAAAAATTCAATATGGATATCAGATGTATATGGATATTAATAGTGTATCGGGTAGTTTATTACAATAACAAACCTTTCACATCATTGTTTGTCTTGATTTGGTACTCGAATACAGGCCACTTTTCTACACCGACTATGGGGTGCTGCATCCAATGACGACCAAGGTAGTCCATTAGGCTATTCCGTTTCTGCCGTCCTGATCTAAGCGTTCGTGCTCTGTGAATTTTCAAGGTCGGACGAATGTGCTGTGACAGTACAAAAGGTAGGCATGTTTTTACCAGATCCCTAGGCATAACAGCTGTCGAAACATGTTGAAGGCTGACGACCTCTGAATATACTGAGCAGGCTACAACCACAGGCCCAACACACGAGCCTACACAGCCTTGGTCTAGTGAAAGATGCGCCCTTTCATAATGACACCGTGAAAACATTCCCTTAGAGCAAACCAACCGTCTGAAATAAAGTTAATTAATGATTATTATTAATTAAGTACATGTATTAATATGATATTCAGCATCATTAATATCCGTAATGCCTTTTAATTATACCTTTACCTACTACTTTAAAATACTGCATTCATGTTTAGCTGTATTTTGCATCAAAATTGCTTGTTCACCTAATTTGCATTTTATTTGTGGTTTGAACAATTTACGTTGAATTATCGTATTTATTTTACACGTTGCAACAATACTATTTCAAACGTCTCACCAGGGGCCACATTCCTGAAACATCTTAAGTGTATCTTAAAATATTTTCACTTAAGTGAAAAATTTCAAAATGTTATATTTAAAATCTCCCTGCACTGGAAAACAACTAAATAAACAGTTTAATAAAATGTTGATTTATGGTTAAGGATAAGATATTACTTAAATGGCCTATGTCGTCGAACCATTGGATTCCTATTACAGGGAATTGCGCTTTATAAAGACATGCACTAAATAAAACATAATATCATACACAATAAGATATGTGATAAAAACAAATTAGCAAAAAAATATGAAAAATTAAAACAACGAGCAGAGATATAACTAACGTCTTAGGAGTCATGTATAGAACTTACAGTAGACAGCGCTTTAACCAACTGCGCTATCATGCTTGGTAAGAAGTAGAGTGCAAACTATACTTATAGAAAATACTCCCAATTATGACGTCAAAATGTAAACATAAAAAGTGCCAAACAAACAAGACCCATATTATAAATTGGTTTTTATCTCAGAATGCGTGCACTCTTTTTTCATTATATATAACCTATTTAACCATTATTATATGTCAGTATTAATATCTGAATTTCTGAATTTTTAAAGAAATTGCCCCCTTGAGGCCCTTTTCGGTGACATAGTCCCTTTAAGATGTTTCTGGAATACGGCTACTGTATATTGCACTTGCGGTGCAGAATACTGCGCTCAACCATTGTATGATCGCGTTTTAAACATAGTTTATTGTAGGCGCTTTCTGTACGCTAAGCAATCGTCTGTGGGAAACGGAGGTAACAAGTATAAACAAAGAATAAAAACGATTGCATTTTTTATCATCACTTGCATGATCCCTTGAACTTAACTGAAAAATACTGACAGATGTCAGGGTTTACACCATCGCGCGTGTATGCAAGCGTGCAGTCTAAAACTCCCCTCCATATAATACAAGGATCGTCGAAAGAAAACATGTTTTCAACCGCGGGCAACTTTGTCCCTTCCACCTCGGGTGACAAAAGTAACCGACTGATTAAAGTGACAGCAGTAGGGGAGGTGTCATTGCCGCCCGACCGTTGCAGAGTTACCGTTAAAATACACAGCCAGAAAGATAATGTCCAAGATGTAAAGAACAGCATTCAAAGAAGGCTTGATTATGTCTTGCAGACATTCCAGAATCATAATATTAAGGTAGGTTCCAGCTTACTGCACCGATCAATATTTTCCCCTAGGGGGACTGGCGGGCTGACCTAGGGGAATGTGACTTTTGGGGTCTAACTCCCCACTCCCCACCCTAGAGCCAAGCATATGTCTAAATCCACTCAGTGGGAGATGCTATATGTCTATCAAATTGCCCTTGGACCTATAGTACCTGTAACCAGGATAAAAAATCAGACCAAAGTCAATTACCCAGGGACCCAGAATCGTTCAGAATGTAAAATTCCCGCCTGTTGGGAATTGCTTTCAGTCTAAAGTCCCGTATATGCCCGCCACTCCCACCCCCCATTGACAGGTGCATAATAGCGAAGTAAAATCAACTCTATAATTGTCATAGTTTATATTAGCTGTAGCATACATATGTGCAGGGTTTTCATACATATAAATCTGCATGAATTTTATTCTAAACTGGGTGTTTGATATACTGGTACTCGAAATAAAAATTCAGAGACCTTTATTTTTTTTATGAAGATTCACAGTTTTTTTTACAAACGTTTCAGGAATCTGATATGAAGATACACAAGTCCTTGAGGCGAAGTTCAGGAATGTATGACATGCTCACTGAAGTGATAGTGGTGTTCTTAGATTTCCACAAATGTCAGACAGCTTGCAACCTACTTGTTGAAAAACTCGATGAAACAGTCACTGTAGGAAACCCAGAATTTTTTCACGCAGGAACTACCCTGGAAACCCTAAGGTATTATACATTTTTAAATGTCACAACTTGTCATATTCTATGTTTGGTAGTCCGTAACGGTAACAATAATTTTGTTTGAATAAATTTTCTGTGAACTTTAATGAATTACTGAGAATGTACAGTGTAATGTTACTACATATTGTAGACAACAAGCCAGCCTTCTAGCGGTTCATAATTCCAAACAGAAAGCCCAGGAAATGGCAAGTTTTGTCCATCAGGCTGTGGGGAAACCTATCTCTATTCAGGTATAGTTATTGAGGATATTTTTAATAATAATAATTCATATGTGTTATCATCTGTTCTATCAGTATAACAATACACACTGTGTTTTTTAAATTTTTTTACCTGAATACAAATGTAATGTGTAAGACACATAAACATGTTCAGTTGTGGCAAAATGCTGTTTACCACTTCTTCATAATGTCATTTACAAGTACACTTCAGTAACTTCTGGCAAAATTTGTCCATACATTCTCCGAGACAAGTTGGTTGATGCATAGAGAATAACAGGTTACTGCCTGGTCTTGGGTAATATATCAGGTAAGGCTTAGAATAATATAACGGCGAGGCTTGCCGAACTGTTATTTTATTCGTGCCGCACCTGATATATTACACAAGACCAGGCAGTAACCTGTTTTTCTATTTATCATACCACATTTTTCGTAAAATATCACCAAACGAGCTGATTTTTATATATTTAAAACTAAGGGCGGCGCTGATTTTGCTGAGCTGACTTTTACACGTTCACGTTCATGTAGTTATGGATTTCTAAAAGTTCACCGGATAATACCTTATATTGGATAATACCTTATATTTAACATTCCGTAATGATAAGTGAACTGTTTTCACTATGAATACATAGATTACACGCATGCTCATTCATAAAATAGTGAAAATGCAAACTGAAATGGATTGCAACGATCAATTTCATCGGAGAACACATAACGCCGAATTGTTTGGAGACGCCATTTTGGAGTTGTGTATTGAAATTGACATTTCCAAGATCGTGTCAATATTGACAGTATTTGACTATAGTGCGTTCAATTTTTGGTAATAATGTTTTTGGTTCAACATAAACTGATGCTTTGTAGTGACTTTTAGTGCATTTATTATGAATGTATTGAAGTAAATTTGTATGGATGATTTATTGTGTTCCATAGATGACATCATCTCACTACCACAGTGCGGGTTTATGTGAATATTTAAAAAATAACGTTTTTGTGATTTATGACGATTAAAAATAATAAACTATATACGTTCTTGGTATCAAATTGTTTGTTTTGTTGAATCTGATTCATTTGTACTGAAACTGTTGACTTTAATTTGATTCCGAATAATATGACGTACCTCCAAACATTGACTGATATAAACGCTAGTGACCTGATATAAAAAAATATATCAGGCACCTTTGTATCAGGCCGATATCAGCATAGTGGTATGATATATATTAATTTCACCACCTTAATTTGCATAATTTCTATCCACATTTGTTTGCCTAGGAGGAGGAGTCTAAAGAGTGGGAGGGGCAGGTAGAGGGCTTGGCAGACGTGGAGACACGCCCCTCAATGCAGCAGGTCATTTCCCAGGCAACGGTCACTGTCTCCTGTAGGGTCAGTGTGACCTTTGAACTCAAAGGCAAAGTGAAAACAAAAAGCAACAAAGACTATGCAGATTAGAAACATGAACCACACTATTTTGTGTAATTATTTTGAAATAAATTGTAATGTTGTGATAACATTTCAGGAAACAGTAATAATTGACCAGTTGCTACTTGTACTTGGCAATCAAGGATTGAGTTGACCTATTATGGGTTTTATACTTCAAATCCTTGGACAACAACCGTTGACAAACAGAAAGGTGGAGCGATCTATGTTTTTGCACTGGTCAATTTCAATGCTGAATTATGTGTGCAGACTGAGAGCGCTTGAAGTTTGTTTGCCATGCAGCTAAATTATAGCGTTTAAGTATTGAAATTTGACTAAATATTAAGTTTGTCAGGTATTTGAGTGGTGAGAAATGTTAACCATCCTTTTGAAAAGATTTCTTCAGTTTTGTTCATAATAAATTAGGGCTATGTAAGGTATAGATAGTACGGGTAGTTCTTAAGATGTGTAAAGGAACTTGCCAATACATGATCAAATTATGTGTGAAAATGCTTCGATTACAGCCTATGTTTTGTACATATGGACAAGTTAATATGACCTATGACCATATTTGTTCACAAGTACTTACAAACAAATATTATAATGGTAATGATTTTGAACTGTGATATTTTGTTAAATGCCCGATCATTTGTTTCATACCTTTGTTTACATAATTTAAGAAATTTATAAAAAAAAATTGTAGATAAATTTCTTTAAATTTGTATTTTAATAAAAGCTAATAACATTTGGATTGGCATATTTTTGCTCTCAAATCAGTTATTTCTTATATCTCAAATGTTTAAGTATGTGGATTTTGTAAATTTACAGGTATAATTTTTCTGAGATTGTTTCATATAAAGTAGGAAAATTCTACAATAAAGTCTCTCATTTTTTTGCACGGGTACGAAACTGCACGATGCTTGGAGGGTTCTCTGTTATGTTCTTTTGTATGTGAACTTCGATGATAAATTATTTGTTAGATAGGCAAAGTAGTGAAACTTGTATGTACGAGTTACTTAATTTATTATTATTATATTGTATTTGCTTTCCAGTATGTATTTTATAATATTTATTGTACATGACTATGTATTGAGTATGTTAGAAATAAAAAAGGAAACGTTATTATAATAATTTTATTGCACTTGACATTTTCATGGGTTAATGGAAAGACATGCATGTTGAAAATGAATTTAAAAAATACAAGCGGAATCATGCCCACACATTTGACAAAATTTTACATGGATAAAAAACCTGAAAATAATATTTCCTTACGTACCAATGCAGTTTATGTTTATCTTGAATTATCCAAATAGGCACGGTGATGTTTGCTGTAAACAGTATACTGATCAATGTGGATTAATAGAAGTTCACTTACATAAGTCTGATGATGCACCTATTAGTATTTTCAGTGGCAGCCTGACCCAGGGGAATATAACTAATTTTATTTTTTGGGGTCTGATTCTCCTAGATCAAAGTGTTTTGTCTTAATCCCCACAGTGGTAGACGCTTGGTTATCAAATGGCCCGGGGGCTCTAAAATCCGACCAAAGGCAAAGTCTATTTCCCAGGACCCGGAATCATTTGGCGTGTCAAATTCCCGCCTGTCGGGAATCGCTTACAGTATAAAGTCCCGTAGATGCCCGCCGCTCCCCCCCCCCCAGGGGGAATTGATAGGTGCATTAGTAACAGTAAAAGTCTGATATAATGGCATGCGAATTCTTATCGTTTTTAAGACGATGTGACCCTTCAGAACTTTGGTATCGTCTTCTGATCTTTTGAACCTATGTATATACACATATAAATATATATAATAATCACAGTTGGATTGGGGGGTGGGGGTGAGCGAAAGCGGTGAACGCCCCGTAGAGTTGTTTAAAAAATCGATTTTTAAATCTCATGTTGTTTAAAAAATCGATTTTTAAATCTCATTCTAACAAAGATTATCCGGAGCAGCGAATAATACGAGCAAATCAGCTTCTTTATCATGTTATATTGCACAGAACTAAACTTTGACGTCACGAAATGTAACTGTCGTTGCTTTGCAAAATGTATAATTTATACATGCATAAGTTGGTACGCCCTGAATTTTCCGTCCTCCTTCCAAATTCTGTATTTCGCTTGATAATAACAAATAGATATAACTGAGTACTGTTACTCGTATGATGTTGTGTAAGACTGCAAGCGCAATTCTTCCGTAGCTACAATATTTCGTATTGACTCGATACTCTTCATGTATATATATATATAACGCGGAATTTAAAAGGGGTCAAGATTTGGTACGAGCACCGCTGTAGCGAAGAAAGATGTATATACTTCATTTTACAGTTGGTTAGATTAGCATCGCATTCTTAAATAATGTTTAAAAGTTTAAGCAAGATCTAGATTTACATGTACACTTGTATATTATCGCAATTTTTTTTCCTAACATATCTACTTTTGCTAAATCTAGCTGCAGCACTGATATAAGAAAAGAAATTCAACATAACCAAGTCTTTTTGAAAGGGACTTTAAGCGAAATCATTGAAGGCGAAATCGCGCAGTTTTAATTCACAGTTTCTGGTTGTTACTAGAAGTTTGAAATTAGTGTACTTGCTCTACGTCCGAACAGTGTACGGATGACGACGCAAATTAACGTACAGATCGCCGACGGGACGGTGTATGAAAATGTCTTCTATCGAGGCGTCTACTACAGGTTTGAATTTTATTTTTCACTTAACTCCTTGTGATTTCAGTTCATCTCAATAACAACTACCGTATCGCGCGTATTTACATTGTGAGTTTTATTTTGACATTCTGAATGTAAATACAGTAGATATGACGCGATACAGGATTATCTAATTATATCAAGAATTTACAATACAGTAACCGGTACACACGACATTTTACCATTTTGTATAATAACGTTAATAATTGTATGTAGTGCGTCAATTTTATATAAGTAGTAACGTAAATGTAGATGCAGTAGCAAGGCCAAAAAAATAAATAGTTAGTTTCGCTTACATCTCCAACAAATAATCTCGGAGGGGATGCCAAATATAACTGTTTTCTTTAACTTTTTTTTTCTTCTTCCCATATTCACCACACAGTCAGTCAAGTATATTGGACTGCATGTAAAATGTTTAAACGCTTCCCAACAAAGAAACTGTACCTTAACTATAAATAAAGCCATAGAAAAAGGGATTTCTGGCAAGAAACTTAAAATAGAAGCGAAAACTGCTCTTTTTCCCGAAAATCATAAAAATGTAATGATTGGCAGGCAAAAAAACTTCTAGGGTCGAAGGAACAAATAGGAGGGAGGGGGGATCGGGTAAGCGGAAAGCAACGACTTTCTGTTTACGCAAATTTGCATTGACTGTAAATAGAGAATTTAATACGAATTTGTGTGTACGTCCAAGTTTTCGAAATCGGAAACGTAAAGAATATCTTTATTGCTGTTACTCAGCTTTATAGCCGACGTTAAAATCGTCCAATGATCGTCGTGGGCTAAGCGCACAACCCCCAACTAACAGGCAATAGCCATTCCAAGCCCATGAAATGATCCCCTGGCACTCATTAGGCTATTGGCTGCATCCCCTAAAGCGTAACGCGCATTTGCACGTGCATTGCAGGTCGAACGTGGTCGAGCATATTCCGGGCGGCGACCTCGCCAGACAGATAGAGAACATCCGGGCACTCGACATCCGGGACGATGACGTATACTTGGCCACCTACCCTAAATCAGGTAGGCCTAAGGAGAGTGCGGTGGTGCTGGTAAACAACAAAAATATTTACTGCCCTATAATAAAATATTCCACAGATTACAATGTCTAACTACGCACATTATACTGGTTTGTCACTCTAGGGCAAACCACGGAATTTGTATGCCTTCGACATTTAATGAACTCACAGTAATACATTATAATTTATATATTTGGAAAGGAATTTCATTAATGAGTGCTTTCCTCCAGTACTCAAACAGATCTTTGAATGCACATATAAATTAAAAAAAAAAAAAAAAAAAAAAAGCACATAAAAATATAAATTAACGGACTGAATATCAGCAATACAAATTGTTGGTATCTGTTCTGCCTCGCTTATTTTGCCTGGAAGAGCCCACAGATTCCAAATTTGTATGTTTCAAATACACATGAACAATTATCACAAACATAACACAACTCTGTCCGAAAAATAAACTTTCTCAGCGTCACCCACAACGGGTCAACATTGTAAACGCTGCGCATGCGCAAATATCTTGAGTACAAACGCAAATTAAAAGTAGTTACCTTTTTTTCCGCAGGCACCCACTGGGTTTGGGAGATCATCCGGATGCTCCGGAAGGGGCGACCGGAGTATGAGAAGTCCGTTAAGGATTCCTCCTCCCTCGAGTTCTTCACTGCCGACGCCGTCGCAGCGCTCGCCTGTCCCCGCGTCCTGAACTGTCACTACCCGCCTGGTCTCATACCCCACCAGGTGGGCACTATAATCAGTCAATCGCATTAAAATCAAATCCAAATTAAAGCTATCCCTCACATTGGTCGCTGTTAGGATCTGAAGACATCGTAAGACATGTTTAAATGACATTCCCAACCAAATAAAGAGATATGCGATCATACCAGACTTCACTCTGCAAGTTAAAGGGACTATGTCAACGAAAAGGGCCCCAAATGGGCAACTGCAGTAAAAAAAATCTGAAAATCACATATTTATATTGGCATATAATATATATTAAAAATAATGGGTTTTCTCTTTTCTAGTATTTGTCTTTATTGTTTTTTTTATCAAATTTCTCATAATGTAGTTTATTATTCATACAATAGTTATTGTATACGCCTTTGTATTGCTGATTTCTTAAGCATAATAACAATTCACTTGCTGAAGGAGATCACTTGTTCGTTGACATAGTCCCTTTAATTTCGCGAATACGCTTTTGTTGTTTATTATATCAACCTAGAACCACAGACCGACAGGCCATTTATAAAAGCCCCTGATGCGAAGTCTTCCAGGGACTTTGTCGACGATATTCAATCTCCTATTAACAAAAATAGGCTCAATAAATCATCATTCTTATTTATTTTTAAAAATAATCCATCAATTTAAAAATTCAAAAGCTGTAGTATAAACAATCCTACATTAAGAAAAATGAACACATTTTCTCCATCATTATAGCTCTGTCATAAAATTTTCCAGGTGATCACCAAAGGCGTCAAGGTGGTGCACGTGTACCGGAACCCCAAGGACGTTTTCGTGTCTGCGTACCACCACACCATGGCGTTCGGGCCTTACCCCGGGGTTACCTCATTCAAGGAATTTTTCCCCATCATGATCGGCAGATATGGCTTCTGTGCGTACTCTTCTTACATTTTATGTGTATTGCTGTAATAATGCACCTATCAATATCCCCCCAGGCGGGGTGGGGGAAGCGGCGGGCTGACCCAGGGGAATTTAATAAATTTAGTTTTTTGGGGTCTAATTCCCCACCCTAGAGCCAAGCATTTTTGACTAAATCCCCACGGTGGGAGATGCCATCTTGAAGTTGTGTGCAAAAGCGGGCGTCTACATTTCCAAATAAAACCGCGATCTAAAGTCCGACCAAAGTCTATTTCCCGGGGCCCGGAATCATTCGGCGTGTCAAATTCCCGCCTGTCGGGAAATATTTCAGTCTAAAGTCCCGTTTATGCCATCCGTTCCAACCTGCGGTAAAAAAATTGATAGGTGCAAACTATCGAGCGCACTTGGTGTGCGCGGTTTGCAACTAATGAGTAATATACATGGCTTAATGGCTGTGTCAGTTTGCCCTATTAATTAAAATCACTTTAAATTTCAGGATCCACGCAGTGATCACCACCAAACATATATTAATGTTTATAGGCTTTATAATACATATGTATATATTTTATGAACATCGCGTGTCTTACTTCTCCAAAATCAAACAAACGAAATTGTATTGAACAACAAGGGCATCTGTGGATTTTTAAATATTGAATATACCTTAATTTCGCTCGATTTTGTGGAAAGCTTAAGACTTATTGAATCAGTTTCGAGTCTATTTCATGTGAAGAACCAGTAATTATTATGGTGTCTTTGAGAAAGGTCGATTTTACTCACGATCGTCTGATCGCTATGAGGACAACATATATCCACAGTGTTGGACCATTTACCGTCATTTTACATACGTTTTATAAATTATTGGTTGTTGTTGTTTCTTATGCACACAGACTGGTTCTACAACTGGTGTCAGTATATCCGAGAATGGGAACATTTCAGCAAGTTACACCCTAGACAGGTCCTTCACATCGCATTCGAGGAATTAAAAGAGGTATAATGTCACTCCAATTTGACACACACCGCTCTTTAATTCATATGTCAGTTCCGTTTATATGTTGCAAATTTTGCCTATTTTTGACAAAATGTGTATCGTCATAAGGCCCCCCAAAAATTGTTGGTTTCCGCTTACGTCTTCAAAAAAATCAATTGGGTAGGTAAAAAAAAAAATAACTTTTTTCTTAAACTTTTTTTGCTTTCGGAAATGTTTAAACGCCTCCAATCAAAGAGAACTGTACATCACGGTGTGTCAATACCAACAGTGCATGTCTCACGCGGACTAAGTCGAAATGTTTGCTATTTACAATAAAACCGCATATAAGCGAAAACTGCTCTTTTTACCGAACGTCAGAAAAGGTTAATGATCGATAGGCAAATATTAACTTGTAGGGTCGGCGAAAGCAAAAATATGGGAGGCGTGAGTAAGCGGAAACCAACAACTTTTTTACGCCTTATAACCTATGTGTGTTTATTTAAACAAAACTGAGCACACCTCGACTTCACACGAAATGATGCCGGGTAATTCGAATTGTCTATTATCACTATATATTTTTAGATCTAGTACTAAAACACTAGAAGTCTGTATTTTCAAGAAAAGTATGATTGATATTATCTGCATTAATCTACAATCAAACACGAATAATAATTAATTGTTTTCATTTAATTGTATGCTTTAAGTTAATATACATTTTTCAATCATGCCGTTTAATTATGGGAATGGATACCCATGTTTGTCAGAATCCAGTTCGTGAAATAAAGAAAATAGACGCTTTCCTGAGAACCGGATGTAAAGATGACGTCATTGACGCTATTGCACGCGCCTGCGACTTCCGCAATCTCAAGAAAGCAGACGCCGAGTTAAAAGATATGGACTTCTTTAAATCTAAAGGGCCTTCACCGATGTTTAGAAAAGGTCAGTTCGTATATTTATCAGGAAATTTTGTGAAAAAGTAAGTTTGGCATAGAGTATCGACGGTTTTAAATAATTTTCATAAAGGCGGAAATATGCACAACGAAATAATACGAAAACACATTCTTGATGGTAGGGTGCACTACCTTGACAGTTTCTTGGGGTCTGGGTCATATACTTGCTAGTACCTGAGCAGACTGGGGGTAAATCATTTAGATTTTTAATTAACATTCCATGCTATACGCCCTTTTAGATACCCTGCCATAATGGCGTTCAGAGCTAGAAATTATAATGTAAGATTTCAATCTGCAAGGTGGCTCAAAACATACACATTCTTGACAAGGGCAACATTTTATAATTTGGCAATTTGTAATCCAGCATTAAAATCTGATACTTCAAACTTCTAAAACAGTCAAATGCCGCTCAATTGCACATGATCCCTATTTTTGTTTTAGAAAAATCGCCCCAGCAAATTCGAATAATTGGCCGAAATTATTAAGTGCCACTGTAAGTAGTAGATGGTAGATTAAAAATATGAATATATATATATATATATAATATTCATATTTTTAATATATAATATATATATCTAGCATTACTTTTTCGCGTAACGAAAATAACGTATCGATCAGATTATACCCGTTGGATCAATTTTGTCCGCCGACACTAAAGTTGTCTTATTTAAAAAAGAAAAGAAAAGAACATTGCAAGAACACAATGACACTATGTTTTGCATGTAACAAAACAACGTACTGGCCCTACATCTTAGCAATGATTACAGAACAACATATTTCTTTGGCCTCGTATACAACCAGCTGTTGTTGTTGTTCCTCTCAGGTGAGGTGGGGGACTGGACTAACCTGTTCACGACAGAGCAGAGCGCGGAAATGGACCGCTGGCTCGAGGAAAACATGGCTGGTTCCAAGCTCGAGATGAGATTCGCGCTCTAAAGTTGATACGGACTTCCGGTGAGACCACTACTTCCGGTGTTGTGATCCATTCGATATGTGCAAAGACATTAAATATGCAGCGTCCATTGTTATCCGTTTAGTATGGAAGGCCGGTGCGCCATGCTAATTGCTAAATGACAATTACTAATTGTCAAATGACAATTCCTAATTTACAATTGCTAATTGCGATTTGCTAATTGCCACAAGTCAATTGATAATTGCGAAATGCTGAATGTTTACTGTAAAAAATGTACTTCCTACTGCTATCTTAAGTAACATACAGTACTCGTATAACGTGTATAATCACATCACTAGTATACTGACCGATTTATTCGCTGTACGATCAACAGGCATTGAGGTAACTATATTAGACTATGTATGATCACCTAGTTTAGGATATTTATTTTTGATATCATATATCTATTTATTAATTATTAAAGACAGATGACTGGAATTAACACTTTGTCACAAAATAAAATTTAATGTTATACAACGTCATAGAATGTAACACATTGATATTATTACTAGCACTGGTATAACATGATGTCTTTTAATTATTTACTTACAATTGGTTTATTAAAATTGTCTGTTTTTCAGTGAGCAAACCATCAAGATCAAACAGCGATTTCAATAAACTGACGATTGGTCTTCAACGCTGTTCACGCACTGTACAGTTCTGTTTTTAAACCAAAAGCATGGAAGTGACAGATGTGTTATGTAAATTACAAGGACCTTGCACTTCATCTATTAATTTTCAAAGGTGATGTGGTAATTAAATTGTAAATGATTTAAAAACATTTATGTGAATGCTTAATTTGTATAGATTGTATTTGATGTTATATCTCCATGTAAAAAGTGTTTATCTGCCTAACAATATAATAATGATCTACACGTATATATGGATTAATACAGACATATATGTACATATGTAGATACATGGTATTCCCAGTTTAACTGTCTGTCTTCACTGGAAAATTCAATTGTTACCTGTCCTTGCGGAAGATTTGAAAAATTGATATGAACATCACTATTTGGTTTAGTAGTATTGTTAGTACATGTAAGATGTGATGAACTTCTAAACAATGTTCTCATCATTATATATATAGTATTTGTCCTCTTATAATCACCACATATGAATGCTTGGATTTCACGTTGGGAATATGTTAAATGAATTTATATAAGATAAATATGCAAAAATAGTATTGTAGCACATATTTGTTCAATAAAAATGAATGTAAACTGCTTAAATTGTTGTTAATTTTAAGGCACATTCACCAAAGCTAATGTGAAAGTCTACATAAGGCTATTTGAAATGTTGATGAATACAATATTGACCATCAGTCTGTGGGTAATTATTAGTGCATTTATACAAGTAGAATGTCATGACATTTTAAACGATTTTCTCATCAGATGTCATGCTCTCTTATAAACATGTGAATGTTTGGATCCCATTCAGGGCATATATTACATTCATTAACCATTTATGTTTTGTAAATAATACACAAGTACTATTTAAAAATAGTTTTATTCAATAAAACGTTACACACACGACAACAAATAATTTCACATACACTGTAATTATACACAGGTTCATTATATTTTACACCAAGTTTTTTTTTTAAATTCAAATACAAATACTTTTAATGTCAACATTTATTATATGTTGATTTTGGAGAGCATTTTGTTTTAATTATAATACTGAATACTGCATACAAAGCTGACTGACCTGTTTAAAAATGAAGTGGTTGATTAATATCAATTGTTCTAACTAACGTATATAAGTGTTAAGACATGTGATGAATTTCAATTATTAAGTTAATAAATGTTCATAATCTTAATATTGTTACTATTTGCAAGATTGAAACCAATCAATTGTTTCAGTCTTGTTGGCTGGCACTTTCTCGATTAAAACATAAGAGAACTTAATATAGACTGTTCTGAAAGTCCTTTATAAATGCGTTGATCACAAATTAATAAATGTGGTCCTTTAAAGAATATTCTTTACTTCTGATACATTCATATGTCTGATATGCCCATATACTGCGTAAAAATAAGCAACTATATGTAAACATTGGTATTGAGTTAAAGAACCAAAAGCGCACTTCGTGTATATCATTATGACCTAAGAAGATTTTGCAGATTAGCATATAGACAATATAATACCTCTGTTCACAAACTATTCGTACCATATTTTTGCATTTAAAAAATAAAAATATACACAAAGTAAACGTCAGTTGGAATCCTCAACTTTCAGTCAAATAAGTTTTCTGTTAGAATATCCGTCTTAAATATCGTGTATACAGATACTCCATCGGTATACTACATGTCATTGCCGTTCATACATGTATGCCGGTGTGCTTGTGCCATTTAACTCTGTTGCCTGCTTTACATCCATCTATTTTCCTTCATGGAGCTCTTGCATAATCAGCGAAGCCACCCAATTCCAGCAAAGTTTACCTACACAATAAAACGTTGAAATTTACTGCATATAAATATAGGCATCAACAGAAATTGCTGATGTTGCACATAAAGGCATTTTCAAATAATCCGAGACATAAAAGACCAACAGAACACAATTCTCTAACTTGTAACGGGTCGTATACTAATTATTGTAAATAAATTATTGGGCATGTTTCAATTACAAATCATGTTTGATACTGACATGTAAGACATGCATGATCTTTTGCAACAAACAACTACATGACGAATGAAGTACACAAACGAAAACGCAATGCATACGATTTTCGAAGACTGAATTCCAACTGATTAAAACACCATTGACTCACCTTCATATTAAGCGCCAGTTTTACGTGTGTTAACTATAATTAGTTTTAAGCTTTAGATTCAATTAAATTCATATATGCATATGTCTAAAGTAGAGAAACAATATACGAATGATACTTGTTCTGTTGTTTATTTGGCGATTATCATTTAGCAATTGGCAAATAGCATTTCGCAAATAGCGATTCGCAAATAGCATCTGGCAAAGAGCAAAAAATATAACTTCTGCTGTATATTTGGCAACTATTAATTATCATTTAGCAATTGTGATTTGGTAAATAGCAATTGGCATTTGGCAAATAGCAAATCGCATTCAGCAAATAGCAATTGGCAATAAGCAATTAGCAAAAAGCATTGCGCACCGGCCTTCCGTAGTTGAAGGTTATTGGAATATAATGTGCTATATACATTTTATGAACATAGTAATAAAAATATTTAATTTATACGAAAGTTGATGTTGCAAGATAATTTGCAATAAAGCTTCGACTTACAGTGTTCTGTATTAAAAGTATCCTATGTGTTCTAGAGCATATGTAAAGTTTATAAAGAAATATGTTTGTTGTAAAATTAGCCATTTTTCCCAAACTATCAGTTAATAAAAATATGGAGAGAGCGCGGAAGTATCATGTTAACTCGGGACTGGCTGCGCGGCTGGTACAGCTGTGTACATGATGTGTCACTGTGTCTTGGTTGATATACCACAGAACAAGAAACAAAACATGTCTTTAAAAAAGACAATCGGCGTTGAAATTAAAATTGAGATGTCTTTTTTTTTTTACCCGAAACATAACACAAGAAGGACAAGATGATCGGTTACGCAACTTCTCGGTCCCCAGGTTTTTGGTCCCCACAATAGAGACTTCTCGTGCTAAAGATTTTTCGGACACCACAAGAAAACTAATCGGACCCAAAATTAATTTGATATCAACTCAAACATTGTTAATATGTGTACCGTGAATAAACCGATCATTTATTATTATTATTGTTTTTTTATTAACTTCATATGATTGTTTTTTTCTTGTGGAAGATTTTATTTTCTCATAGTATATTTACATATATACATACATACATACATACATACGTACGTACGTACGTACGTACGTACGTACGTACGTACGCTATGTCGTAGATAATATTGCACAAAAAAAATATAAACAAAAGAAAATGAATTGCATTGAGTATATACTATATGTGCTATGACATTGTAGACATAAAAAATGCTGAAAACTGTATTCAATCACTATTATTAGTAAGTACTATTTCAATTTCATTATAAGCAATATCTGTAAACATGTTGACGAGTGACCAATCTTTTTTTCCTTCGTCAAGTTTTGTGTGTGTATTTTTATATATTTCTAATAGGTGTTTGAGGCTATTTACGAGTCCAAAATTAGACGGCTTTCTGTATTTTTTTATCTGGCAATGAAAAATATATCGTTTAATTTCCGGGCATAAAATATTTAAAATATTCATTTTTGAATTTGTAATACCAAGTATCATATCCTGACATGTTAGATGGATAGATGAGTTTGGTTTATTTCTATGTACAACGTGAATAGCAAAATTAAAAATATATTGAGAATGTACACAGTTCCAAAACAAGTGTGTTATATTTTCTAATCCATTTTTACAAAATGTACAAAGATTATCAGTAACTATTTTCATATTAAACATATTGGATTTTGTTCCTAAGATTCTGAGGACTATTCTACATTGGAACCATTGGATATAACTATATTTACTTTGTTAAACACAAGTGGATATACACTTTTCCAGTCAATACCAAAGAACTCTGAATTCAATTTTGTTTGACAAGTTGGGATTTTATTGTTTTGAATAAATATTTTTTAAACATGTTTTTCTTCTTTAGGACTTGTTACTATTTTCTTTACGTTTGTTGCTAATACAGGTCCTTGAAAATTATTATCATTTGTAAATATGTCTCCAAAATTCTTAATAAATTTACTTATTACTTTTATAAGACCTTGGTAGAGTAGAAAATTCACAGTTGTTCCAATTTGGTAGTCCAAAGATTGTTTGGAGATAAAACGTTCTCCATCTATCAATATGTCTCTAACAAATCGAATGCCTCTTTCATACAGACATTTACTATATATATATATTCTTGCCAATTTAAAAATTTGTATTGTAAAACAAAGGCATATATAGAATATCTTCACTATTAACTATAGGCAATTTTTCAATATACAATATATAGCTTTTTAAGACGTCTTGCCAAAATTTATTTTTTAAATTTATGCAAAGTTTTTCAAAAAAAACAAATACCTACCATGTTTAAACCTCCTTCATTACAATCTTTAACAATTACTATGCTTTTAATTTTGCTTGGACCTGCCCATATGAAGTCATAAAACAGTTTGTTAATTTGTTTCATAATTTCTATTCTTGGTGTTGGTAGTGACACAAATAAATGAGTAAGCATGGGGAGTAGTAGTGATTTTACGATGGTTAGTTTTTTCGAGCGGTGTGATATTTCTGCGATTCCAGTGTGTTGTTAATTTTTGATACTGTTCATTTTGTTATCAAAACTGTTCATAATTATGTTTTCTAAATTTACGTCGTACACTATCCCAAGAACTTTAAAAGATGTTGCTCCCCATGTCAGTTTGTATTTTGCTTTTATCGACCTTGTACTATATTTCATATAGCCTATCCAAATTAAAGACGTTCGCAACAAAAAGAAAATAATTGGGTTCATTTCTCCTTTTGCTTCATTATTTCTTTATTGTATATAGGTTACAATATACTAATTTCAATCACTAAATATAAATCTTTTGTAAGTTATAAAATTCCAGTCAATAGTTCATAAAGCGTTAGAATAATGAAAAACACACGTATACAATGTATTGCCAAACAAATTAGTTAAAAAATATCCATTACACATATCCATCTATTTGAAAATTAATACGTTGTTGACGTAAACATGAAAAAGGCTACATGGGTCCCCTATTTAAAGTCCAATATTTCCCAAACAAGTTCGGAGACCCATTCTTTTTATTAATGTTTTGGTGTAAGTAAACATTGGTGCATCTATGTGCGAACATTTAAGAAAATCTGTCGTTTGAAACAAAATATATTGATGCATAATAATTGACGTTTCAGGAGGTATTATTAGAACCCATTTGACCTACTTAAATGTCCAAAATTGCCAAACAAGACATGTGAAAACATATCAGTTGAAAGAACCATAACCTTATTTGAAAAAATGGTCTCCTATATAATTAAAACATTGATAAAAAATCCAAACTCAAAAAGGGGCTTCAACAGGTACCGTATTAAAAACCCAATATTTCCGGAAAAAGACTGGTGACCCCTATTTATTAACACTGTTATAGTTTCAGTATACAATTACACATGTATGTGGAATTTTTTAACAAAATCTGTCGTTTGGAACAAAAGATATTCATATATTTGATTATTTATTGATGTTTTCAAAGGCATACTAAATGCATAATTAACCTCATTTCGCGTCCATTAAAAGTCTTTTTTTTAAATGGTAACAATAGATAAAGCGCGTTTTATCATTAAACTGCACTTATATATTGCCAAACGAAACATGAAAAAAGATGCATTTAAAAATCTCCGTCCTTGTTTGAATATGAACACTTTATATAATCGAACATTGCTAGTCACACAAACTGAAAGCCGGGCTTCGACATGTACCGTATTTAAACCCGAATATTTCCGGATCAAGGCATGTGACCCCTATTTTTTAAGACTGTGTTAGGTTTTTAAGAAAATCTGACGTTGGAATAAAAATGGAAAAAAATATGTTGCGAACGTCTTTAAATTAGTTTTATCATAGTTTATTTTCAATCCAGAGTATGTTGAAAATTCATGCAGCATGTCTAACGTACAATTAAGAGATGATTCAGATCCATCAAGTAATACAGAAGTGTCGTCAGCAAATTGTGATATTTTGTATTCTATGTCTTTAATTGTCATAAACTTTATTTGTTAGCTTGGTCTGATTTTAATAGCTAGAATTTCCGCACATAAAATACCAATGTAAGCGCTTATCGGGTCCCCTTGACGACAGGCCCTCTCAAGCAACAGGTGTTCGATAAAAATCCATTTATTTGTATGAACGCCATAGTACTGTGCAAAAACATGGATATCCATTGTTGGAACATTGGTCCGAAATTAAAAAATCTAAAAGTGGTTTCTATAAACTTAAAAGATAAGGTATCAAACGCTTTTTCAACATTATTTGGAGATTAAAACATCAAGTACTGCTTTTAATCTATTTGCAATAGTCCCAGATGCCAGTTTGTATACAACATTTAATAAGGTAAATGGTCTTATATTTTTAAAATAGCAGCGCGGTTTGTTGTCTTTTGGGATGCAAGTTATTATTCCATGTTTTTGAGTTGTAGATAATGAATTATCATTAAATGCATAATTTATACTTCATACTATGAAATGGCCTAATCTGTTCCAAAACACTATAAAATTCTGCAGTGAAACCATCAGAGCCTGGACTTCTGTCGTTTTTCATATTTGTAAGTGTAAAGGCAACTTCATTTATACTAAGTAGTCCTTCTAAAGCTTCTGATTGAGCAATATTGAGTTTCTGTACATTGGCATTAGCAAAATCAGTATTTATGTCATATGCACTTTCATTTTCATTTCTTTTGTATAGTGTTTTATAAAATGAAACTGCTTCATTTAAAATATCATTTTGATCATTCAAATTAGTACCATTTTCTGTTTCAAAAATGAGGTATTGACTTGTTTGCATAATGGTTTGATTCAAGAGAGCAGAAGTACTTTGAAGGTTTCTCCCCATCTTTTAGCCATTTTGCTCTTGAACGAATAAGTCAAACTTTAAGTGTATTTTCCCCGAACTGTTCTCATTCATTTTGTAATTCCTGCAGCTGATCAGTATTAGTTTTATGTAATGATTTTTCAAGTTCTTCTATTTTCTTAATTAAATTAGATTCATTGTTTTTATTTAACTTAGCTAAATATGATGAAAAAGAAAATTGTTTTTGCTCTTATTTCCATAAATAACGTTTATAGCTGATCATTCATCACAAACTGTATGTCATTGTTGTTAAGTGTTTCTATGTTTTCTATATTATAAATTGGAATACAGTATTGTCTCTGAATATTTTCTGTTAAAGTATTAATGCAATTTAAGTAGTCAACACTATTTAATAGTGAATTGTTGAATTTCCATAGACCTTTTCCATGTTCTAAATCTCCAAAACTAATTTATATTACAATAATTGAGTGATCTGATTTAAAATTTGAATCTGTAGATGATTTTCTAATTTTAGAGGAAATGCTATAAGAAGTTAGGAAAAAATCGAGACTACCCTGCTGTAACGGTGTTAACCGTCTCCATGTGTATTGCTGGAATTACCATTTAGATATCTAAACGTATCGGTTAAATTGTTATCCATGATTACAGACGTTAGTGTTTCATTAGCCTCTTTATTATTATTAAAGGATTTATAATTTGAATAATCCAAGTTTACATCCAGTACAAGATTAAAGTCTCCGCAAATAACGAATTCATCATTCTCGTAATGTTCTATTTTGTAAATATATCTGTAAAAAATGAGGGCATAAATTTATTAGGGCCATATAAAGTGCTTAAAGCAAATCTGTTTGTAATATATGTCGTATCTAGCAATAAATAGTTTCCAAGTGAGTCATTTTCTGTTTATGTACTTTGATTTGTATGTTTTTACTTAACAAAACACAAACACCTCTTGAATTTGATCGTCCAAAGCTAAAATAACATTCCCCATCCCATTCTTAATAAATTTGACTTTCCATATCCTGGGTGAAATGGCAGTCTTGCAGGCAGTAAATACGTGTTTTTTTTTATTTTAAAAGTCGAAGACATCTCTACGCTTCTTACTGTTATTGAGACCCCGACAATTTTATTAAATAATTTTAAGATTATCCATTTATATAGATATAAAAAAAAAAATGTGCCTTAACAGTAGCATAATTGAACAAATATTTTGACGAGCGGGATACAACAATTGTAAGTAACGGTAATTCAGCATTTATGTGAAATGAGCAAGTACTGATTCAAGCAATTCAGAAAAAACTACAACAAATGAAACAAAAAATACAATATACAAAAAGAAGTTCAATGTTTGTGGATAGATTGTGGATAAAATCAATAAACCGATCATACCTTCCATGTTTTAACGGGTGATAAATGAATAACCTAAATGCTAGTAATTTATGATACTATAATTGTTACTGCAGTACATGATTTTGTCAGGCAAATTAAAAAATTGGCATTGCCTGAAAATAATTATGGAATGAATGAAAATTAATATATACCACACGAGTGTACATAATTGTTATGTTAATTAACATTCTCAGATATGGGTAAACCAATGGGATCATTGTAATTGCTATTTATAGAGCGTGCCGCTGACGTAGGCTAAACAAAATAATTAATTCATTATGTGAATGAATATTACATTCTGTTCATGTCATACAATGAGTAAATTTGTTCATAGCTATGTCCAGTTCTAGAGTGTATGTCGAAGATATGTTTGTAACTTTATTTCAACCGCTTATGTAAACAATTATGTAAATTTTAATCTCCAAAAATATGCAACAGTTATTGGTAGACATAAAAGCATTGTTGTAAGTTTGCATCCCCTTAAATGAGAAAATTTGCCCATTTCTATTGGCAGTCAGTTCTCCCGCTTCATAAAATTAAAGCAAGAAATCTAGGTCAAAAGTGATATTAGACAGCTACGCCGAAAAACAGTTCTAGTAATTTTGAATAATAAATGGCTGTGATATGGACTCCAATAATGTTGTGCCAGGTGTACTGGGCATTGATTTCTTCAGTGGCTCGTCTAATGGGGTATTGCAGGCTAGTGTACTGAGTATTGTTTACTAAAAAACCAAAACATTAATGAATGGTTTCTCAGGCACTTTTTCCAAAAAATCAGGAGGGAGGGCGATTATTTTTTTTTTTTAAGTATTTATTTTTATTTTTTCTCCTACTGTTTTCTATTGGCACTACGTAATGGCTTATTAAAACAAGTGAATAAGTGCAGATTAAAGACAATATTAAGTTTTAATTACAACATAAGCATCCCTGTTTATACAATTCTAAAAATAGATTTATTAATCACAAACAATCATTTATGCAAGCTGACGTAAAAAGGCAATAAATTTGAATGTTCATAATAATCATAAATGCCTTCAAATAGATATACCATCAACATTAAAGTACTCCTATTTATAGAATTTAACTTTTCGTAATTCATATTTTCATGCCCCCGGCATATTGATGCGG
The DNA here is from genome assembly GCA_027627225.1 of Congeria kusceri. Taxonomy (NCBI): domain Eukaryota; kingdom Metazoa; phylum Mollusca; class Bivalvia; order Myida; family Dreissenidae; genus Congeria; species Congeria kusceri. The sequence goes on from CM051024.1 coordinate 23,355,308, forward strand.
GAGGCATATAATGAATGCCCCTTCCGTCCTTTCGTCCTTCCGTCCGTGACATGGTGAAGTAGATTTTACCGTTTCTTAAAGCACCAACACAGCTTACTACAATACTTGGATACTTACACAGTTGTTGCTTATGACCATTCCCTATCCACCCATATCACCCAACCTCACTTTGACCTTGACCTAATTTGCCCTTAGAATAATTCAAATGGGCTGTTTTTTGTAAACTAGTTTTTTGAAAATATGATTTATTTTTGCAATATATCACCAATAATTTTTGTAACGGAAAATCAACACTTGTCAATGCAGCTGGCATTTTTGTTTGTTTCTATAGGACTTATATTGACACAAATTTTCTTAAAAAAAATATGGAATGTTATTACACGAGCAAAAGCATCAACGAAACAAAAGTTTAAGTCAACAAATAGACGATATTTTTAACGGTTCCCATTCGAATATGACTTTTTTTTTAAATGTACACAGTATTTCACTATTTTTTTTTATATCCGATTTATATAATTAAATCTGACAGGAAGAAAGTTACTGGAAATACCGAAATCTCTACCGGGTATCTCTTCTTCCGCTATCTTAAAATGCGGATTCGTTTAATTTTAAGCCGCTGTCCGTGAGATCTAAATCAATATATCGTAATTTTAGTAATAGTTCTTATGAACGTTTATGGTGTTTATTCGTCCGAAATCTGTTTCTTATTTACGACAGGCATTGTTCAAAAGCACTTGGTACGAACGGAATATACTATAATGTACATGCTGGTTACTCAAGAGTCATCACCAGTTATTGCATACAGAAAATAGACGATAGCAAATTACCAAAATGTTAATAATTTACAGATTTCAATGGTTAGTGGTTGCATTTTGTTCGGTAACATGTCCATTAGAAACACTTTCTACAAAGTTTTATTTTTATTAATATATTTCTGGACTGCTCCTTTAAAACCCGGGCGCGATCGTCAAATAATAGTAAATAAATGTTGTTTTTTTGGCATTAAATCAAATTCGTGGCGGGCCATTAGAAAACGTTGCGGCGCTGCCTGAGAAACAAACTTTAAAAATTATTTGTTTAGCGGCTTTTTTGGTTTCCTGGAGAGCTGAACAACCATTTTCTCTCTGAAGCTCTATCAACTTGTTGTATGTGCGCAGCGGCAAGTTGTCTTTTGCAACGAAGTAGACTGTCCTCATTTGAGCTTCCTTTGAAAAATAAAGTACTTGTTTTTCTATACGTTAACGTACACTAAATATAAATTATAAAAATTATATATACAAATACATAGCATTTCATGTTTTTAATTCAATCACTCAGCAATGTCACTTTAATTATTAACGAATGAAAATCATTCACGACCTTTATTATACGAGATAAAATGTTATAATACATAGTGTTACTAAAAATAGTAACATTTTGACGTCGATTACGGGCCGTTACGCGGCTCCGCTGAGCCGATATAATTATAATTGGCCGCGGCCGATTTTTCGATAATCGAAGAGAATCCGATCGCGCGACGTCAACGACCACGAATGGCGTATTTAGTCAAAATTAAACGGTTATATCCGAAAATGCAAATACTGAATATTAACGAAAGTTTATAGTTAAATTGATTAAATATATATACGATCTATAGCCTATGCATCTTTTAGTTTGAGAAAAAGAATCACTGAACAAAATTGAACAGATCGGAAACTTTTACTGTACCTCAATTTCAATCCATTGCTTCCAACAATAAAAATCCAACAATACTGTAAGCACTTCAATTCCATTGTCTTGTATCCATAAGCCTTAATTTGTAACAATCATGATATTAATTTCATGTTAACCATTCTGACCAGAAACACGATTTACGAAATCGCAATGACTGGTCAGAACGTTTGATTTTATTCGATTCAAAGTCTCAGAATATATTATTTATCCAACTGACACATTCATCATTCAGAGTTCGTCCATGAATGATTTATTAAACTAATAGTAATGTATTTTACTAAAAATAAAAGCAAACACGACATAACATTGTCACAACAAAACTGCGAGTCCAGCGAAAACTGGTTTGTTTCGTCACTGTTTTTCTGTTTATAAATTACGTCATTCGTTAGAGTTGCGTCACGTATTGCGTAATTAGTTGAATGTTAAATACAAGTACGGAAAGTTTGTTTGGTGTTTTTGTTAACATTTTGTGTAATAAAGAAAGTAACATGATTCTTTTCTTGTGACAGGATAATATGTATTATAAACGATAATATACGGCAGAGCTGGGCCGGGCGTCTATACTCGGCCCTAGATTATAGATGCCCGGCCCAGCTCTGCCGTATATTATTGTCTAAGTAATGAAATGAAACAAAGGTCTGCAAAGTGTCTATTTAAACTTTGTTATGGTTGATGCTATTTCTCCTTGAGGCTTTGTTCACTGTGTACTTACCTAAAACTGTTTTACGTCATGAACGTCATTTAACCAGGATTAGACATTTTTAGCATTGTCCGGAATAGATTTTGCGCAACGAGATTTTATATTTTAGACATAAGATTTTTTCATTACGAGTATTAAAAACATTATCCTAGCAGCAGAATACATATCATTTGCAGCTAATGCACGTTTTCCATGAGGATCACGTGCGAGTGTTTTCAATGCCGTAGTATTTTTCCACGAGGATGACGTGCGAGTGTTAAGATCAGTGAATTGTAGTTAGATATTTTATGACGTTCTTTGTATTCTAAAATTACGCCAACAATGACGTTACTTAATATGACGTAATGACGCCATCTGTGTTTATTGTTAATATTATGTATACCTACCTGATGATGATTAATTAGAAGTTTGATCTGTTTTATTTATGTGAATAAACACATAATGAAATACAAACAGCAATTACCTTTGATGCACAAGTTACGTTAGCCTGTTGACTCTCGTGGATTTCGATGATGTCCTTTGCTGTTGTCGTACTCTGGATGAGCATGCGTGCTTTAGCTAGATCCAGGTGTTCAGGGCTTTCGTTTGCATGCCTGTCTAGAGCACTGGCTCTGTGTTTTGGTATATTTTCTGAAAATGGACGGGTCCATTGCACTGAGTGGAAACTTCTCACAACATACTGTTACCATTGAAACCAATCTGATTACAATCACACTTAAAACATGCAAAGATTTTAGCAAATGTTTGTTGTTTTGTCAGATTGCATGTAAACAGTGAACCAGTAGCATGTGAACACAAAATAAACGTAAGCAATAGCTTTACACCCCTGCGAAGTAATACTGTATAATCGTCCATTTCAATGTAAATTAACATGTACCGCGAAAAGTGGATTGACAGGCATGGAATTGGATTGAATAGTGAGGAATGACTTTGAGTCTGATGTAGTGGGGAGGGGGAACATTAAATATGTTAGAATTTAATAAGAGAATTCTTCAGAAATAAGAAGCCCCATTCGGTCGCTGCGTTCCTTCCTTTAGGGCTTCTTATTCCTGAAGAATTCTCTTAATAAAATCTAACCTATACATGTTGTCTATAGAGTGTTCACAAGGTAAATGTAGACGACAAATGACAAATGAAGGACAAAAGGCGGAATTTAGTAGTGTTACGCAAGGACCATTTTTGTTAAATAAGTTTGAAATCCAGCATGCGCTTTCTGACAAGATTTTCAAAGTTTTCCATATAGCCATGTATGGAAAATGCCACTGACCCCTGGCATCCATGATTTTTAACGAATCATAATGATTTGAAGGAATTTGGTAGTGTCACTGAAGGAACAGTTCCGTCAAATTTGTTTTAAATACGGCAATCGGTTTCTGACAGGAAGATTTTCACAGATTTCTATATAGCCATATAAGAAAATGTAAGGACCTGCAAGTGTTCGCGGAAATAAATTTTATCTACTGACTGACCTACATTTGCAAACCAAATATATTATCAAAACATATTGGATGTTGGGCATAATTATAGTCAGGTTAAAGCCCTTATTTGACCGAAAGGATTGATACAATAAGTAAATGATAGAATGAAAAAATACATGTGTATGTGTGTATTTCACACTATTTTTGCTGCAAACGATAAGCATTTTTCCTTGTGACTTTTACTTTCACTGGGAATCGAACCCATATTTCCCACTTAGTAAGCAGGTATGTTTCCTTACACCATGAAAGTGTTAAAGTTTAAGGAAAATGCTCATGACCAGAAAATCAAAACATATTTTTGCAGTATTAAATGTAAATTATGAACAAGAGCTGTCGGAGAAAAGCACCCTCAACTATTGGAGGTATAGAGATGAAGTATTTCTTAAGTTGGCACAACGGTTTGAAAGTGTGGACAGCAGAAAGAAACCTAGAAACATAGACTTGTTTATAAATTAATGGAGTACCTTAACGATACCCTAGTAAAATCTTTACCATTTTTAGAATAGACAGGTATATATAGTAACTTGTAAGCTTCAATCGGTAAAACTACCAGAGCTATCACTAAAGGTAATAAATACCCACACATACCACTTGGACACAGATGAAGAGCTTTGGCACAGAACAAGGTATCGACCGACAAAATGACTTGCTTAAGAGGAAAGATCGGGCTTGATAAGCAAAAAGAATAGTACTATTCACACATCTTTGACCTTGAATTGTGACCTTGACCTTTGACTGACAAGCATTGGACATGTGCGTGACACATTGTCTAGTCATGTAGGGTAACAGTTTGAATGAATATTCAAATCTTTTTAGGCATTAAGAAGTTACGGACTGGAACAAATTATAAATACTAAACATTTGACCATCAATTGTGACCTTGACCTTTGACCTATATGCAAGAGTCATGTACGTGACACATCATTTGGTCATGGGGGTAATACTTAAATCCTTTAAGGCAATCAGAAGCAGAAATAAAATACTACAAGAAGATACTTTATTTTGACCTTTAACCTCCAAGTACGACTGTGACCTTTAAGGTAGCCATCTGGTTATTGCGCCCAACACGCTGTCTCGCGTAAGTGAACATTTGTGTCAAGTTATTCCAAAATCCTTCAATGCATCATGGGGAAGTTAAGAGTTCGGTCAAATGCTATTTTAACGATAAAGTGTTCTATTTTGACCTTTGACCTAAAAGCAAGAGATTGACCTTAAAAGTAGCCATCTGGTATATGCACTTGACACGCCGTCTTGTTGAGGTTAACATTTGTGCAGAGTTATTTCGAAATCCTTCAATGCATAGAGAAGTTAGAGTCCTGACATGTTTCAGGACAGACAGATGGACCAACTGACGGACAAAGATCTGTCTGTCTGCCATAATACAAAACAGAGAAATATGTTTAACTTGATGCTGGAGTTAATGACAAAGGTACATTCTGAGTTTCAAGTGAAAACCTTGTGGAGTTTAGAAGTTAATCTGAAAATCTATGTAAAAATGAGCATAACGCAAAATACAGATTTATTGGGAACGTTGCTCCTGATACTGGAGTTGATGAAAAAGGTATATTCCAGGTTTCAAGACAATAACTTATGATGTAGTTTGGAAGTAACAAGACTTCTGAATAAAAGATTTAACCAAATTCAGACGCCGACACCGGGGTGAGTAGGAAACACCTATTCAGGAATAGTCGAGCTAAAACAGTCAAGTATATAAATAAGTTGATGTTAAGTAATTTTGGAAATGAACCAATACATTGATACATGACCCAATGGGCACGAATGGATGTTCTTATAATTGGAAGTCCCGGTGTCTATTATTACCGATGTTCCTTGTGACTAACAGTTTGCTACTCATTGAACTGTCACTTCCACTGATCTGCATTGTGACCAACTGTTTGCTACGCATTGAACTTCCACTTATCCTCTTGGTGATAAGCACTTTCAATGATCTTCCTTGTGACTAGGTAGATGCTACTCATTGAACTGTCATTTTCACTGTTATTGTCTGTAGAAGGTTACAATGTATTATACACCAGTCATACATTACACAAGAAGTGCGATTCTGCACCTATACACCTCCCAATCAGCTGTATACTACACACTGAGGTCTCTTGTTCCATAAATACATTACTTGTGGCCAGAAACACTTGTTGTTCCACAAACTGAAATACAAACAAAGAGGTCAATGTTAAACGTCTTATACATCAAAACCTGCTACTCATTGAACTGTCATTTTCACTGTTATTGTCTGTAGAAGGTTACAATGTAGTTTCCACTGATATTATACACCAGTCATACATTACACAAGAAGTGCGATTCTGCACCTATACACCTCCCAATCAGCTGTATACTACACACTGAGGTCTCTTGTTCCATAAATACATTACTTGTGGCCAGAAACACTTGTTGTTCCACAAACTGAAATACAAACAAAGAGGTCAATGTTAAACGTCTTATACATCAAAACCTGCTACTCACTGAACTGTCATTTTCACTGTTATTGTCTGTAGAAGGTTACAATGTAATTTCCACTGATATTATACACCAGTCATACATCACACAAGAAGTGCGCAGGGCTTTCCTTTGACCCGAGCTCCCGGGTTTTGACGCGTGGAAATATTAAAATACGCTTGTTTGACTCGCGAGGTAATTACTTCATGCGTCACTTTTGACCCGGGGAAATTTCCGGACTAGCGTCATACAGTATAACTCGGCTGGCTGATTATCCAAATCAGTGGAAGAGCGATGTCAAAGTTGATAAAACACTAGGCGATTATTGGATGGAGGCGGAGTCAATCTTTAAAAAGACGCTGTCCATCAGCGGTCAAGTTATCGTGTAGCTCCGCCCATAAGGCGGAGTTTTGTAGCTCAGAAAAATCTATATTGACCAATTAAAACGCATAGTTATATACGCTTCTAATGACGTGAACAATCGGCGTTATATACATGTATCCACACTTTAGTTAATGTACATGAGTCCGTTAAGAGTATGTTTATTCCCGACCATTTAACGTTTAAAACACAATTTACTCACCGCTTCCGTTGTTGATAATATCCACATTCCTAAATATAAAGGCATTGTTTGAAATAACATTCCTTTATATTTCGGCTAAAATTATTAATATATTTCCAAAATTTGGAATCCGATTTCAACGCAAATTCTGACTCTTGCATAACATTTCCTATATCCGAAATATCCACCATACAATTTTAGTGTTCTAGTGTCATCAACACATTTTTTAAATAATCTGTGAATTTCATGTAAATCCTTTGTTTTATAGAAAAGTGCGCCAAAGTTATGCTGACACAAACTACGTCATGTTCCAAGCATGGAAAGCGTGCGCGTATTGACCATTTGCTTTACCAAATATATACATGTCATCTGGGGATAAAAAATTCGTAGTGCAAGAACTTTGAAATCTTTTCTTTTTGTATAAAACTTTCGTAGTGCAAAAACGTTGCGATCTTTAGAACCTGAATAACTATTTTATTGCAGTGTATTAATTATACTTTTAACAGTGAAACAATATTTAAGGACCGTAACTACGCATATTTTTGGGGGGAAGTAAAGCCTACGTTTTATTGTTGTACATGACATGCGATTTCTAAACAAAAAATTCATTGGTATTTTTAGTATGTAAAGAATATGCTAAAATCGTCTTAATAATTATACTAATAAAAATAAATAATTATAGATCTAGTAATAATAATAATAGATCTAATAATAATAATAATGGAAATCGATGACAATAGAATTGTAGCAGTACAAATGCAATTAATGCATGAACAATACTTATTTATCTTTCAGGTATATTTACCATGCAATAACCACTCAGTCGAGATATACAGTGAGTATATAAATATGTTATATGATCTATACTACACTTATAAGGAGAAAGGTGCAGTCATCTTCATGGGTGATTTTAATGCAAATATTAATTCAAAACTTAGAAATACTAGAGATAAATTGCTACTCAAGTTCCTGTTTGATTGTAATTCATGTGCAATAAATATGCTTGACACATGTTTAGGTTCTGCAGAAACTTATGTTTCATATGATGGGAATTACTCAACTACTATTGACTATGTATGCATGCCATTAGAAATTTCAGATTTAGTTGTACATTGTGAGGTCGCTGACGATTGCTGTCTTAACATGTCACGACATAAACCTATATTGTGTTGTATCCACTTTGTGTGCGGTAACGTGGTAACTAAGGTAGAGACTGAGTCTGAAAAGTGTATAAACTGGCGTAAAATAACTCCAGATCAGAACATGGAATATGAAATGAGACTTAAAAAAGATATCGAAAACATGGAACATGTGTTATCGGATAATAGGGACATCGATATATTTTATGAAACGTTGTGTAATGTTATTCATAAAAATGCAAACCCATGTCTGCCTGTCAAGAAATTTCGACCGTTCCTAAAGCCATATTGGAATGAAGAACTCTCTGCCTTACATAGAGAAATGGAGATATCACGTGACCAGTGGCATCGAGCTGGACGCCCCCGGGTTACGCATGACAATTACTATATACAATACAAGAATGACAAGGCGCGGTTTAGAAAGAGGCACAGGCACTTTGTTGAACAGTATTTAGTACAGCTAAATTGTAACCTAGAGGAAGCTGCTGAACGAGACTCTGTTCGTTTTTGGAAGACGTTAAATTCAAGAAAACATCATAATAAAATGAAATTCGGTGAAGGGATGCCGTTCAATGGTGTAATGTACAGGAACAGAGAAGACATGGTAGAACAATGGGGGGAGTATTTTAAAACTTTATACACGCCTTCTGATGATCCACACTTTGACCATGAATGGAAAATAACTGTGGAAGAGACGGTCCGACAAACATTAAACACTATTACAGTTGATCCAATGGTTAATGTTTCGCCAGAAGTGGTAGCGGATTGCATTAATAAGCTTCCGAAAGGAAAAGCTTGCGGACCAGACGAAATAAGCCATGAACACCTATTATATGCCAAAGATAATATTGCCCAACCTTTATCGGTTATGTACACCGCAATGCTAAGGGGAGGCTATGTTCCCGACCACATGAAAAAGGGGGAGATTATAACGTTACACAAAGGTGGCAACAAACGAAAAGATGACCCCACAACTACAGGGCTATTACATTATCATCATCTATCCTTAAAGTGTACAAATGTGTCTTAATGGAGCGATGTAAAGACAATATTACTGCGAAACTGAATAGGCTTCAGTGCGGATTTCAAAAAACAGCTAGGGTGCCTGATAACAAGCTTTGTACTGCGAGAATCCCTCTATTCTGCAAAGGACCTCTCTTCAATCGTGTACCTGTGTTTCCTGGACGCTCGACAGGCCTTTGACCGGGTCTGGCATGACGGTCTGATGTATAAACTTATAGAACTGACCTTAGGCGATCGTGAATTAAGACCAACAATAGATGGAAACACCTTGTTAGCCCTACGCAACATATACAGTAACGCGTCTAGTCGAGTAAAATACAGCGGACTTTATTCCGAGGAATTTCCGATATACCAGGGAACCAGGCAAGGAGGTAAAAGTTCGCCGCTTCTCTATTTAGTTTTCATCGACGGCTTAATCAACCAGTTAACGCGAAGTGGGAGCGGCTTTTGTATATATGACATTAATATGTGCTCGCCTACGGTGGCTGACGACATGGTACTTGTCTCCTATTCGAAGAATGGCCTGGACAGTATGATACAACTATGCAATGAATACTCAAGGCGATGGAGATTTGTATATAATGTGAATAAATGTGCTATTATGTTATTTAATTCACCAACTCAGCAGGTGTCGTGTTATTTGGGAGAAGAGAGAATTTCTAATACTGTTCAATATACTCATTTGGGTATAATCAGTAATGGAACACTGTCTGTAAAAGAATCTATTGATAACGCTTGTAACAAATTAAGAGGGACATACTTAAATGTGTGTAACAAAGGTGTTTGCCCCGATAATATAAGTGCGATGACTCTTAAAACAGTTTATCTGTCAGCCGTTATACCCAAGGCATTATACGGCTGTGAACTGTGGATAAATTACTCGAAAAAAGACATTACTAAACTAGAAATTGCGCATCGGTTCTGTATTAAGCACATGCAAGGATACCAGAGAAATATACATACCGATTACGTGCTATCAACACTCGACATAACTCCCATTGAAACTATGATTGACTATAAGAAGCTGCAGTTCATGGGACAGTTGTGCCGATTACCATGTCAGTATATAGCAAAAGAAATCTTTAATCAACGACTCGTTCGATTTTTAAATTTTGATAAACAAACTATTGGATTTGTGCCAGAAATGTATCGACTGTTGCAAAAATATAATCTTGTTGAACACTTGACACAATACGTTGAATCCGGTACATTTCCTTCTAAATATATCTGGAAGAAAATATTATACTATAATGTGATAATCCCTACTAATCACAGAACTTTTGAAAACTGTGAATTTGTGAATTATGCATACCGAAATGTGATACGTGAACGTTGCTGCTCACCTCTTTGGGAGATTGCCAAACGAAAACCAAAATTACTACATGTGTGCAAAGTACTGCTGCTCAATATTGGGCTATTTGTATCTAAACCCTTTATACAAACATGTGTATCTTGTCAGTTATTGACGGACGATTTAACCGTGCATTCAATTATGTTTTGCCACAAGAAAGATTATAACCGTTTGAAAATGTGGGATGCAATTATTGAACAATGTGGCCATGACAAATTTAGATATGTCCATGTCAGTAAACGACCAGTGCTCAGAACTGTTCGTGTTGTGTACAGAGCACAGCGACGGCTGCTTTATCAACCATACATTAACAATTGCTCTTGTTAAAATGCTACGCAGGGTTAATGCTTGATCTGGTTTTAAAGAGTGATAGCTCGTAACTTAGTCTTAAATTTCGATTTCGTTTAAGGCTTAACACTATGAGACTAAACCCTTATAAAATATTATGCATAAGCTTCCTACTTAATTTGTCTTGTTTTTGTAACCAAGTCAAATTTATATTATGTAGGTAATGCTAATATATAGCAGGATACATTGTGTTGTTATTATGAGATGTTTGCTATAACTTGCATTGTTATATTTTAAACTGCTTACCTGGAAATGTGATATTCTTTTGAACACATTCGTTGTATATGATAAAACATCTTAGATTTATTTTTCTTTATTGGAATGTACGTAGTGTGAACTCTTATTGTGATCACACAAATTGCATTATTTATATTTGCATGCTGTATTAATTTGTTAATTTACTGTGTACATATGTTCAACTCTTCAAATATGGAGGAAATAAAGGAATCAATCAATCAATCAATCAATAATAATAATACTGGATCTGATAATAATAATTAGAAGAAGAAAATAAAATTAAATAAATTAGAAAGAAAATAATAAGTTAATAAAAAATAATAATTAATAACTTTAAATAATATTATTAAATTATAAAATAAAAATAATTAATTAATAAAAATAATAATAATAAGAAGGAAAACGAATGGAAACTACCCACAGATCATTGACTCTTGAAGGTTTATATCTGACTCTTGGCAAATTTGATTTTGACTCTTATAAATTTCACCCCAAGTCATTGACTCTTGAAATGCAAAGTCGAAGGAAAGCCCTGAGTGCGATTCTGCACCTATACATCTCGCAATCAGCTGTATACTACACACTGAGGTCTCTTGTTCCATAAATACATACTTGTGACCAGAAACACTCGTTCTGTATGTTCCACAAAGTGAAATGCAAACAAAGATGTCAATGTTAAACGTCTTATACAGCAAAACCTTCAAACATGCAAGCCATTATCATAAAGTATTTCTTATTTTGAAGCCATGCAAACTACATACCTCTTGATCAGTAATCACAACCTTTTAACATTAATTCAAATATTGTAAAACAAGGATATCAGTGAACTGATGGATGCTCTCCAAGGCGCTTTGCTAAGTAATGGGAATGCAATCAGAAGAGCTGAGATATTAAAATAACTAAAAACCAATAGAGCTGCAGAATGAAACTGGACAAAAATTGTGCCCTAAATACTTAAAGAAATTCAGAAGTCCCATAACTCTGATCAAAATCACCCTGGTTCAGTGCACATCAACACTTGGTAATGAAGCTTCCTTTAAAGCTTCCCATGAAGTTTCATTGAATTCTGGCCAGTAGTTGCTGAGAAAAATCCAAAAATGAAAACGGGACAGAAGGACATACGGATGGACAAAGCGGCAAATATATGCTCCCTTCCCTCCCCCGAATATAACTTGAGTTTCATGAAAATATTTCAATTTGTTCTTGAGTAATAGAACAGAAACTGTTGTTCTAGTAACAGTGACCTTGACCTTGAAGCCACCTAACCCACCCCAAATGCAGTCCCAAGTTAAGTATTGCTTTAGGGTATCTATGTATGGAGAGTCACTCTTGAGTTGGGGAATGGAAATCAAAAGTTGACACCCATTGCTGAGAAACTACCTTACTGAAAAACTACCTTACTGAAAAACTACCAAAATAGCTAGCACGATAATTTTCTAAGTGTAAAACGGCCTATAATTTTGACAGATTTCAAACTAGAGTTACCAAACTTGACCTATGGGTTCATTTTAATATGAGGCATAAATGTTTTTAGTTTGAATAAAATCTCTCAAGCCATTCCCGAGATACTAGCTTACTGAAAAACTTTAAACCAAACCAAATAGCATGCAATGTAATTTTCTAAGTGTAAAAAGGCCCTTAATTATGACAAATTTCAAAATCAATTAGAGTTACTAAACTTGCATGGGAAAGTTAGAGCTAGGACAATCGCTATTTTGACAATTACAAACCTTTTTTTGGGACATTTGATCTCAAAGTTTGACCTTGACCTGTATGGTAGTCATCTTATTCTTGTGTGTGACACAACGTCGTATCTAGGTTAATATTGTGATTTTTTAAAATCCTTCCATGCATAGGAAAATAAGAGCCCGAACAAATGTATTTTGATAAAGCGCTCTATTGTGACCTCTGACCTCAAAGTATGACCTTGGCATTAAAGGTAGCCATACGGTTCTTGTGCGCGACACACAGTCTCTTACAGGTTAACATTTGCGCCAGGTTATTTTGAAAGGGGACGTTAGAGCTTGGACAAGCCGTATTTTAACCATGAAGTGATGTATTTTGACCTTTGACTCAAAGCATGACCTTGACCTTACAGGTATCCATCTGTTTATTGCGTGCAACACACAGTATAATATACGGAACTGTTAGTGCCAAGTAATTTCTAAGTCCTTCAATGCATGCGGAAGTTAGAGCTCGGAGAAGCCCTATTTTGACAATAGCACTCTACTTTGACCTTTGATCTCAAAGTATGACCTTGACCTCAAATGTTGCCACCCGGTTCTTCCGCGACATACAATCTCATAGACTCATACAGGGGCTTTCATCATTAGGCGAATGTGACGGTTGACCTATAGCCGTGAAATTGGGAATTTGAGCGTCAAATCACCTAAAATTGGGAACAAGCATGATTGTTTGATGAATAAAATTATAAGAATTTATTGATAAAACTACACAAAATAAAATGTTTCGAACAAAAACAAATCAGCAAAATGGTTATTACAACTTAGACAGTCCTAATTTCTACACTAAGCACCTCTTTTTTCCAAACATCTGAAAGTCAAAGCATCAATTGGGACTTTTGGGTTAGGATTTGGGGAAAAAAGGATACTTTTTCCCAATAGGAATATGACCCAATAATGGCTTTAAAAAGCACTGAGGTTAACAATAATATTGAATTGTTCCAAGTAATTTCGAAATCCTTCAATGCGTGGGAAATCAAGAGTCTGGACAAGTTTCGGGACATACCAACGAGACAGTGATTCCTATATAACACCCCCTACTGGTAGTGGGGGGTATAAAAATAGCAATTTCATTGATACCCCCAATCAATGGACAATGCTTATCTTTGGTGTCTGAGAGGTAGCTGTTGCAGTGTAGTCGGTTAACACTGGACACCAACCACATCATGCTAGTTAAGGTCATCTGAAAACACAGCGTCAAAAGCAGACAACTTACGTTATATAGCACTGATATCAACATATTATACTTAAAATCACTTTTTGTTAAGTTTGACCAACACTAGTTGTGAATATATAGTTATATATTCTATGATAAAATGGTGGACACTTTACGTACAACACTGACGATTTTTCAGCGTAACTGTTTACTATTGACCTTTCCAAATATCAAATTAAATGTTGTGGATATTTTCCGCCATTAGTCCCAAATGAATAAATCCTAGTACTGCATCTGTTAATTTGAAAATATTCGTAGTAGACTAATCATAATGAAAGAAGTGCAAAATTCCAGAGTTATAGAGCATGGCAATTGGCGAATAGTCAATACTAGTGAATACAACTTTCGAGTGACCCTTCTAAATTCGTACACAATAGGCACTGTGCCATACACTAAAAATAGCAATTGTGTCTAAAACAGTGTACCCACCAAATGAATGGGGTATATTGCTATTACTTATTAACCTCTGATGTGCATGAATCAATCGATCCTGGACTTCAACGTCAGTGCCCGGTCAGTTTGTCATATAGCTATAAACTATATTTGAAGCTGAATGGGGAAATAATCGACAAATTATCGTTGTTTGTCACTAAGAACAGTACCAGAAACCTAGTTAGCGTAAATTAAATATTTTAATCGTTTAAACTACTTGTATACTCCGAAATCATAGTTAATAAAATACGGTTATACCCTGCCATGTATTTGTACCGATGCTCTATGCATTTAAATATATACAATCCACACATTTATGATTATTTTGTTTGTTACTCTCTTTGTTTTGAACATTCTTTTAATTCAAAGGAAGTCAATAATAATTAGTATTTTTTAGTTATGTATGTGTGTATTATATATGCCATTTGAATCTAGTCAGTAATGCGACGGATAAGTGAAATACTGTACATGGAAAAAACTAAAAAGTTACACATTTGTCAGTTTTATTTATGTCAAAAGTTCAATCTACATTACTTATTTTCATAATTACCACAGACACCGAATATCTTTTTTAAAAGACATTTCTTGTTTCTTACTGCATTGGATTACTTCATACAACTAAATAATTTTGAGATGGAATAGCCTTTACTGGAATTAAATCATTCTTAGTTATTCATTTGTTGTTGCCTAATTACACTGTAGGCACATCACCGGAATCACAGGGGCCTAGAACAATAAAAATACCCTATATATATATATATATATATATATATATATATATATATATATACTATAAATATAGGGGCCTAGAACAATAACAAGAGGGCCATGATGGTCCAAAACGCTCACCTGAGAACTGGCAGAGATAAAGACCATACTGTTGTGACAGGTTTGAAAATTAAGGTATCTGAACAATACACATGTTTCTGCAAAGGGGGATAGGATCGGTTTGATTTAAAACATCAGTTAGTGCAATTGGCCAACTAAAGTAAGAGTTTGGTAGTGGATGTGCGGAGTTTTCGCGTATGGTCCTGAAATAATTTTTCTCGATATTCTTACCTGACCCTTTTTCATTAAGTCAGTGACAATTCTGGAAAATGCAGAAACAGTAGATTTTGATGTCTTTTTCGCAGACAGTTTTGGAGATCTAGTTGCAATGCGTTAATTGCGATGGCTAAGCTAAAAGGTTAAGTTTTGCTTTTTCTTTGATAAATTTCTGTCCAATGATAACTGATGCTAATGCAGGCTCTGAAGCCATCAATGTTGCATGTACAAATAACTACATATAAGGTTTGCAATTGTTGGAAATCAATATTTATCAATCAATTGTTATGGTCATACGCAAACTGTGCGAGTTTGATCAACATTGAATCAAAAATAGTGTGTGCAAGCCAATCATGGATAACTTGTTGATATTTTTTTCCACACACAAGGGGCAATAACTCCGGTGTTTCTGGCCCGATCATGCTTTAGCATTTTTTCCTCATTACTTTGGGAATGGTACTGGTACGAGTCAAATTCGGAAAATTAGCCACATTTTGAACCTAATTGGGAATTTTATCAGTTTCTGCAAAAACTGCCATATAGAATTAGAAAACAATAAATAAACACTAAAACTTCTTTTTCATTGATTCTTTCACTTGTACTTGTGTTTCCAGGAGTTAAAATTTAAGTTAAATACGTATAGTGAATCTGTTTACAATCTGTTTCCCAGATATTTGGGATTTGTTTATCTTCAAATTGGGATAATTTGTAGGTAAATTGAATTGATTAAGGTACCTTTTTAGGGTACTAAGTTTATATAGAGGAAAAACGCTGTGCTTGTACTCGACTTTACCTGTTATCTTACGTTCATAGACAAACTGTGCAAGATTGGTGAAGCTTGGATAAAAATACAGTGTCTATTCTGAACAATGTCCATCATCCATGTTTGTATTTTTTTCACAAACAAAGGGCAATAAATCCGGTGTTTCTGGCCCGATTTTGCTTATATTCGATTTTACCTTTAATCTTATGGTCAAAGACAAACTGTGCAAGATTGGATAAAATATGAAGTCTCTATCCTGAATAATGTCCACGTTTGCATATTTTTTCACAAACAAAGGGCAATAACTCCAGTGTTTCTGGACCGATCTTGCTTATATTCGACTTCAACTGTAATCTTATGGTCATAGACAAACTGTGCAAGATTGGTGAAGATTGGATGAAAAATGAAGTCTCTATCCTGAATAATGACCATTTTTGAATATATTTTCATAAATGTAGGGCAATAACTCCGGCATCTGAAACACCATCTGGCCCATTTTTGGGGTCTGCTGAGATCTGATGGTCATACACAAACTCTGAAATTTAAGTTAAGAATTGATGGAAAATAAAGACTATATGTAGGAAAACGGAATTTTTGCATGAAAAAAGGAGCAATAACTCTAGTGTTTCTAGTGTGATCTGGCCCAATAACAATCCCGTCCGAGATTTTACGGTCATAAAGAACCTGTGTAAGTTTGGTTAAGATTGGATACAATGTGAGGTCTATAGTGAGAACGAAACAAATTGTTGACGAGTCGGCACACTGACAACAGACGACGCAGGAGAGGTCACCTATACCAATATTTATCTATTGGGTATTTTTCGGTGAAAGTCATGAATTTATTACTGGCCACGACGACCGATAATGCCCCAAATATTACTGGCCCGGAAAACTATTACTGGCCACTTATTATTTTTTGCAAGAAACATTTAAATACAATAAAACCAATATCTTTAAAAAAAAAATCTAAAACAATATACACCTAAGAGTGCTTTATTAACTAAAGCTACTACTATCAGCATGTTAATTTTGCAAGATATATATGAATTCAATTGTATTTGTCAAAGTCCCTTCGACGCTTCAAAACAATCGGTGACCCTCAAGTATGACTTTATGTCTGTTGTTAATGTTCAACTTCAACTGGAAATATAAGACAACAACATTTATAGGTTTCCTGTTACACAGTCATAACACTGTCACATCAACCATGCAGTCGGAAACAGCTCTCTTGCGAGACTTGTGACGTCATCTTTTTGAAACACAAACATGTTTAAATTCTACCAATTAAAACCCAAGACGGAACGAGTCGAATGAAAACCAAAAACGAAACGAGATTTCGAGAGTGACGTTATTTTCTAAACATAACATACAGCAATTGATGTCGTAAAATATTTTTGACCGAGTTTTCACCCGACACAAGGACCAGTATTTGGACAGTTTTTCCGGGACCTCACAGATTTTTATCGGCAATGTCCGAGATCCGACGGTCTTTCGCAAGAATGGTCTACGATCACTTTTGACCTAGATTTCTTGCAATTATGCAGCGGGAAAATTGAATGCCAATAGAACTGGGCAAATTTTATAATTTTAGGGAATGCAAACTTCAAGCAATGGTTTAACGTATACCAATAACTGTTGCATACTCTGGGGATTAAAATTTACATAATTGTTAACATAAGCAGTTAAAATGAAGTTATAAACATATCATATCCTCGACATATACTCTAGAACTAGGGCTAGTTATGAACGTATTTTCTCATTGTATGCCATAAACAGAATGTTATATTCATTCACGTAGCTATTTTGTTGAGCCTACATTTATATAAGCGATACGTACTATAAATAGCAATTGTGCAATGTTCCCATTCATAAATCTCACTCACAGAGTTGCCGTTCCATGTAGCCCATTGATTCTAGCGAGTTCTACACATTCCAGAAACAGTAGTGTCGCTCCAAACATAGCGCGCGTAGCTAGCAACCGTTGTATAGCTGTGTTAATATACTCATACATGCATCAATAATAGCGTTCAGAGAATCATAAACCTAAAAATTTCAATAAATGGGGAATTTATAATATTTATAAACTTACTGTTAATTTGAATTAAAATTGTGGTAACGATTTATTAACGATTATTTATAAATCAATATTTACAGTGATTTTTGGGGGGAATTTTTACAACTACCCGTGCCTTTGAACTATGGGAATTTTAGCGCGACAAACCTCAAAAAGGGGAAAATAGTAAAGTTTTTGTTATATTCTTAATTGTCAACTGTGAACATTTTATATTTTTATTGTTTTCTACTAATATATTTTACTTTCATACTGCAGTGACTGTGTGCACACCTTTAACACATGATCATCAGATGATATGATTCTTAAAGTTAGATAATTCTTGTATAGGCAATTGGTCAAATGCCTCAAATAAAGGACTAACGGATGGTAATAAGTGTTTCTTTCCTAATGATGTCTCTGGAGTTTCATTTTTCCTATATTAAAATTGAACCAACAAATGTAAAATTGATATCAATTAGAGTTACTGGATTGTTACAGCAAATGTTCATTTAAATTTTACAATATTTGAATGATTGAACACAAGTCAGATTTCTGATGACAATTTCTGAGTCGCAATCAAGTTATTTTGGTTTATGGCCCTTTAATTTGTCAACCAATAGTTCAATATCTTCATCTGTGAGGTGTCTTTGGTGGTGGCAAATCCTCATAGTAGCATCTAGATGACCTTGGGTTAGCCTGTTTCTCTTCGTAGTATGTATGGTGGCCATTAGAGAGAAACTTTTTACCCTAGAATTTGGCTATGAACATGTGGTGCACATTATACATGGTATCAGTGAACAATTTTAAGGTGTTTTTTCCTATAAAAAAAATCGTCATATATTCATCATGTTTTGTTTATAATTAATTCATAATGTTTTTTAAACACATAAACACTGCATTATAATAAACTGCAAAAATATTTCCAACTTGAACAAACAATAAAATCCTTTAAAAACACGATTCGAATTATATATCCTGTTCAAACTAAAGAATGACAGCGTGACGTCATCAATTAACCGGGCTTCCGAATCTGCAAGCCGTTAGCAACGCCCATAGCAACGGTGTCGGTTTTACTTAAAATGGATTTGATGTGAAAGCTGTATTTGCGGCTATTGTCTAGCAGTTTGTACATGAAAAGCGTGTAACACGCTGAGCACGTGGTCGGTGTCAAAAAGCATCGATTGATGCTACTTAATACTGTACCTGAACAAAGCAAGCGCTGTCGATAGAGCATTAATGCAGAAGCGTTCAAAGGGAAATATCAAGGATTTAAAAATTTCAAACGGTAGTTTTGTAGCATTGGATAGATTGGATATTTAATTTCGGGGTAACGTATTATACATTTTCTGGATTATTTAGAGGATTTAATTATATTTGGATAAATACGTGTTTCATGCATAAGGTATGTGTGGGTATTTAAAATTTACTTAGTGTAAATTACGTTTTGATAAAATTAGTGCAATATTACAGAATATCAAAATTAAACAAACGCAGACAAAAAAAGTGCAATATAACATCACCAGACATGGCAAAATCAGTTGCAAATGGTTACCAGATTTTAACTCTCAAATTTTGCTTCTAAAATCGGGTCCGCGTTATACACGGTAGTACCAGAGCTGTTTTTATCAATGTCTCGAACGCTGATTTTCAGTCTATTTGCAACCTAATATCGTGTGTAAAGAAAACAATAAAGTTTTGTAAAAAAAAAATTGAAATACCAACCCATTCTGAGGAGAAAATGTTTCTTATTTGGGGGAAAAATTGGGGCATTTTAGGGGAAAAATGGAGGTCTATTGGCAAGGGGAAACTGGCGTTATTCGGCAGTAAAAATAGGCAAACAAATAACTGATTTATTAACGATTATTTAAAATTGCATCTTTCTATCAACTTCTCCAGTAGATGTTATTTAATCTGTAAAAAGATGCTACATTTCCTATGGATAAAATGTTATGAAAGAAGATTCGGAATACGTCGAATTGTTATTCGCGTAGCATGAATACACAAGTCAATTTGCAATACTAATTATAATCAGGAACCATTGATATATCATATTTCTACTGATGTAATTTAAAATCATCATAAGTCTAATGAATTTTGATGTTTGGGTAATCAAAAAATAAAGTCTTAACATTTCAAAAATCGCTGAATGTTCCCTGAATTTTGCTTTTTGGGGGGGATACACAGTATAAATGCTTATTTGACTTTAAATCGTTATTATATTAGATAACTAACATGAATGGTATTTTTAATTTGTTAAATTGGCTTGACAAATTCAGATAACAATTATGTTAACCTATGTTTTTTTGGTTATTCATATATCCCTTGTAGAAACATGGAGCTGTATTAATTGGTTTATGCGTAGATATTAATGATAATTTTATTTAATTTTTAAATTAATAAATTTATCTCAAGTTAACTTAAGGGTCAGAAAAGTTTTCTTATAGTGTCCGAAAAATCTGGGGTCCAATAAGTCTCCTAATATTGGTGAGGACCAAAAATTCTGGGGTCCAATAAGTCTCCTAATATTGGTGGGGACCAAACAATCTGGGGTGTGGAAGTCACGTAACCGATCATCTTGGCCGTCTGTTTAGGTAATTTTTAATGACATCTCAATATTAATTTCAACGCCGATTGTCTTTTTTAAAGACATTTCTTGTTATTGTTTAGGCCCCTATGACCGGAATTAGGTCACTGGAGGATAAGAATGAAACTGACAGGCTCCTCAATTCTATTGTTATATAAGATAACATTTAAAAAAATGTAACAAACTCAGTCTCTTCTCCACTTATACTATTATAATTTACATCAACAGAAATAAAACCGAATGTAAACTGTTAATCTTTTCCGTGATTTGGTGACCTAGTTTTAGAAAGTTAGTCAGCATTTCAATTAAAAATGAGACAAAGTAACATACAACATAGAACTAATTCATTAATTTACTTTCGCACTTTATGATTCATTATTTGAAGATTATTATAATTTATTCTATAAAATAGTCGACCAATGCCAATGGTCGGACCAAACTTAGCGAGCTTGTCGCTAAGTAGGTCAAATCGAAACATCATTCAAATATCTGGGGGTTTTTCATATCAAAATAATATTGTCGATTTCTTTTAAGTAAATAACGACCACATTACCCAAATTCCATACCAAGCATCTTCTTAGCATTTAAAAATCCGAGATGTTTAGCACATTGCTTCCTCGACAAATATCCAAGATGGCGGACTATCCAGTTGCAGTCGACTTCGGTATACCTCTCGCCCAATTATGCTGCCACCGCCCGGCCGCCTCCGTAAGCATTTTACGATTACTTCCCTATATGGCGATGGACGACTGTGACCATTCTTTCTTATGATATTTTCACTATTATAGTGTACATACATATGGAACATTACACATTCATTTTTACAAGTACCTGTCCATCAATGTAGATCTAATTGATGTTACATTTTTTAAATGTCGTCTTAATTAACAATAAAATTGAAGAGCCTGTCAGTTTCATTATTACCTTCCAGTGACCTAATTTCGGTCACAGGGGCCTAGAACAATACAAATAAATATTCTATAAATATATATGAACCTGCTTGTTGTTTCGGGGTTTATAGTCCTTCCGCGCCTGAGGCTGCATTATGTGAGGACTTCCATCTGTGGCTCGTCAGACGGTAAATTTAGATGTCGAAAGTAAAAGGAGCCAAATGATGCAAGAAATTTGCTGTGTTATTTATGCAATACGGTTTTTATAACTGGTGTGTTTTTTATTTGCCAAATGTGTGTGTACTGGACGGTAGTAAGTTTGAGTGTTTGTAATTGTATATGATTGTTGTTTTTGTGATCCTTCCGTGGTAAGGGTGGTGTGCGCTGGTCGACGGCGATAGCGTGGCTGATGGTGACTTGTTTCCAGTAGGCGTGGGCGCTGAAATTTGGCCTGGCCTTACTTATATTTCTTAGTATTTTTTATTTATTTATTTATTTATTTATTTTTTAACTATAAAGTCTTTGAATGCCAAAAGGTCTAGGGTAAAGAATAGTGGCCTTGTTTTTATAAATATTTAGGTGGTTTTGTATTTTTGTTTATTACTTGTTTATTAGAGGTAATGAGAGATTATTGTCTATGGTTAGAATAAGTCACTGAAATAGTACATAGATGGTTTTATTTATGTAAATTGGAGCTGGTGAGTGTTTGTTTATAGGTGATAGTGCTGGGGTCGGCCTTTATATTGATTTTTTATTGATATAGAGAGATAGCTCTAGTATTGGGTTATGTTTGTGGACCAGAAATACTGTATTATTTGTGGTTAGATATGGTGTGCTGTTGTTTAATGGGTCGTTTGGCCTGCAGTAAAGATATAGAGATTGTTAGGTTAGTTTATAACAGATAACTGAGGTATCAAACATGCGTGTAGTGGATTTTTATCGAGTGCACCGGGATTTTCTCCCAAGTGCCATCGCCCCCAGAAGACTTCTTAGTTGGGTTACGGGGGATAGTGCGAGATACAGAAGACGCCCCGTTTCAGAGGCGACCCTGGGTCTTTTAGTGCCCGGTGTAAAGCACCTAGTACACTGCACCTCGGTTTAACGTCTCATGCGAGACGATATGAACCTGGACTGTGACCATTCCTTCATATGTTACTATCTACCTTTGTCACACTCCGCCCGCTTTTAGGATGATCGGTCGATTGGCTTATTAGATCCGCCTCCCGATTGTTTTTGCTAATCAAACGGGCAGCAAACATGCAAAATCCTCACAGCGGTTACTTCCCCTTTTGGTTAGCAGTAACCACTGCAATCGCAAGAAAATCCTTCCAGATCTGGAAGGATTTTGTTGTTTTTTTATAGAATATTTTAATTGAAATAATCACAGGTTCTTTGATTAATTGATTAATGGCATATAATTCTGAGTTCATAATAAAAAAAATGCAAAAATAACAACGAGAACATTTTACGACGACATCATTTTGTAAACATGGCGTTCACGTTGGAGATCATGAGAGCTTTTTCGGAATTTGACCCGTCACTTCAGCCTTAAGCAAAGCAGATTGAATGTTTGGAGTATTGTTTAGCAGAAAGAGACATTAGGTTATGGGAAAAGTTTGCTCTATCAAATATTACCAAACTTGTTGTCGAGTGTGAAAGGGGAAAAACTACAAGCGACAATATTAGTCATCTTTCCGTTAACTATAATACAAAATGAACAGATCGAGAGTCTGAAAAAACATGATGTGAAGGCCGGTAGACTTTCTTACCATGATAGTGATGGCGAGGCAGAGGTGATGTATAATAGTATGCTTTTGATAGGGTGCAGGATGAAGCGTACCATTTCCGAAGCGTACTGGTCAGTGCCCATTTTAGAATGAAGTGTACCACCCCAGTATACATGTGTTTTTACAACATGTTGTTCGCATCCTGCTGATCAGGTGTGATAAACTCCATCTGATACATGGGGTGGACTATATAAAATGTGTGAAATTGTCGATGAATAGTTGTTTATAGGGATTGTATAGGGACAGCCTCAGTTTAATTAATTGAAATGAAAACAAGACATTCAGTTGCTTAAATTTTATAGGAACATTTAAAAAAGGTACTTGTCAAGTAATATTTTAAAATTCATCAAGATGAATGTTATTTGCTTCATATTATATTAAAATATATTTTGGTAAGATTACATGTAGTGTATATTTGTATATTGATACATCAATTTTTATGGTTTAATTTAAAAACATTTTTATATAATGCATCTAAAATAACGTATAACAAAGCACATATAACATAACAGAAACATAATAATGATGCACTTTTCATAACATTTTTATTTTATTTTATAATCATTTCAAATTACATTTCATAGTTTATTTCAGTCTCATCAATAATCAATTTACATACATTTCAAATTCAAATATCAATAAAATGTACTGTATGGCCAGTCAAATTTAGTTATAGGAGACTAGTATTCAGTACAGAACTTTTATTTTACATAAGTATACTTAAAAAGTTATTAAACAATAAAACTATTATTTCAGTCTCATCAATAATCAATTTACATTCATTTCAAATTAAAAGTTTGTAACGCATAACAATCTGTGATCTGAAGAATTTTGACCTTAATGTTTCGCATTCTTTACTTTCATTTACTTTAATTTATAACTGCAAACCGCTATTTACATCTGTAATTTCTCACACAACCAAACTAAGAAGTCATAACATCAGTTAATTAATAACTGATTAATATTATTTATTTTTGTACCTTTTTTTATTATTCGTTTAATATTGACTTTTTGTTTCTGGTTAGTTCACAATAAATAATGATGGACAATGCAAACAATATTTTATTTCATCATTAAACATATTATTTCATTCATTGTCTGTATGTAATATAGGTTGGTACGCTTTGTCCTGCAAAGTGGTACGCTTCATCCTGGTACGCTTGGGTAATGGTACGCATCATCTGACATTCCTTTTTATATAGGGAATTAAGCCCTATAAAAATAGTAACACTAATGTGACTAAATTCGTTGCATGGCTTATTATTTAGACTAGTAAATATTAATATCAAAATTTCAGATTTCTCATCATGTTGCTGGCCTTAGTTGTATGTATATATAATATATATACTCTTGTAATAACGATAACTGTCCAAGGTGACATATTCATTTCAGTCGACAATCAGTCAACATAGTTTGCTGCAAAATAAAATAATATAAAGCATTTTATAATAGTATTTACATAATATAACATACAAGTTAACAACTATATTTAAATTTATTTAAAGATCGTGGAGAAAGATATGATTAACAACGTTGCTGAAGGGGAATTTGCCACTGTGTTTGCGCATCCAGAAGCACTCCTTAACACAGTGACTGGAAAAGACTTGCTGAGTCGAAGACAATTCATTTGTCATGTCAAAGGAGTAGTGATAGATGAATGTCACATTGTAAAAGAGTGGTGAGTGCAAAAGGTCAAAGAAACCATTACTTGTTAAGACATTATTTGATAACAGTCCACTGTTTTGTTTTTAGTTGGTGATATTATAGCTATCATAGTAATATTTAGTTACACGAACTTAACCTTCAGTAACAAGTCAAGTTAAAGTGACTTGTTTACATTTTGAAATATGCTATTAAACATCTTAACTTGCCAAAATAAAGCACCTGAACTAGAGGTCATTATTATTTATATACATGTACTAGTCTTGTGTATTTTTTACTTCATGTATTGTAAGTAATATACTATGCTTTTATTTTTGGAATCTTAGACAAAAGTTTGAAAATTGTCAAGTCGTCAATCTGTAAATAGGTCCCTTTAATAACATTCTTATTATTCTAATGGTCTCTATATAACGGTCATGAACTTATTTACAGTCATTTAACGTGAATTCTGTTCCAAACTGAACAATCTTCATGGATTTACAGGTTTATTTTGATATGCATTGTTCTGTAATGTCTGTAATTTGCATTGTCTTTGTTGACTGGCTTTTAAATTAAAGTCAAAACATACTAAAAAACTACTGAAAGACA
Source organism: Congeria kusceri (assembly GCA_027627225.1). Lineage (NCBI taxonomy): Eukaryota > Metazoa > Mollusca > Bivalvia > Myida > Dreissenidae > Congeria > Congeria kusceri. Next base: position 23,381,071 of record CM051024.1, read on the forward strand.
ATTTTGTAACCTTTAAATTTCATATGGTATATAACATTTATTAGCTTTTGTAGTTCAATGGAAGAACACTTCCCATTTTTCGTGGGAAGAAATCTGGGTTCAAATCCCAGCAAAGGCCATATACTTATGCTATTTGGAGGATGAAATGCTATTTGGAGGATGAAAGCTTTTCATAAAACTGTTCAGTATATAATTAATAATTACTCTGGAAAAATTCTGATTGATATGATTTTCCTTTCATATGATTATGACTGCACAAAGAACATCACTATCATATAAGAGGTTTAAAGTAATGTTTTGGTAATCTCTAGGTTTTATTTCATTTCAGACACGACACAAGTTCAGATGGATTCGGGCAAGTTACATGTAAAATTGTATGGCTTATGCCCGAATGGGTAAGCCCTTGCAAAAATTCTTGTGAAGACTGGGCAAACTTCACTAATTCACTGATGTTAATTTTAATATTTGCCATAACATCACTACGTGATGAGAGCATACATTTGTCGCATTGTAGCCATACAATAGAAATTATTGGAAATTTCACAATTTTCTTTTTAAAATGTAAATACTATTGGTCACATTGCTAACTGTAAAAAATTTAGACATGTTATCACATTTTTTATGAGATAAGTACAATATGCCTGTCAATATTGTTGTTGAAACCAATGCATAAGTTCTTGTCAGGGGAGAGGATTCAGGACAGCCTTTCAAAAACTGAAGACTCTCCCAGCAGTGTTGCAGGATGTGCCATTCATGGCATTAAGTGCTACATTGACAACCAGCCTGATGAAGGAGCTGCCAAACATTCTTGGTCTCAACAACCCTGTTACGGTACAAGAAAGCCCTGACCGCACGAACATATTCCTTAAAAAAAATCCAAGTCAAAATCCAGTGACACTAATGAAATTTATGAAGCGATTTTCAAGGAACAATGTGATGAACTTAAAAGATCCTTGCAATTATCCAGTGACACTCCTTTTCATGCCTTTATTTTACATAAGCCAGGCAGCAGCATACCTGAAGCATTTGTTTGGATATTGTGATATAACAACGTCCTGCTATACCTGAAGCATTTGTTTTGATATTGTGATATAACAACGTCCTGCTATACCTGAAGCATTTGTTTGGATATTGTGATATAACAATGTCCTGCTATACCTGAAGCATTTGTTTGGATATTGTGATATAACAACGTCCTGCTATACCTTAAGCATTTGTTTGGATATTGTGATATAACAACGTCCTGCTATACCTGAAGCATTTGTTTGGATATTGTGATATAACAACGTCCTGCTATGCAGTGTTGTTTTCAAGACAGGACAAAGCTGTTTTCAAAACAACAGTTGAAGAACTACAAGCTGAAAATCCGAGAATTAGACTAGTTCTTACATCATCTGTTGCAGGTATGGGGTTTGATCCCACAAATGTTACAAAAATAATACATGCAAACCACCTCGTAACCTGTCCCAGTACCTACAGGAGATAGTGAGAGCAGGCAGAAGAGGTCAAAACAGTACTGCAATACTTCACTACAACAAAAGAGACTTGGCAAAAAATCTTCCTGGGATTCAGGAAGACATAGTTGAGTACACTAATGATAACACATGCCTTCGAGAAATGCGGTTGAAACCATTTGGATTTTCAAAATCTCCAGGGATTTCGAATGAAAATTGTTGTACATTTTGCCTGAATGAAGAGATTACAAAGTTGGACATAGCTGGGGCATTGGATGACAGTAACATGTGAAGAGTAATGAAAATACCTTTCTATCTGTTTTAAAACGTCAGTGTGGGGTTTGGCAAAAACACTTCCCTAAAAATTGTATTTTTCAACAGCTGATGGATCAGAATTAAACCAGCTAGCCAGATTAAAATAACAAAACATACATGTGTGCTATAGTATTTGTTTATTTAAACAATAATTGATTTTCAAATACAAATACATGTCATACCATTAAAGAAAGGCACATTGCATATATAAAAGTATACTGAATATGCTGATCAGTAGCTCTTCTCACATCCGCTCTAGATAAGATTTAAGTAAAAGGGTTCCGGAATTAAAAAATAGAGGGGTATTTACTCTTTCATGGGCAAATATACAGACAATTATATCATGTATATTTTAAAGGTTTAAAGGGACTTGTTCACAGATTTAGGTGTGTTTTGAAATATGCTATTCAATGTCTTAACTTGACAAAGTAAGGCATTTGTACTTGAGAGCTAAAGTTCTATAACAAGAAAAGCACAAAACTATGTTGCTCCAACCATGGTTTGAACCTAGGACCTCTGGATCAAAAGTCGTACATGCTAACCTCTCGGCCATTGTTATATACTTGGCCATGTATTTTTTACTTAATGTATTGAATCCACGTTTTTCAACATTTTCAAAGAAAACAAAAGAAACACTCCTAATTATTGCATAGTTTCACGTTTCAAAAGCTTTATAATTTTATGCATTTCAACTGATGATTACTCACAGTATTTACAGTATATTTCTATGTCAGTACCGGTAGAGTTATTTCAATCCTTTTTATACACTATTGTTTAATTTTTGAAACCTGTAACAAAAAGTTTGAAACTTTTTAATACGTCAATCTGTAAACAGGTCCTTTGAAAGATGTACAAATATTGAAACAACAATTGCTATTAATGCAACTTATATTTCCATCACCATTTTGTGAAAAAAAAACTCATTTTTCAAATTCAATATGTTTTGCTTCAAAATTATTCATGGTTTCTGTCAAGCTTAAAAATGCTTACTGGTACCTGTATTTTTGTTTTAATGAATATTTCCTAATTTTAAAGGAGTATTTACTCCAATGCTCTTATCTAGAGCGCTGTTGAGTAAGTAAATCATAATGCTGTTTCAAATGTTATGCTACAAATCATAAATGCCAGCATCTGTACCAGTCTTTATTGAATTTTCATTACAAGCTCCTTTAAACTGCACTGTTAAATTTGTCATGGGTGATACAAAAATGTTAAAATTGTCTGTTCATCTAGACACATTTTAAGATGAATATGTGTATTATCAAAATTGTAGTTGGTTAAAATTAAGAAACATGCATGTTTTCTCTGTGTTCGTTATATGCACTGGAAACCAATCCATTACCGGTAGTAAACAATATTGACATGAACACATAAATTCAACATAACATATGCATATGTACAGACACCTATCAAATTCATGTAAAATCCACACATACTGTGTACGTATGACTTGAGCTTTAAGAAACACTTTGGTTATGTGAATTACATTTTAAACCATGATACATGTTTTTTTCTCTTACCCGGTAGTTATGTACATTATACATGTATACCATGAACATTCAGCCTTATTCGAACTTGGATAAGATACACTTTGAAATGTCCACTTCAAGTGAACACAAAACCACCACAAACAGTAACAGTAATTACCGATATACATGTAAATTACTCAATCAAGAAACAAATTTAGCTTAACAAAATGTATCTTCAAAAAACTACAGTTTATGACATTTTTCTTTCTTGTCTAACTAGTCATGCTTGTGTGAGCGAAAACTACTACATTCTGATAGTGGTGATTGCTGTAAGAATACTACTACATTCTGATAGTGGTGATTGCTGAGCGAAAACTACTACATTCTGATAGTGGTGATTGCTGTAAGAATACTACTACATTCTGATAGTGGTGATTGCTGTAAGAATACTACTACATTCTGATAGTGGTGAATGCTGTAAGAATACTACTACATTATGATAGTGGTGAATGCTGTACGAATACTACTACATTCTGATAGTGGTGATTGCTGTACGAATACTACTACATTCTGATAGTGGTGATTGCTGTAAGAATACTACTACATTCTGATAGTGGTGATTGCTGTAAGAATACTACTACATTCTGATAGTGGTGATTGCTGTACGAATACTACTACATTCTGATAGTGGTGATTGCTGTACGAATACTACTACATTCTGATAGTGGTGATTGCTGTAAGAATACTACTACATTCTGATAGTGGTGATTGCTGTAAGAATACTACTACATTCTGATAGTGGTGATTGCTGTAAGAATACTACTACATTCTGATAGTGGTGATTGCTGTACGAATACTACTACATTCTGATAGTGGTGATTGCTGTAAGAATACTACTACATTCTGATAGTGGTGATTGCTGTAAGAATACTACTACATTCTGATAGCGGTGATTGCTGTAAGAATACTAATACATTCTGATAGTGGTGATTGCTGTAAGAATACTACTACATTCTGATAGTGGTGATTGCTGTAAGAATACTACTACATTATGATAGTGGTGATTGCAGTAAGAATACTACTACATTGTGATAGTGGTGATTGCTGTAAGAATACTACTACATTCTGATAGTGGTGATTGCTATAAGAATACTACTACATTCTGATAGTGGTGATTGCTGTAAGAATACTACTACATTCTGATAGTGGTGATTGCTGTAAGAATACTACTGCATTCTGATAGTGGTGATTGCTGTAAGAATACTACTACATTCTGATAGTGGTGATTGCTGTAAGAATACTACTACATTCTGATAGCGGTGATTGCTGTAAGAATACTACTACATTCTGATAATGGTGATTGCTGTAAGAATACTACTACATTCTGATAGTGGTGATTGCTGTAAGAATACTACTACATTCTGATAGTGGTGATTGCTGTAAGAATACTACTACATTCTGATAGTGGTGATTGCTGTAAGAATACTACTACATTCTGATAGTGGTGATTGCTGTAAGAATACTACTACATTCTGATAGTGGTGATTGCTGTAAGAATACTACTACATTCTGATAGTGGTGATTGCTGTAAGAATACTACTACATTCTGATAGCGGTGATTGCTGTAAGAATACTACTACATTCTGATAGTGGTGATTGCTGTAAGAATACTACTACATTCTGATAGTGGTGATTGCTGTAAGAATACTACTACATTCTGATAGTGGTGATTGCTGTAAGAATACTACTACATTATGATAGTGGTGATTGCTGTAAGAATACTACTACATTCTGATAGTGGTGATTGCTGTAAGAATACTACTACATTCTGATAGTGGTGATTGCTGTAAGAATACTACTACAATAATCATGCATAACATGGCTACGCTGTAAACAGGTAATGGAATAAAGATATGCATGACTTCTACCACTAGTTGCATACTGAATTAAAACATCACGGAACAGTAACCTTGAGGTAAACAATGCAAACTTAAACATACTGTTAATATTTGTGTACAATGTAGCACTTGTATAAGTTTTACATAATGTATGTGTTCTTGCAATTAGTAGTTGACTTACCACATGGGTAATGATTTGTATGGTAGAAATTTCATGTGCCACCACAGTCCTTCAATGCTTTGAAAACATACATGTAGTTTGGTAAAAGTTAATTGCAGGTGCACACGAGCTAACACTTTCATGTAACAACAACCTAATAGTCATCCTCAGATGATTCGTGGTCAATGTCTATTGTATGTCCATAATAAGTCTTTCAACTACTTGTTTTATCCTGTACTTAAGATCAACAGAGTTGATTTTTCTTAATGGTGAGCACAGTACCTTTGGAATACCTTGACACACTCGGCCTAAAGCTTTAGCAAATGGTAGCAAGTCTCTCAAAGACTTGGCAATCACATCTTCATCTTTAACTCTAGCTGGAGTTTGATGTTTACTAGATGTATTATACTAGAACTCTATTTTATCACACATTTCTGAAACAGTGTCTGCCGCTCTACAACTTCTTGTTATTGCTCTTTCTGATTTATTTGCACCCAAAGCCCTGATTAAATCTTTTTCGTGTCTAACTGAGTTCTCTTGTACAAGATCACTTTCAATGATTCCTGCAGCTCCACCTCTCAAGTTAACAAAGGCACCTTCTAGTGTCCTAATCTTTTGCACAGGGCTCATGCAATACTCACACTTAAGAACACAATCTAAACACTCTTGGAAATAGTTAAATAGTCTGGAGTGTGAGAAGAAACACTGGGCACAGACCATGAGGCAAGGAATTATTATGACCACATCTCCTTCTTTCACAATGTCCTCAAACACCATCAGGTGCATATACCACTGACACAGATTACAACAGTAATTATATACAGTATCATCTGTATTGTTTGACTGTATAGCATCAGTCTCATGTGCATTATCCACGTACCCATAGTGCTCTAGAAACTGTTTTAAGGCATTTACCATCAATTCATAGTTTTCAGATTTTGATTGTACAAGCTGCACAACATTCTTGGTGCAACTAGATTCTGGGCTGTCCATCCCAAAATACTCCATCAGCTGCTCCTTCACCATCTGTTTGCGGACAAGTGATATGAAATCATGATGTGCTTTAAAGGAGCCCTTTACCTTTCCATTAACATCGCTCTTTTGCAACTTGCCTTTCTAATGGTATAGGGTACCCGTTTGTCTGAGAGTTTTGGAGTTGAAGAGCTCTTTGTAGCATTTCTATATATAAAAAAAAAACAAGATAATATAACTGTTAATTTATTTTAATAGTTAAAAATGCCAGTCACTAGTTGGATACAATTATTCTACATATTATGTTTCAATTTCGCAAATGTTGAGTCCATTGATGATCAGAATCTTAATACCAATTAAAAACCAGAATGCATATTGTTAGCTTAAACTTAAGCGGTAATTATTTATTTTCAACAGATCAAGTTTATATAACAAATTCATAAGTATTAGCATTTAATAAATTACCTCCAAGTAGTCTTGCTTGATGTGCCAGAGCTCTATGATGAATGGATGGAGATCCTCAAACCGCTTCTCAGGTGATGCAGCTAAGGAACGAAGGCGTTTTGCTTCCTCTAGACGCACACGTGTTAGCTGATCGCCACCAACAGGGACTTTATAAGATCGAAGAAGGTCTGTGGAGCCTGTTAAAAAGTTTGTGCTTTATTGCTAGACACTGGATTTAATGATTTTTAAATGTAAATTTATTATGTTTTTAAAGTTATCTTGATTTTTAATGTAAATACTTTAATAAAACATTTTAAAGTGCTGAACTTATTTAAACGTACATGTACAAACAACACCACACACAAATATATATTATATATTAGGTATCATATGCTTATTTAATACATTTCTGTCATTTATTATGGCAACTAAGGTACATGTGAAATTTTGAAAAGTATGTATACCTGTGTTCTAACTGTCTGTAAACAGCTGCAGTAACTGGAAGCCCAAACAGAAACAATAACAAAACTTGTAACAATAAATTTGTAACAACACACTGTAACAGTTAATTAACATGGAACACAAGATCTAAAAAAAAATAGTTGTGGTTCTAGTGGCAAGGCCAAAAACATAGGGTCAATACGATGGACTTTTTTCATTTTACATTACTTTGGTTTGTTGGAATAATCTATGGGTGAATTTTATGATTTTAATGTGTTGTTTGACCATCCATTTCAAGAAAAATGGATTACTCTTTTATGAACTGCAGAAGTCTTAAAAAAACACTTAGGTTCAGCATGGAAAAAGAAGGCTCAGTCGGGCCACAAGAAACATAACTATTATTTTTGGCCTAAGTAGAAAATAATAACAAGAAGCAATTTTTAATCTGAGGATATCATGAAAACTGATAACATAGAAATTCAAGAACAAATATGTCATTCGAACCAAAAAGTATTCAGGAAGTTGGGGCTGTGGTGATGCTTCACTGGTTTTTATCTAAGAAATACGTTGTACATTATTAACACTTTTAGTATATGACAACTTTTTACAATCTATAATATGGAAAACTAGCATATGAAAAATGAAGGGCAGCAACTCACACGGTTTCTTTCACCTAATAATCAAATAGATAAAATAATATGTCTTTTTCCACTGCAATCATGTATTAAATAAATTGAATTTTAATTTGACAAATTTTCATTTTGTTAGCCAATCGCTAATTTGTATATTGGCAGTGTCAGTCATGACTCAAACATGGCCAACATCAGCTTGATCTAAACCTATCTAACCGCTTGATTTAAACTTATCTAACTACCATAGTGATCCGGTGGTTTTCTATATGTAAGTGCTATGTCTTCGAAGCTGGTATTCAAAAAACTCATAGTAAGGCAAACGTTTTTAATAATGAGCTTAATGAATAGCAGTGCGGGGCCCATATACACAACACATTCTTAGACTTCATACTTAAGTATAAAGAAAGAAAGTTGTTCTGTTATAAAAATGGCCAATATTTTGACCCCTAGGTGGTAATTATTAACTCTAATTATCAAATCCTCTGTTAAGAACAATTTGTTAATAACATAAGCAAAATTGGTACCAGCATATTTCTTAAACACAAGGCATTTTTGTGCAGTCTAAATCTATGCTTTAGAATGGGTTGATGAATACAGTCCCGGATAAACAAACAACATGAACATGTTTAACTCAAAGCTTAGTCAAACATACTATACATATGCATACCAAATGCATTCACAAAAGTATCCCCAAGGACCTGTTCATACTGGTCTAAGATATCTATACATCCCCAAGGACCTGTTCATACTGGTCTAAGATATCTATACATCCCCAAGGACCTGTTCATACTGGTCTAAGATATCTATACATCCCCAAGGACCTGTTCATGCTGGTCTAAGATATCTATACATCCCCAAGGACCTGTTCATACTGGTCTAAGATATCTATACATCCCCAAGGACCTGTTCATACTGGTCTAAGATATCTATACATCCCCAAGGACCTGTTCATGCTGGTCTACGATATCTATACATCCCCAAGGGCTTGTTCATACTGGTCTACGATATCTATACATCCCCAAGGACCTGTTCATACAGGTCTAAGATATCTATACATCCCCAAGGACCTGTTCGTGCTGGTCTAAGATATCTATACATCCCCAAGGACCTGATCATACTGGTCTAAGATATCTATACATCCCCAAGGACCTGTTCATACTGGTCTAAGATATCTATACATCCCCAAGAACCTGTTCATACTGGTCTAAGATATCTATACATCCCCAAGGACCTGTTCATACTGGTCAAAGATATCCATACATCCCCAAGGACCTGTTCATATTGGTCTAAGATATCTATACATCCCGAAGGACCTGTTCATACTGGTCTAAGATATCTATACAATCCTCATGCTTTGCCTCATTCTTCAGTATGATCGGTAGCTTTGCTTTGCCTCATTCTTCAGTATTATCGGTAGCTTTGCTTTGCCTCATTCTTCAGTATGATCGGTAGCTTTGCTTTGCCTTATTCTTCAGTATGATCGGTAGCTTTGCTTTGCCTCATTCTTCAGTATGATCGGTAGCTTTGCTTTGCCTCATTCTTCAGTATGATCGGTAGCTTTGCTTTGCCTCATTCTTCAGTATGATCGGTAGCTTTGCTTTGCCTCATTCTTCAGTATGATCGGTAGCTTTGCTTTGCCTCATTCTCCAGCATGATCGGTAGCTTTGCTTTGCCTCATTCTTCAGCATGATCGGTAGCTTTGCTTTGCCTCATTCTTCAGTATGATCGGTAGCTTTGTTTTGCCTCATTCTTCAGTATGATCCATAGCTTTGCTTTGCCTCATTCTTCAGTATGATCGGTAGCTTTGCTTTGCCTCATTCTTCAGTATGATCGGTAGCTTTGCTTTGCCTCATTCTTCAGTATGATCGGTAGCTTTGCTTTGCCTCATTCTTCAGTATGATCGGTAGCTTTGCTTTGCCTCATTCTTCAGTATGATCGGTAGCTTTGCTTTGCCTCATTCTTCAGTATGATCGGTAGCTTTGCTTTGCCTCATTCTTCAGCATGATCGGTAGCTTTGCTTTGCCTCATTCTTCAGCATGATCGGTAGCTTTGCTTTGCCTCATTCTTCAGTAAGATCGGTAGCTTTGCTTTGCCTCATTCTTCAGTATGATCCGTAGCTTTGCTTTGCCTCATTCTTCAGCATGATCCGTAGCTTTGCTTTGCCTCATTCTTCAGTATGATCGGTAGCTTTGCTTTGCCTCATTCTTCAGTATGATCGGTAGCTTTGCTTTGCCTCATTCTTCAGTATGATCGGTAGCTTTGCTTTGCCTCATTCTTCAGTATGATCGGTAGCTTTGCTTTGCCTCATTCTTCAGTATGATCGGTAGCTTTGCTTTGCCTCATTCTTCAGTATGATCGGTAGCTTTGCTTTGCCTCATTCTTCAGTTTGATCGGTAGCTTTGCTTTGCCTCATTCTTCAGTATGATCGGTAGCTTTGCTTTGCCTCATTCTTCAGTATGATCGGTAGCTTTGCTTTGCCTCATTCTTCAGTATGATCGGTAGCTGGAAAACTTAAGATTTTTGCCTCATCTCCGCTTGGTATGGATAATAGATGTGTGCAGGGAGCACTTTATGAAGCCAGGAGAAGTCAATAAATTCGGCCAGAATTCTTCCTGAAACACATCAACATTATACAAACAATTGCTCACTTATGTCCAATGCAAATGGTTCATAATTATGTTATACATAATTGTTGTTTTGTGATATCGTTTTCTTTTTCTTGCAATCTTCTGTACTAATTTAAATCATTATACATTAACTAGTGATTTACTAGTAATAAAAACAACAAATTGAAGACAACTTAACATGTATCTGTTAAATATATACAGACTTAAAGGCTTAACATTTTTGCTAAACATATAATAAAATTAATATAATATGGATTGTAGCGTATCGGTGGTAATGCACTGGCTTCACAATCAATGCAATTAGTGACACCTGAACCAACTACCTATAACGTATCGGTGGTAATGCACTGGCTTCACAATCAATGCAATTAGTGACACCTGAACCAACTACCTATAACGTATCGGTGGTAATGCACTGGCTTCACAATCAACGCAATTAGTGACACCTGAACCAACTACCTATAACGTATCGGTGGTAATGCACTGGCTTCACAATCAATGCAATTAGTGACACCTGAACCAACTACCTATAACGTATCGGTGGTAATGCACTGGCTTCACAATCAACGCAATTAGTGACACCTGAACCAACTACCTATAACGTATCGGTGGTAATGCACTGGCTTCACAATCAATGCAATTAGTGACACCTGAACCAACTACCTACATGTACACAAAAATGTCCATCTCGTTTAATTCCATAGCTGGTGACCTAGTTAAGAAGCAAAAAATAAAAACAAACGCATCAACAAATCACCAAGGAATATTTTATCAATACCTGGAATACTAGAACCTGTCAAATTTATTTATAAATAAAATATGTTTTCAATTATTTATTTCAAACAGAGCATTTAATTATTTTATTATTATAATTTAGAAATAAAATATATAAAATATATATTTAAATTCTATATTTGGCAAAAACTAACAAATCAATATGTTATCCTGAATCTGTTTCACATTATCATATTAATTAATGATGTTTGTTACAACAATAATCATAAATCATGAATATGATTTATGGTAGATGTAAAATAAAAGCATAGATATGACATACTGTACACATTTTAAGCACATTATCAGTTATTAATGTTACAAACCTTGTTGTTGGCGACAGCATCAATTATTTCATCCACTAATGCCGTACTGTCATTATTGTCATGCAAATGCCGCTTGATAATGTCCATGGCAACATTTGTAGGCATTGCATGACTGTCAGTAGATCCATTACGTGCTTTAACGTCTTGCAACCAACTGTTGTGTAGTCATGGTCTGATCCAACGCTTGTGACTGCATAGTCATGATCACCAACTAAAACATCATGATCAACACTAACATCAACACTGACTGCTTCTGGAGCCGCCAGAGGAGGACATGGTCCGGGATTCTCAATAACCGAGCGCCTTGCAGTTGTTCGACTAGTAGCAGTCTGCTTACTACGCTTCACGCTTGTAGATACTTTATGGGTAATGGGCGAGACTGTGCCCCGTTTAAATCGACTTGAGTCCGGTATCCCATCACTCAAAACCTGCTTTATTCTTTTTACAAGTTCGTAGGCACATTTTATTTTGCCATCGCATGATTTACAAACACGTAATTGAATATGTACCTCTTTATTTGCAGATACAAACTCCTGAAAGGGCTGGTCCGATAAATAAGAAATGTGTTCATTATAATCCGATTCTTTTTTGCCGGTTAAACTAAAAACTCTTTTGTTTTCGCAAAGGAAACACTTCTCCGGTACTTTCTCGGCGTAGACATTGTTACTGTTAGCCGCCATTGGTTGTATCACATGGCTCGACTATCATCAGAACAGAACAGAACAGAACAGAAATTTATTACGACTTGTACATAGTACATCGTCAGTCTTGACCATATTATATTACACATATCAAAAGGTCATGTGAAAAGGAAGTGATCATACAATAATAAAAATTCTACATACTATCTAACTTAATACATGAAAGTGGTTGGAAACAATCGCATTATTACAAAATATTTATTAGACAGGGTGACAATAGGCTATTATGCTGTTGATATTTATGGAAAATAAACTAAATGTTGACAATGGATTATTTAACTCATAACATGTGGATTATTATATTATTTTGCTAATAACAATAATAAATAACGCACATTTATTTGCATAGATTAAATATGACAACAAATGTAACAATCGCACATGTCTATTTCTTATCAGTGTAAAAATAAATTTTTGTTGTATAACATAAATGTGGAAAATGGATTATCTAACCAATAACTTGTGAAAAATGGATTATCTAACAATAACTTGTGAAAAATGGATTATCTAACAAATAACATGTGGATTATTATGCTATTATTAATAAATTGCATAGCAGTATTTGTGTATATTAAATGTGGTAACACCGGTAACAATCAGACATTTCTATTTCACATCGTGTAATGGCATTATTGGTACAATTAATTGAAGCATAAACTAACAAGTTATTATGCGGTTTGGACTTGCGTAGAAACACACGCTTAAAACTCGCTCTCTGATTATAAGAATTTTATACATAAAAAGAAACAAACAATCAAATAAACAAACAAACAACCAAACACGCGGGACATAACAATTCAGCTGGTCGTACTCGTATTATGAACAACATTCAAGATGGACTTCCTGATTAACAGAGCTTCTTTAACAAAAACAGATAAATTAATAAGTTATTTTTTAGTACATGTTCTCATAAGTTATATACACGTGGTTTGTTATAAGAAATCAATATTTGTTCATTTTAGATAAGAGTTATTTTTAGGTTTATTGGTATTCCTGTAGGCACTATAGGCCTAAAATATAAACTCGCTAACAATGCAATAAAACCAAGTGGGGTGGGGTTGAGGGGTATTCTTTGTTGGTTTCATTAATACTTCATTTATTAACGACTACACCCGTGAATATCAAATACATTCCATTAATAGAAATGCACGCTTATTTTATTATATACCTAAAACAAATGGGGTTTATATTAAATATGTTGTTGTAAACTATAGATATTAACACCCCTGTTATTAAAAGTCAGTTGTGCCTCCTGTGCCTATACATTTTTATACCCAAGCTACGCAAGCTGGTGGACTGCGTCAATTTATGCACGGAGTGTCAATTAACAGAGTGTCAATATCTATGTAACTATAGTACAAATACTATAATAATTATATATATTTTATTACAAAATAAAAAATAAAAACTTACGCATTGAGTGGATACAGTATGCACTGAGTGGATACAGTATATATTGACGTTAGATTTGGAGAGAGAAAATAAATTGTTTTATCATTTCATTGACAAATTCTGCGAACAAATCAGGTATTTAAAATGGTGCTACCTGTGTTTCCGCGAAATGACTATCCACAGGATATGCGCTCGGAGCTTGATAGATTTATTTCCTTTTCAGTATTTCCTCAAAATGTGAATGTTAGTGGGTTAAGACTGGCACAAGCAGGATTCTTTTATACTGGTTGCGGAGTAACTGTGAGGTGTTTTTGCTGCCATAGAAACCACTCTTACTGGCGTACAGACGACATCATGTTCCGGACTGGAAACTTCATGCACGAGGCGGGCTGTGCTTTTATGTTGGGAACTGACAGGAGTAACGTCCCTATGCACGAAAACAGAAGACATTCGGACCCAGAATAACTGGTCACAGTTTATCTGGGAATTGTTCTCTTTGGGGATATCATCATGTAAGTTGAAGGCTTGATTCTTAATTTGTTATATAACTCACCTCCTGGTTAAATAGTTTTCTAGAAATGCTACGGTATATTTCAACCTTTATTTTTAAAACCCACCCAGAAGAAGAAACAATAAGAAATTAATAAAAATATAGTCTAATAAATGAGACGTTTAATACTACTTTTTTTATAGATTGGGCTAAATTATCTTTGCCCATAAAATAAGTATCTCAATGTTTTGCTAGGGCTTACAAGTATAACTAATAAAAAGCAGTCCACATAGATCTCGTTCCACAGAGTTCAGACGCAAAACAAAGAACAGACTTTCGATTATATTTAAAATGCAAACAAATATATTCAAACGTTTCCCGCGATATCACGTCACCCCAAATGCAACCAATATCGGTTAAACTCTGGAAAACTTTATGAAACAAGTATTATTTGGAATGCGTTTTTGTGAAGCAATACGTGCAATGTCGTTGATTGTGATTTATTCATGCGAAACGTTCGCAAACTAACTACATAATCCGTAGAAAACGAAGCTGCCTGTTCAAGTTTATACATCGATTACCGACAGGCTGGTTTAAAACTTGGATGAAGACAAATGTAACAGCACAACTTACTGTTGCAAGTATTGCTTGTTAAAAAAGACATGTTAAACTACGATAATTTAATTAAGAAAAGTTTAATATTGTATTTCAAATTAATAAATTTGTGTTGCGAGTCAACAATTTGGCTCTTCCTGTAAAGAACACGTATCTTTGTAAGTTTGTAGAACTAGTACGTTTTCCGTATAAATTTATATTTAATATCTACATTCAGCGATGAATTTTACTCGCTGCATGTACGATTATGTTGCAATGAGTATTTAGAAAAAGGGCGAAAATTAACCATAAGATAAGATAAGTCTGCTGTATTATACACCCTTGGAATAGAAACAGCTTGACAGCAGTATGGAATAAATGTTGCATCATTAAACACTGGTTTAAACAAGTAATACTAATTTGTAAACTTGTAAAACGTTTTAAACGCGTGCAACAATTTTATAATGGAATATTACAACTTGGCAAGTGTTCTTTTCGTTGATATTTTGAAAGATTTAAATATCGTAAAAATACGTAACATTATAAGTTACAACTACTAGTAGGTCATTCATTCCCGCATATTTCCCCATCTAAGCCATTAGAATGACGACTTCATGTGACTGAGATCGGAAACCGCTTTAAACTTACCAAGAACAGTTATCGGTGTGTGACCACCTCTCAACATATCGTGCATTTATCTCCCTTGATTCGAAGGAAAGTGTTTTTTTTTCAGTGCTAAATAAAAAGGCTTTAATTATAAACCGCCATTTACTTTTTATATTTAACATTCTTTATATTTAGTAATAATTAAACGTTCGTCACGAGAAATGTACTCACTAGATTATTTCGTTAATATGATGGCAATATGGCAAGAATTTTACATTCATTGTTTTGGAAGTTTGTTGGAATTCAAACCTCTGCATATACTGATCCTTTTACATATCTCTTGAAAGTAAGTATGTATAATTTGTCACATAGATTATTCTCTAAATAAGCGTATGAAATAGTAAAAACAGACAGAACAAACAACGAAGGGAATACTGTTTAAAGGATGAAACACTCAGGGCGGTACAGTTTATAACACCTTTATTTTGTCTGTGGGCCTGCAGTGATCAGCTACAGATCCGTATCGAAGACATAAAAAATATTTAAAAATCATCATCAACATCACAATCATCATCAAATGCACTTTGTTTCACTTAATAAATTGATACTTCACCGTATTATGTTCGAAAGACATGTTGGTTAGTCTGTATGCCATGCACCTGTTTTGGCAGAACATTGCCTTTGTTTGATGGGCCTGTCCACTAAAACGTACTTGACATTCAATGTTATACATATCAGGAACATTTTAAAAATCCGTCACTGATTAAATTAAAACACACACGCATAGAAAATTATTTGTATTTTTCGTTAACCTGTAATGGTCTCTTTTCGAAGTGAACATTCACTGTTGTTGTTTTTTCATCGAAACGAACTAACGGGGAGACAGACGAACATGTTTTTATACAAAATATTGTGAAAGATACTCGTATGATTGCGTTGTAAACTAATAAGACAAGTGATGCCGACTTTGTGTAAATTCCGCTGACATTATTACGGTGCCGGAAAAATTATGAAATCGTCAGGAATTGGAGTCAACGTTGTGGACACGTACCGTCTAATTTATCACGGTATATCTTTTTTTTTTTTAATATATAAAACAATATAAACTTTTGTGTGATTGCTAATGAATGAACAAAATGTTTGTCGATTTATATATTTGTGAAGAAAACTGTATATTGGAACAAAACTGTTCAAACTCGAAAGTAGTCTTTGATTTGACTTGAATTTCGACTCTAAATCATATTTATTCGCAAGAATACATGCACATGGCTTTTATGTGGTATTCTGTGCCAACGGCGTAATGCATCTGATATCTTTATATAATATATGAATCATTAAATCATTTCATACACCATTTATGATAAAACGAAACAATTATTAGCGATCAGTCGAAAAAATTCGTAAAATGCTGCAAGCAAGATCATGATCAATTGCTAACTTTTGGTAAGTATTTGAAGGCTCATCTAACAATGATGACTAACATATTGCATGTCCCTCTGATACTCTGTGCACACAACACACGGCAACCTCCGTTACCTTCGCGTTCAGCGGATCTCGACGTAAGTGAACATCTATGGGACCAACCGTATAAGCGATGTGCGGGCCCTGAAAATCCGTGTTAAAGTGGCAAAAACGCTCGATGATAATTGGGCATAACTTATACATTTTTAGTCCTTACATGGCTCTTACAACGTGATAAAACCTCTGTCTAATAGATAAATACGCATTTTCTTATGAAATAAATATTACTATTCCGGATTCATTTGTGACAAGTGCCTCCTCCAATTCCACCCGATTTTAGTTCGTCATTTTGCTTATTTTGATTTTCGACTGATTGTTTGAATTTGTTTGGTTTTATCATACACGTCTTGGGCTTACGATCTGTGCATCTATATAATGGTCAGGTATTGGGAATCTTTTATTGCCTAATCAACGATTGTACAAAAAAAGGAAAGTAGACCCCAATTGCCAGCAGTTAAATTACTACAATTTTCATTTCGCTCTACACAATTAAACAATGATCGAACGTTATATTTTCCGTTCGTTCACATTTTAGCGTCAAATCAATTCCATTTTGGCTAGCATTTAGTTAATGTACAATATATCAGAATCAATTTTCTAA
Source organism: Congeria kusceri (assembly GCA_027627225.1). Classification (NCBI taxonomy): domain Eukaryota; kingdom Metazoa; phylum Mollusca; class Bivalvia; order Myida; family Dreissenidae; genus Congeria; species Congeria kusceri. Next base: position 23,398,488 of record CM051024.1, read on the forward strand.
CTTTCTAAATAAATAATAAACAATTCATCAGTTAATAAAAATAAACTGTTAAATTTCTTGATAATGTAATATCTGTTTTAAGGGGGAAAACCACTGCGCGACTATCGTCGGACAGCAACCGGTATTATACGCGTACATGCTTACCTACAGTGTCCAATTACGCGTAGAGTACCTGCTGCACACAATATGCAAATCGCCCGTGACAACAGCCCTATACGTCATCACTTGTTCCCGAAATAGATATCATGTACAATATTGATAGTTTATGTTTTGATTTGTTCGCTGAAAGCTGGAATATTAAAAGCATGGATTTTATCAGATGGTGATACAAAATAATTTACTGGAGTAAAGCATTAACACCGTATCGAACAATGGTAGTTGCCACCAACTGTTTAATTGTCCAATTAGAGTTACAAGTGCGCTGAACTAAAAATCCAAAATGGACGCAGTAGAAATTGATCCCAATTTCGAGCCTCAGACGAGGATTCGCTCCCACACATGGCACGGGCGTCCAGTAGAGTCCGAGTTAGCAGCGGATCACCAACATGGATCCCCGAATTCGGACGAGGCGGGCTTCGGGGAGCATCATAAGGATATTTTAGGAATAAAACAGAAAACGTCGTCGCGTCGAAATGCATGGGGCAACCTATCTTACGCTGACCTAATTACAAAAGCTATTCAAAGCTCACCTGAGCAGCGGTTGACGCTGTCCCAGATTTACGACTGGATGGTGCAGAATGTCCCCTACTTTAAGGATAAAGGGGACAACACAAGCTCAGCTGGTTGGAAGGTAGGTTTGCTGGTTAACCGTTGACAGTTATGTATGACCTCATCTTAATGCCAAATGACACTGACAGATAACGTAATAATAATATACGTTATTAATAAATAATACACACACTGTAATATATATGTAGGTGTCTGTCCAGTGTCAACAGATAATTACATATTTCATTGTTGCAAAAATCAGTATAATAATAATAATATTCCATATTGTATGCTATATGTAATTATATGCAATGCAGCATTAAGTAAATCATGCATCAAAATTACATACAAAATGCAATAATATTAATATTTGTGACACATGCGTCTGTATTAATATTTGTGACACATGCATCTGTTGCATGCTTAATTGCAAATTTGCAATATTGGTAGAGGTATGTATAATTTTTTTAAGGTAACAGTTACATTCTCATACTAATATGGTTAAAAATAAACAAAATTAATCAAACTGGGATTACTTTTTTTTTTTAAATTCAGGAATTGGGGGCCGTTCTGGGCATACTCTTAATGTCTCCTGTAGACCTGTACATGCGTACAAATTGTTACGTTTAGCATGACATTGGAAAGTAAATGAATTCATTTTAAAATTAAAACATTAATTTTTAAATTAAATTCCAGGTTTAAAGAACTAAGACATACTATTAGCACGAATACACATACTAACAGCACTATTCGATAAGTGTTCCTTTGTATGTTTTAATTTGAATAGAATATTGTTTTAGAACCGAACGTTTCCTTGGTGTTAGCTTATTTCATATTTTATACGTAAAGAATACTACTGTAGTCTACAAGTACATGTATGTCTTCATTAAATAAATGGAACTGAAAATTAGTTCATTTACTGTGCATATACTCATTAAATCCTAGGTACGCCCATGGTTATAGTATTATCTGTTTCAGGAAAATGCTGAAAATAACCATTAATGACCTTCAAGAATAAATCCTCCATCTCTCTTAACCCAGTGATTGTTTTCCATATTTAGCAGGATCCGGTAAAAGAACCCATTCCCAATCACAATAATGATTTGAGGGGCGTCGTGGGAAAACCGGTCTTAATGCATGTGCCTAAAGTTTCATCCCGGATTAGCCTATGCTGTCCGCACAGGCTAATCCAGGACGGCACTTTCCGCTTTAATGGTATTTTCGGTTTCAAGGAAGTCTCTTCTCAACATAAATCCACTGTAGGCAGAAAGTGCCGTCCTGGATTAGCCTGTGCAGACTGCACAGGCTAATCCGGGACAACACTTTACGCACATGCACTAAGACCGGTTTTCCCACGACACGCCTCATTTATATTTACCCAATTGGAACAAAAAAGAATCCCAAATCTGAAGTGACAAAATCCTAAATGGCAGATCCGTGGTAACGCACTGGTTTCACAACCCAGAGGTCGCAGGTTCGAGCCCTCGCTACACCCAAACCTACTAACGTGTCTTTGGCATGAGACGTTAAACCGAGGTGCAGTGTACTAGGTGCTTCACACTGGGCACTAAAAGACCCAGGGCCGTCTCCTGTATCTTGCACTATCCTCCTTAACCCAACTAACGAGTCTCCTGGCAGCGATGCCCATATATGGGAGAGAATCCCGGTGCACTCGATAAAAATGTACTACACACACACACTCCTCAATATATTGAACAATGGAAATATAAATCTAAGTTGTAAATCATGAAATTTCTTGTATGCTTATATCTAAAAACCATTAACAAACCAAATGTCAAATCAACCAATATAACACTAGGTCAGGTTGTTAATGAATAAATTACATGTAACATTATAGAAAACTTTCCCAATTTGTAAGATTTCATGACACGAAATTCCCAATTTAATGGGTACCGGACCCGTTCCCAAAGCAGTGAAAACAATCACTGTAACCATATATTTTCTTGGCCTAACTATTAGTTATACATGTAGTGTATTCTAAGGAATGGATCTAGTATATTTAGAATGTGAAATGTTTAGTCGTGGGATCTTGCATTCGGCTGAATACTTCAAAATACATTTATTAGGAAGTGCAGTCAAATTTCGGTAGTTGTCATCCATGTGATATCACTGAAGGTTTCCAACATAAATTCCTGCTTAAAATGGTATTTATAAATGATTGTTAGAATAAGTACGATTAATTGTGGCTTCATATATAGGAAAATTCAACTATCTAGTGATTGGGAATAGGTCCATTACTCCATTTACCATTTACAGGAAAAAAACCTCTGTCCTGAAACAAGTCATGTACTTCTACAATTTCACAGTGCCCCCCCCCCCCAACCGATAGTGAGTCGTTCTTCAAAGCCAATGTAAATCAGTTCAGGGAAGTTGATTCACATGTTTAGTTGTGCTTGTGTTCATGTTTAATGTTGCGAAATACAAAATGTAATCAACCTACTTATTGACCAATGAGATTGTGGAGCCTACTTTGTGGCCAATGAGAATTCATAATGTCAGTGGCAAGGAAGTGTCATGCCACCAATTCATGGGATATGCACTATTGATTAAATCTGCCCTGCTTGCTACATCATTTCTTTATTTTCGAATTCCAAACGCTGAGCAAACATTAAAGATGTCACAGTCACAAGTCACTTGGCAAAATTCTGAAACATAAACAGAAATGATTAGCCCATGTGGATACATTTACATTGAAATGTATTTAATTTGGTATTTCAAACCACTTCAAGAACCAACAATTCACTGATACTGCATGAGACATGTTTAAATGTATTTGGTGATTGTATAATGCATGCACACTACATTTTTCTCTTTGGTGATTTATTATATTATAAAATTGGCTGTATAGATATTTGTAAAGAAAAAAAACACACAATCATGTAATGTAATTATGTAACTACGTATTAGTATTGTGTGCAAGACGCTGTGTAATAGGCCCTATGTTGAAGAAAATTTCAGTAAAAATGTTTTAATTTAAACTTCCCTGTGTAATATAATTTAGTTTAAGTAAAAATGTTTAAATTAAAAACATGGCTTTAAACTGTAGCATTATTTTTGAAGTTCAACATTTTTTGTATGTGTATAAAGATTTAATACAATATACATGTACTTGTTCCATACATAATATACTTGATCAAACCCCAACTATTTAACACACAAAAAATGCAAACACTCATGTCTTTATTATATAAAAAACATTAGTTTAAATCATCAACTTAACAGATGTTCTTCAATATTGTGAAAAAGAAAAAAGGTGTTGAAATATGATCAGGAAAGTAGGAAATTATGTGAGATATGAACTTCTTTATAAACCATCCCTGAAAAAGGGGTAAACATGTCTTTATCAACCATTCAAGGTATAGGGGAAATCCATTTCAATAAAAGTGCACCAATGTTTACAAACACTGAACACGTAATGGCAGTGTGGGACTGACTCATACCTCAGTTAACCAGAGCAAGCTTGTGCAACACTTCTGGTCTGCACGGAGCCATCCATATCAACCTGTTTTACCTGATTGGATAATGGAACGTCATGGTCTTAAATTGACAGCTGATAATGGTTTAGTCCGTCATGGACATTTGTGATTCCCTATGTAAACAATATCTAGAGTCACTGAGTGCTTCGAAACACTTGAGATATTGTTTTATACATTTTATATTTAAGGGCATACCGCTTTGTATACCAGTTGATTTTGAGGTTTGATTTTAGAATATTTGGTATTGTATTACTTTTAAAAAGATATGTGCTAAATAGCTTTATTTTAAACTTGATCATATTACGTAAAAGACAAGAAGGAAGTAAACAAACTTGATTAACAATTATGATGTATTGAGGTTACTGTCAGTGACAGTCAGTCTGTAAAATTAAAAAGTTTAGAGGTGTTTCTGGAAAGTTGAATACAGAATAAAATATGTTATATAAAAAATTAAGTGCTAGACAGCTAGAGATTGAGAACTACTCAATTTTTCATATGACAAACTTAAAAGTTCAAACTTATATATGCAATGGTAGTATATGGTATATAGTCCTTCACTGAAGGTGTTATTAATGGAGGAAATAAAACGTATTGACTTTGTTGGTGATTTAATTTATTGCTTCACAGTCGGAGTCCATCTCAATAGTTTTAAATTTCCCTGTTTCCCAATTGTCCCAACTGAACATATATAAGAATATAATTTATTCCTTCTGTAAGATTACAGATCATCATCATGTAGGGAAAGATCTAGGATCACAAAAGGTACAGGGTGCTGCTAAAAAGGAGCAGGGTGGAAAGCCAGACCAGTTTGTTGACATGTTTTAATATTAAGCTTCAGGGTTTTCATGGGTTTAATGCTTCTGTTTAAGGTTATTAAGCATTGCATATGCCTTTGTCATTGAATATTTGCAAAAATATATTAAATAAAAAAAAAAATTAAATATTTCTGTGTTGAGTAGCCCAGAGGGGCAGCAGGGGGGAACCAAAAAGGAGCAGGGTGCTGCGCCCTGCTATTTTGCCTTAGATCTTATACTAAGATGCATTCTCTTGGAAGAGGCACTATAATTATTCCTAATAATTAAGGACTATTCAATTGTGGTACAATAAAGTTGGATTGATTATGCATTGATACATCTCTTAAAAGGTAAACACCATTAAAAACCAAATTCAACCAATAATACACCAGTTAAAGAAGTTTATTAACTAAATTTCTTTCTTAAATTTTCCCCAATGGCAAGTTGTTGCGTCACGAAATTCCCAATTCGATGGGTACCATCCCTACACTTCTTTAAGTTAATAGCGGCTTTGCAGCTGTATTAACGTCTGCTACTATGCTATTTTTAGGATGATTCCTACCTATTCCAGGATTATGTATGTCATTACATGGTCAGCGAGTGTTATTTTTGAAATGTTGCCTATCGAATGCGATATTAAGTTATTAATGGCCTGTAAACACTGGCTTTGCCAGGTTTTGGATGTGAATGAAAAGTGAGAAAATGCAACTTCTGAGGTGGAGTGCAGAACAAAAATTAATCAAACTCGTAAACAAAGTTGAGAGATAGGTCTGTTTTATCACTCATAAAATTCTAGTGTTGTGCCGATTAATCGCTTCATTGATTAATCAGCAACTAATATGTAATGATTAATTAGTAGATTAAGATTTGGGATCCTAAAATATCCAATCCGTTTCTTTTAACTTGAACAAGTCATCCCATTCATGTATATGTTTCAGTGACCAAATAGTGTAATTTAATAACACACATGCACGTGTAATTCAAACATTGTTCAATACAATAAAATGTATACATGATTTGTAGAACTAATATTTGTCTTTAGTAAAGCTGTTATGTCTTAAATTAATTATAAACAAAGATGGCTCCACTCAGTATTGTTAAAGATGGCCATGGAGATACTAATTTTTTGAAAAGTTTGAACAAAGGTCATAAAATGTATAAAATAAACATAATAAAATTATGGTCTTTGTATTCATTTGTCTAGCTGGTTAAGGCCACAACAAATTGATCAGTTGTTCTACGGATTTTGTCCAAAAAAAATTGGAGCGAGCGAGCGAATTAAAAATAAAAATATTTTTGTTTTCCATTTTTTATTAAATCGGAAGCGAGCGAAAAGCGCAAAATAAAAAAAATCCTATCTTGCCCATAGTGATTAAAAATTACTGCCAAATGCCATCATAACTTGATATCTTGTCAATAATTTCCTCTTCATCTGCTCTGGTCCATAAATTGTTGTCAAAGTCAATAATTATGTAATAAACTAAGCAACTAATTTCTCCATTTCTTCTTCAACCATGTTTTTGGGCAACAAGTCTTCAATAGTGATTCTGCTATTAAATTAACACCCGGCAGTAAATACTAAATAGCCATATCTTAACTATAAGAAAGTAGACCTTATACAAGGCAATTGTCATTATCAAAATAGATATTTGATACACCAAGTCATTCACTACCAACAGTTTAATAACCTGAATATGAAATGTCATACAATAAACACAAAACAATTCAGGAATGACTAGAATAAGTTCTGTATCTTTAAATGACACTACGAAACAACTGGACGCCACTTTTTTTTAAACTGTAAACCAGGGCTCACACTGGCTCTTATTTTTCTTGAGCCAATTTTTTAATCGACTCACAACATTGTTGCGTGTTTCTATGTCGGGGAATGGTTATATCTTATTGTTTTAATTGTTATAAAATTATACTTCACTGTGCTGTATATTAATTGTATTATGGCATTAACAAAAGCAGTAGTATATTAAGATTTTTATATTAACATTTTTGTTAATTGTTCATTGCAGTAAACTTGAATAATTATTTTTTATTTAAACATACACTCTTAAAATATCTGCAAGATGTTAACAAAATATATCCATAAATAAATTGAAATTAATAACTAACATAATGAATTGGCTTGCCCTGTTAAATGTACCTTAACATATAAAAGCTGAACAAAATGTACACCAAACAGATATGTTGAATTAATAAAATGGACATGTCAAAAACAACTTGTATGTGTGGATATTAGAAGTAAGAAATCAAGGACAAACCACTGGTCAAAACTGTCCGAAATGTAAACATACACAATAATCAGTCCGTTTTGACATATTCCAGACATCAAATTTCACACATCCTTTATCAACAAGATAATCCTTTAATTAACTGTCATGTCTGCTGATATTACCAGAGCTTACTAGCAATCATCTTTAATTAGGCAATGAATGCTGACAAACAGCTCATTGTGTTTTCACAAGTTTGATAAAACATGATCAATCAATAAGAAATTGCCCAGTCGAAATACACATGGCAGCTGTGCCAGACTGGCTATTGGAGTGTAAAGGTTTGGGTCATAAATTATGTGCTCTGTACATAAACCAGTTGATGCAAAGTGCCTTATTCACGTCTATATCAGTACCAATTGCTTGTTATGATTTGGGGACACCACGAAGTCCGCGTTTAACGTAAAATGAGACTCGTTGATGAAAAATTCATTTTAAAAAAATCGGATGCGTTGCAAAATTGTAGGTGCTGGCGCAAAAAAAGAAGAAAAATGTTTCTTTCGATTTACGATTTTAAGGTGGGGCAAATCCGACGAACATCTGATCAAATTTGTTGTGGCCTAACTGTCATATTTATTTAGCTCACTGTTTTACTGCTGCTTATAAAAAACTAAATAAATTTTGCATTTTTGCACCCAGCACAAGATGAAGATTTATAGTGTTTGTGCGGTTGCTCAACTTTTCAATAATTACATGTAATATATCTGAAATGCATCTTGTCAATAGTTCAGCGACACCAGCGCGTTAGTAGGATAATGCAGTTCACTAACTGTATTTACAAAATGTGTTTGATGCCTATTTCCTTCATAATTGCTATATAATCGGGCATATATTTATTGCCAAACTAAATAAAACAATGTAAATCATTGAAACGTATTTCCTTTACTTTCAAGAATCCTGATTAATCGGTTATTTAGTCAGAACTTGTTGCTGATTAATTGACTAAAATTGTGGACACTGATTAACAATGCTATAAAATTTCTCAATACACATATATTAAGTGAGATAGTTTCTATGTGGATCTTTATATGTCTGATTTTTAAAAGAAAAGCTTTAAATCGTTGTTGACAAGAATAAAACAGACATACCTCTTAAAGTTGTTTACGTTTTTGACAAATTTCCAGTTCTGAGCTCCACATCGGAAGTTGCATTGGCGCATTTTCCCTAAAAAAGAGATGGAGCCAGTGTTTACGGGACGTAGTGGGGATTTCTAATAAATTAGCCGATGCAATGTTAGGATTTATTCATTCAGTACTACTGGCAGAATATATTCACAACATTTGATTGGATTTTGAGAAAGTTCAAAAGTTGGGTTATACAGCTATGCCGCAAAATCATTGAGAAAGGTTGAAGTAACAGAACATGCACAAACATTGAATTCACAGTTATTTATCTTGTTGCATCGTTTGAATCGCCGGGCCCGGCTAGCTCGGTAGAGCGCTGGACTATCAATCTGCGGATCGTGAGTTCGAACCCCAGCTCGGCCACATAACTTGTGTGGGGATTGGTCATAAAATTATTTCTACGGCCATTCTCCCCCTACCTCTGATTCAAGTAGGGCAGTTGTCAGTTACTGGCATAAGAATGTGCACTTGGTACTGGTAAACCGCTTAGATCGGCTAAGCTTGCCCAGGAAGAGTTTGAGTAGGTTAACTGACCGTCGTGATATGACTGAAATACTGTTAAAAACGGCGAAAAATCCCAAACAAACAAAAAATAAATGTCTTTTAAAAAAGACAATCGGCGTTTACATTAATAATGAGATATGAGCACCATAAGAAAACTTCTCATATTCCAAAATTAATGTGTGATTAAATCAATAATTATTAATATTTGTACTGTGAATAAATCGATCATACCGCCCCATGTTTTCACCAGTGATACATGAATATCCTAAATAATTTCCAATAACATCATTATTATATAAATTTGTCAGCCAAATTTAACAAATTAACAATGTACGAAAATAATTGCGGGAATGAATGAAAATTATTCTGTATCAGACGTGTATAGTTATTCTTAAGTAATATACCCTACCTTCATCTTGGAAGTTATCTATGCATAATACATACACATTTCGAAGTCAGTTAATCATTTATACTGTGTATCATTATGAATAGCAATCTTCAGGGAACATTCAGCGCATTTGAAATAATGATGACTTCCATTTTTGAAGTAAAAGTAACATGAATAACATTTCGACGTATTCCGTTGCTTATTTCACCACATTTTATTTATTGACAGATATCTTTTCATAGGTTGATTAACATCTACTGGAGAAGTTGATAGAAATGTGCAATTCTATGTAATAGAACGCAACCGCCATTCAATTTCATATTAACATGCACAGTAAGTTTATAAACATAAATTCCCCATTTATTGAAATATTCACTCTTATGATTCTCTGGACGCTAATTGATGCATGTATATTATAGCAGCTATACACGGGCAGCTAAACGCGCACTAATTTTAGAATGATCATGAGTGTGTTGAACTCGCTAGAATCAATTTTTATTTATAGAGCTAGGCTAAACAAAACAGTGGATTAATTCTGAGAACGAATATAATATTCTTTTCTTGACATACAATGAGAAAATATGTTTATAATTATGTTCAGTTTTAGAGTGTATGTCGAAGATATGATTATGACTTTATTTTAATCGCTTATGTAAACAATCATGTACATTTTAATCCCCAAAAGTATACAACAGTTGTTGGTATACATTAAACCATTGTTGTAAGTTTGCATTCCCTAAAAATAGAAAAGTTGCCAAATTCTATTGGCATTCAGTTTTCCCCCTGCATAATTATTGCAACAAATCTAGGTCAAAAGTGATCTTAGACAGCTAAGCTGGGAAAAAGAATATTGGATTTCTTGAAACAAATTGTCCTAACTCAGAGTCTCCACAGTGTGGCAACCTGTCAGACTGATTTGAATAATGGGGCTAATGAATCATTGAGACAACAGTCTGCATTTTATGCAACATCCACTCCAGTACATCTGTACTAGTTTTGCCAGGAAACAACAACAACAGTTTATTGGCTTATGATAAATGGTCCTGAAATTCAAATTTAATATCAACTGCAAAAGCATGCATTAAAGGTTGCAAATGTAGTACTCTTGGTCTTGGTTGGAATTAACAAATACAAATACGAGTACCTAAGCCAACATTATTGAAAAAATGTTGGTTATTTTGGAAAAATGTTCACCACAAAATGTCAAAATACTATTTTATGCATCATTTTCATTAATCAAATAATACCTTTGGCTGTTTTTGCTACTGCAAACAAAGGTATTCACCTGATAATCAACAGTGATCATACAAATAAAGTTTTGAGAGTATTATTATCCGTCATAATGCGATATGCACCTACCTGTACATTATGCAAATGTAATTTTTCTGGGAAAACCTTTTATCTGATATTGCATTATAAACATAATCAAGCATCAACCTTTAATGCCGACATTTTAAGCTCTGTTTATAATGAAACTTAATATGCCTATGTCTTTATAAACTCTTGACCTCTTTTTAAAACAAAGTAATTTGTGGTAAAGCATTTGCTAAAGCAAATGAATGAAAATGGATATCTTAGGCTAATACCATATATCCCCTAATAGATGCCCCCAAGGTCTTGACATTTTCCACATTGAGGGGAGCAACCTCTGCGCAGAGATTTGACTGGTCCCGAGCATAGCTCTAATCAAATCCCTGCCGTCATAACAAACTACGTGATGATTATCGATTTAAATGTTCTTTGTATTATTTATGGTTTTAATTAGTTATTTTCTTTTCCCCCTTTCACTACTGACTGCAAACTATATATAAAAAGTTCAATAATGTCGAAAATTGCACCGAGTTGCATTAAATAAGTAAAAATTAATAACACGTTATCCTTCCAGATCTAGAAGGAATTTACTTGTGACGGCAGTGGCTACTGTTAACCGATAGGGGAGGTAACCACTGCGAAGAGTTTGTGAGGGGAAAGGGGCGTTTAATATGAGTCCAGATGTTGGTCTTCTGTTATATATTATATATCAGTATGTGGAATACATTATTACAACACTTGCAGCTGATTGTGAAACATTTCTTTCTTCAAAGATTTACAAAAACAGGTGTCCTGCATGCAGTGGCATTGAGTGTTTAAAGCAAAGTCATGGTATTGATAAGGCATGGAGGTTATTAATCAGAGCGCTGAAGGCACTGCAGTTGTTCGCTATTGCGTAACACTGGGCACATCATTGGCACTAAAACTAGAAGCATTCCATGACGGCATGTACAAGAAAAGAAAGCGCTTACAATAACTGCTCTATCGGATAAAAAAGGCGACAAGACTTTCCTTCTGATATGACAGCTTCCTACTAGGGTTTTCAAGAAGGAAACACGTATATAGTAGTGTACCTTTTAATATTTATTATACTAAAGTATAAACTATGTTTGCACATTCATAAATAAAACAACAATGTAATGTTCAACTATTGACACAATGATGTTTTAATGGTATTCATTGCTATATCATGTCGTCACAAAAATATGAGAATAAAATCACAGAACTGAAAATAAATCAAAGCGCTGAAGGCAATGTAGTTGTTGGCTATTGCGTAACACTGGGTACACCATAGACAGTCTGGGCATTTAGATAGGGTGGCATACGTTACCTTAAATACAGTGGTTATAAATGTTTAAACGAAAATATTCATTTACGTATTTTCTATAACATTTGTTCAATATTATAAATATGACTAGAACATTGCTAAGCGATTGATATTATTCAAAATGGTAAGTTTATATACAATATTGCCTTGTAAACATGTAAATCAAATTTTTAAATATATATATAGCGTCATTGTGTAATTATGTTATTTTTTTCTCAATCATGCCATTTGGAACTGTTTCAATTCAATTTATTTATTTAATGTGTAGCTGATGAATTTAATTCCATTGTAAATCGTACGACACTAATTAAAACGTTATCATATGTAAAAACTAGATAAAGTTACTTTCAGCAGCTTAAAACTCTGTAGGAGTACAATATATGTAAAGCCTTACACAAAAAATCAATTCAAAATAAGAAACAATGTCGGGCAAGAAACCTAATGAGACTAATTCTTTGTCCGATGTTCAATTGCATGCTCTTTCTTTGGGCTATAAACATATGATGCGTGTCGTGGGAAAACCGGGCTCAATGCATGTGCGTAAGGTGTCGTCCTGGATTAGCCTGTGCAGTCCGCTTTTATGGTATTTTCTGTTTCAAGGAAGTCTCTTCTAAACATAAATCCACTGTAGGCGTAAAGTGCCGTCCTGGATTAACCTGTGCGGACTGCACAGGCTAATCAGGGAGGACACTTTACGCACACGCATTAAGCTTGGTTTACCCACGACACTCCTCATATATTAATTTAATGGCATTCCTACTTGACATTCCGACATTAAATATTCATTTCTTACACACATTATCTGAATATACATGTATATACTGAAAAAAGACCATTATGAGTTTCATAACCGGACACTGTCTGTGGAAGACAGATGATCACGCTGTTGAAGATCAAAAGCTGTGGAGTTCAACAAAACTCAATACTAACCCTAAAAAACAAACAATATGCAGAATATTAAAAATATTAAACAGTATATGAATGCAAAGATTGTGCTACAAGCTTTTCAACCGTATTAGCAACAGTTTTAAGTTCCTTAAGGGAGTTACTATCGAAATATTGTTGGTTTATTTCGGAAATGTCTTAAAATGTATTCCCTTTCAATTAATTAAGCATCTGGAGTAGCAAAACTGTCAAAAAAGTATATGAAAATTGAACCCGGGTCCTTTAGAATGTGAGTCAGACATGCTAACCCCCTACGCTTTTGCCGCTGCTACTCATAACGGTAAAAATTCTGCCTATAGTAGTTTCCTATATGATTAGTGTATGCGACCTCAATCGTGATACATACTATAATATTATCCTTAATGCTCCGTAAAAATCAACCGCTACTGCGTAATAACTGCTAAACTGTTCTGTATCGTAACAATGATGTCCACGTAAATAATAAAATGAGTAATAAACATTCCCTACTAATTAAATTCACTACTCGACAAATAATCTTTACATGAGTCGGCGATAACGAGATGAATAGGTAAGGGTTAGATTTTTTCTGACCCCAGATTTTCATTTATAAATGAATAAGGACGTTGCATAACGTACTATTTTATTTTCTTCCGCGAGTACAGTCATATTTGATCCCACATTGAAAGTTGTTGACTAAGTTTTCCCAACATGTCATGTTCTAATCAAATGCATTATCGTAATGATAACCATTTGACAAATTAAACGATATTCAAAACGGCACTTCTTACTTTCGCGTTGTCGACTGGCCTAAAGCAGTTAGGATCATAGTTCTTGGACTGTTCAATTTTGGAATTGCGGTATCTTAAGTTGTTCTGCAAACAACTACAAATTAGGGGTTGGGGGTGGGGGAAGCGTTTATTAGGGTGGGGTCGTTTATTATGGACTATACGATGGCAGGGGTTCCGCTGGCTCAAAAAAAGTTGTCGCCACTAAAATTCGCCACTTTTAAAAAGTTTGAGCCAATTTTGTTTGTTAATCACATATTGACATGATTCAGAATCTAATTAACAGTAACGGTCACTATAAAATAGCAATAGTAACTAATTTTATTATAATTAAAACTTAGCAATATAATCATTAATTGTAGGAAATTAAGATTTTACAACACTTTATTTGAACAGATTTAATAATGTTGATCGTTTTGTAGGGTCGCGAAAATATATGACAATATCAACATAACACTTTACTTGCAGATTGGTAAATCCTCCTTCTAATTAATAAGATCTTCATTTGTTGATATAACAACTGTCAGTCCATAAGTCATGTTAAAATTCATCATGATTGTGGACAAACAGTTTGTTAATGTTCAGAAATAAATCCAGACACAGAACTGTTTTCCTTTGTTTTAGGCTGTATTTAGGTCAGCCTCGTTTTGGAATAAATGTTTACCACATGACCCAAGTTGCTCTTTTATACTACCTGTGTTGTTATTTGGAACTTAAATTTCCACTATTGCAGATAAATTCATAACACAATTATAACTAGGCAGAAGATTAAAAGTCTATAGAGCTGATTTGGATTTCAACTGAGTGTGAATGTGCCTAACCAAGAGGAAAACTGATGCTAGATACCTCAGAGATGAGCTTTCACACCATGACACACTGGGCTGCAACAACAGGCTTCTTAATGATCTGATTAGAAACAATGCCCAAAGGCCATGTTTGGAGGCTCTGTGGTAATTTAATCTGCGCCAGTTTTGTTGCAATTGAGATTTTACAAACCAGATTTAGCACTGGCTAAAATAGGTTGTCACCAATAAAATTCGCCACTTTGAAAAAACTGTCGCCACTCTTGCAAATGTGTCGCATTTGGCGACAGCGGCGATCGACAGCGAAACCTGTGGATGATATGGCTTAAATTACTGTGTGTCATAATCTGAAAAGTCCATTGTCACCGCTCTACAGTCATAGAAATGTTCAGGGCACACGCTGTCATTCGCCAAATTAGCAAATGGATACTGATGTGAGCATTTGGCTGAAGAAAGTTCCATTGGGCTACAATTTTTTCTTTATACAACCCTACAAAATACCCCAAATATTAAATTAGGACTTATGGTAAGTTGTCTAAAGAAATGTTACATGTAAACCTGGGTAGCCATGAGAAAGCTTGGTCAGAACATATGTCCCAATGATATCTCGGCCGAGTTCGAATCTGGGTCACGTGGGGTCAAAAACTAGGTCACTAGGTCAAATTGAAGAAAAAGCTTGTTAACACTCAAGAAGTCACATTTTTTGCCCAATCATCATAAAGCTTGGTCAGAACATGTGTCCCGATGATGTCTCGTCCTGGTTCAAAACTGGGTCATGTGGGGTCAAAAAACTAGGTCACTAGGTCAAATTGAAGAAAAAGCTGGTTAACACTCTAGAAGTCACATTTTTTGTCCAATCTTCATGAAACTTGGTCAGAACATTTGTCCGAATGATATCTCGGCCGAGTTCGAATCTGGGTCACCTGGGGTCAAAGAGTAGGTCACTAAGTCAGATTGAAGAAAAAGCCTGTTAACATTATAGAAGTCACATTTTTTGCCCAATCTTCTTGAAACTTGGTCAGAACATTTGTCCCAATGATATCTCGGCTGAATTCAAATCTGGGTCACGTGGGGTGAAAAACTAGGTCACCTGTTCAAATTGAAGAAAAAGCTTGTTAACACTCTAGAAGTCACATGTTTTGCCCAATCATCATGAAACTTGGTCAGAACATTTGTCCCAATGATATCTCAGCCGACTTCGAATCTGGGCATGTTGGGTCAAAAAGTAGGTCACTAGGTCAAATTGAAGAAAAAACTTGTTAACACTCTAGAAGTCAAATTTTTTTCCCAATCTTCATGAAACTTGGTCAGAACATTTGTCTTAATGATATCTCGGCCGAGTTTGAATCTGGGTCATGTGGGGTCAAAAACTAGGTCACTAGGTCAAATTGAAGAAAAAGCTTGTTGACACTCTAGAAGTCACATTTTTTGCCCCATCTTCATGAAACTTGGTCAGAACATTTATTTGATGATATCTCCGCCGAGTTAAAAAATGGTTCCGCTCTGTTGAAAAACATGGCTGCCAGGGGGCGTGGCAGTTGTCCTTATTTAGCTATAGAAAAAGCTTGTTTACACTCTAGATGTCACATGGTTTGCCCAATCAACATGAAACTTACTCAGAACCTTTGTTCTTATGATATCTTGGCTGAGTTTGATAATAGTTCTGCTGAAAAACGTGGCCGTCATGGGGCGGGGCAGTTTTCCTTATATGGGTATAATAAAAAGCTTGTGAACACTCTAAAGGCCACATTTATTGCCCAATCTTCATGACAATTGCCCAGATCCTTTGTTCCAATGATATTACGGCAGAGTTTGAAAATGGCTCGTGTGGTCAAAAACTAGGTCAAATAGGAAAAAAAAGTGAAAACTCTAGTTTCTCTTCTTGAAATTGCTCAGAACATTTGTTTCAATAATATCTTTGGACAAGTTTTAAACTGGGTCATGTGGGGTAAATAACTAGGTCACCATGGCAAAAGTAAACAAAAAGCTTTAAAACATTCTTGAGGTCACATTTATAGGCCAATCATCACAAAACTTGCTCAGAACAGTTTAGTTCCTTAGCCTCTCAGGTGAGCGACCTAGGGCCTTTTGGCCCTCTTGTTTAATTTATATGAAGATTCATGATGTCCGAAGTAAGGATGTTCATTCATTTGTTAGATAGCTCGTACACATTAACCTGACACTGACCTATAAAATTATGCATGAATATTATATAAATAACACATGGCTGAGAGGGTGATATGAAATAATATCAACCTGAGAAATGTTATATCAACCGAGGCGGTAGCCGAGATTGATATGACTTTTCAAGGGTTAATATTATTTCTTATTATATACCTATCTGACTCAAATACTGATGTATTTTCAGTATAAAATACAATAGGCCAGATAAAATTCCCATATTTGACACTGTGAAATAATTTTCTGTATTCAATGGCTGCAAAAACCGGACTACTTTTAAGTTCGTTGAGTATCGTATATTTCTGTAACGTTCTGAGCGACACTGGGAAATACCCTATTCTATTGATAGATACTACGACGCCGTAGCAACATGTTGGTTGAATTGAATGACGTCATTGATGTACATGACGTGTGTTCATGCGCGTTCTTAAACGGTACTATTTTGTTATTATTTTGTTTGTTTCTTAGCGTATTTGTGATGTTTTGATCGTAAGGAGGTATATAATAAATGGAATACTACATGACTGTGGTGTTCCGGTGGGTTGTATCGCTCTCGTTGATTGTGTAAAGTTGTATTCCACTCGCCCTGCGGGCTCGTGGAATACAGCGTTACACAATCAACTCGAGCGATACAAGCCACCGGAACACCACAGTCATGTAATATTCCCTATATATCACCCTCTCAGCCATGTGTTATTTATTTTATTATACCGAACAAACTGTTTAAGATATTTACACGATGGGATAAAATATTTTAAAAACACGCGCAGTCAAATAACGTCATTTTGCCCATTTTTATTACGTCATTTTATGTGTTTCATGATTCCTATAAGTATTACAGTTTTAACTATACTACATAAGTTAAACATTGATCAATTCCATTCTGAACACTTAATTTACGTAACATATTTACTTTTGCTAACTTTTCTATTGGCGCAGTGACGATGCATTTCAAAATTTTACATTCTAATGCCTACGCGGAATCTATATTTAGCAGGGTTATATGAAAAAATATCACTCTGTGACACTACTTTTGGTTTATGGACAAAATACATAGAGGCTAGAGCAGTCACTTGAGTTATAATAAATTAAAATGCTGTTATGATAAACATATGAGTTTCCGTACATTTCAAGTTAAATCGATGAAAAAGTATGCCACTTAAAACTACGGTTATGGTGTTATTAAACTCATGAAACTGTGCACGAAGAAAACCGAGTTGACATATCGGAAACAATTCAAGTGCGTAATTTATGCTAATAAGAGTTCACGACTGTCAGGTTAATGTGTCCAAGCTATATGTATACAAATGATTATACATGTATTGTACAGTAGGTTTGATAATATGGGAAATATCTGTAAATGCCATACTAGTGTTGCCATTGAACCATTGACAATCCAGTGTTGGTTGCTCATGTACACTACAATAGTTGCCATGGCAACAAGTAATCTACAGATCCAATGAATACACAAGTACCATGCACAACTTAATGAACAACGAAAAGTGCATGTTCTGATTAAACTTCAAAAAGTAATCACCAGTAGTAAGAAACAAATTAACACCTTACAACAAGTTCATTTGAATATTGATTTGATATGGAGCATTATAAAAGTTACTGTAGTGTAGGTGTCTGCAAAAAGAAGTCATTGTGTTCAGTCAAAATCTTGGATTCTTCCTCTGTAGAACTTGTCCCCTGGGGGTGGTAGCTGTCTTATAATTGTCTTCCCACAGATAGAATTACAGGAATGGGGCTCCTTTGGTCTTTGATGAATGTCAGACCTCCTGGTTAGGCTGCAACACTTCCTCCTGCTTCATACATTGTTCCTACATAACTACATTTCTACAAGGAGGTTTTAGGCTTTTAGCTACTTGTCACTGAGTAAATACCTGGCTATTCAAATAGTGTTCTATCCTGGATTATATTCACTAGAAGATTCTGTAGTTAAATCATTTTAGGTTTATTGGCATAGCAGAGACAAGGTCTAGATCTTTAATGACCGGTATTCCATTTATAGCATGCTTATTTGAGCCGGTTATCAAAAATAGGACACTGCTATTTTAAAAAGATTGTTCAGGTTTGAGGTGTGACAAATCTATTGATAGATGTGTACATACTTGTCATGTACTGCGCGCGTGCACCTATCTATATTTTCCCCCTGGAGGGGGCTGCGGGCTGACCCAGGGGAATTTGATTTATTTTATTTTTGGGGGTCTTATTCCCCACCCTAGAGCCAAGCATTTTTTGCTTACCGAAGCGCGAAGTGCTTGGTGAGCTCTTGGTATAGGGGACCTCTCCTGCGGCGTCCGTCATCTGTATGCCGCCAACAATTTGGACCGTTATCGTGATAAAGACTACATTTTTTATTTAATCATGACCTAACTTGCACAGTTAGTGTATGACCATAAAATCTCCAATGGAATTGTTATTGGGTCAGACCAGTAACACCAGAGTTATTGCCCCTCTTTCAAGCAAAAAAATGCAAAAATGCCCTTTTCCAACGTTTAGACTTTATTTTCCATCCAATCTTAACCAAACTTTCACAGTTTGTGTATGACCATCAGACCTCAGCAGACTCGAAAAATGGGCCAGATCGTGTTTCAAACACCAGAGTTATTGCCCCTTGTTGATTTAAAAAATATACGAAAATGGACATTATTAAGGATAGAGACTTCATTTTTCATCCAATCTTCACCAATCTTCCACTGAGTTTGTCTATTACCATGAGATTACAGTTGAAGTCGAATATAAGCAAGATCGGACCAGAAACACCAGAGTTATTGCCCTTTGTGAAAAAAATATGCAAAAATGGACATTATTCAGGATAGAGACTTCATTTTTCATCCAATCTTGCACAGTTTGTCTATGACCATAAGATTAAAGGTGAAGTCGAATATAAGCAAGATCGGACCAGAAACACCAGAGTTATTGCCCTTTGTTTGTGAAAAAAATATGCAAAAATGGACATTATTCAGGATAGAGACTTCATTTTTCATCCAATCTTCACCAATCGTGTACAGTTTGTCTATGAACGTAAGAGTACAGGTGAAGTGGAATAAGAGCATGATCGGGCCAGAAACACCACAGTAATTGCCTCTTGTGTTTGGAAAAAAACATCAACAAGTTATCAATGATTGGCTTGCAAACATGATTTTTGATTCATTGTTGACCAAACTTACATGCAGTTATTTGTACATGCAACATTGATGTCTTCAGAGCCTGCATCAACATCATGGATCATCATTTTACAGAAAATTATCAAAGAAAAAGCAAAATTTAACCTTATAGCACAGCCATCGCAATTATCGCATTGCAACTAGTTCTCCAAAACAGTTTGCGAAAAAGACATCAAAATCTACTGTTTCTGCATTTTCTAGAATTGTCAATGACTTAATGAAAAAGGGTCAGGAAAGAATATTGAGAAAAGTGGTTTGAGAACCATTAGCAGAAAAAACTCACATCCAATACCCAACTTGTACTTTAGTTAGCCCATTGCACTAACCGATGTTTTAAATCAAAATTGATCCTATCCCCCACTGCGTATTGTTCAGATACCTTAATTTTTAAACCTGTCACAACAGTATGGTCTTCATCTGTACCAGTTCTCAGGTGAGCGCTTTGGGCCATCGTGGCCCTCTTGTTTCTTAATCACCATAGTAGTAGATGCTTAGTGCATCTAATGGCCTGGGGGAGGGGGGTGGGGGCAATATTACCTGGATCTAAAATCTGACCAAAGTCTATTTCCCAGTACCCAGAATCATTCGGCGTGGCAAATCCCGCCTGTCGGGAATCACTTTCTGTCTATTATCCCGTATATGCCCGCCGCACCGGCCTGGGGAAAAATATTGATAGGTGTATAACATCGTGTAAAACCATTGAAATTGTACATGAAAGTTTACGATGATGTTAATTTCATCTGAAAATTTCATCGTTGTTTTCTGAAAGATTTATTGAAAGCTCGTCTCTTATGTCTAGTAGCTTGATAAAAATTGAATTAAATATGGATTGAAAGGGGCTTAATTTGTCGACAAATGGTTTGAAGGGGGAAATACAACTAAACATTCTGCAAATAAATATATTTATATTATCATTATTGTGAAATCAAACGAAGAAGTCAAATTAAAAATGGGTTTAAACATTCTGAAAATAAAATCAACATAGCCTAGGTCAATATGTCGTACCAATGATATACACTATATACATAACCTATGATTACACTATATACATAAGCTCAATATGTCTTACCTATGATGTACACTATATACATAAGCTCAGTATGTCTTACCTATGATATACACTATATACATAACCTATGATATACACTATATACATAAGCTCAATATGTCTTACCTATGATGTACACTATATACATAAGCTCAATATGTCTTACCTATGATGTACACTATATACATAAGCTCAATATGTCTTACCTATGATGTACACTATATACATAACCTATGATATACACTATATACATAAGCTCAATATGTCTTACCTATGATGTACACTATATACATAACCTATGATATACACTATATACATAAGCTCAATGTGTCTTACCTATGATGTACACTATATATATAACCTATGATGTACACTATATACATAAGCTCAATATGTCTTACCTATGATGTACACTATAGACATAAGCTCAATGTGTCTTACCTATGATGTACACTATATACATAACCTATGATATACACTATATACATAAGCTCAATGTGTCTTACCTATGATATACACTATATACATAAGCTCAATATGTCTTACCTAGTATATACACTATATACATAAGGCAAAATAGGACAGACAGTCAGGGCGATTGCTTTAACAACTTGAGTGAGATCCCAACTGGGGCCCCCTTATTTTCCAGGCATTTTAAATTATTTACTAGTATGCTGGAATTTTGAACAGATAGTTATAATGTCAAAATGTGTGTATCCATAGTATTCAGATCTTTGTAATAATTATACATTTCTATAAATTAAGAATATTTACATTAATTTAAGCAATCAATTTTTTCATAAGCTTATACATGTATGTAGTCACTTGAATGTCACTGGAGGAAAAAAGCCCTTGTACAAATAGGCACTTGAATGTGCACACAGTGAACTTTTGGCCCATTATCTCGTGAACTTGTGGCCCATTATCTCGTGAACTTGTGGCCCATTATCTCGCCTTTCATTTACTCAGTAAGAATGGATGGATTTTAAGCTGGACCGATTATCCTTTATCTGTGATATTGATAGGCCATCTGATTTGAAACTTATGTAGTAAAAAATAATATAATTAATCTAAGAACATATAAGACCTTTCAAAGTTTCATCTTTTACACAATGTACTTTTCAAAAAAACATGACTGTAAACATAAACTCGGCAAATATAACAAAATTTCATGGTGTATTGTATACATGAAAAAATATTGACAAAGAACTTGACATTCTACATGTATTTGACACCAACTAATGAAACAAAAATTGTTTGTCTTTGGATGTTACATGATTTTTGTGTGGCAATATGTTACCGGGCAGATGGTATTTTTTTTCCAAATTGTGTGGGGTCGGTGGGGTGGGGGGGGGTTAGGGGGCTGAGGAGGGGTGCAGTTTATCCTATTCAGAACAATTTCCCATTAAAATATACAATATGTGGATCCTTTTATCATCTTGTGTATCGCCAAAACCTTGAAAATTCAATCACAAAACTTGTATCTCTAAATTGTATGCACACTACTCATCTGTATCTTCAATATTCTTCAAAGTTTTGTATCTCATACAATATTATAGCCTTACAGAAGTTGACATTTATGTGATACACTTGTTTTGGCTGTACCGGTTTTTACACATCGTTCACATTTATATGCCCTGAAGGCAAATATTCATCCACATTGGTTGCAAATTGTTGTAATGTATTTGCTACTCTTTAGAATGGTCAGCAAGTATTTATATAAATGCGATATCCTGAGATACATGTACTTTGTGTAAAAATCAAGACATTGACAATTTTTATCATTAAAGACAAACAAAGAAACCAGCTGATATAAGGTCATTTTCGAACATATGAATTCAGTGACAAACATTCAATGGGTGCTCTAAATAAGAAAGTGGCCATCTGTTTACTTGTGAATATTCTCAAGGCCCACACTACCATTCCTCAAATTAGCCAATGGCGACACATTTAAACATTTGGCTAAAGAAATTGTCATTTGGGTACAACTTGATCTTCATAAAACCCAACAAAATACCCACACTGAGAAGGATTTCACTGCAGTATGGTCAATTTGGCAAAAAAAATGTTTCAGCCCGGGGGGGGGGGGGGGGGGAGCCCAGAAATTAATGAAGGATTTTGTTTGATGAAATTACTGATTAATATTTTGTGGGTATTGTAAATACATTTAAACGTGAAAGGTGAATGCCCATTAGTGCAGTATCTATTATTCTTCATAATTATGTATCTGCAATTAAGATGAACGATATCTCGAGATGAGTACATCAAATTCAATGTTAAATAGAATGTGAAATAATTACATTAACAAACTATTATGTGAAGTTGGAATAAGACATAAAACATACAATTAAATGTTTTATTACAGCAGTGTTTTATATGCAGTTTACCATTTCCATTTTCAGAATTTTGTAAATAAGTAAAATTGATTTTGTCACAAAACTGTATACTTGTATGCATTTACAAACTTTTCACAAAAGAATTGAACTGTGTCCATGCGTGCATGAACACTGTTTATAAATACAGTAAAAATGACCAAAGACACAATCAGTTTTAATGAAACAGTCATGTAAAAATACTAATTATACCAAAAGTATTGACAGAATATAACAAACATACATAAACAACATAAAATGCTCAGTTTTACATGAAAAAAGAACAAAAATCATGTCTATTCTATGTTTGATGTCTTGTTCTAACTTCACATAATACGGTGTTCGTTTGTGATTTGTGGGGTTAGATTTACTAAGAGTTGGCGTAGAGATAGATTCTTTATTTCCTCCAAACTTGAATCTACAGGGTTCATACAGATCTGGAAGTCATGGAAAATGGGTTTTGTCTGGAAAAAGCATGGAATCTTAATGATTTTGGATTATACAATGGAAATATAAAAAAAAGTAGAACTCTAAAAAATGGTCATGGAAAGTTGAAAAGTAACCTTGAATATGTATGTAAGTGCGTACAAATGATCAAGTGCATTAAAATATAATTATTCAAACCAAAATTCAAATTCAAGAGCATTTAGATGGACAGACATGTATTACAGTGGTACAAGAAATTCCATTCTTTTCTACAGAGTGCGAATCAGACTAGAAAAATAATTTGTGGCGTGTCGTGAGAAAACCGGTCTTAATGCATGTATTTAAAGTGTCATCCCGGATTAGCCTGTGCAGTCTGCACAGGCTAATCCGGAATGGCACTCCGCCTACGGTGGATTTATGTTTAGAAGAGACTTTTTTGAAACAGAAAATACCATAAAAGCGGAAAGTGCCGTCCCGGATTAGCCTGTGCGGACAATTTACGCACATGCATTAAGTCCGGTTTTCCCATGACGCCCCTCATTTTATTATGTAGATCAAATAAAATGTGGATACCATTGTGGATACTATTTGACTTTAGTATGTTCAGATTGAATCATGGAAAACTGAGAGATGTCATGGACAAATCATGGAAAAATCATGGAATTTTGGTTTCAACAGTTTGTATGAACCCTGGATCTAGCAGAGGTTGTGGGCAATAGTTTTGTTTCCAAAGCCCTGTTAATGGATATAAAAGTTCTGCATTAAGCTCCAGCCATTATCAAATCCCCTAGAGAATGACTAAAAGCTGAGCTTTATAGGAACCCTGTTTGTCACTCACTAATTGCTGCCCACAGTTAATTGAAACTACAGAATGAAATACAAACACAGATTTGTTTTCAATGGAATGCACTATGAAACTAATGACTGCTTTGGAAGTGGTGGTTATGGCATTAAATGAGATGGACAAAGACTTACAGCCAGACCACTCCATTGATAATAAAATCTGGTATCTGGTATGGTGCTTTCAATGTTTCTGTTCATGTTGTTGCTAGGGAAATTTGCAATTTTACCCACAATATGTTACAAAATTATGTAAAAGTTTTTTTTGCAAATTTTGCAATTTAGTACTGGCATTTACCATGATTGGTGCCCACAGAAAGTAGAATGATTCATGTCTTGTTCAGACAGAATACTTTTTTGTCTTTTGATTAGAAAAGCAACATTTCAAGGCTGAATACCACATTTTTACTGGTAGTTCAGTTGCAGTTTGCAAGGCAAGCAAGTCTTTACAAAGGGATGCATCTATCAATATTTCCTCCAGGGGGGAGCGGTGGGCATATATGGGACTTTAGACTAAAAGCCAGTCCTGACAGGCGGGAATTTGACACGGCGAATGATTCCCGGTCCTCGGAAATAGACATTGGTCGGATTTTAGATCCCGGTAATATTCGGCCTGCCCCCGGCCCATTTGATCCACCAAGCATCCCCCACTGTGGGGATTTCGACAAAAATGCTTGGCTCTAGGGTGGGGAATTAGACCCCACAAAATAAAATTAGTCAAATTCCCTTGGGTCACCCCGCCGCTACCCCCCTGGGGGAAAATATTGATAGGTGCATTATATCAGCTGGCTAAGCCTTGTGCACTTTGCAGGTATAAAACACTCACATAATTATCTGTGTCAGTTATAATTTATCATCCAATATTGCTATCTGTTGCAATTTCCAAAGCAAGCATTTCTTTTATGAAAGGTTTATTTCAACTGTGTTATGCACTAAGTATCAAAACGTGCAGTTATACTTTATCATCTTGTGTTGTTGGGCACGTTGGCTTATACTAAATTTGCCTAACTTTTAAACCTGCTATTCAGTTGTTAAATGTTTGGATTTTTATCCATTGTCCGTCCGTCTGTCTGTCTCCGTCTGTCACGCTTCTTGTGCGGAGTATAACTCCATTTGCATTGAAGGGATTAAAATGAAACTTCATATAATAGAGGACGATGAGAGGAAGTGCAGAGTACAAGGACCACAACTCTTTCTTCAATATTGATGGAGTTATTGCCCATAACTCTTTCTTCAATATTTACAGAGTTATTGCCCTTTGTTTAATTTTCTTGTGCTGAGCATAACTCCATTAGTATTGAAGGGATTCAAATGAAACTTCACATAATGATAGAGGACAATGAGAGGAAGTGCAGTGCACAATGACCACAGCTCTTTCTTCAATACTTACAGAGTTATTGCCCTTTGTTTTATTTCCTTATGCGAAACATTACTTGTATTGTGCAGAGCATAACTCTATGGTTATTGAAGGGATTCAAATAAAACTTCATTTAATGATGGAGGAAAATGACTCGTTATTCAATATATATGGAGTTATTGCCCTTTGTTTATTTTTTGTGCAGATCATAACTCTATTAGTATTGAAGGGATTTTAAATAAAACCACATATATTGATTGAGGACGTTGAGAGGAAGCGCAAAGTACAAGAACCATAACTCAATATTCAATATTTACGGAGTTATTGACCTTTTTTATTTGCAGATAATTACTACCTTAGTATTGAAGGAATTTAATATAACACCACATATATTGATAAGAGGACGTTGAGAGGAAGGGCAGAGTACAAGGACCATAACTCTTTCTTCAATATTTATGGACTTATTGCCCTTCAGTTAGTTTTCTTGTGCAGTGCATAACTCCATTAGTATTGAAGTGATTTAAAATAAAACCACTAAATTTATAGAGGATGTTGAGTGGAAGTGCAGAGTACAAGGACCATAACTCTGTTTGTAGGAAGCGTCATTTTTGCCAACATGTAACTGACATTGTGTTGCCCTCCTCTGACAAGCATATGCTTTGGGGACATGCTTCACATCCTGTGACAAGCCTTGTTGATTTCAGAATTAGATCTGCTATACTCTATAATACTGTTTAAATATTTTATGCTAGTTACAGATTACTTTTGTTCAGTCATTTTCATGGCTGTCTAGCATTTCCAGAATTTCACTCTCACACTCTGTACAAATAAATTGTTGTACAGGTTAGATCCGAGACCTGCTTCATGTTGCGACTTTCTGTATTTTCAGAATTCCATCCGCCACAACCTGTCGCTGCACAGTCGCTTCATGAGGATTCAGAATGAGGGCACAGGCAAGAGCTCCTGGTGGGTAATCAACCCGGATGCAAAACCTGGGAAAACCCCGCGGCGCCGAGCTGGGAGCATGGAGACGAAACAGTTGGAGAAAAAACGCGGACGAATCAAAAAGAGAATTGAAGCTATACGAGCTGCTCAGGAAAACGGTTCAATGTCGAGTGAGGATTTCCAAGACAAACACTATGGGTTTACCTTGAGTCCAGAGTTCCGTACGCGTGCAGGAAGCAATGCCAGTAGTTGTGGGCGGCTGTCACCCATCCAGGCAGCTGTCGAGCCGGACCTGCACGAGAGTCAGGTGCCGCCCATGTCGCCCATACCCTGGGGTCACGAGGTGGACGAATTTAATACAAACGGCAACGAGGGCTACTCCATGGTAGACTCGTTAGTAGGCGGACTGAATATTGGTGAACAAGCAAATCAAGGTCTTTCAGATAACGCTAACGATGTGGATATGGTCAGTAACAGCACACTTAAGCAGCAGCTCCTCTCTGGAGGGTCAATGCTGCGCTTTAACTCTCAGAACAATTACGATAATCAAGGTTATACTAACCTCCCTGCCCCACCGCCCTACAATGACCACATGAAGCAGGGCTCGCAGCACACCTCAGTATTAGGGATAGACTCGATGGGATCCCAGAGCAGGGGCTTCAACACCAGCATGGCTGCCAGCCAGATGTATCAGGAAAGTATGATGTCACCGCAGCGGCAAATGTTGCCAAATCGGAAAATGGCAAGTCCAGTGTCAAATAATCTTCTAGTGAACACCCAGCACTCGCCCGCTAGATCTCCCCAGCCAAGCCCGAGCTACTCGCCCCACAGTTACGGCCATTCTCCGCAGCCACTCAAGCGGTCACCGCAGCCAGTTTCAAATCAGGTGCCAATGAATCAGGACGGAATGAGTCAAGTGCAGCAGGCTCCTGTATCTACTAGCGCTAGCCGATCTCTATTGCAACAGTGCCTGGAAGCACCCAATGACTCCATGCTACGGGCTGCACTCACCCAGCAAATGGGCTCAGCATACCACCCTTCACAGTTCGTCCAGTTTAATTATAACACAAACCCAGTGCAAACCATGAACAATGTAAACAATAACCTGATGATGCCACAGATGACCATGGCCCAGTACGCTCAGCAATCGCCAATGAACCAGCAGAACGAAGGCTCGAGTATGGGTCTGGAGCAGATTGACACTAACAGCATGCTTGACCTAGATTACGACGTTGAACAATTGCTGCGTCACGAGTTGGCCATGGATTCTAATCTGGATTTCAACTTTGACGCCACCCCCTCTCAAAATGGACCTACCTCTGAAAGTCAGAATTTAGTACGGTAATGACAATGGTTTTTAGTTCTGGGTAGGATACTAACAGGTGATAATGCATGCGAAATATGACCAGTTGGACACATGTCAGAGCTGCCAAGATACCGGAATCTGGCATGATCTCATAACGTTTTATTGTTGTGATTAGAGTCGGGTGCTGGAATGATTGACATGCAAATTTACTGAAGAACTTTTAACAGACATCGCTTGTGAGGAAGAATGGGAAAAAAAGTAATCCAATTTGGACTCAGTTAGGATTTGGGTCATATGTTGGCATGGACATTTTGAGCATCGACATGTTTAAAGGGATGTTTCACATGGTTTGAATTGTCAGATGAAAAAGGAATGTGAAACTTGGCGACATAGGTCTTGTGATGGATGATGGACTGAATTGTTAACCTGAATCTTAAAACAGAAGTTTGTTACGTTTACTAAGCTATTTTAGAGTGTGTTGTTAAAGATACTAGAGTTTTATTGTGATTTTAAATCATGTATTTCATCAGTGCTTGTGCAATGTTTGCTGTTAGATATGTATCCGGTGTAAATAAAACTGACTACTTAAATCATCATTGCTGGAAGCTCCTGCATGTGGCTAGACATTGAACCAGTAACTTACCTGGAACACATTGTATCAGGTACGGGATGTACATCGGGATGTACATCATTGTATACATCGGGCTGATCATTTTGCTTCTCAGTCACGTTTAACAGCAACCACTACCTTTTGGAGAGACCTGTGATGTGGATAAGCTTCAGTTTTAGGAGCTGTGTGCGAAATTGTGAATTTTAAAGTATCAGAACGAGTGTGAAGTTTTACTGTTGGAAATGTGTGAAGCTTCAAGGTCAGAAATTGTGTGAAGTTTTTATGTCAGAAATTGTATGAAGTGTCAAGGTACACGTAGGAAATTGTGTTAAGTTGCATGGTAAAAATTTTTGCAGTGTTTTAAGGTCTGAAGTTGTAAAGTTTCAAGGTCAGAAATTGTGTGAAGTTTCAAGGTCAGAAATTGTGTAAAGTATCAAGTACATAAATAATGTGTGAAGTTTGAAGTACAGATACTCTATAGCATTTTGGAATTACATGTGTAAGGCCAGCAGTGGTTGTGTTTTGTGCGCGCATCTCGCCTATAGATGTTGCTGAAGCTATCGGATCTGCCTGGTGAGGAATGCATGTTCATATTCATATCCACATTATCAGTGAGGTCGTCATGAGTGGCCGTTACATGTGAGTAATTGGCAGCTGAACATTTCACACTGATCTGCTTCCTTCCAATACAGACTGACCAGCTAGACACCCAGATTATTTGCCATTAATAGCAATATCCATAAGGCCAAGGTGACAGGACGTTTCTGAGCCAGTTCTGTGTACCGGTACTTCATTTAGCAGTAGGATTTGGCAGATTGGAGATCTTTGAATATTTATGATCCAACGTCCCAGATCTTCAAATCACAGCTTTCCTCCAGGCTAACCCTAACGAGGCTTAGAACATTGAGGCTTAGAGCACTGAGGCTTAGAACACGGATGGTATTTTGCACCATTGCCAGGCGTTACTATCTGGAAATGTGTATATGAATCTGAATGTTTAGGATTCAGTTTAAAATAATTATCTTACAGATTTTTACATGTTTTATGACACGTTTGTGCTTCACTTTGTTGATGCAGGGCTCCCTCTGGCTCAAAATATTATTTTTTTCAAATTTACTTAACTATCTCATAATTCTTCTCATTTTGGCTATTTTATCAGGTTTTATGAAGAAAAAGTTGTAGCTAAACAGAATGTTCTTTAGCCAACTGTGTTAATTTGTAGCCATTGGCTAGTTTGGCGAATGGCAGAGTAAGCCCTGTTGATGTATGTTTAATTTTGCTAAAGGTGTTTCTGTGCTACTAATTGCTTCATTTTGCTAAGAAAAAAATAATTTATTAATGTGTTTTAAGCCTACTTTTAGGAGTAAATGTATCTTTTTACTTTATAAGTAGTTTAAGGTTAGCTCATCTGAGCACAAAGTGCTGAATCAGCTATTAGTATAGATCGACCTATCAGAGCTGTATTCTGTGTCAAGCTGTCAGCTGTTTGTTTTTCAGTCATATGGTGCAACGTCTGTTGTGTTAATTGAGAAAGCAATACATTGTTAGTTTTCCATGTATACTCCAGAGTTTCTCATTTGATAAGCATAGAGACTGAATACTTTTTCAGTCAATTAATGTTAATAAAACTGGTATTCATTGTATAATACTAGTATATAGTAGGGAAGGATCCAGAGCAAATTAGCAGGGTGCTGCACCCTGCCCCTTTTTGGATCCTCCCCCCTGCTGCCCCTCTGGGGTGCTGCACTCTGCTCCTTTTTGGATCCCCCCTGCTGCCCCTCTGGGGCTGTGCACTCTGCTCCTTTTTGGATCCCCCCCCTGCTGCTCCGCTGGGGTGCTGCACTCTGCTCCTTTTGGATCCCCCCTGCTGCCCCTCTGGGGTGCTGCACTCTGCTCCTTTTTGGATTCCCCCCCTGCTGCCCCTCTGGGGTGCTGCACCCTGCTCCTTTTTGGATCCCCCCCACTGATGCCCCTCTGGGCTGGCCAACACAAATATTGAATATCTTTTGAAACCCAATATTGTTTTGCAAGTATTCAATGATAAATGAATAAACTATGCTTAGAAATCTTAATTAAACGCTTTGGACTAAAAGAAACACAGGATTTAGCAAAAAAAATTTATAAAGTATCATCAAACTGGACTAGCTTTCCACCCTGCTCCTTTTTAGCAGCACCCTGTACCTGTTTAGGTCCTAGATCTTTCCCTGATAGGATTACAAGACATTGAATAGTTTTGGTAACTGTCATTTCCGATCAGTCTCAGAGACTCTTTTCTGTGTATGATACCTAGATACGTAGATAAAAGCACAAGTGTCAGTTAATTTGTTCAATTTAATTAAGTATTTTTGCGTATTCCATGGTCAGTGAAATTATTTGCAGAAATACATGTAGCTATTATGATTCATCACATACATAAAAATTATACGTGTAAAATGTACATTAGAAGTGATAAGTTCTTTTTAAATTTTCAATTGTTAATGCCTAACATGTATTTGCTTATTGGGATTTCTCTAAAGTGTGCATTTTAGTCTTGTTCAATATGAGTAACAAAGAGTTTTATATTTTTAATGTAATAATTGATCTTTACCTAGGAATCAATTTGTTTAATTAATGGAATTCTGTAGGAATATTAATATGTGACTAATACAATAATAATTTGACCTTTGAAATATGCATTTCTTAGTGTCCTTTGTGTATGTTTGATGGTCTGGAAAGTGATTGAATGTGTCCATGGTATTGGTATATCATGATAAATGGCAGTATTTAGTATATTAATGATTATATCATTTACCATTTAGCAGCTAAATCAAACAGATTCTTCTCAGTGCTTAATCATTGTCACCAATTGTCATTAGGGCTGTTCCAGGAAAAGAGGTGATGAGGGGGTGGAACGCCGATGTAATAAAATTTGCTAGGTGGGGGGTAAAAGAGGGATAAAACCGATTATTAATCACTTAAAACAAAATAAAGATGTGTGGATGGTACCGCATTTTTGGACTGGCGTTCCACCCTCCCATCAACTTTTTTCCTTAGTCAATTTCAAACTTGTATAGTTTTGTTGGAAATTGTCCATGTTTAAATTTTACGAAACATATACTAGTGTATGAATTATCGTTTTCATATTTTTGTCATAAGATATCAAATCGTAAAGCTATACACTTTTCATCTTGTTACAATAGAACTGCTTGTTAAACATGCAAATTAATTCACCTTCAATGACTGTTTGTGCAACAGGTAGAATTGTAGCATGTAACTAGAGAATAGCGACAATGTTTGAGGTTTGAGTAAATGCGCATAATGATGTTGACATGGTCCACAAATCTGTATTAATTTGTTTAAAGAAATAAATAGACACCGGAAGTCTAAATATTATTTTCAGCCTCTGAAAAGCTGATCTCTTATAACAGTGGCCTGGAAGTACAGGTACCGGTTTTTAAAACATTAAGTGATAGTAGGGAAAGATGCAACTACGGAATAATAGCAGGGTGCTGTATCCTTCTCCGTTGTGGTTCCTGATGCTGCCCCTCTGGGTTGATCAACACAGAAATGTTTAAGATCTTTTGAAATTCTATATATTTTTTTGCAAATATTCAATAGAAAATGAATAGAATATGTATCAAAACCTTTATATTAGAAGCATTTAACAGATAGAAACCATGGATTTACCAATTCATAAGAACTGGTCTGGCTTTCCAGCCCGGGACCCTGCTCCTTTTGAGCAGCACCCTGTACCTTTTCTGTATAAGTCTGAATAAACTGCCTGTCTGATTCTAGATGTTTCCTTAGTATGGGGGGGGGAGGGGCTAAGAATGACATGATGTATGGCTGTTGAAAATAATGATGCATAGTTTGACTAATTCACTCTAAAAGTAAATTTACCAGGCCATAAATGTGTCATGCAATTTTAGAATTGAGTAGCGTCTTAATGTAACAAGGCCCATTTTTCAGTTTACTTTATTAAAATGTCCGTTTTTAGCTCACTGTAGCACAAAGTGCTCGGTGAGCTATTGGTAGAGGGGACCTCTCCTGCGTCGTCCGTCATCAGTGTGCCGTAAATAATTCTGTTCATTCTCATGCTTTATCCAATCTTAGTCTAACTTGCACAGTTTGTGTATGACCGTAAAATCTCAGATGGGATTGTTATTGGGTAAGATCTCACCAGTAACACTCGAGTTATTGCCCCATTTTCATGCAAAGAAAAGTGCAAAAATGCCTTTTTCCAACATATAGACTTTATTTTCCACCCAATCTTAACCAAACTTTCACATTTTGTGTATGACTATCAGATCTCAGCAGACGCCAAAAATGGGCCAGATCGTGTTTCAAATACCAGCGTTATTGCCCTTTATTTAGTAAAAATGTATACAAAAATGGACATTATTCAGGATAGAGACTTCATTTTTCACCCTATCCTCACCAATCATGCACAGTTTGTCTATGAACCTAAGACTACAGGTGAAGTCGAATATAAGCCTGATCGGGCCAGAAACACTGGAGTTATTGCCCCTTGTGTTTGGAAAAAAACATCAAGTTATCAATGTTTGGCTTGCACAAACGATTTTTGATTCAATGTTGACCAAACTTACACAGTTTGCATATAACCATAAAAATTGATCGATAAAATTTGATTTCCAACAGTTGCAAACCTTGCATGCAGTTATTTGTACATGCAACATTAATGGCTTCAGAGCCTGCCTTAACATCATTGATCATCATTGGACAGAAACTTCTCAAAGAAAAAGCAAAACTTGACCTTATAGCACAGCCATCGCAAAAAAGACATCAAAATCTACTGTTTCTGCAATTTCCAGAATTGTCACTGACTTAATGAAAAAGGGTCAGGTAAGAATATAGAAAAAAAATGAATTGAGAACCATTAGCAAAAAAACCCGCACATCCACTACCCAACTCCTACTTTAGTTAGCCCATTGCACTAACCGATGTTGTAAATCAAAATTGATCCTATCGGCCTTTGTGTATTGTTCAGATACCTTTATTTTTAAAACTGTCACAACAGTATGGTCTTCATCTGTACCAGTTCTCAGGTGAGAGCTTTGGGCCATCATGGCTCTCTTGTTAATTTTTATGAAAAAATCTACGGTAACAAATTTAATTATAAAATTATTGTTTTCTATTGTGATTGTATGCCAAATGAAAGCAGAAAACTTCATAACTTGAATAATTTTTTTTGTTAACTGAAACATATATAATTGTCAAGTTTTGTATTTTGTATGTTAGGTTTATTTATCCGCCATTAATGAACTTCAAACTTGTATAAGTCAGAACTGTCAGATAATAATTAGTGTTAAATTTAAAGAACATGCAGTAAATATGATTATATAATTATGTACTAATATAAGCAGAGAACATTTCTTGTAACCTACCTGTTCGATTATTTTTCTTTATACTCAATTTGTTATCTCAGGCAAAGAAGCAATTCTCAGTGAGTTTTTGTTGTTGAATGTGCACATAATACATGTTCTTTAGCTGCACTGGTTTATTTTCAGTAAAACTTAACTACTGGTGTGCTATGTCCAAACTGTTTAAACCAAATTAAAACAGCTTAAAACATTGTAAGATTTTGCAGCTGCTTAATTGTATACCACAAAATTTCTCAGAATTTTTGGTTATTCCGCCTACATTGGATTTATGTTTAGAAGAGACGTCCTTGAAACAGAAAATACCATAAAAGCGGAAAGTGCCGTCCTGGTTTAGCCTGTGCAGACTGCACAGGCTAATCCGGGACGACACTTTACGCACATGCATCAAGACCGGTTTTCTCACGACGCGCCTCACATGATGTTAAACAATTATTCCGACATCTATCGCCTGCTACTTTTGAGCAGCAGCGTGGACTTCCTGACCCTAGATCTTACTCGACATGCAGACTACTTTCTACTGGGCCCGTATCCTCAAAGCTCCTTAGAGAAAAACTTAAGTACATTCCTTAAAATCATAATATTCCTTAAGTCTTTGGCCGGTTCATTTACAGTTTATTTTGTTTTCAATACTTTTATTCTTCTAAGGAATCAAACGATGCTTCTTAATTTGCCAGATTTTAAATACAAAACATTGGCTTCTTGGAATGACCCCAGGCCCCACGACTACGAAAGATCTTAAACTCAAAATTAGTCTTAAAGTATTGACCAATAGAAATGGTTGGTTCATACCATCTTTGAATTTCATTGGTTAATATTTTAAGTTAAGACTAAGTTTGAGATTAAGACCTTTTGTAGTCGCGGAGCCAGATGTTTTGGTCCTTATGCCTATGTCTAACTGTATACGAACTAGAACTAGCATACGCATACGTCTGTTTGGCTGTGAATAGAGCAAGTGAGGAATATTGATTGAAACCATGTTTACACCCACTATAATATACCAGTTATTGGCACTACTCTCCTGGGATCTGCTGCAAGAATTCCTGGAAAGACTAGACATTTCAAAATCAAATTGAAGCCTTGGCTTTCCAGTTTCTTCAATAATATTTTGTATTACTGTATTTTTTTGGTTTCTTTTTTTTTGTTCTAATGATTGAAGAAAAACATGGTCTGCACTTTACTGCATAGTTCCAGATTAATTCCATGCGAACGTGATGGCTGTGTTTACATTGAAAAGTTTTATCTTGGGGGGGGGAGGAAGAAAACTTAATGATCCCAGGGTCAGGGTTAGATATGTAACTCTGCAAAATGAATGTATTGATATTTTATTTATTACTATGTAATATCTTAATCAAAACGCATTGCTGTTTAAACATAGTTCTGCCTCTTATTCTCGGCTACTATTAACAGGTGTGCAGACAGTCGTGATTGTTGTTTTGATACCTGTGTAGTGTTTGCAGGATGTAATGCAATAGAAGTGCAGCCCTCATTTAACGCAAGTCACCTAAGCAATTAAAAGGAAAACAACAAAATAATAATCTTTAGTTCTTACTGGACCATGCACATGAAGTGTGAAGTTGTATCTTGTTCAGCTGTTTTTCTAGAACATTACCATTTCAATTCAAGGAAACTTTCACAAAACTTTCACTGATCAATTATTCGTCAAAATGAACTTGATAAAGTTGATCCAATCTTTACCTTTTTTTTTCAAACAAAATGTTATTTTTACTGAAATAGTTGTTCTGCATTAAGCAGGTTACTGGTTACATTTAAAACCAACCAGCTTTGTTTTGGTAAATTGTTTCTCACTAGTAGGTGTTGCGAACGAATTTGCCAAGCGATATCAGTTGATAATAAAAAATGAAACATATGTTGTTATTGGCTCAGCTCAAATTTTATCCGGTAAATATTAAATAACTGGAAATGTATTAGTGTCAAAAAAATACACTGCAATAAACGTAGACATGACATTCTTATTTTAAATTTGTTATCAAGTAGCCCGGTATGTTAAAAGTCTGTTAATTATAATTAAACAAGTGTTGACGTTTATTTTTTGAGGAATTTAACATAGTTTATTCTTTGTTTAAAATTGTTGTTATGCAATCTGAAAAAGTGTATTATGAATACAAATAATGTAGTTTGTGATAGATTAGACTGTATGATTATCTTGTTTGTGTTGAAAGAGTATTCGTGTGATAATTGTTTTTGTTACTAAGTTTATATAATTGTAGTTACAATTTAGTTTTTGACTAAAATAGGAATTTTTAATGTTGGTTTTTACTTCCCGTGTGTTTACAACTTTTAAGTCATATACAATAACTTATATAAGTTAGAACATAAACCACTTTTAATTTAAATTTATATATGTTTGCACTTTCATTTAAGCATTTCAGTCTGTTAGCCAACTTTTGAGTAAAAACAGGTATATATACTGTAAATACGGCTTCATTGTGGAAATAAGAGAAAACTAAGTTCTGTGATCCTGTACTTTAAAAAAGAGGTACTAGACTGTCTACGTGCTTTAAAAGAGGTAGTACTAGACTGTCTACGTGCTTTAAAAGAGGTAGTACTAGACTGTCTATGTGCTTTAAAAGATGTAATAGTAGACTGTCTACCCAGCTAGTGCGTTGGTTGATACACTCGCTTCTCATTTACATGACCAGGGTTTGATTCTAGATCCAACTGTAATTATGTGAACTTGGTCACCGTACAGGACAGATAGGTTTCCTCTGGGTACTCTGCCTCCCCCCCCCATGTGAAAATGCTAAATTCTTTCTTAAGTTCTCCAATCTCTATTGTGAACTGAAATTAATACTTATCATTAAAGCATGATTTTAGGTTTATTCGTAAAATATTTCAATGCTTGTTAAATATTAATTTTTATATTTTATGTTATACATGTATATCAATAACATTTTAATTTATTTTCTCATATGTTGACCTGTTTCATAGAAATTTTGGTTATACTGTTTTAGCAGTTGTTTATTCTTTATGATAGGTTAAAAACTTTGTATTAAAAATTTAGTAATTTTATATGTCTGGTATGAAGAGCTACTGTCATTTTCCTGAAAAAGTAATTTGTTTGTCAGTATTATTAATAATCATAGATACTTTACCGGAGTGTGGAAATATTAGAATTATTTACTTGCCCATGGACAAGCTCATTGCCTAATTCTTTTTGCCCGCAAACAAATGTCTCTTGTCCAAATAAAAATATAGTTTCTATTCCAGGCCTTCCTAATAAAACTGGTCATTAAATTATAAATAAATTACAATTTGTTAATGTTGTTAAAATATATGATTATTATATAATAATTAACTCTTAACTCTTTCATCATTTTCACATCCTGAAATTGTGCTTGTCAAATGAAATGTTGACAGGAAAAAATTACTAGTCCGATGGTAAAATTACCCCCGTCGAACAAGTGAGGCAAAGGCTTATAGTTTGCGTCCACATAATTATGTTGTTTAGCGTGATGTTTCTTCATTAGATTCATTAGATATTGGTACACATGTAGTTACATGTATATTGACATACTTGTTTTGAATAAATGGGACAGTTATTGCATGTAAGGTCATGATAATATAATTGAGACGTGTCGTGGGAAACCCGGGCTTAGTGCATGTGCGTAAAGTGTCATCCCGGATTATCCAGGACTGCACTTTCCGCCTGCAGTGGATTTATGTTTAGAAGAGACTTCCTTGAAAATACCATACAAGTGGAAAGTGCCGTCTCAGGCTAATCCGGGAGGACACTACGCACATGCATCAAACCCGGGTTTCCCAGGACACGCCTCAATTATATTTTTGTTTGCATTTTCAAATCATGTTAATTATTCTGCATTATGTAATTACGTTTGCTGAAGTAATTTTTACTCAGGAAATTTTGTATTATAATCCCTGAGGTTAAAAAACAATAAATCATACATTTTGTTTTGGATTGAGAGAATAGTATGTTGTTATACTTAAATGGCAAAATTTGTGTTTTATATTTTGTCTTGAACATTTATTGTTGACAATTTAATTTTGTATATGTATATATATAGCTTCGTTTAGGTGTACATGTGTGAAATGTACAGTATATTTACATGTAAATTGTAATAAATGTTAAGAAGATGTACATTATTTGTACACTATCTTGTGGTAGGTCAGATCCCATTATGAAAGATTACGTCATTCATTATTTGAATTTCCACTGGTATATAGGTCAACGTTTTGTGTCAGGTTTTGGAAAATGATCCCGCCTTAAAATAGCTCAGGGGCCATATTCCAGAAACATCTGAAGTTTAAAAAAATTTCACTGCAGTTCCAATTTTTGTAAGGTAATATTTTTAGAACTACACACAAATTAATGAATCCAATTACAGTTAAGTAAATATTAGTTAATAAAAAAATGATAATTAATAAACATTAAGCAGAATTTCATGTATACATGGAATAAAATCCGTAAAAAAAATGATGATTTTAAGGCTAGGGATAAGATTTCACTTAAGATGTTTCTGGAATAGGACCCCAGGTGGTGATTTGAATTGGATACATGTAGATTAACAATTAATCATAATAGACATCCATTTCACACTAATAGGAGTAAAGCAGATTTTTAATTTTCTATAAGAATCATATTGACAAATAAAAGATTTATATGTTGAGACATCATATAGAATTCCTGTATGAATTATAAACTCTAGCTTGGTACCAAGCAATGAAAATGTGTTGCCAAATTTTTTCGATTTGTTAGTAAAAATACCTGTCATTTTAACGTATTTTTTCCATAAAATGTGAAAAAATGCATCTCTTTACAAAAATGGTCAAAGGCTATTTGGGCTACAGGTATTGCTATCATGGAAACTTCAGTAAAGTACTGGTACTGTCTTGTATTAAAACATCTGTATATGTTTATGAAAATTGTTAGACTAGGCCTCCATGCTGCTGACATTTCCACAATAGCTGCATAGCACCTGTACCAGTGAAGCGTGTCGTGAGAAAATGGGGCTAACTGCATGTGCGCAGTGTTCTCCCGGACCAGCCTGCGCAGTCCACACAGGCTAATCCAAGAGGACACTTTCCGCCTGCAGAGGATTTGTGTTTAAAACAGACTTATTTGTAACAGAAAAAACCATAAAAGCCGTCCTGGATTAACCTGTGTGGACTGCACTGGCTGATCTGGGACGGGGGAGTTGGGTGGTGGGTTGGGGGTGTTTTTGCATGGAAATCTGTAATACACTTGTCTGAACAGGTGTCATGTTAAACTCTTATTTTCAAGTGCCAGTGGTAGAATATACATCGACAATGTACTTTAAATGTGATATTTAAATTATTAAAAATAAGAACTTTTGATAGAAGTACATGTACTCATAGCTTTGAAATCTAGTTTTCTATAGAAACCCCTTAAAATGTTTGATGTAAGGTATGTCACTGTTACATGCCATAGTTATTGTCATCAAAAATATTGAATTCATGTTTTACAATAACTGTCCCTAGGTGATAATGTTGCAGCAGTGTATATCAGTTTCATGATTTTGAAATTATGGAAAAAAAACACTATAATTTAATGTTGAAATGTCTGATTACTTCGCGACATTTGGTATACATTAAATTTATGGATACAAGATCAGTATAATATTTTAAAGATTTGATATTAAGTCACTACCATTTCTGCTAGATCTCTTCTGGAGATTTATTTTTATTATGATTCATATTATGAATCATTAGAGCAACCTGATGATCTTCATATTCAAATATTTGCCATTTGAAGTAAGTTTAAATGCATGTTACTTGGGGTTAATCATTTTAGCAAAGTATTATTTAGTTCTTATTAAAATGATTAATCAGTTAATTAAAAATATTGCTCATTATTGTTACAATGGCATTTAAAACACCTGTACAATTTTTTACATAATTGATCGTTAAATGAAATTCAAGAACAGCTTTTTGAGAAGTAAGCCACATTTATGAAAGCATGTCATTGAGATGCAGTTGAGATGTTATCTCGCTTTATGTAAAGCAAGTTTTCTCTAATAATTAAAGCAGCGTGATTCATTGGCTTAGTGCAACTGTACCTGTCGTGTGTGTTTGATAGTCTGATTAATCGATAATTACTTAATTGTATTTAATGTTAATTGACCTATGGAGTATGAAATACTATCAATGTTAAATTCGATTTTTTTAAATCCAATAACATTTAGCGTAGCCGCATTATAATAATTGTTTTCATTGGAAAGCAGATTTTGTAGTACTGGTATTTTGGGTGCATGAGCTAAAACTTTTATTAATAACTCAGAAATAACCAATAAAGTTCTACTTCCCAAAAGGAGGCTTATTGTGAAATGGATAAATGCCCAAAGGTGTAAACTTGATATGAAATCAATATTGAGAGTGGTAAAATTGCAAGCTTAATCTAATATTTATTTTTTAACTTATATAGAAAGTGGATTGGAAATGTAACACAGTGAGCAATAAATTTAAAACATGGATTGCCGAATGGGGAAATTTGCATAATGGTTCTAAATATAGACCTCAATCACATGTTCTTGAGCTGATTGTTCAGGCTTTTATATATAGGAGAATTTGTGCACATTAACCTCGATTGGGCATAGTTGATATGAAACGTGTGCACATTAACCTTGATTGGGCATAGTTGATATGAAACTTTAAGGAACTTTTCATTGGTTGTACACAGTTTAGGATAGGGCGGGAGATAACATACTTTTATTTCATTGGTTATAAAAACACTTCTCAGATTTAATAATTTTCCATTTGAATTAAGTATATTTATGGCCAAAATTTTATATGATGTCAATCTGTTTAAAATCAGCCTAAAATATGCTGTGCATTTAAGGAAGATCATGCTTTTAGTCATATCAGCCTTGATGTTTTATGCTTTAATTGAAATTTTACATTATGTTCTAATGAACATTAAATGTGCTTAAAGCCATTGTTTTGATTCAGTAATAATATTTAAGGACACTGGCTGTAACTGAGGTCATTTACATATAGTAATTGCAAAATTGTTCTATTTCTTGATAACTTTTGTTTGACAGTACCTGTTAAAAGTGCGCACTTAAAATCAAAGAAAAAATACAAATTTATGAATAATTCAGAGGTCATTCTGATATTGATAATCTTTCATCTTGACATGAACTGTTACTAAAATGTGCAGCAGTTTTTACTGAAAATAACTCTGAAACATTTGTTAATTACAAATTTAATGTTAGTATTGACCCATTTATTTCTAGTTTTCTACAACATTGTTACAAGGCAAGTGTTGCATATGTCGCA
This sequence comes from Congeria kusceri, assembly GCA_027627225.1. Lineage (NCBI taxonomy): Eukaryota > Metazoa > Mollusca > Bivalvia > Myida > Dreissenidae > Congeria > Congeria kusceri. The sequence continues at coordinate 23,439,831 of CM051024.1, forward strand.
CAATTATGTGCTTATGGGAAGAAATTCTAAGAACACACTTTTTTGCTTACCTAAGCGCAACGTGCTCATGGTGAGTTTTTGTGATCGCGGGCAGTTTTTCTTATATGGCTAAATTTAAAACTTTATAAAGCTTGTTAACACTCTAGAAGTCACATTTTTAGCCCAATCTTCATGAAACTTGGTCAGAACATTTGTCCCAATGATATCTCGGTCTAGTTCGAATCTGGGTCATGTTGGGTGAAAAACTAGGTCACCAGGTCAAATTAAAGAAAAAGCTTGTTAACACTCTAGAAGTCACATTTTTTGCCCAATCTTCATGAAACTTGGTCAGAACATATGTCTTAATGATTGCTCGGCCGAGTTCGAATCTGGGTCATGTGCGGTGCAAAACCATGTAACGAGGTCAAATTGAAGAAAAAGCTTGTTAACACTCTAGAAGTGACATGTTTTGTCCAATCTTCATGAAACTTGGTCAGAACATTTGTCTTAATGATATCTCAACCAAGTTCGAATCTGGGTCATGTGGGGTGAAAAACTAGGTCACTAGGTCAATTTGAAGAAATAGCTTGTTAACACTAGAAGTAACATTTTTTGCCCAATCTTCATGAAACTTGGTCAGAACATTTGTCTTAATGGTATCTCGGCCGAGGTTGAATCTGGGTCATGTGGATTCAAAAACTAGGTCACTAGGTCAAATTGAAGAATAAGCTTGTTCACACTTTAGAAGTAACATTATTTGCCCAATTGTCATGAAACTTGATCAGAACATTTGTCCCAATGGTATCTCGGCAGAGTTCGAATCTGGGTCATGTGGGGTGAAAAACTAGGTCACTAAGTCAAATTGAAGAAAAAGCTTCAATTTCAATATGTACTTCCCAAATTTTGAATGTCTGTTTTTCAAACCATTATGATTAAGGCCGCATTTCCATCAGTCCGTATCAGTATATCCATATCCGTATAAAAATCTAACACATGGAAAATTGTTAGACTAATGGAACTCAGGTGAGCGACCCAGGGCCATATGGCCTCTTTTTATAGATGATCATGATTAACGTTGTACACAGATGTTTTGTACATTTTCCCTGCTGATGACTTGTATTATAGTTTATGGAAGTACAAAAAGTTTATGTCGTTCACACAGCAGAAAATAACCTGCAAGAAAGGTCAATAACATCGTCACAAATGTTTTAATAATTTTGTTCTGGCAAACAGCTCGATTACATTAAAATGTATATTAAATGTATATTATATATACATGTGGAGAATCTTATTTTCATTTCAGCTCACTGTTTACAGTAATAATCCAGTACCTTTAACATTCTAATTAAACGAATTTTGAAAATATCATTATGTAAACGAAATACTTAAGTTGAGGGGATATGAAAATACAGAACTACACACATTGCTGCTTTTGCACATGCTATATGACAGCACTGTGACAATGTCATTAAATTGTAACAATTTGTCCATTCGTTTGTTGCTCAAGTTGTTTTGATGTTTCATCTTGTGGTACTGTTTGAATTTTGTAGAAATGTATAAAATAAGTGTTAAATATGTTATGTCTAATGCTATGAATGTCTCATTTGTAAATACTCATATCAAAATGGAAATACATTATATATGCCAAAATGTAATGCTTTGTTATTTTTGTGTATTGGCTCTATGTCTACAAAATATCTTGAATACAATATTTAAATGCATATAAAAATTTAGGTGTGTCGCGGGAAAAGTCACCTTAATGCATGTGTGTAAAGTATCGTCCCTGATCCGCCTCTGCAGGACAGCACTTTCCACCTACAGTGGATTTATATTAAGAAGATATTTTTTTGTATCAGAAAATACCATAAAAGCGAAAAGTGTTGTCCTGGATTATCCTGTGCGGACTGCACAGGCTAATCCAGGACGACACTTTACGCACAAGCTTTAAGCCCGGGTTTCCTACGACACGCCTCAGACGTTTATCTGTTTATATTACAGTCAACCCGTTAACATGTTCAGTTCACATGGCACGAAGTCAGACTGCAGTCCTCCATGAAAACTAAGTTATAGTAATATATTGGTCCATTGACTACAAAAATTGTAAATCTCAAAATTAGTCTCTGCTTAAAATATTGACCAATTAGTGCTTGTAACATTTGATTTATATCTGTTGGTTAAATTTTAAGATTAAGAGTGAGATTTAACTGAAGAATGTTCATAGTCGTGGTGCCTGCTATGAAAATCTCAAGCCCGTATTCACCAACCTGCTTCAAAATTGGTTTTACTATGTACTAGCACAGCCAAACCATAATTATGTTTTTTACGCACGTTCCGTGTCAAAATAACAAATGTCATTTTGTTTGCATATAATAGATATTCTCGTACCATAATTTATGACTCTTTGTCATAAAAAAGACAGAAATGTATCGTCTACACACGGCATGCACGTAATTTGGACGATTTGGACGTAATGTAGAACATTCACAAATAAACACCATTTCCTAGTAGAACGTGTTTTTATTGCAGAATGAACCCATCTCGTACACAATATACTCATGATGGAAAGCTACAGAAGGTTCTTCAACTTGCATCGCGAACTAACATACTGGCCAATGTCAATACTAAATACATAATTGTTGGCCCCCCATTGCATTGGCTAAAAGTTGACAGAAAGTTTAGTCACAAACTATAATGTTAGTAAACTTTTTTGCTCAGCTCTGTGCTCTACATATGTCTAATAAAATACTTGTGTAAACCTAAGTTGAACTTTGATTTTGAAATTACTTTAAAAGCATGATACAAGTGTATTAAAATCTATTAAACGAATCATTTGGTTCTTTTATCTTGTTCTTATTATATTGCTGTTTGATATGTTTGCTTAAATAAAGGTCCTTATGTTTTCTATATCAATTCATTTATGCCAAACATAAATTATTTATTATCTAACCATCAGGTTTCATAAAATACATAACACAAGATAGGTGTGCCAACAAGCGGGGTATTTAATTTCACAAGAGAAATATCCATTCATATTGAATAAGCGCTGGTGCCACCCACAGCGTCAAGGGACGCATGGCTCATCATCCTTCAAACATAGTGGATGACTCCGCATAGTGGAAAGTCAGGTTCCAAAACCAAACGCATCCACCAACTTGCACAAACTCCCATCTGTTGGTAAGAAAATGCTTAACCAGAACTGAAAATATAAATACTCATTAGAACTTGTACATGTTTGTTCAAATTCTATACCATGAACTACCACCTCTTTATCATTTTGGCTGACAAAATTATCTTTATCATTTCCTATTATCTAGTTTCTTTTCTATAAATCCCTTTAAGTGTACAGTCAGCTACATTATCAACATTCATAGTGGCATCATATTACAATAAGCAGTTGATTTCTACATTCACAACTTCTTGATTAGATTGCCTTAGAGATTCTTTGACTAGGAAATCGGTCTCTTTACCGATCAGTAACATATTTCCTGTTCTTTACTGGGCAGCGTTTTTCTACATGACCATTTCACTCACAGTATCTATAAATAAATGGTCTGCTAATGTAGGACGGTTTATTATGACGAAGATTATCTACATTTCCAGGACCCATGTGAGGGCTTGAATTTTCATATGAATCTACAGTATATCTCATGTGACCATGGTCAGGTATATGGAATTTAGGTCTGTAATTTCTCTCAAAACTGGCCTGCTGATACCATATCATACAAGACCATCTTGGATTTCAAATATCATGATGCATAGGACCATTGTAACTATTTTGGTAGTTATCAATGTCATATATTAGCTTTCTATCCTCAACTGTATTACCTTTGAGGATAATAACCATACATAGCAGTATCTGTTACTAAAGCATGAATTAGTGTTACTGAGGTTCTGCAATGTTCTGCTTTAAGATTCTCTTTATGCCTGAAAGTTGATGTTATTACATCTTTGATTGAGGTTCAATTAAAGTTTGTGCAATCTCTCTTCCAAAATAGAACTAAACATTTCCTGCAGGTCCTCTACTGAACATATGTACGCATAACAGATGATCTTAGGGATGCAACTGGGTCACTAAAGAGAGTGGCCTAATTCTGGGACTCGTACGTCTTTACGTTAGCAATATAACAAACCCTGGAATCCACATTATTCCACTGCTGCACTGATCGCAGCATCAAGAATAAAAGGGGAGTAATGGGACAAATTTCTGTAAATCAAAATCGCCAAAAGTCCTGAATATATTGGTCAATTATACGAGTCTCTAAAGCACGGGCCCCATCCATGGAAAAGCATTGTTTCCCAAGTTCCTGAGAGCATTGCCAAAAGCTATAACTGATTCATTTCTACATCTTTTCCAAGTTCCAAAAATTGGGCCCCAAAAGCTTCAGTACTGGGATAAAAATGTCCTTCACTGAAACCACGTAGTGCTCCATTTGTTCCTGGTGTCTGCTACATGGAATATAAGAGCTGGCATCACGCCTACTACTGGGGATAGTTTTACTTTGTGTACCATTCTATTCGAGTCATCAGCTAAAAAGTTAGGCGTTTAAAACATGGTCAATAGACTCCCTAATCCCTCATTAATATCAGTAAGTAATGACTCATTATCCACTTTTTCTGAATGAAGTATGTTTCCTTTCAAATTTGCACTCTAATTTTTTATCCCAATGACAAATCTATCACCCAAATGTCAATACACTTTTGTGTAAACTGTTACCTTCACGCACAGTCTGTCATAATGTAATGCAATCAGAAAAACACAACTGGTTTAAATATACACAGATCACCATAAATCATGTTTACAATCACATACAGGTATTTGTATGAATGCATCAATAAAACAACACTCCTAGATATTAAACTGCTGATTTAAGACCCTAACTTCCCATATACAATTGCCCGACTCAAAACAAATCTCAAATAGTCATGTTTTTCAATCTCAAATAGTTTTAAATTTCACTCTCAAACAACCCTAAATCTCGATCTCATACAACCCTTAATCTCAATTTCAGGCAACTTCAATCTCAATCTTAAATCTCAATCTCAATCAGTCTTTAATCTCAATCTCAATCAGCCTTTAATCTCAATATCATGCAGCTTTACATCTCAAGCAATCTTAAGTCTCAATCTTAATCAGCCTTAAATCTCAATCTCAAGCAGCTTTATATCTCAATCTCAATCAACCTTTTAATCTCAGTCTCAAGCAGCTTTCAATATCAATCTCAACCAGCCTTTATTCTCACTCTAAAGCAGCTTAAAATATCAATCTTAATCAACCTTTAATCTCGATTTCAAATAACCCTAAATCACAAGCACTCTTAAATTAAAATCTCAGTTAACCCTTAATCTCAATGTCAAATAATCATAAATATCAATCTTCTTCAACCCAAAATCTTTATCTCCAAAATTTCTAAATCTCAAGCGCAATCAACATTAAATTTGAACCTCAATCAATAATTTGACTATAAAAGCCTTCCAATTATTTCTGCACACAATAACTGTAATGACTATTATTGTTTAGATTTATATGTCCCATTTAATAGATACCAGGATTCGTCACAAATGTACTTGTCCGGGTCTTAGCGACATTACAACATATGCAGAACTTTACAGTAAATAATTCGATTGAAGATATAAGATATACTAGTTTAACATGATTAACAATATAAATAATTTTAACAAAAATGATGTTTTTAATTCATAGAGACCTAATTAAAACACGGGAGAAAACCAGTTCTACTACACTGCATTCCTTGTATGGGAAACTAGGACACACTGTAAGCTGCATAAACATCTCATAAAAAATGAAATAATTTGACATGCTGTAAATTCAGTCCGCACTACACCCCGCTTGCTAGTCGAATGATTGCTCAAACCAGTTAATTAAAAATATTCAATACTTCCCCGAAGAAATTTAGGAAATTTCAGCGGGCAAATTACCGTATAACCCCAAAAGACATACTGTATAAACCATATTACACTACGATAATAAATTTATTTTAGTTGTTTCCGTACAGGAATAGAGTTAAGTTGATGAAAGTGAATCCCACTGAAAATACTGTTATAGTATCATTTAACTTGAGAAACACATGCACTAACAAAACCAAGAATAATTATAGGAAACAATTCAAGCGCTTAATTTATGCTCACAGTGTTCAAAAGTTTTGGGTTAATAATAACGTCCGACTATTAGTGTAAGACTAGAACTTCGCGAGTAGAATGCGTCACCTGACGGGGCATAATTCAAGTACGATAAGAGCAATTATGCTGAAAACTAAACTTTACCTTCCTTTTATGCCTACTAACACTTCCATAAAGGTTCCTAAAGATTGATAACAAACTAGTAAAGTTATTGTATGCACAAGCCTTATTTGAACTATTTTTTTTGTTAAAAAGGGGCATAACTCAAGTACGATAATAGCACTTAGTAGAAAATCTAACTTAACCCTCCATTTATGACTATAAACACTTCCATAAAAATTCAAAAAGATTGAACAAAAATTTTACCAAGTTATTGTCTGCACAAACTGAAGGGGACGCCGCCGCCTCCAAAAACACCGCCGCCGAAGCCACCCAAAATAACCCCTATATGTGGCGACACAAAAAGTGTTGGAATTGTATTCACTATGCTACAGAGATTTGTGTGTGGATATGAATGAATCATTTACACTGTTTTTACCACAAGCTGAAAACATGAGCTAGAATGCAATCGATGATAATTATTTGACTATGATATACAACTACATCCATGGCAACACATGCATGGAATCCGTGTGACAGGACAGTGAAAACCATGAACACATGCATGGACTCAGTGTTACAGGACAGTGAAAACCATGAACACATGCATGGACTCAGTGTTACAGGACAGTGAAAACCATGAACTTTACATATAGCAGTAGTTTTGAAGTAAGAATTATGCAAAATTGCAAAGGCCAGTAAGTTAATACGGCGAAAAATAAAAAACAAACACAAAAAAACAGTAAGTTAACACCATTGATGATGCCACAATGCAACTAACAAGCAAAAGATGAACAGTTACTATAATATTTAGCAAATACAAAGTGCCACATAACAGGTCCATTCTATATTCAATGTTTTAATCTAACATGCCAACTACGAGAGCTCTTATGAAGTCTTAGAACTTTAAAACACATGTCCAATAATCATGTTTGGATCTGTCATCTAAAAACTGTGAACATGTTGTTTTCACTTCCCAGACAGACAGCTTAGTGGATGTCACCCATGACATTCAATAGGTTCAAGTGTGAGTAACACCAATGTCTTAAAGATGAGCACTGGTGATGGACTAGTTATTGATAGCCTCAACCATGAAGGAACATTAGTAATAATGGCATATTAGCACAAGCTTCCTAAAGATTCCAGGGTATGTTCTGTGAAGGTTTAGCATTTGCATGTGCCAAATCATCAAATTGTCTGGAATAGAACTTTATCTTCAATCACATGGCAGACAACTTACTGGTATGTGTTTAACACACTTTCTAACTGTGTCCAAGTAGAGTAAGAGACTTATAATAGGAGCCAAAGTCTCGCTTGTGAGACTACTGCTAATACTGATCTTGTCATTTGATATATCTAACAGACTGAGCACAGAATAGCTTACTACTGGTGATATATTATAGAAATGACATTGCATAAAGATGTGAGAGACAAAGTGAAGACAATTTTATTCCTAACAATAGTGACAAGAACAGAACAAACTGTTTATTAGATTTACGCATATTACAGCCTTTCACCTTTACCTGTAAACCTAAATCAAATATTAATTTCCTGCAACTTCTGCAAACCTTAAATAAACACTAACTGTAAGCCTAAATCAATTATTACCTATAAACCTAAATCAACTATTACCTGTAAGCCTAAATAAAATATTTCCTGTAAGTCTAAAATAAAATTATTACTTGTAAGCCTTAATCAAATATATCCCGTAAGTCTAAAATAAAATTATTACTTGTAAGCCTAAATCAAATATTTCCCGTAAGTCTAAAATAAAATTATTACTTGTAAGCCTAAATCAAATATTTCCCGTAAGTCTAAAATAAAATTATTACTTGTAAGCCTAAATCAAATATTTCCCGTAAGTCTAAAATAAAATTATTACTTGTAAGCCTAAATCAAATATTTCCCGTAAGTCTAAAATAAAATTATTACTTGTAAGCCTAAATCAAATATTTCCCGTAAGTCTAAAATAAAATTATTACTTGTAAGCCTAAATCAAATATTTCCTGTAAGTCTAAAATAAAATTATTACTTGTAAGCCTAAATAAAATATTTCCTGTAAGTCTAAAATAAAATTATTACTTGTAAGCCTAAATCAAATATTTCCCGTAAGTCTAAAATAAAATATTACCTGTAAGCCTAAATCAAATATTTCCCGTAAGTCTAAAATAAAATATTACCTGTAAGCCTAAATCAAATATTTCCCGTAAGTCTAAAATAAAATATTACCTGTAAGCCTAAATCAAATATTTCCCGTAAGTCTAAAATAAAATTATTACTTGTAAGCCTAAATCAAATATTTCCTGTAAGTCTAAAATAAAATATTACCTGTAAGCCTAAATCAAATATTTCCCGTAAGTCTAAAATAAAATATTACCTGTAAGCCTAAATCAAATATTTCCCGTAAGTCTAAAATAAAATATTACCTGTAAGCCTAAATCAAATATTTCCCCTAAGTCTAAAATAAAATATTACCTGTAAGCCTAAATCAAATATTTCCCGTAAGTCTAAAATAAAATATTACCTGTAAGCCTAAATCAAATATTTCCCGTAAGTCTAAAATAAAATATTACCTGTAAGCATAAATTAACCATTCCTGTAAGTAAGTCTAAACCACATATAACCCGTAAGTCTCAATCAAATAGTACGTGTTAGCCTTAATCAGTAAGCATAACTCAAAAATTACTCTAAACCAAACATTTCCTGTAAACATTACGGTAAGCCTTAACCAAATATAAGGCCGCTTTTCCATATGTCCGCATCCGTATCCACATGAATTACAATACCGACGCCCTTTTCCATGTATCCGCATTTAATATTTTAGTTTTGTCCCTACATTAAACGAGTAAATATTTCTGAATTAGTATATTTAACCATTTTAATATTCTCTACTGCAGACATTTATGCAAATATGCCAAACTGATTAGCAGATGCAGGGTTGTCATTATTAACCGATTGCCGATCAAATTCATCGTTTAAAATAATGAGAAAATCATTTGTTTTTTCAGGAACTTTAAAATTGCGAATAGTAATAACACAAAAGAGCCTCCCAGACCCCTGACCGAATCTCGAAGATTTAGATATAAAAATCGCTTGTTTTATTTGATAATGACAACCCTGAGATGGTGGTTTGAGAACACTTTTCTACCATCTATATCTACGGCATCATCCATGATTAAACAAATGTTACTCGTTATTATCGAGTTTTTATACTTAAAAATATGTTTATATAAATGTAAAAATATGAAGCTTATTTTTTGTGTTCCTACACAATTTCTGCAACTTTTGCAATATTTTATGCCTAAAACCCTATCGTTCAACATACTTGGGTAATAATAGTCAGATACCATGTCGTCCGCATCCGCATAAAATCACTCTCCGAACAATTTATTGCGGACGGCTTTTGCGGATGTGCTTTGCAGATACGGATTGCGGACATATGGAAACGGTTGAACTGTTTTCAACATGTTCGATTTTTTGTGGATGCGGATTTGCGCAATGCGGATATGGACATATGGAAAAGCGGCCTTACCTGTATGTCTAAACCAATCTAAGCCTGAATCAAATATTATATCATCCTGTATTTGAATTAATCAAATAATTTCTGCCCAAATTAAATAATACCTGTAAGCCTAAATTAAATAATACCTGTAAGCCTAAATTAAATAATACCTGTAAGCATGTAAGCCTAAATTAAATAATACCTGTAAGCCTAAATTAAATAATACATGTAAGCCTAAATTAAATAATACATGTAAGCCTAAATAAATAATACCTGTAAGCCTAAATTAAATAATACCTGTAAGCCTAAATAAATAATACATGTAAGCCTAAATAAATAATACATGTAAGCCTAAATAAATAATACATGTAAGCCTAAATAAATAATACATGTAAGCCTAAATAAATAATACATGTAAGCCTAAAACAACATGTTACCTGTAAGCCTAAAACAAAAAATTACCTGTAAGTCTAAATTAAATAATACCTGTAAGCCTAAAACAAAAAGTTACCTGTAAGCCTAAATTAACTAATACCTGTAAGCCTAAATTAATAATACCTGTAAGCCTAAAACAAAAATTTACCTGTAAGCCTAAATTAAATACCTGTTAATTGTAAAAGAATTATTACTTGTAAGCCTGAAACTCGATATTTTAGTTTGCAGCTACCATTTTAGTACCTGTATTACTACTTTCGTATATATAATAGCAACCTACATAAGAAATATTTATTTGGACATGTTAGTTGAGAAAGGAGTTATTTAAAGCTAGCCTGATGTCAATCTCATTAAAATAAAATATAGTAGCGTCAGACTAGACATGATTTTAATGAGATTGGCCTGATGTATGCATAAAATTTAATGCTTACCTATACTATAAAATCATGGTATGTAATCACTGGCACCACCTGTTTTTGGAGATGCATTGGAAAATGAGCCAATTATACTTCCGAGGTGGCGCTAATGACAGGAAGTAGTAGGAAAAAGTAAACAGTCATAGAAGGTAAGTTGGTTTTATATATTGTATGACAATTTGAGACACTGTTTTAAAAATCGTGACAGGGTGAAAATTGAACCAGCTAATTGATGAATATGAATGTGTTAAGACATAATTTACACACAATTAGAGCATTAATTGCATAAAGTAATTCCTTTCGACATGTACTATTTGCTGCGTTATTAAAACTGTTGGTTTGAGGTCGATTAAACTTATTATTTTGCATTTTCACATAAGAGGTGGAGCCAAAGCAATGGCGGTGGCGCTCAGAACAGGAGGTGGAGCCAATGCATATTATACCGTTTGAAGAATTGACATATTTTGATAAATGTTTTATTCTACGTTTCGTGATAAGCATTATAATCATATTGACCATTTAAATTTTCACAAATATCACTTAAGCAGTATCTTTTGTAGTACATGTATACAGTTAATCTTAACAAGTCTGCAAATTCAAGTAAGGTGTACGACTCTTCAAATTTGTAAATTAATAGAATCGAACACATTTGAACCTTATAAACATCATTCCTATGAAGAGTCGTCTCATTTTCCAAACTTTGTCGAAAGGAATTATTTTATGCCATTAATGCTCTATTTGTGTGTAAATTATGTCTTAACACGTTCAAATTCATCAATTAGCTGGTTCAATTTCCACAATGTCACGACTTATAAAAGTCCTCACGTTTTGAAATGCATTGTTATTTCATACTTCTCTACATTGTTGGAAGGTAAAATTGTTTACGAATCACATAACATTGTCCGATTTTTTAAACTGTGTGTCAAATTGTCATAAAACATATAAAACCAACTCACCTTCTATCATTGTTTACTTTTTCGTACATCTTCCTGTCACTAGCCCCACCTTGGAAGTATAATTGGCTTTTTTTCCAATGCATCTCCAAAAAGAGGTGGCGCCTGTGATTACAGACCATGAAAATGCATTATGCCCAACTGGATAATTATTAAATCAAGTGTTACACAAAGATATGGAGTGGAAGGCTTGTAGCAATGGGAGACTAGAGGGAGTAAAATAAGGAAACATTTATTTAAAAATAGGTCCCCGTTGTTCAAGTATTAGGTTCTTATTTAGTAGGGCATTTACACAGGAGATTATTGAGTTAAGCAGAAGGATACAACTGAAACATCTCAAAGCTACTTGGTATTAATCCGTATTAAGTAAATAGTTCAAGGTCAAAGAGTTAGTTGAATAAGTAATAACATAATTATAATGTCCTATGAAACATACACACTCAGAACACACTGTCATACACCTGACTTTGTAATCTCTCAGCATAATATAATGTCCTGCTAGTGATAACCTATGAACATTTAATTATTCACATTTAGTAACTACAGGGAAAGATCTAGGATAACAAGGTGTACAGTGTTACTGAAAAGTATCCAGGGCAGCCAGCAACAATTTCTTAACGAGGGGAAGCTGCAACAATTGCTGAGGGGGGGGGGAGCAGCAACAATTCTTCAGGGGAGCTGCTACAATTCTTGAGGGAGGAAGATGCAACAATTTTGGGGGGAGGGTCACAATTCTTGAGGGAAAGGGGAAGCTGCAACCGTTCTTGAGGGGGGAAGCTGAAACAATTCTTTGGGGGAGGGTTGCAACAATAATTGAGTGGGTGACACTGCAACAATTCTTGAGTCGGGAGTTGCAACAATTCTTCAGGGGGGGGGGGAGGTGCAACATTTTTCAGGGCAAGCTGCAACAATTATCAGCGGGAAGCTGCAACATTTCTTCAGGGGGAAGCTGCAACAATTCCTGAGGGGGTAGCTGTAACATTTCTTCAGGGGGGAAGCTGCAACAATTCTTGAGGGGGGAAGCTGCAACATTTCTTCAGGGGGCAGCTGCAACAATTATTCAGGGGGGAGCTGCAACAATTCTTGAAGGGGAGCTGCAACAATGATTGAGGGGGAAGTTACAACATTTTTGTTGGGGGGGGGTGAGCTTCAACAATTTTGGGGGAGCTAGAACAAATCTGTAATAACAGCTGATTATAATCGATAATTATTGGGTATTGCCACTGAAAATTTGGTAACATGTCTGATACATTATTACCCAAGACTGGGATGTTTGAGACTAGAAATCTTGAAGCTGTTGCAAAAAATGAATAATTTTGGGGACTGATATACATAGGACAACCAGGCCCCATATCAATATAATATTTACCAATGACACAATAATTATGCTGTTCTGTATCAGCTTAGATTTTTATAAGTAATTTAAGATAAGGACTTAATAAGATACTCGTGGGACTGGCTTTAGTAACAACTGTTTTACTAGTACTGGTCATTATTATTTTTTGCAACATTTAACCTAATACCAATGCTTATTTGGAATTCTTAGTAACAAAATACTGAAAATAATTTGCTTTCCGGGAACATATCTGTTTTCCCAGTTCAAAGAAAAAAACAAAAACACTGCAAGTGAAAGACTGTTGTACTAATTCACCGCATTAAATCAGATTGCTGCATAAATTATCAACTGCTGCAGGCCAAATATGTCACATTTACTATTTCTTACTTAAAGCTATACAATTAAATCATTTCTGACCTACTGCTGTTTGGAAAATACGCTTTTTACAATTACTAATATAGCTGTGAGAATATTATAGATATAAAGGAAGACAGTACAAGAGTTTATTTGTGAATCTTTAAATAAAAGCAAAATATATGACAGTTATATACTATATAAGTTATATTTTCTTACTGATAATATCATACTTTAAAAAAAATAATTGTATTCACATATTTAAAATAAAAAAGCCCGGCCTGGCTAGCTCAGTTGGTAGAAGGCTGGACTGTCATGAAATTATTTCTATGGCCATTCTCCCCCTACCTCTGATTCAAGTAGGGCAGTTGTCAGTTAATGGCATAAGTATGTGCACTTAGTACTGGTTAACCGCTTAGAACAGCTTAGCTTGCCAAGGAAAAGTGTGAGTAGGTTAACTGACCGCCGTGATATGACTGAAATACTGTTAAACTGAAAAAAAATCCAAACAAAAAAATTAAAATAAAAACCTGAAAGTCACCAAGTGTTGTTTTTTTAAATAATGAGAAATTATCAATGTAGCTGAAGGAATATATATTATTTGTTCTGTGAATTTTCTTTCAATGTCTGCTATCTGAATAATAGATGAAGTATCATTTGGTTGCCATCAGAAATTAACTATTAAACTTGACAATGTGTCATACCGTTAACTCCATAAATACTTGCAATAGTTCAATTTGTTCATTCAATGTTTCATTTGAATCCCTTCAAGGCTAATTTCCTGTTATGTAATATGTTCCACAGAAGAAAATTACACTGAATAGTTAATATATGCTTAAGAAAAGTACACCAAGAGCAATTACTCTAAAAATAAAGAGTTTTGGTTCTTCAACACTGCATTCAGTCTCAATGTGCCTTTCAATATAAAAATGTTTCTATAGTCTTTTACATATTAATGCATTTATGCTGTGAACGAAGAAAATTTAACAAAATTAAAGAACTCCATTATAGACCATATATACTAACAGAGTTACTGCCCTTGTACTTTCTTTAAATGCCTTCCATAACTATACAAATAGTTTGAAGTTTTATTTGGATTGTTTCATTTGAACTTAATTTCTATTGTAACTTCCAAACATGGGACTGACAGACAGACAGACAGACATGATATACATGATATATAATTTTTGTAAACAATCATGAAGAAAAAAAACAGTACTAAAACCAACATAAACTGCTGAATATTTTGAATTTAATTTTGTATTATAGTTCATACATTATAAAGTAAAGCATAGGTCTACTTAAAACTGTTCACATATTACAAATAATAAAAGGAGAAAACCAGTATCATAGATACTATTGAAGTGCACACATTAAAAGCCACATGAAGCTTTAAACCCTGTATATGCTGTTAATTAAAATGGAATTTCGTCGCACAACTTTACAATACAGTGAAGATTGCAAGTCCAAACTAGATTTTTCAGCTGCTGAATAAACTTAAAGGATATACAAAAATGTTCAAATTAGCATGGGTGTCTGCTTTCCAATGGTTAACATAATGAATCTCTTCACAGATCAATTTAATGTACAACCCACCATTAACTTAGGCAGTATTAGTTTCACCCTAGTGAAGACCTGACACTGCAAATGTCCTTGACCCAGTGTTAATACAATTACGAAACCACTCTGATTCCAGGTCATTACATCATGTGCTATAATTATCCCACTTACTGAACCTTTACCAAGTAAGCAAGAGGTTGACTTGAAGTACATTTTTTGCATATAGAGGGTCTGTATAAGCATACATTTTGTCCTCTTTGTGACACTGGTATTAAAGAACAATTTTGCAATTATGCTCTTAATAGTTAACTCATGCAGTGCAAAAAGTTAAGTTACTTCCCTTGAATTTTATTTCCCTACATTGGGTGGTAAGATGTACTCTGAAAATATGGGATGCTGGTTTAAATCAAAAGGAAGACACCCACTTCAAAAAAGTAGATTCACACATCTCTAGGAAGTGGACTGAGCATTTTCAGTTAAATGACACACCCTTGACTTCATTATGCAATATAAGAAATAGTAAAATGTCAAAACTTAAAAGTTTAATGGATTGCGTCTGTGGACAAATACAAATGCTTTTAAATGATCCGTAGAAACACTATATAAGTTTCATGCGTTTGTATAAAAGAAAAACTGCCCATATAAAATAAGCTCAATATTTGTCCAGGCCTTAAGCTAAAAAAAAAAATGATGAATAAACACTCAGGCACTTTCTCCAAAAAATCAGGAGGGAGGGCGATTTTTTTTTATTGAAGTTTTTTTGTTCTCCTCTTTTCTATTGGCACTTTGTAATGGCTTATTAAAACAAGTAACTAAGTACAGATTAAAGACAAGTTTACGTTTTAATAACAACATAAGCACCCCTTTTTACACAATTCTAAATATAAATTTATTATTTACAAACGGTCATTTATGCAAGCTGACATAAAAAGATAATCAATTTGAATGTTTATAATTAACATAAGTGCCTTCAAATTGATATAACATAAGCATTAAAGTATGGAAGGGTATATCTGCCTCTTCATACATGTAACTAAATGACAATTGCAGGTTGCTAAATGGCAATTGCATGTTGCTAAATGACAATTGCATGTGGCTAAATGATAATTGCCTATTGCATTATGATATTCGTAATGGAACGACATATCTATCTACCAGTTAATGACATTGTTATGTTATTTACATGCATATGCGTTCTGCTACGTGGTAACTGAATGCTTCCTTATGCCAAGTTCTTGCTGCTTGCATGTAATTGACAAGTGCTTTCAGCTTTTTGTTTGCTTACTGCAATATTGAAATGTTTAATCGTACTTTTCCTTATTGCATTCCTATGTGCATTTCACTTTGTTATTGCTGATTGTCACAATTATGCGATTAACTAACTAGTGGATCTTTCTATTACTATATACGGAAGACAACTCTCGACAGCAAATTCAGATGTTCGATAGTTTCCGGAGATATGCAGACTGCTTTTGTCGAAATAACACATTTGGAGTCCGAGCTAGTTTTGTTGAACGTACATTTCGCGTAAAAATGTAATCGTTAAGAATATAATTTTTTATTAAACAAAAAATTTTAATTACAGAACAAACATGAAATAATAAACAAAATATGATATACAGACAAATAATAGCGATTTAATGTTGTTGTGGATCAATGTCATGAATATTCACGAGTAACCCAAGCAGTAGATAGATCATTATTTTTGTGTGCATATGTATACACAGTCATGGACAGAAGGGCGGACGGACACTCGGGCGTGTATGTCTGTCTGTGTGTGTGTGCGTGCGTGCGTGTGTGCGTTTGTTTATTGAATGTGTGTATTTCGTAGTTTGTGAGGTCCCTCCGCGCCACTGCATTTCGTGGGGACCAGGGCGGTATACCAGCACCCCTGCCTTATTTACTTTTAAACTCATCGAAAGTCGGGACGAATTTTGAATCATAGCTTTTACTGTTGTATCTTTTAAATTTTGGTGTGGGGTTGTGCTGGTTTGTGGAGGGGGCCTCATTACACAGTGGAGGGTGGAGTACAAGAGGAAACCCCAGATATACGGAATGTTGACCAACAACCATACTCACATGCGCCGAGTAGGGAGTGAACCCGGGCCGCCTAAATAAAAAGCGAGTCTACTAACCACTGAGCTAGCCGGACAGTGCTTCAAGCTATTCAGAAGTTGTAGAACGGACAAGATGTATGTCTGAAAGTCATCCGTATGGACAGACGGCCGGGAAGGCAGTTAATTAGTGCGCAAGCCGTCAGGACTGATACACTGAACAAATAACTATCTTTTCCATGAATTCCTTAAAAATGGTTAAAGCATATAGATCGGACATGCTTCGTGTCGGACAGGCACCCGGACGTACGGACGAACGTACTGACAGACAAAGTATTGGCTCAACATCGCCATGCTTGTGCTCACTAAGACTAGCTTTCCTCGCCCGTTTACCGATTCGCAGAGGCGGGACTAACAACTGGACCTTCTTTCGACCGAAATAGCCAGGAGCTTAACTAGTCAACAAGTAGCTCGGAGTTAGATATCTCCCAGCGATTTTACGGACACTGCCGGAATTTCTGGTTCCCGGTTACATATGAATTAGATATTACAAATTGTCAAGTCACATTTGATTAACTTGAACATGCGTAGTGCGTAGTGCTTATTCAGAGGGGGTAATCACGTGATGATCAAAATGGAATCAAAATGGCGACGTTCTAGCAGAAACAGGTATTTTTGGCCTTTTTATACTCTTTAATAGTGTGCTTTAATATTTTAACGCCGTCCACTTTCTAGCCACATCAGAAAGTATTTAACGTTTGTTTTGTGTATGGCCTCGTCCTAGATCTTGACTTTACTCGGTGCACATTTTCTAAGCTGGGGCAGTTTTACATGTAATTTGTGATCGTTACCGGGTTTCACGTAGGAAATCCCACTCTCAGCATGAAACTAGATAAATTGCAAAAACAAAAATGTGTTAGGAAATTTCGTTTAATGTTTATACATGTGTTTTGCTATGGTCAGACATGTTCGAATCTTTTTTTTTTGAAGTTGTACGCACCAAAAATGCTTTATGATCTAAATGGGTCCCACATCTGATATGATTACAATGGGGTCCCGTTTTATGTCAGAAAACAGAGAAACTCATTTAAAGCTTTTCTGATCTAAATTGAAACTTGAAATCATGCTCTGGGCTAGGTATCGAATAAATAGGACGAGAACTGTCAAATGTAAACCAAATAAGAAGCAAGTGCTCTTTTGTAACATGAAAGTGACATTTGATACGTATGTCATTTATTGTCATAATACCGCATATACATAGTTTTAGAATTTAATTTGTTTTCAAATTTCCAGTGCTACATTGCATCACCAGATGATAAGCATTACTACTATATGCAGTTCTGTGGTATGTAATGACTTGATTTGCTTCCATGTAGGTTCCATTATCGCCCGTCCTTTATGATGCTTCTAAGGCACAAATAAACAAAAGTGGCAATGCTTTAAAACATTTATTTTCTATTTCTTAAATACATTTACATGTGTTTCTGTTTAAAAATAATATCACATTAAACAAACAAGTATAGATTAAAACGTTTTAAATCTGAAAAGCCATATTATTTCAGCAGGGAAAATGCCTGTGTTAATATTTGTGTTTATAATTTTAAGTTAACATTTTAATTGCTATAAATATGTGAATTCAATGCAATCACATTGTATTTTATATTGCAGTGACCACACATATAAATTTTCCGATGATATGAATTTGTGTTCTTTAATAGTATTAAGACAGAATTAACTTAGTTTGTAAACATTTGTTCAAGAGAAAACATGACAAAATTAGTAATAATCTTATTCAGATTCTGTTGTGCTTCAATCACCCTGGTGCAGCATTGGGAAAGACCTGACAAGATGCGTTGTCTACTGCAAAGCTACATAGCCACTGACTTATCTCTTATTCATGCACAAATATAAGATGCAGGGTTTCAATAAAAGTTGTGAGACTAAATATTTACAATGTGATGGTAAATCAAATGTCTCAAAAAAGTAATACAACTAATTTAAGATTAAGCGTACTCGCAATGCATTGTAAAGAATGATGTTAAACTGTATGACAGAGTGATTTAAAGTGATCTATTAATATGAATACGTTATAAATTTTACCATGTATATTAGTCAACTTTTATTTTACTTTGTCTAAGTGAAAACATTATTTATCACACATAATTTACACTTAAGGTATTAATACAAATATCCTCTATATATATGTATTTAAAGTAAACACATATTTAGCTGTTTGTAAAAGGTATGATTGCATATTGTGTTTAAGCAATGTTGTATTTAAGCATTACCATTGTCAATGTTGAATAGTTGTACTCTCATGGCATATGCTAAATAAACATTACATGTAGCATTATGTTTGGTTGTTTTAATGTATTTATTATAAGTATGTATTTTCAAGGTCAGCTACTAATAAAACTATATTCATGTTAAAAAGGAATGAATGCTTTTTAACGTTTTTTCGCTATTTTTCAACGTTTATGAAATTACCCGTACTCCTTATTGACCAGTTGTGACTTGTCAATCAAGGATTGAGTTGATCAATTAACAGTTTATATTTCAGTGGTACTCTGTTAAGTCATTGCAGATATGAGATGTGTCTCAAAATATAGATCATAGTACACAATAAGTGTAATTTCAATAATTGCGTGTTAGATACTTGTCAAGAAATAAAGTCACTGGAAGTTTTATAACCTGCATTATATTTCTTATGACACATGATATATCAATAACAAGGCAAGAGAGATCTGAACAATAATTGAGTGTCATTGATGTTCAATTGCACAACAGAATTTTAGATCGAAGCTTTAAATCACACTAATCAATGTATATGAGATCAAATTAATATTACAGAGTAAAACTATAAACACGCGAGATCAAACATGGAGCATACACTTGTAGCGTTGCAAGAAATCTGACAGAAATACAATAATCAGTTGCAATAAGACACAAATGATTTGTGATTGAAATGATCGCTTCATTATCAATTTGAACACATTAATAAACCTTCAAAGGCAGACAAACAGATTTTTCGAACGGATATTTATATATTCTATGCTATACAGATAACAAGATTATGCTGAGAGTTCAAGTATTTCACGCTCTGTGTACACGTAAAAAGTCAAGTGTATCTATCTTTACTATACGTAAATAAGGTATTAATATCTCAACCGCATGTGTCTACCACTTTGACATTTTTATAATAGAATAATTGTAAGAGCAAAAGACTAATACTCATATATACGTATATAAAATGAGTGCACAGTCGTGCTTTTATTTATTAGTAATCATTCCAAACAATGGTTTATTGCTTAGAATATAGCTAAAATTTGTAATTAATTCTGCTTTAATTTCTACATGTAATAAACGAGCATTACTATCATATCAGAGAATATAACACAACATGCTGATATATTACTAAATGTGTAGTGAAACTTTCAACTGTATATGTAACTATGCATTTAAAAAAAATGATAGTGATTATAAATGTTGACTATTGTTCAG